>JAQJZR010000006.1:0-1200000 GCA_028828875.1 Penicillium capsulatum | reverse complement strand
GTTTTGCCACTGGGAGGACTGTGAGATTGGTTCATAGTAAAATCAAGGCGTCGTGGCTGCTTACCTGCCCGTTCGGCCGCAGATTCCGACCTTCTCACCTCCTTCAACGGACAAGGACACGTCGCGGAGCACCGGTTCCTCAGGTCTGGATTGGATATTAGTGTTGTCATGAAGGAAGGCCGGAAGTAGAGTCTCACCTGTAAGCCGCAGAAACCGAGTGGAATGCGACGGCACCTTTGGTAGGCCAATTGGGGGGAGCCTCGTCGTCTTCGCCAGGCAGATCCTCCGACTGGACATTCTGGGTGAAGTCCTTCACGCGAAGAATCGATCCGATGTGAGTCTCCAGGTTGGTCCAGAATGTCACCATCAGTTTGATGCTCTGGCTGAACTGAATGACGTTGAGGAGAGCAACACCGATAGAGCCAGCCCCGAGACTAGTTCCACGGAGAACAACCACCAAGATAATCAACAGAATGGCGATACCGGCAACGACCAAATCCAGGGAGAGCGTAAGCCACCGCTGGATAGCGAACATAAAGTAGAACGGCCGCTGCGAGTGATCCAAGAGCTCGATGTTTTTCTTCTCCATACCATGTTGCCAGCCAAACGCTCTCAAGGTAACCAGACCTTGCAGGCAGTCGGTAAAGTGGGAGTAAAGAGGGGCTTTGGCCTCAAGATCCAGGAATCGAATTTGCCGAGAAGTCCGCAGGTACATCTTCTGAATGAGGAACAAGATACCCAGGACCAGTGGGAAAGAGATCGCTGCGTACTTGGAGCCAACTCCAATGAGAGCCATTTGAGCCAGACAAAGGAAAAACGTAACGACAGTGTTGATAGCAGCAATAGGAAGCTCCATGTCGATCAGTTGCAAATCCTGACTGAATCGGTTGAGAATGTTTCCGCTGTCGGTGGTAGAGAAGAAAAGCATCGGGGCACTGAGGACTGTCGATAGGAGTCTGCGATGGAAGCTCTCGCCAGACTTGGGCACCATGGTGATAATCATCTGCCAAGATCCAACGAGAAGGGCGAGCATGGCAACACCGCCGAGCATCACGTAGATACCCAAGTAATGACCAATGTGCTGCTTGGGCTCCAGAGTGTCGGACCGGGCCCACCATTTCAACCAGATGCTTGGGAACGAGATGCAGAAGACAAAGCCAGCCATGGAAACCATGAAGACGATCGCGGGAGCCCAGCCGATGGCGTTGATGTAGTAGGTGTAGATGGAGAAATCGCCGCCAGTGTCACGGTGCTCCGGCTCCGGCACGTCCATAGCCTCCTTCTCCTTCTCGATGGAATCAATGGTGCTGTAGCTAGGAGATTCAGAGAAACGCTTTGGCTTGTAGTCCCAGTCGGGGGCAGTCAGGCCAAAGCTTGACACGTAACCACCGGTCTTGTTGAGTGCGCTGAAGCTGCCCTGTTCAGTGATGCGACCTGACTCTCCCAAGACGACAATCTGGTCACAGTATGGCAGACGCTTGACAGAAGACGAGGCAATGATGATTGAAGTACCAACCTCACGCAACAGTCCCATGTGACCGAACAAGCTGTGGAAAATGTGGTTTTCAGTGGTGGCATCAAGACCGCTCAAAGCATCGTCCAGCATGATAATCTTCCTCCGGGCATACACAGCGCGAGCGAGAGCAATGCGTTGACTTTGACCGCCGCTTAGAGCGACACCCTTGCTTCCAATAACACTTCGGTCGCGGCGGGGGAAATGTCCAAGATCTTCTTCGAGAGCACAGGCCTGGATCACGGTTGCGTACCACTTGGGATCAAACTCCGACATGGCGATGATGCTGTCCTTGATAGTACCATTCATATGCCACGGGGTTTGGTCACAGAATGCCACGCTTGCCGACGCGAGTTCCACTTTGCCCTTGGCACAGGGGATTTCTCCAAGCAAGGCCTTGAGCAAGGTCGATTTGCCGCAACCAGAGGGACCAATAAGCATGGTCAAGCTACCCCGAGAGACCGTGAATGAAATATCCTGCAAGATGGGCTCTTTGTCGGATCCCCAGGAGAATGTAGCGTTGTTGACCATCGCAGCATGGGTTGACGGGGTCGACTTCTCGCCGCGCTTCAGAGACTCCACGGACTCGGAGTTGGTAGATGACATATCCAGGTCACCAGCTTTGGACAAGAACTTGGCCTCACCAAGATCTTCCACGGACGGAATGCGGGGAGACTTGCGTCGCTGATCGGAGTGATCCTCCTTGTCCAGGAACTCCTGGATACGGGCGAACGAGCCAACAGATCCGACGAAGGACATGAGTGCCATGACCAAGGTCAACAGGGGGTCAGAGAGCAGGGAGAAGAGGGACAGAGAAGTAAACACTCTGGACACGGTCAAGACGTTATCGGAGATCGACACATAGACGGCGAATGTCACGATGGGAGCGAAGATGCGAGTCATCCATGCGAATGCCATGTTGTAGACCAAGAGGGTACGGAACTTGCGAGAGATGTTGAGTTCATCGATTCGAAGGTTGTGCACAAACTTCATGAACGAGTCCTGCAGTCCAAGCATTTTGACTCCTTTGATGGAGCCCAGCATGCCGGAGGTCGAAGAGATGCGCCGCTCAATGGCCTCGAGCCACCTGGCCTGCCTGGACACGACGAAGGACATGCAAACCAGAGAGCCAAACAGGGCGACTAGACGATGTGTTAGTACTTCATGCGAGAAAGGAAGGCAATCGACGTACCAAGAGCAACCGCGACAGGGACAACGCAAGAAATGCCCAGCTGTCGCTCAAGCAGGTAGATGGCCAATCCAACCTCGGCCGAGTTGGCCCAGATCTCATGCATGGTCTGCCAGCCCTGGGTGATCCGCTCGACGTCGGCACTCATCAGGGTCAGTGAATTCGCAGGATCTGTGCTGCTCATACTCAAGCTGCTGGCCTTCTTGTAGAGCATGGTGACCAAGATGCCACGGGCCATGGTAATTCCACGATAGGTATTGTGCTGATACTGACCCATGGCAACAGCCAAGCCGATATACACCAGAATGTAGGCACCGATCATACCGTAACCAACGTTGGTCGTGGCCTTGTTCACGGGTTCAGCAAAGAACTCGAGCGAGCGAGTCAACAGGACGGGTTGGCAAAAGTTGAATGCCACAACACATGCCCGGGATGGAATGGCCGCTAGGAGGGGCACCTTGGTAGCCTTGAAGGTTTCAAACTGCAAAGAGTTGGACGTCTTCGCTTTCACTTTACTCCATCGCTCCTCAAACAGAGCGAGCAGTCTTTCCGAACTCAGTTCCTTATCAAGGACAAAGAGATCATCCACCGACAGGAAGTTGCTAAACCCATTCTTGAATAGGGGGTTCAACCACCAAAATACGGCTCGGTTGTAGAAGCTCGCGGTGGCCTCGGGGGGATAATTGGCAAACTCGGACTTGAGGATCCAGCGTTTCTCCACGGCTTCCAGAAGTACCAGAAGCGACTTAGATGCCAGGGCGACCGTCGTCACAATTGCAATGGTCTTGTTGAAGGGGTCGGTGTACCGAAGCCACAGGGTCCGGACCCGTGCGATATCAAAAAGCAGGCTGCAGAACAGGTACGAGTTTAAAATAAAGGAGGGCCGGACAGATCGCGTATGCTCCGCATAAGACAGAACACCCAAGAAGATAGTTCCAATGGTCAGGACGGCATTTGCGGCCACCGAAGCCTTGGTGCTCACGGCAGATGGCAGCGCCCAGAGCACAGTCTGGGCGATTTGGAGGGCGAACAGAATAAACCAAGAAGCCTGTTTTCCACATTCGTCGTTAGACCAGATCTTCATTCGCCCACCGAGGGGTTATACGGAAGCACTGAGAATACTTACCAGTTTGACGGGAAGCAACCATGAATCGACGACCTTGCGCCGTTTCTGCGAGAGTTGCCAGACTCGAGCGGAAACAAGGATTATAATTAAGGTAATAGGAAGGATTTCCAGAATCGTTTCTTCGAAGAGCAGGGAGAAATCAAAACCACCGCGACAGGAACCCGCATCAAAGCTGAGGGAATTGTCCAGCTCACGGCACGATGGCCGAGATGTTGAAGCGACCATGGTGACTCTCGAAAGACCTTCTAGGCGGGAGAAGGGTGTCGAGGAGAAGAGTCGGAAGCACCACGAGTCTGGATTAGAGAGAGACAGAAGTGGTCATGCTTTAGGGGAAGGCGAGAGGAGGGGAGGTCGTTCTAGAATTGGACTCATCTACTAGGGCTCGCATCCCTCGGCGCAGGAGAGCTGACTACTGCATCCAGGAGAACTCCCTGAGCTCCTATGGGAGGGCCACTGGGTCCCTGCAAAGTGGACACTCCGATGCAACCCGTCTTACATTGTTGTCATGCCCTATGAGCGCATCGGGGCTGAATCGATTTGGGCAATTAGCGTCGTGTGCCACTCCAGTCTGAAAAAATACACTTTTTTGGGGTTTTTTTTGTCATTCTGTTTTTTTCCCCGGGCTACATCCGGATAATCCCCGGACTTGAGAGGTGCATTTCCTTTCCCTGTTTCATCCAGGGTGGCATCATGATGTCTTTCGCAGTTTTGTTGACTGTTTGGTTACTATTTGTGAATTTCCCCCTTGGGGATGTGGGGGGACGCAACGGGAGCAATAGAGCTTCACCCCTTGAGCAGAATGGCAATGCGCTCGGATTGATCGTCGAACACGAGGGCTCTGCAGTGGCACCTTACAGGAACCCTCTCGTCTTGGCCAATGGCCTTGCAGCAGCCCAGTTACCGCTTCCAGAGCAATGAAAGGCAGTCGGATGCGAGGGACAATGATGTATGACCCCGGGACATCCTGTCGATCCTTTTTGCACAACACCCTGCAGCCAGATCTTGGTAAACCTTCCTTGACCGCAGAAAGATGAAGTGAGATGCCCGAGTCTCTGGATTGTACGACTCGGTGTAGATGGCAATGTTGGCAGGGTTGTTTACTTCTGCAGTTTTTTTCTCTCTCTACTTTCTTTCTTTCTGCCCTATTGCGCCTTTCTCGGATCCGCCTTCGCTTCTCCACTACCTCCACTACCTCCACTCTCCCAGCTCCACCTGTCAAGGTCGGGATTTGCTTTTCTGGTCATCGCTAGTGGCGGGCTCTAAGGGGTGGCTATTTCTGGCCCGAGAGATCGTATCCAATCGTCGATTTTCGCATCGCGCCCGGACCAATTGCGTGACGAGGCGTCTTGGAGACCTTGGAAGTTCAACTTGACATTTCAATTGCAACCGACATGGCGAGACACCCACTGCAAATGTCGAGGTCCAGCCCTCTCTGCAGACGTCGGGCCTTGTTCCTACAGCCGACATGTCTGGCCAGGCTGGCCGTGGTGCATGCAACCCGACCGGGGTCCAGCGACTTAGCGACATCGTGGTTGATGGGTGGTGATGAGTGGAGATGTGACTTTGCTTATGCCTCAAGCGATTCACGCAGCAAAGATTCCAAATCCCACGATTTATGCACCGTGCACAGGGCACGGTTCAGGAACGCACCCACACCGAGAATCCTTATTTCCAGCAGATCGGAAGCGATCTCAATTTTGATCTGTCAAACCCGTCGTGGGGCGAACTAGTGGTCCCAACCGTCCCGGCCGCTAGATGGCTTTAGCGCTGCCCGGGACTCCATTGAGTGATCGCTTAGTGGTTCGGATGTGCGAACGAGTTCCTACTAACCTCGGAAGCACCGCCTCAACCTGAGTCGCTGTCAGATTGAACTGGGCGGCACAGAGGTCCGGCGATCACCCGTTAGTCCAACGCCGCGTATTCAGGGGCGGAGGTTAACTCGACCGAGTATCCGCAACCCGACGTTCCAGAACCTCGCGATTGTTTGCTCGCCACTCCCAATACAGCAGGAGAATGAGAAGCGAATGCACCGGGTCCGCGACTCGGCGGGAGAAAAAAGAAACCTCCGCCACATGGACGGAGATATTTTGTGTACGACATCGTCACCGGAGGAGATCAGAAAAGCAATATTCTTTTCCCCCGGAAAGCAAATCGGACCGGCGGTCGGACCGAGCGCCTCCACTCCGATATGGATTGGATGTATCTGATATAATTCGAGAATAGCTCAGGAGAGACACCCAAAGAGGCAGGACAGCGAGCTCGCAACGATCGGGGACTTCAAAGGCACCGGGCCCGGATCAAGCGGCGTCCGAGGATGATAGGTCGATCGTCGGATCGACCCGCGATCATCCCTTGATACCCTTGCAGAGCAGGGAGACGACCTCGTTTACGGGTTTCAGCGCCACGGGCTCCACTTCTGCTCGTCAATGTCCCCGTTCCACTCGGGCGTTCGCCAATCGGGCTCCTGGGCCCCGTCCGCCCTCGAACCGCTCACTTATCCGAAGATATCCCCCGAAGGAAGAATGGATATAGTTGAACCGGGGCCTTCATTCTTAGCTTTAGCGCCAGGCAGAACAACAAAACAGTCTTTCTGGATTTCTCTACTCCGTACGCGAGGCTGACTCTCCACGGACTATTCATCCTTTCGCAGACCGGTGGGTCTGCAAGTTCGATGCGAGACAAATTGGAGTCATTCATCCACTCCCTTTGCGGTCCGCTCGGCGCGATTTCTTACTGCGCGGTAAATCTATGATCAGCCTCATCCCGCCTCGAGCCTTGCTGATGCGCCGCGCGCTTTGTGCAGAGCACAGACCACGGGTATGTGGGAGTTGAGGCCTGCAGCGCCGTGGTTGCCATGTGTGTTGGGCGGTCACCAGTCGGTGTAACTTCTCGCGATTTGGTCAGATCCGACGTGGGCCAATGGCTGCTTGTTCCGCCGCGCGAGCGTTCTGGTGCAAATGGGGATATCCCGTGGATCGCTGTACCTGTTCTCCAGGAAAACCCTATCCGGAGAGCTGTCAGCGGGATTCCCAAAGGATTGGAATGTAACAAGAAATCCCGCGCGCAAGTCGAGCAGCCCAATGGCGAGAGTAACCGGGGCATACCCTTGCTGAGCCACGTTCGAGACATTCTACATCGGGACAGCGCAGGTGGATCTGGGGGGAACGGATGCCGAAAAAGGAAAGGAAATAAAAAAAGAGAGGGAAATTCAGGAAAAAGAATATCAGAAATAAACAGACAGGAAATTAAGCCCAGAACCCCGAGCACCCAAACAGAAGACTCTAGATATACCGCTGCGTAACTGCTTTTGCAGAATTTTAATCTCCATAGATTTCATCTCCCCGGGGTAAACGCGCCCCTCCCCATCAACGATCCGGTTTTTGCCCAGACGAATATCAGGTATCGAATCTAGGTGGTGTCTGACTCGGTTCCACAGGGGCTAAAGAAGCCGATCCACCGGATGCGCGGGCGTGGCGGACTCCAACCCTTCCTCATCTAGATCCGAACCCATGCAAGGAAGATACATGGGACATCCCGAAATTGTCAGCAGCCCCAGTCATGCCTATGAATGCGATTGGCCGACCGCATCGTATTACGGTATTCCCGTACATACGCTTGGAATTGAGCTGGAGCATGGCCAATGCAGCTTCTAGTCCCGATGACCGATGGCGTAACTATTTTGGTAGCTTAGGCTGAGAAAAATAAATCCGTGCTCTTTTAAAACCATTCAAACCGGCCGACTCTCCGCGGTGGAAGTTTAACCTTTGCGTTGGGATCTTTTCCTCTGTTCCAACCCTAATCCCGAGAGATCTACTATACTCTCATCCATTCGCTCTCCTCGACGAAGCTACCAGAATCGCCGTACACGACGAAAAGAAAAAAAAGGGAACAAAGACCCAAAAAAGAACCCCTCTTCGATCTCCGCATTTTGTGTTTCACCATGGCCCAATCCTCCCACTGTTACCTTCCTCGCTTCGCCACGGCGGTCGATGGGCCCAAACGCCCGGTTTCGATGAAGACGAGGCCGACCCCTTCGCAACATGCGCAGTTGTTAACCGCATGGCACGAAGGTCGTCTCGAGACCGTCTTGCGGGCTACCTGGGCCCTGGTCCTGCACTACTATCTCCGCACCGAGGATATTTGCTTCGGGTACCAACATATCGATGGCGACTCTATTTCTTCTCGACAACCTGTACAGCGTTCGAGCCTCGCCAACCTATCAACTGTGCGGCTAGCTATCGACGAGAACGACTCCATCAAAGCTATTGTAGATAAAGTGTGGAGTCACGATGCATCCGATTCACAGCGCAGTGGCGACGGGGGCGAGGAGGGCACCTCGCCGTTCAACACCGTCTTGATGCTGCGCACATACCGGAAGGCGAATGATTCGTTTTCCATGCCCAATCAACCAATTTTGGCCTCTGCTCTGCCGGATGAGGTGAGAACATCTTTGTATAAAATTGTCGCCCGGCATTCGCATTCGCTGATACCCTTTTTAGTGCCAAGTTCGTCTCCACGTGAAAGTGTTGCGCCGCGACATCAACATCTTCCTGGAATGGCGAAACGGGGACATGTCCGGAGAGCAGATGAAGAGTGTTGCCCACATACTCGAGCAGATGCTTGCCAAGGTCCTTTCGACCGAGAACACCGCTATTAGCCAGCTTAATTTGTTCTCGGAGAATGACTGGCAGCGCATCCACTCATGGAACTCGCATACCCCGACCCTGTACGATCGATGCATCCACGATGCGATCCGCGACCAAGCTCTCAGCGGACCCGATCGGGAGGCTGTCTGCGCCTGGGATGGCAGCTTGACGTTTGGGGAGCTGGACGACCTGGCCTCGAAGGTGGCCTGTCATCTACGTATGCAGGGCGTAGGGCCCGAGATCCGCGTGGCCCTGTGTTTCGACAAATCGGTAAGTTGCATAATGGTGGAAATTGGCGTTCGTGAATTCGGAATCACTGACCTTTTCTTTTTCTTCCTCCCCGCTGTAGAAATGGAACATTGTTGCAATGCTCGGCGTGATGAAGGCCGGCGGTGCCTTTGTCCCGTTGGATCCTTCTCACCCGACCTCGCGCCTGCAGCGTCTGATTGAATCCGTCAAGGCGTCGGTGGTCTTGTGTTCGCAGCATCGCGCAGACCCTCTCCGTCCTATTGCGAATACCGTCATTCCCCTCTGTGCCGAGACTTTGGAACGCCTGTCGGCCCCCGCGGACGGAGCCGACCTTGCATCTGGTGTGACCTCCCAGAATGCCGCATATGTGCTGTTTACTTCCGGGTCCACAGGCGAGCCGAAGGTGAGTTTCCAGCCACTGGTAGAACGCCGAAAGGAATTCGGGCTAAGCTGACCTCTTTCAGGGTACCCTGCTGGAACACCGAGCGTTCCTGTCCAGTGCAATGGTTCATGGACCCGGGCTGCAGATTTACCGGGACACCCGTGCCCTGCAGTTCGCAGCGCACACGTTCGATGCTAGCTTGGCCGAATCGTTGACGCCGTTGATCCACGGCGCGTGCGTGTGCATCCCGAGCGAAGAGGCGCGGTTAAATGACATCGTCCGGGCCATGAACGACATGCGCGTCAACCAGGCATGCTTCACCCCGTCATTCATCGGCTTTATTGAAATCGAGAGCGTGCCGGCATTGAAGAGTCTTGTTCTGGCCGGGGAGGCAATGTCGCCGTCGCAGCTGGCGACATGGTCCAAAATAAAACTGGTCAATGGCTACGGCCCTACCGAGGCTAGTGTCGCATCCGTGCTGAACTCGAATGTGACACCGGGCACCGATTGTAAAAATATCGGCCTGCCCATCGGCGTGAGGGCCTGGCTGGTGAATCCTGAAAACCACGACGAGCTCGTCCCCGTCGGCTGCCCGGGTGAATTGCTCCTAGAAGGCCCGTCTCTCGCCCGCTGCTATGTGAATAACCCCGAGAAAACGAATGAATCGTTCATTTACGACCCTGCCTGGTCAAAGACCGATGCCGAAGCGCCCACCAACCGCAGATTCTACAAGACTGGAGATTTGGTGAGGTACAACTCCGATACTGGCTCACTCAACTACGTCGGTCGGAAAGATACCCAAGTCAAAGTTCACGGCCAGCGGATTGAATTGGGCGAAATCGAGAACCAGTTGAGTCAAGACTCGCACGTCACGCATTGTTCTGTCTTCTTCCCCAAGTCCGGTTTTTCCCAGGGTCGTCTTGCCGCCGTCATCTCTTCAGCCGTTCTGGCTGAGCAGTCCGGCACGGACGTCGAGCCCTTGCGCCTCATCTCCCCTTCCGAAAAGTCCAACCTGGTTCCTGGAATTCGTGAACGTCTTTCGGCAAGACTTCCGACTTATATGGTACCTTCTGTTTGGCTTTGTGTTGAATCTCTACCTTTGCTCCCATCGGGGAAACTTGACCGGAAAGGAATCGCCGGCTGGGTGGGCAGTATAGACACTGATCCCGACATTGCCAGAAGCCCCAGCGCTCCTATGACTGAAGGAATGGTGTCGCAACCGGCTAACGAAACCGAAGAGGCTCTGGCTGCGGTTTACAGCCGGGTTCTCAACATCCCCTTGAGCCACGTTAACTTTGACGAGAGCTTCCTAGGCCTGGGTGGTGACTCGATCGCTGCGATGACTTGTATTGGGCTCTGCAAGAAGCGTGGGATTGGACTGTCGGTGCAGGATGTGCTCCGAAGCAAGTCGATTCGGGACTTGGCTAGTCGTGCTCGTTCGATCGACCATCTTACAACCTATCAGGAGGCTGTCGATGAGCCATTCGACCTGTCACCCATTCAAGAATTGCACTTCGGCGTCCGAAAGGAAGGACAGGGACACTTTAACCAGGGAATCATAACTCGTTTGAGTCGTCCTCTGGATGAACGAACTCTCCGCAAGGCCATCGAAACACTTGTCTCGCGGCATTCGATGCTGCGTGCCCGTTTCGATAACTCCGGAAACTCCACTGCGATGAGACAGCGAATTACCAACGACGTGAAGGGGTCTTATCGGTGGCGGTCGCATACGGTTAGCACCATGGACCAGGTCAAATCCCACGTTGCCGACAGCCAATCTTGCATCAACTGCTTCTCTGGTCCCTTGTTGGCTGTGGACTACTGCCGGTTGAAGGACAAGACACAATCTCATGTTTTGTCAATGACCGCTCATCACCTGGTTGTTGACATTGTGTCGTGGAGAATTATCCTTGAGGACCTGGAAGATATAGTGTCCAACCCCGATAAGACTGCGACCGAAGATGGTTCTCTGCCGTTCCAAACGTGGTGCCGCCTGCAAAAAGAGCACTGTCGAAGCCTGGTTGAAGAAGGGAATGCCGTGACAGAACAACTTCCAGCTATCGACTTCGCTTACTGGGGTCTTCAAAAGAACCAGACGACCTACGGCGATGTTGATTGTGCATCTTTTGAGATCGACGCGGCTCACTCGAACTCTATCATGATGGAGTGCCACAAACCTCTCAACACTGAGCCCATTGATATATTCCTGGCGGCGATGCTGCACTCCTTCGGGAGATCGTTCAAGGATCGGTCGTTGCCGGTGATCTACAATGAAGGTCACGGTCGAGAGGTCTGGGATCCATCGATCGATATCTCGCATACTGTCGGATGGTTCACGATTCTGCACCCCATTTTCATCGCTGTGTTCAACGCTGAAAATCCAGTTGAAACACTCATCCAAGTGAAAGACCTTCGACGACGAGTCTCTGACAATGGACGTGCCGATTTCGCCACACGCGTGCTTCCCATTGATGGAAAGAGCGATGTCCAGCATCCGCACCCCTTCGAAATGTCGTTCAACTACGTGGGCCAGCATCGTGACCTCCAAAGACAGGACGGTCTGTTTCAATTGGTTGATCAAATGGCAGGAGAAGCTGGCCAGGGCGGCGGTGCTGCTGATTTTGGGCGAGAAACCCCCCGATTCGGTCTGTTCGAGATCTCGGCCATGGTCGTGGCAGGCAAGATCCGGTTCACATTTTCTTTCAACAAGTTTATGAAGCACCAAAGCCAAATCCATGCCTGGGTGGCGGACTGCCAGACACAGCTCATCGCACTCTCAGACCAGCTTAGCAGCATGGCTCCTCGACCGACCCTGAGTTCTTTCCCCATGTTATCTTTGTGCTATGAGAGCCTTGAGAAAATGCTTTCCCAGAAGCTCCCAGCTATTGGAATTAGCTCGCCCGATAATGTGGAAGACATCTATCCTTGCTCGCGTATGCAGCAGGCTATTCTGCTTGGGCGCAGTCGGGATAGCTCTTACTACGCTGTTCACGACACCTTTGAAATCCAAGCCACAGGATCAACCAAGCCTAATCTAGATCGCCTGGTTGAGGCTTGGAAGCAGGTTGTATCTCATCATGCCATGTTGCGCACCGTCTTCGTTGAAAATCTCACACCCCGTGACCCTTTCTGTCAGGTTGTCCTGAAAGAGCACGATGCGACCCCGGTATTCCTGCAGTCTTCCGGCGACAGTGATGTCCTTGCCACCTTCGATTCCCAGGAGCCAAAGGACTACAATGATTCCACCCCGGCATACCGTTTCAGCATTTGCCAGACTTCGACTTGTCGGCTTTTCTGTCGCATCGAACTGAGTCACGCGGCGATGGATGGAAACTCCCTCTCCATCATCCTCCGTGATCTGCAGCTTGCTTATGTTGGGAGACTGGAGGAGACCCGTCGCCCCCTTTTCAAGGAATACATTGGCTACCTGCAGGGTGCTCCGCAAGAAGCCAGTATTAAATATTGGCGTGGATACCTCTCCGACGCTAAGCCTTGCAACTTCCCTGTGCTGACTGATGGTGTAAAATCGGAGAAGGAGCTACGATCCATCCCGGTCAACTTCGCAGCTCTGTCCCAGCTCCAGTCTGTGTATGAGAAGAAGGGAATCACTCTTTCGAATGTCTTCAACGCTGCGTGGGGTCTGACACTCCGGCTTTTTTGCGGGTCTGATGATGTTAGCTTCAGCTACATGGCCTCCCTTCGTGATGTTGCGGCAGACGGCGTTCAGTCGGTGGTTGGCCCTGTAATCAACCTGATGATCTGTCGAATGAAGGTTTCGGGAAATTCACTCCTCAGTGATGTCTTGGAGCAGATTCAAACCGACTACACTGAGAGCCTCGCCTATCGACACACCTCCCTGATCGACATTCAACATGCCCTCAAGCTGTCCGATGCGAACCTGTTCAACTCGGGTGTTTCATACCGCCGCCTTCCTGGCGCGAAAGACGCTGTGAGCAGTGACATTGAGTGTGTCGAGGTGGGAGCTATCCATGACCCGGCTGAATTCCCCATCTTCATCAACATCGAAGCCATGGACACCAAGGCTCGCATCGACCTCAACTATTGGACCAGCAACCTTTCCGATGCGCAGGCCATGAACGTGGCTAACACCTATGTGCGATGCCTTGAAATCATGTTGACAAATGCCGACAGCAAGATCAATCAACTCGATAGCCTCAGTCAGATGAACAAGGCCAGCATTGAGACCTGGAATGAGAAGCTTCCTCAAGCTATCGAGGTTTGTGCCCACCATGTTGTGCAGGACATGGCCAAGAAGATGCCTGATGCTTTGGCTGTTGCTGGCTGGGATGGAAACCTCACCTACTCCAAATTGGATCAGTACTCCTCCCGACTTGCGAGCTACTTGGTCACATTTGGCGTTGGCCCCGGGAGCCTGATTCCTACTTGCTTTGACAAGTCTGCCTGGAATACTGTGTCTATCCTAGCCATCATGAAGGCCGGAGGTGGCTGTATTCCTGTCGATGGCGCCAACACGATGAATCTCATTCAAACGTGGCTGGTTGACAACACGGTCCAAGTTGCCTTGGCATCGCCCGAGAAGGCGCAGGTCCTTGAAGAGACCATTCCATACGTCATCCCTGTGACTGAATCCATGCTCGAGTACCTGAATGATGAGCCACTTCTTTCAATTGCTTCCCCAGCCGATCCCGCGCATATCTGCTTTACTGCTGGTACTTCCGGACCTGCGCGTGGCGTGGTCCTTGAGCACGCTACACTTGTCACAAGAGCCAACGCATTCGCTTCTTCCATGCAAATGACAGATGCCTCGAGAACCCTGCAATTTGCAGCACACACATCGGACCTTTACTTGCTCGAGGCGTTTGGGACATTCCTCTGTGGCGGTTGCCTCTGTATTCCCCAGAGTGTTCACCCCGCAGAACTGGCAAGCTCGCTGAATGTCCTGCACGCCAATGTTGCCTGTTTAACACCCACCGCCGCATCTTTCACTTCTCCCAAACAAGTTCCTGGTTTAAAGACCGTTGCATTTTCTGGGGAGGCTGCCTCGGAGTCTCTTCTGGAAGCGTGGTCCTCAGAGGACTTGCAGCTTCACATACTCTATGGAGTCACCGAATGTTCGAGCATGGTGTGCCATTCTAAGGCTTCCCCAAGCATTCAGTGCAACAATATTGGAACTGTCGCATCGTGCGTTTCCTGGGTAGTCGACCCAATGAACCACAGCTCCCTTGTGCCTGTTGGTGCTGTTGGTGAGTTGGTTGTTGAGGGACCCGTACTTGCACGAGGGTACTTGAGCTCTCATGATTCCAGCGAAGCGTTCTTTGAAAATCCCGCTTGGGCTCCCGACTCTCAATCTCCAAGCAGTCTAAAGAGCTCGAAGGATCGGAAATTCTTCAAGACGGGCGATCTGGTCCGGTATAACTCCAATGGTTCTCTGGCCTACCTGGGCCAAAAGACCACTGGTGGCTTCATGCCATGTTCCGAGCGCCTCGACATTGACCACTGCATTGGCGCGTTCTTTGGATCCAAGAGAAACTGCGCCGTGGCTAATATGACTTTCCCCGGAGAGGAGGCTGAGGAGCACATCGTCGCCTTCATTGGGTCCTCTGATGGCCTTTCCGCGACCTACGCGAAGGAAGTGGTTGAACACACGGCACCATCCTTGAAAACCACTATCGCCACACTCCATACTCATTTGAGCACCAAACTGCCTGCGAGCAAGGTTCCGAGTACCTATATCCCCATTTCCTCCCTCCCCCTTACCCCGGCTGGCAAACTAAACTTACAGGCACTCATGACCCAGGTGAGCGGCCTGCCACGCGGTGTTCTGAAATCGTTCGACATCAAACACTGGACTGGGGTCAAGTCCGCTCATCGGGGCTCTCGTCAATCTCTCTCGGAAAGCAACTTGGCTTTCTGGAAAGAGTATCTTGCCGACATTGAGCCGTGCAATTTCCCAGCAATTTCCCAAGAGACGAGGGAAAAGCCGCGCTCCACTCGAACTTTGAACAAGCAGACACACCAGTTACATGCATTTACCAAAATGTCGGGTGTCTCTGTCGACATTCTTCTCCAGATCGCATGGGGTCTTGTTTTGCGTTGCTACACCGGCTGCGACGACGTTTGCTTTGGCTTCCTGGCTGCTCAGCCCGAGGAGACAGCGTCGATCTCAATTGTCCGACTCCTCTTGGGCAATGACCGCAAACTATCTGAGACTTTGGACCAGGCAAAGAAGGACTTGCTGAAGAGCAGAGAGCACTTTGCTGACCTCTCTGTCGTCAAGCACCAACTCGGCCTCGATGATGCCAGCGTTTTCAACACTCTTTTGACTTACCGTGCTGTCTCTCACCTCCCTCAAGGAAGAACCCGCGACACTGCCACTGCTAAGGACTATAAGGTAGCTGTAGCTGCAGAGGTCTCCAGCTCTGTAGCAGAGATTCATTTTGCTTACTCCACCGATACTCTTTCATCGGCTCAAATCACTCACATCATTGATGCATTTGACCATGTTTTGAACGACATGGTGTCTGCTGATCCCTCACACCGTTCCATTGGCCAAATAGATTTGTTCCCTCAACGTTCGTGCCGACAGCTCCGAGAGTGGAACGCGACCATGCCTCCCCGTGTCGAAAAATGTGCCGATGAGCTCATCCAGCAACAGGCGCTTCTTCACCCGCGTGCCGACGCTGTGTGTTCCTGGGACAAGAACTTCACCTATGGACAACTTGAGATTGTCTCCAGCCGCCTTGCACGCTATCTCACCAGCCTTGGTGTCAAGCCAGAAGTCTTTGTTGTACTCTGCTTCGAAAAGTCAGCCTGGGCCGTGGTGGCTCAATTGGCTGTTCTTAAGGCCGGTGGTGCTTTCGTCTCTATCGATCCATCCCACCCGGATTCTCGTCTGCAGATGCTGATCGATGAGATCGGTGCTGATCTTGTGTTGTGCTCTTCTTCTCTGCATCAGAAGATGTCCAAACTTTGCAAGAAGGCTTTTGCCGTGTGTCAAACCGCCATCTCTCAACTCCCCGACTCTCCTCTTGCCTTGCCTGGTGTCCGGCCCACTCCATTCACCGCCGCATATGCCATCTTTACCTCTGGTACTACCGGCAAGCCGAAAGCAACTGTGGTGGAGCACATGGCATTGAGCACAACAGCTATCGCAATGACCGAGGCTTTGCACATGAACTCTGGAACCCGTGCTTTGCAGTTCTCCAACTATACTTTTGATGTCAGCGTCCTCGAGATCATGATGACCCTAATGACCGGAGGATGCGTGTGTGTTCCCAGCGAAGAAGAGCGCATGAATAACCTTGGTGGTGCCATCCGTCGAATGGAAGCCAACTACATGGCATCGCCTCCAGCCATTGTGAACACACTTGAGCCGAAGACGGTGCCCACACTGAAAACGATCATCACTGGCGGTGAAAAGATGCCTGCCAACCATATTGACCGATGGGCAGACCGTTTCGTGATCAACGCTTATGGTCCCTCTGAGGCGACTGTTGTGGCCACGGTTGGCGTGAAGGTGGATTGGGATGGAAAACGCGTCAATGATGACCCGACGTCTATTGGTACTGCCGCCAACTGCAGAGTCTGGATTGTTGATCCCAATAATCACAACCGTCTTCTCCCAATTGGTGCCGTTGGTGAGATGCTTTTGGAAGGAAGCAATATTGCTCGGGAATATCTTGGCAACCCGGAGAAGACCAAGGCTTCGTTTGTTGAGGATCCTACTTGGAGTCACCACACTGGCCTTACTGGGTTGTTTAAGCGCAGTGATCGCATGTACCGGACAGGTGATCTTGTTCGATACAACGGCGATGGCAGTCTCGCATTCATCTCTCGCAAAGACACTCAGATCAAGTTCAATGGCCAGCGAATCGAGCTTGAGGAGATTGAGCACCAGTGTACCCGCTGCCTCCCCGAAGGGTCCCAAGTCGCCGTTGACGTCGTTGTCCCCCAAGAACGCACGGTGGCAAAGGGACTTGCTGCTTTTTTCACCGTTCATGACGAGGATTCGTTCCAGGGTGGCAGCACTGATCAATTCGCTCCCACGATTCCCGGGGCTGATCCTTTGCTCCTCCCTATCTCGGTTTCTAACATGGACGCCGTCCAGAAGCTGAAAAGCTCACTCCCAGATCTTCTTCCTCAGAGCATGATGCCTCGTTTGTTCTTCCCCTTGAGGAACTTGCCCTTTACATCTTCCGCCAAGATCGACCGTCGTCGACTGCGCGCCATGGTCCAGACTTTGTCGAAAGAAGCATTGAAGTCCTACATTACCTTCAACACCGCAACCAAGTCGGACGATGTTTCCGCTGATGGGATTGAGGCAAAGCTCCGTACCCTATGGGAAAAGACTTTGGACCTCGAGGCTGACTCTGTCACCAACGAAGATAGTTTCTTCGCTCTTGGTGGTGATTCATTCTCTGCGATGAACTTGGTTGGCGCTGCTCAGGCACAGGGCATCTCTCTCAATGTCGCCTCAATTTTCAAGGCTCCTGTTCTGATAGACATGGCAAAGTCCTGCTCTTCATCACAAGAGGTTGCAGTCGCAAAACCAGTCACTGTCACGCCCTTCTCTCTATTGCCTACCTCGGTTGATCTGGAGAGCATCCTGGATGAGGTGATTGACAACTGTGCCGTCTCCAAGGATGCCATCGTGGACATCTATCCATGCAGTGCCGTTCAGGAAGGTCTTCTGACAATGTCCATCAAACACGCTGGTGCCTACGTTGCACAACCAGCTTTCCGCCTGGCTGACGGTGCCGACTTGGATCGATTCAAGAGCGCCTGGGAAAAGACTGTCGCCGATCTGGATATCCTGCGCACTCGTATCGTGCACACCGAATGCATGAATTTCGCACAGGCTGTTCTCAAACATGATCCTATTTCTTGGATCCATGCCGAGTCCTTTGACCAATTGCCTTCTGATGCTCTCGACCTGCCCCAGCACAACGGGGCACCGTTGACTGGATATGCAATTGTCAACCCCCGAGGTTCCACCACTTCTTACTTCGTTTGGTTCGTTCACCATGCGCTCTACGATGGATGGAGTATTCCTCTCGTTTACCGCACGTTCGAGGAGAACTACAAGAACGCCAACAGCAAGCAGCCTGCTACTTCGTACAGTCTCTTCATTGAGTATCTCAGCAAAAAGGATATGACAGAGTCGGATACTTTCTGGAAGTCTTACTTGGCCGATCTTTCCAGCACTCCCTTCCCCCACAACAAGAACTCCGTCCCCGACGCCATTCGAGCTGGCAATACCCAGTACCACAACATGGAGATCTCCCGTCCTGCGAACAGTATCGACTTTACTCTACCCGTTCTCCTTCGCGCTGCTTGGGCCATTGTCATTGCGACGCACAGTGGATCCGGAGATGTTTGCTTTGGAGAGACTTTGTCCGGTCGCAACATCGATCTCCCCGGCGTTGGTGATATCGCCGGTCCTGTCTTGTCGACGGTCCCAACTCGTGTGCTTGTTGACACTGAGATGGCCATCTCCCAGTTACTGGACAAGATCCATCAGTCTACCACTGACATGATTCCTCACCTCCACGCCGGCTTGCAGCGTATCCGTCAAATCAACGATGATACATCGACCGCTTGCAATTTCAAGAACCTTTTGGTTATCCAGCCCACCGAGGGTGACTTGAACAACGACATCTGGATTGACGAAAAGGGTGAAACCAGTGAAGACTTCTTCACCCATCCTCTCGTTCTTGAATGTGGAATCTCGAAGACAAGCATTTCTTTCACCGCTCATCACGATGAGCTTGTTGTCAGTGGGTGGAAGACGAAGCGTTTGATTGAACAGCTTTCCCATGTTCTCAAACAGCTCCTTTCCGTCTCAAAAGCAAGCACTGACAAGGTCTCGGATCTGGAATTAATCAGCTCCGAGGACAAGACCGTGATTGGCGAATGGAACAAGCGTACGCCTCCCGCTGTCGAGCGTTGTGTCCACGACATCATCCAGGACAAGGCGATAGAGACGCCGAATGCCCCGGCTGTTTGTGCTTGGGATGGTCAACTCACGTACCGCGAGTTCTGGGATCTGGCCTCCTCCTTTGGCAACTACTTAGTCACTCGCGGAGTTGGCCCCGAGGTCTTCGTGCCTGTATGCCTCGATAAGTCGGCTTGGGCAATGGTCACCATCATCAGTGTCCTCATCGCCGGTGGTGCTTATATTCCATTGGATCCTCATCACCCGACCTCACGCCACGAAGAAATTCTCAAGGACGTGAATGCCAACATGATTCTTTGCTCTCCAAACTATACGAATCGGTACAGCCGGGTTGTGAAAACGGTCATCCCAATCAGCAAGGATACCCTCAAAGCCTACGGCTCTCTGAACTCCGCCAGTCGAGTTCGCCAGCAAGTCAAGCCGTCCAACATGGCTTACACGTTGTTTACTTCTGGCAGTACTGGTCGCGCCAAAGGTATTGTTGTTGAGCACCGGAACTGTATCAGCAGTATCATGGCATTTGCTCCCATAACGCAGATGGACTCCAGCTCGCGAGTATTTCAGTTTGCCTCGCTCACATTCGATGCTGCCATCATGGAGACCCTTGCCATTCTCATGCTCGGCGGTTGCATCTGTGTCCCCAGCGAAGATGATCGTCTGAATGATGTTGCTGGGGCTATCCGGCGCCTGAACGTCACTTGGACTTTCCTTACCCCTGCAATTGCCAGTCTCATTGACCCTCCTTCGGTCCCATCATTGAATATCCTTGTCTGTGGCGGTGAAAAGATATCGCAGGAAGTCATCAACAAATGGGCTGGTTCGGTCAAGTTGTTCAATGGCTATGGGCCCACCGAAACCTGTGTCTTTGCCACCATTGACACTGAAGTTTCCTCCCACCGTGATCCTGGTCGTATTGGTTACGGGATTCCCAGCACACTGACCTGGATTGTTGATGCCGAAAACCATGACCGGCTTGCTCCTCTCGGCGTTGTCGGCGAACTTGCTCTTGAGGGTCCCGCTCTGGCCAGAGAGTACTTGAAGAACCCCGAAAAGAACGCCGAGTGCTTCATCGAAAATCCCGTTTGGATCAAGGATTTCAAGTCGGGGGTCACTTCCCCTCGCCGGATCTACAAGACTGGGGATCTCTGCTACTACAACCCTGATGGCTCGGTTGAATACATCAGTCGCAAGGATCACCAGGTGAAACTTCACGGTCAGCGGATGGAGCTCGGAGAGATCGAGCATCGACTCCAGATTGATGAACTTGTTCGCCACGCCGTTGTCATCTTGCCCAGGGAGGGGCCGCTCAAGCAGCGTCTTGTGTCGGTTCTCTCTCTTAACAAAATTGCCGCAGACAAGGAGTTGATTTCGGACAAGCCTTGTGAACTTGTCGATGAAGCGGATCTTGAAGCGCAAGGTCTCGCAGGGCTCGTTGAGGTTCAGAAGCACCTCGAGGCCAAGCTTCCCATTTACATGGTTCCTCAAACCTGGGCTCTCATCAAGAAGCTTCCCATGCTTGTGTCTGGGAAACTCGATCGGAAGAAGATTACAGCTTGGCTTGAGAACATCGACGATTCTTCGTACGAGCGCATCATGCAAGACTACGACCGAATGAAGCGCGGTCCCAGCGAGAAATCCCAGGAGCAGGAGAAGGATGGATCCTTGAAGGTTATCCGCGAAATCTTCTCACAAGTCTTGAACATCTCCCTCCAGAAGGTGAACCCTGATCGGTCTTTTGTCAGCTTGGGTGAGTTTACAACTTGACTCAGTTTCAATCTAAAACAGTGGCAATACTAACGAAATTGACTAGGCGGCGACAGTATCACGGGAATGGCCGTCATCTCACGGGCGCGTAAGCAGGGTCTCGTCGTGACGCTTAACGACATCTTGCAGAGCAGGTCCGTCAAGGAACTGGCTCAAACTGCCACCTCCAAATCTCCAGTGACTGTTCAGCCCCAGGAGAAGTCCGGCGAGGGATTCGCCCTTTCCCCAATTCAAAAACTTTACATGGACTGCTCAGCATCTTACAAGGGAGCCGCTCGCTTCAACCAGAGTATAACTGTCCGGATTTCTCGTCGGGTCGAAGCCGAGGTGCTTCGTCGTGCCATGAAGGCCGTGACTGGCCAGCACTCTATGTTCAGAACTCGTTTCAGCAATGTAAACGGTGCTTGGCAACAGAAAACCGTATCTGTGAGTCTAACCGACTGTATGATCCATGACCAGATTACTGATATTATCTGCAGGAGGTCGATGAGTCGTACCGGTTCCGAGTGCACTCTGTGAGTGACACGCGCGCCATGGTTCCCAAGATAGCAGACAGCCAGTCTTGCCTGGATCCACTGAATGGTCCCATCTTCGCTGCCGATCTCTTCAATCTTCGGACAGGAGGTCAAGTCCTCTTCCTTGTTGCTCATCATCTGTGTGTGGATATGGTTTCGTGGCGTATCATCTTGCAAGACCTCGAGGAACTCGTCGTTTCTGGATCTCTCTCCGATGACAGGGCCTTGTCCTTCCAAAGCTGGTGTACAATGCAGTCAGAGAGGTCAAAGTCTCACGATTCCAATCTCGCCCTACCATTCACACCAGAAAAACCCAACCTGCTCTACTGGGGTATGCAAGGTTCGCCTAACCTTTATGGAGATATCAAGATGGAATCCTTCAGTTTGAGTGAGGATGCCACCAAGTTTATTCTTGATGACTGCCATGAGGTTTATGGCACTGATACTGTCGATGTCCTTTTGGCTTCAATCATTTACTCCTTCCGTGGAACCTTCACCGATCGCAAAGTACCCACCGTCTACAATGAAGGCCACGGTCGCGAGCCCTGGGATGCCGGAATTGATCTCTCTCGAACCGTTGGCTGGTTCACCACGATGTCCCCTCTCCTTGTCGAAGGCGATGCTGGTAAGTCCCGATTACTTTCCCTTGGCCCACTCAATACTAACTTTTTTTTGAAGGAGCCATCAGCGACACGATCAAACGAGTCAAGGACACTCGTCGAAAGATGGTCGACAATGGCCGTCCATACTTTGCCAAAAGTCTGCTCCAATCCAACGCCGATGATTTCCCTGTTCCTTTGGAAATCCTCTTCAACTACCTGGGCCGGCTTCAGCAGCTCGAGCGTGCTGACTCGCTCTTCCGTCACCAGGGCAATGTCTTTGATAGTTCCGACTTTACTGTCGCTGGCGACATGGGTCCTGAAACTGCTCGATTTGCCTTATTTGAGGTTTCAGCCATTGTTGTCAAGGAACGCCTGAACGTCGCATTCACCTACAACCGGAAAATGCAGCGGGAAGGGCAAATTCGTCGCTGGATTCTGCAGTACAAGCAAACTTTGGAGAAGGAGATGTCTGCCCTGAAGAACATCACCCCAGAACCTACTCTTAGCGATTACCCTCTGCTACCACTCAACTACCATGGCCTCCAAACCTTGACCAACAACACCTTCCGGAAACTCAGCATTCGCAACAAGAGCGAAGTCGAGGACATTTACCCTTGCTCGCCCATGCAAGAGGGTCTACTGCTCAGCCAGCTGCGCGATCCCAAAGCCTACATGTTCCACACCGTTTTCGAGATCAAAGACACGCGGACTGGGAAGGTTGACCCTGAGAGACTTGCCCAATCTTGGCAATCAATTGTCGAGCGTCACCCCGTTTTGCGAACTGTCTTCATCGACAGCAACTACAGTGGTGGATCCTTCGACCAACTCGTTTTCAAGAAACTCTCAAACAATGTTCTGCGTGTGGAATGCCCTGACTCCCAAGTCCAGCAGAGACTTGAGGCAATTTCGCTTCGTGACATCAATGCCATGCGCCCCGCTAAGCTTTCTCACCAGCTGACAGTCTGCAAGACCACCAGCGGTTGTGTACTGGTGAAGCTCGAGATCAATCACGCGATCATTGACGGCGCAGGCGTGGACGTGCTCTTGCGCGATCTTACCCTGGCCTACGATCGGCGACTCCCTGATGGTCCTGGCCCATACTTCAGTGAATATATCAAATTCATTCGAACTCAGAGTCAAGGAAAAGCTCTAGAGCATTGGAAGGAATACTTGGGCGGTGTTCGTCCATGCCACATTGCCCCGACCGCTGCATTCCAGCCCCAACGCGAGCTCAAGGGAATTCTCATGAATTTCCAGCGTTACACTGAGCTGCTCAGCTTCTGTGAGAAGTATTCCGTGACACTTGCCAATCTCACTCTAGCTGCGTGGGCTATTGTCCTGCGACAATTCACCGGATCCGATGATGTCTGCTTTGGCTACTTGTCGGTCGGTCGCGATGCCCCGGTCAACGGCATTCAGGACATGGTCGGCATTTTTATCAACATGCTTTGCTGTCGAGTCCAATTCGGTTCGCAGCAGTCGCTCGCTGATGTCTCCAAGAAGGTGAATGGTGACTACATTCGCAGCATTCCTCACCAGAGCTGCTCCCTCGCCAGTATTCAGCACGAACTCGGCTGGCAGGGCCAGTCTCTGTTCAACACTACTCTCTCTATTCAGAACCATACCGCTGTTGTTGGTTCTAAGGAGAAGGGTTTAACTTTCGATCTGCAACATGCTCACGACCCTAGTGAGGTAAGTCATTTCGTCTCATGTTTTATGTATATTCAACGATGTTAACGAACCACAGTATGCCGTAACGGTCAATGTGGACATCTCTCGTGGAAAGGAGGGTATCATGCTCCGATACTGGAACGACATTGTCTCTGACGACCAAGCCCAGTCTCTGGTAGACACCATTGCTAAAGTGTTTACTGGTTTCATCGAGTCACCATCAGCAATCGTTTCAGCTTCCAAGTTCGAAGCCAAGGTCTCAGACGAGCAGAATTCCGACTGGGATAACTCGCAGGCCACTTTCAATGAAAAGGCGAAGCCTGATGCGAATGGTGCGAATGGTGTCAATGGTACTTCGATCCAGAAGATCATTGACGACCGTGTTCATGAGATTATTGGTCAACTCTTGAGGGAAGGCAAGTTGATGGTTCCCGGAATGCAAGGGGACATGTCAAGCTACGGCCATACCGATGACGGAGTTGACTCACCTTATCAATTGGAGGGAAATCAGGGTGCGGATGATTCGGGTGTCTGTTCGGCGACCTCGCGATCGAGCGAGGAGGGAATGTCCGCGGATGTGGAAAGGAAACTTTGGAGCCTTTGGAGTACTGCCCTGGGCCTGTCACCTAATGTGGTGAGGCACCAGGACAGCTTCTTCAAACTTGGTGGAGACAGCATCACAGCCATGAAAATGGTTAGTGCTGCTCGGGAGGAAGGATTGGTGCTTACTGTGGCGGATGTCTTCAACAACCCGGTCTTTGAAGACATGCTTGCTACTGTTCGTGCTGCCAATGTGACGCAGCAAATGCTGAACGCGGATCTTCAGACCTCGCACAAGGAGGTGGTTACATTCCCCGACAGCAAGCCGACAACACTCGCGCCAACCCCATCGTCGGAGAGCATCTCAGTGCTCAGACCGACCAAGGCTGTTGACGATGCCTCCGTGCAGAGTGGCATTTGCCCCAAGATTGGTGTTTTCAAGGGTGGTATCGCAGATGTACTTCCCGTCACTGACTTCCAAGCCATGTCTTTGACTGCGACTCTTTTAAGTCCAGGTGGATGTTGAACTATTTCTTCTTGGAAGGGAATGGCCCACTGGATCTGCGAAGGCTTCGAGAGAGCTGCTTGAAGGTGGTTGATGCATTCGACATTTTGCGCACTGTTTTTGTGTGCTTCCATGATCAGTTCTTCCAGGTCGTGCTGCGCAAGGTCCGGCCAAGCATCTTCGTTTATGAGACTGACCGAGCTCTTGATGAATTCACGATGACTCTCCAGCAGCGCGATCGCGAGTATGGACCACGCGAGGGTGAACAGTATGTGCAGTTCTATGTCGTCAAGAAGAAGGGAAGCGACCAGCACCGAATCATGATTCGCCTCTCCCACACTCAGTACGATGGAGTATGCCTGTCGAAGATTATGTCTGCCATCAAACTCGGCTATGAGGGCAGCCCTCTGCCTCCAGTCACGCCCTACGCGAGTTACCTTCGCCAGCTTCCTGGCACAATCACTCCGGATCACTACAATCACTGGTCCAACCTCCTGAAGGGCTCGCAGATGACTCAAGTTGTTCGCCGGAAGGGAACCAGCATGTTCCAGAACATCGGTGCCTTTACGGAAATCCGCAAGACAATCGAAATCCCTCCGACTGCCCTGGGCAATGTGACTGTTGCGACCGTTATGCAGGCTGCCTGGGCTCTCACTCTTGCCAAGCTTGCTGCCCAGTCAGATGTGGTCTTCGGTCTTACCATCAGTGGCCGCAACGCCACTGTCCCCGGCATCGAAACGACTGTTGGCCCTTGTGTCAACGTTGTCCCGGTGCGCGTCAAGTTCGATGAGCAATGGACGGGTCTTGATCTGTTCCGTTACCTTCAGGATCAGCAAGTTTCGAACATGCCATTTGAATCTCTGGGCTTCCGCGAGATCATCAAGCAATGTACCGACTGGCCCGCCTGGACTTATTTCACAACGTCTGTGTTCCACCAGAATGTTGACTACGAGGGATCTCTCGAGCTTGACAACACCAAGTACCGCATGGGTGGTGCTGGGGTGAACGACAACTTTGCCGACCTCACTATGGTCTCGCGCCCCGATGGTGAACGCAATCTGAGTGTGACTCTTGGCTACTCCGAAAAGGGTCCCATTCTCCCAGACTTCGCAAACAAGGCTCTTGATATGGTGTGCGAAATGGCCCAGTCTCTGGTTGCCAACCCATCTACTGCTCTCCCTTCACCCAGCATGCTGTGCTCTCTGCCATCCCAAGCCATTGATGATTTGCCTCGCACTTCCGACGAGCATTTCCTCAGCTCACACTTGAAGTCTCGCTCCATTGCGGAGCTCCTCGTGCACTCGGATATTCTCTCGCGATCATGGCACCAGGTACTTCCCAACCGTGCCTCTCCAATTCTGGGTAATACCGAAGCCGGCACAAAGCCCACGCATCAAACAGCATTCCAGCTCGACTCATCCTTCTTTGACCTCGGCGGTGACATTTTCAATATGGCCCAGCTCACCTGGCTCCTCGAGCAGGAGGGACTCAAGGTACGCCTTGAGGATCTCCTGGAGCATCCATCCTTCTTGGGTCAAATGGCCGTGCTTGCACTGCATAACACCAAGCATCAAGAAGAGCACCCTCCGGAGTATGCTTCGGGTGCCATCTCCCCCGACCCGGCTGTCCAGCCACCAGTCGAGAAGAAAAAGAAGTGGGAGAAAGCAATGACTCTTGCCCGCAAATTGACCCGGCGGAACAACAACACGAGCAACATGGTTTCCAGCCGCGCCTGATCTCGGATTGGATGGCCATGGGTCACAGGGGCAGGCAGGTTGAGAAGCCAACAAAAAACAAAAAAGATACGAAAACAACCAAAGAAAAAAGAAAAACAAAAAAAGAAAAAAAAGCAAAAGAAAAAAAAGCAAAAGAAAACAAAACCGCACAAAATCGAGTTCCGCGGAAAGTGGTGCTTCGCATGGATATGGGGACTCGCCTTGCATTCTCTACATACTCGGATTTCTTTTCCATGTTTCATGTTTTATGTGTCAACTGCCCACGTTTCATATGTCTGGATGTTTTGATTTGGTTTCGGTTCCGGATAGACGGATCTCACGTCGGCCTCTCTTTTGGTCTATACTGTCTCTTCTCATGTCTCTCTTTGTGATGCCATCTAATATAATAGAAACTGCTCTCTATCAAACTTCCCGCCCCAGAATGCACTGACGTGTCCATGTGGCATAGACTTTTAGCCTTGAACGCAGCCCCAAATGATATCATCGAGAGGCGATCAAACAAGCTCCACCCTTCATCCTTCGATAAGGTTATGCCCCCATGTCACGAACACCTCTCCTGTGACCCAACGCATGTAACCGTCTCTCATTGGAGAAACCAGCCTCAATTCCACAGCCCCAGATCTTCGTGGGGGCAAAGGGGAGAAATTCACCAAGGATTTTCCAACCCCCCTCACTCTACACTCTATAGGGCCTCCCAATAAAATGCGGGATATCCACTTTTCCAACATCAAATCCATTGCCCTCACCGTATTCCTGAATGAATAGAAAGCGGGTCGTATCACGTCATCGAAATAATCCATCACATCCCGATGATCTGCAGCAGCATGGAATCCATCCTCGTGGCCCTGGATGGGGCCAGACTCGATAACACTGCCGATTGCGCTTCGACGAGATGATCAGGATACAACTCTCTAAACAGATCCGTTGAGCACGCAAGACATCCAAAAGATATACCCCGACACCGACAGTCTCGACCTCTTCCCACCATTCGGTTGTCCCCAGCGCATAACACCGGCCCCGCGGCTGGGGCTGGGGCTGGGGCTTGGGGTTGGGGTTGGGGTTGGGGCCGAGTCAAAACCACGAATTCAAATCAAATGACTCCGATGCATTCATGATCGACATACCTACCTGATCCACCTCGAACCGAGGGCCGCACCCTTCGCGTGGTGCCGATAATCGATAGAGAGGATGGCGAGGTACGAAAACGCAACAGCAATGCAAGTCTCTACTGTTTGGTCAAGCTGCTTCTAACTTGACCAGAGACAGACATTATCCTAGCTTGCCGGGGCTTCCAAATCGTGTCTTGCACGAGATGGTCATCAACTGAGACGATCAGAGAAAGATATGTCACGAACCGAATGTGGAGCAAGACCAAGGACTACGGTGAGTGTTCATGATCGCCCGGTGACTTCAACCGGCCCCATTTCCAGTTCATTCTGATGATCCACGTATCCGCAAAGCCCCTATCAGCTGATGTTTCATAGATTGTGGAGTTGGAATCTGGGGAACGGGGAAACCGGGAACACGGTTCTGAGAGGCTGCGATGTCCAGTCCATTGTTTCATCTCTACCGGAATCCTCTCCGTGTCTCTATCTGGGTTACATTGTCCGTTCATTCTACCGGCATTTCACCGGAGGGACGTTATTTGTTTCTCGCGCCACCGGTCTATTTAAGGGCTGGGGATTCCCCGAAGATTCCATACAACATTCATCTTGACATCAGGCACTTCTCCAACATGCAATTCAGGTGTGCTTGTCCTTGATAGACCCCGTTGATCTGGTCTTTGTTTCTCACAACTGCAGAACTCTCCTCGCACTTCCGTGTGCCTTGCTCTTGCTCCTCATCCCGAGCGTTTCCTCTTCCCCTCTCGATTGGGTCGAGGGGGCCAAAGATCTCTACCGGCGACAAGGACCCGCGGCTATTATGCAGTTTATTGGAATGACGCAAGCGGGCAGTGGAATCTGGAAAGATCAAGGTATGAAATCCAGCACATGTGCCAGTTTCATGAAAACACCGCACGACACGCATTTTCTGGGTAAGCTGGGCGGCAACCATAAGCCAAAGCCATGGTTTAATTGCTGGTGTAGGTCGAAACTACTATCTTTCATTTAGAAGCTGTCAATACTAACCCAGTCCTTGGTTCTAGTTCCCGGAACGGAGAAGTTCACAAAGAAGGATGCCGAGGTCGTGAAATGTATTCTGGACTTGCATGCTAAGCAGCACGACGTCTGCATCTCGGTCAAAGGGAGCTCCTGTGACAAGGGATATATCAAAGGTGGTGGCCGGGTTCAGAATGTGTTCGTATTCCTCCCCTGTCGTATTGCACGCGAGGTTGTCGCGAGACTGACCAGATGCATTCCTATAGCGAAAACTACCAAAAGCTGTTCAACGTGGGAAAACCAAACTCCCTGTCACAGGAAGGCGCGGATTCCATGAAAGTTGCGGTGGATGAACTCGTTAATGTGAAAATGAGGACCGACTTGACGGATCACGTTACCTATGGGCCCGTTGTTGGAACTATACCTGACGAAGATCATAAATGGGCGGATATTACTTATGCGATTTATTACAAGGGACAAAGAGATTGCTGATGGAGGTATTCGAGGATCGAGAGATGAGGTTACGACTGGATATGCACGATTGCAACGCCCTTGATTTTTGTCTGTGGTTATATTGCTCTTCTGCGAAGAGCCCTATTGCATGCTACTCAAATTGATACAACCTTGGAATCTACCATTGCAATATGATGAATGATCGTTATGTATCGCCTGGGTCTTTTGTATAGTCTACATTGCGCGCTGAGCAGATACCGCATACGTAGTAGATTATATCTTCAATGCTACGTGCATGGGTCCTCTGATTCACGTCTATAAGTACAAGGGTATCTCAAACTCAATGCAAAACAAACCCAACCCATTCGCTTGACTTTTCTTTCGTTTTGAAAAAGGACGGGCCATCCCCAGATCAATGCACAAAATTACAGAGACTCGCGGGACCACACGCCGCGCGCGCGAATCTTGCGTCCATAAATGAAAAACAGATACGGGATAGGAATCAACACGACGGAGAAAAACCCCAGCACACTCGCCGCCCAGGGCACGCCGAGGTTGTGAAACATGGCCGAGGTGAAGAGCGGGAAACAGCCCGCGAATAACGAGCGGAGGAAAGTGTTGGCAGCAACCGCACTCGCCGCCGTGCGCTGGAATGTATCGATGAGGTAGTTAAGAGCCGCTTGGAAAATCGTGAAGAATCCAAATCCCATCATGACGGCGCCAAAGATCGGCCCGATCCAGTGGATGTGCTTGGGGCTTGTCCAGCCAAACACGAACATGCCGCTGGCAAAGAGGACGGAGCCGAGCATCATGGGTGGGAGTCTTGCTTCCGGCACGGCGCGGTTGTTGTTGGCTTTGAAGCGGCTGATGTAGTAGCGCTGATTCCCGAGGTTGATGACGGCACCGATGAGGATGCCCACGAGATAGGCAAGAAAGGGAAGAGCACCGACGACTTGGTTCCAGCCACGAATTTCTTGGAAAACGATTGGAAAGGCCGCCAGACTGAGGTAGAGAATCCCGTAGACGAAAGAGGCGTAGAGGGCGACGAGGAAGCAGATCGGGGTTGCCAGGAGCTGGAACGGTCGAACAAGATACTTATTGCCCAGCTCTTTAAAAGTGACATCCCATTCCTCATGGCGGGCATGCAGAGCCCAATTGCCGCTCTCAAAGCGCAGGCGTCGTGCCTTGTAGACCAGCAGAACGGGTGGATAGCTCTCGTCGACGAAGATCACATCAAGAAGAAGAAAAAACATCATCATGATCCCGGTGATCTGCATAAGTATTAGTAGACAACCAGATGCAACCAGACACGACAAACTCACATATTCCGTCCATCGCCAGCGAAGGTAGCTCTGGACAATCGCACCACCAACGATCGGACCCAGGACAGGCCCGCCCACGACAGCCATCGCATACCCAACAATCGCAGCACCGCGCTGCTCCGGCGTCCAAATATCTCCCAGCACACCCCCGGTATTCGTCACCGGCGCCGACCCAAAGAACCCGGTGAAAAACCGAGTCAACATAATCGTCTGAATATCCTTGGCCGTCGCCGTCCCAAACGACATAATCGCAGCCACAAAGTACGGCGCCAGCACCGCGGGCTTGCGTCCAAAAACCTCGGACAAAGGCGCCCAGACGAGCGGGCCCAGCCCTAGCCCAAAAAGCAGCAACGTCGTCCCCAGCGTCGAGACCTCGCTCGACACCCCGAATTCCCGGCTAATCTGGGCCTGCCCCGTCGAGTAGATCGAGCTGGCCCACGTCGCGCCCATGGTCGTCAATCCGTATAGTACCGTCGTGACGGCCTTTTTCTTGAATCCCCAGTTCACCGGCCGGTACGGATCGTCGGGGCCGTCGAAATCGACAATGGCGTCCTCGCTGGTTTTCGTATGGGTGAGCGGATGCGTGAAGCGCGCCGTCTGACCCGGTTCACGGCTGCGGATGCGCGATACCACGGACTGCGCTCGCTGCTCGAGCACCGACAGGCCCGACGCCGCCGTGGATTGTTTCTCTAGCGGCGCGGCGATATCCGCGTAGTGACGGCGTTGCTCGGTGGACTCGATGTCCGCGCTCGCGACGCTGGAATGATCATCCTCGTTCCGGGCCATGATGGACACGTAATGGGGTTCAAAGTCGGAATGATCCCGTTCGCGTGCTGGCTAAGAGTGACGAGCTCTGACTTCGGGCATTCGCTCGATTGTCGGGTTGACAATGGCTATAGATATCTGCTGTGCTCTGGGCCTGCGCGTGTATATGCGCCAGAGTGCATTGGTGTCGATGCGATAAATCCGATTCAGACTCGGGGTGGCGTCCTCTTTTAAGCAATCCAAGCCGCGTCGGAAGGTCCGACGAAGCCGTTATACCCGGAACTGCGAAGCTTTCGATGTGGGGCGGGGCCGAAATCGGGGAATTCGCGGGCGAAGATAGGCAAGGAAGATGTGGCTGTTGATAAGTTGGGAAGGTTTCAGGAGGATCCGAATAATGCCTGTATTATCGTCACCGTCTCGTCCTGCGATGAAGGATCCAATCCTGTCAACCATTATCGATCATTCTCAACCCGGCATCGGAGAAAAATCCGAGTTCATGGCAAAGTGGATTCAAGTCCCAAGGCGACCAATCACGTTGCGTCTTATACGGATTCGTAAATTGTATCCAATCTCGTGTCTAGCCTCCATCTAGTCTATAAAATATCATACAATATCAACAGATCCCAGAGATCCTCATCACGAGTGCATCCGTTCCCACTTGTTCACGGCTTCCATGGCCGCAGTGACTTTCAGTCCAATACGGGCATCCAATTCGTAACTCTCCCACCGAGCGGCGGACTCCAGGTGCTCTTTGCACTCGTGCACCAGCTGCTTCTCCGACCTGTCGGATTCAGCGGGGCTCTCGGATCCATTGGAGACCCCGTCAGTCTCAGCGTCGGGCAGGTTGTGCAGAGATTGGTACGTGGGACGCTCCATCCACAAGTTCGCCGCCATTTCAAAGTGCGCGGCCGGAAGAACCCAATCGTCCTTCAGGTGGCCCTTAAACAGCGACTTGTCATGGTGCAGGACATGAGTCTTCAAGATCGCCTTGGCCTCGCCGTGGGTGTGCAAAGATCGGAGGACAGCGGCACGGATCAGGTCCAAAATCGCCTTTTCCTCATCGCCTTCGCGAGACCATGTCTTATTTTGGTCGCTTTCGCACCACGCCAACCGGGTGAGAGACTCGGTCAACTGCTCCCGGGTCATCCGGCTGTGTCCGTTCCAGAAGAAGATCATTTCCTCGATCGGATCCACTCCAATGGCATCCACCAGCGGCACGTTCCATTCCTTGGCACGCGCTTCCCATTTGGCGATCTTGCGCGTCACAAAGACATCAAAGGGCAATTGCCGGGCCATGAATTTCTTCTTGCCCGCCAGTGGTGGCGCGGTGCGGATGTATTCGGTGGCCTTGCGTGCATGGTGATCGGCCTTTTTGGGATCCTTGACGAGACAGTCGCGATACAGCACGACGTGGCACGATCCGGCAATATAGTAGTATAGCGAGCGGGACCAGGAGTTCAGGTCGACGCACTGTTCATGTCAGCGGGAAGCGTTCTACTTATTACCCAGGTTGGAGGAGTGAGCCCACCTCGATGAATGCCTCCGCACACACGGGGTAATTGTGGAGGAAGAGGGCGTTCAGGCTCTTCTCAAACACACACAGCGCCTCCACTTGTTTCAATGGACTCTTATTGTTGGAGCAAAGAAGATCTAATGCTCCATCCAAATCCTTGTTTGCGCCCTTCATGCGAGATTCTTCCAGCAGCCAAAGACGGCTGTTCGGGAACCGAGCTCGCATTTCGGCGAGCAAAGCAGCCAGTCTTTCCTGCGGATATCCCTCGACGTCATCCTCACCGGGAGTGGGATCGGGCATGATATCACAGTACCGAACGAAGCCATTGTAATAGCCCAGCAGAGCCAGGGCGGACATGGCTCCGATCAGATTGTGGAATTTGCTGGCTTGCCACAGCATCCGAATGCCCCGCTCCTTATCACCGTGGAACCCAATAATCGACAGGAGTTTGCTAAACGCGGGTGGCACCATCGAGATCAGTAACAGGAGGATACCAAAACAAAAGTTGGCGCCAGAATGCACAAAGACATCGATGTCGTTCTGGAATATATCCGAGTCAGGATCGTGGTCGATCACGTTCGATGCTCCGCTGGGAGTAGACACTCCTGTAGAGGGTGCCGGTGAAGCGGGATCGGGCGTGACTGTCAACCCGGAGAGCGAGCGAGAAAGATCCTTCTCCTCAGCCGGGGTAGCATACGCAGAGGAGCTCTGCCCAGATGACTGACTCGAGGCATCAGACGATTTGGTGTCTGTGTTGGGTTTCCCCTTGGAGAGATCACTTGCGCTAGGAAGAAGAGCCCGACCAGGCTCCTTCAGCTCCATGAATTTCTCCTCCATTTTGAGAATGGCATCGAGTGTGATATAAGCCTTTCGTAGTCGATAGAAGGCCTTGATGCTTTCGGTTAAACTCTCGTTTAACACCCCGACCACGGCACTCATCAACTGCGCGATGGCCTGGCACAGCGCATACTCTGTGCCGGGGGTGTAGATCTCCGAGTGAAATGCATTGGGGGCACCGGCATGCTGCTGTGCGCGATGCTGTTCATTCGCCGCAGAGTTTTCGGCTTCGTATAGTCGCTCCGACGCTGGGAGGGGAGTTAGAAGATGTATGTCGCGACGAAACCCAGACACACGGACCTTGTCGCATGATCTCCTGCTCAAAGCCCAAAGTGGCGCGGACAAAAGCCACCACGCCTTTTCCCAACTACATCCCCGTTACGATCAGCATTGCATACTCCCGAGGGGGGATCGACGTCATCGGCCACCCACGTTATGGAAGGTCGACGTTCCCTTCAGGCCATCTTCAGCACCATCCACGTCGTCATTGAGAATCAAGGTCGCCGCTGATCGAAAGAGTGATCAGTGAATGTATCGCGGCCATCGAAGTGTTATTCCTACCTTTCATGGCTTCCACCACTGGAATTCCTCGGTCAGTACAAAGATCACCTCCACGGTTTCACGTGGGAAGGGCCAGACTCAAGCCGAACATACAGTCTTTCAATTCCGCGGATGAATCCAGCGACGCCGCGCTGACCGGCTTCTTGCCGTAGAGCCATGAGCCCACGCGCAACATATTGCGAATGCTAATTAACGGGAGAGAGAGATGGGCGACCGAGGGTCATGGCCGAAGCCGAGGGGAGCACGACGGATCGGGAAGAATGTCAACGAGTCCCCATGCGGCGGGACTTCCGAGACCATCGAGGGGGAGGGAGGAGGGAAAAAGAGAAACAGGAATCCGAGTCTCACCGTTGGGGGGAAAGGGCCTAGCCGCAACTAAATCCGCAATAATGGGGCAAAAAGTGGCTGAGATGCGGTTTCCATGGGCTCAGCAACCGCCGTAGCCGGCGACTCCGACGAGGGGGGAGGATGGCATTGGAGATTCCACACTGGATACGGGTGTATTTTCATTGAAGTAGTTCATTATATTCCCCAGATATTCCGCAACAAAAAGAAAACAACAATAATAATAATGACAATCAACTTCCATGTAAACCCCGCGCATACATCATCTGACTAAGAGCGTCACCGCCCGAAGCTTCGCTTTGTCTCCCTTGACCGTTGGAACCTCCATCTCCATCGACCCATCCATCTCTGCACAATGTCCAATTCGCAGGCTCAGAACCAGGCCGACGCCACCGAGAAGCCCCAGCAGAAGCCCCAGGTGCTGGAGGAAGATGACGAATTCGAGGATTTCCCCGTGGAAGGTCCGCCCCCCTTCAATACCCTTATGGTCTTCCACAAGCTTATGTGCTAACAAACCCCAGACTGGCCTCAGGAGGAAGCCGAGCAACCATCCGGATCAGCCAATGGTGGCGACGAGCACCTGTGGGAGGAAAGCTGGGACGACAACGCCGAGGCCGAGGAATTCTCAAAGCAGCTAAAGTACGTTCTCGTTTCCCTATCGTCAACCTCAGATGTCGAGTCGGACTTCTCTATTGAATGAGGACCGGGGAGACGGGTCTCCGCTTGGATTGGAGTGCAACCACTCTAGCCCACCCTCGTCTCTTCCACCCAAAGTCACCCCGTCCACAATCCTTTCTAACATCTCGTCCATCACACAGGGAAGAGCTCAAGAAGGTCGAAGCACACTAAATTACCATCATACTCGTGATGAATCCCGAAAGAACACTACGCACCGCGAAAGAAGCCAGCTGCATCGCCCCGTGGGATCCGTCCGATTGGAAGGCTTTCGTCACATTACACCGACACCCTATACCCCCATTTGAATCGGTGATAGAGATGGGGAGACTGAAGATGACGGATTGAGGGCCCCGGGGACAACTCGGCCTGCAATTTACACTTAGCGCTTTTTCTTGATATGCATGCGCGTTTCGGAGTCCACTGGTGTGGATGTCTGCTTGATGGTATCTACCCCTAAGGTTCTAGGTAGAGTAATGAATTCAGGCAGTGCAGTCTGATGATCTGGATAGGTCTAAGAACCGTATGTGGTATCTTCTCGTTGGTGTCGGGTTGTTCTATGTCCAGCCCAGCTACTCGCTCTTTCCAAAGTCCCCGATTTTAAAGCTTCGGTCTCGTATCTACCACAGTCTTAGTGAACCGAATACGTTGAACAATCTTTTTTTTGATGAAATAAATAGATATCGGCTGTACATTACAGTGTCGTGAAAAAATGTCCCGGGGCCACAAGGTCAACCCGATCCCCGGCCTCGAGGGCCAATTTACTTACTGGACAGAGCAGTCACACCAGGCAGTTCCTTGCCCTCCAGGAGCTCGAGGGAGGCACCACCACCGGTCGAGACGTGGGAGAGCTCGTGGCCGACACCGTACTTCTCGACGACGGTGGCGGTGTCACCACCGCCGACGATGACGATGGAGCCGGACTTGGCGGACTTGACGACGGCGTCGAGAGTACCCTCGGTACCCTTGGCGAAGGGCGCCATCTCGAAGACACCGGCCGGGCCGTTCCAGAGGATGGTCTTCGCCTCGGCGATGGTCTTCTCGTACTTCTTGACGGACTCGGGACCGACGTCCAGACCCAGCAGACCGTCATCGATACCGGAGGCATCGGTGGCGGTACCGACCTTGGCGTCGGCGGAGAACTTGTCGGCGGTCACGTAGTCGACGGGCAGGACAATCTCGACATTGTTCTTCTTGGCCTTCTCGACGATGTCGCCGACGATCTTGCTGCCGGCCTCGTCGAAGAGCGAGTTACCGATCTTGACGCCCTCCAGGGTCTTCTTGAAGGTGAAAGCCATGCCACCGGTGATGATGAGGCTGTTCACCTTAGGCAGCAGGTTGTCAATCAACTGGATCTTGTCGGACACCTTGGCACCACCCAGGATGGCGAGGAAGGGACGTTGAGGCTTCTCCAGGGCCTGGGCGAAGTACTCAAGTTCCTTCTTCACAAGGAAACCAGCAGCCTTCTGGGGGAGGTCGACGCCGACCATGGAGCTGTGGGCACGGTGGGCAGTGCCGAAAGCGTCGTCTACAGGACAATTGGGTTAGCAAGACATTGCTTGAGTACTCAATTTGGCAATGGCGAGGCATGCTGAGAGGAGGGAACACGTACTGACGTAGACGTCACCCAGAGCAGTGAGGCCCTTGCGGAACTCCTCAACCTTGGCCTTGTCGGCCTTGACCTTGTTGCCCTCGGCATCCTTGGAGCTGCCCTCCTCCTCAATGTGGAAGCGCAGGTTCTCCAGCAGGATGACCTGACCGCCGGAGGCCTTGTTGACGGTCTCCTCGACCTGAGGGCCGACACAGTCCTCGGTGAAGACAACGCTCTTGCCAAGCTGCTTCTCGAGCTCGGGCACGACGGACTTCAGGGTGTACTTGGGGTTGGGCTTGCCGTCGGGACGACCCAGGTGGGACATCAGCACGACGGCCTTGGCACCGTTGTCGACGGCATACTTGATGGTGGGCAGAGCACCGACGATACGCTGGGGGTTGGTGACCTTCAGGTCCTTGTCGAGGGGGACATTGAAGTCAACCTGTCAGGCACGGACAATTAGCAATTGGGAATTCACGGGGTGACAGTTCCAGACATACCCGGATCAAGACACGCTTGTCCTTGAGGTCGACGTCGGTGATGTTAAGCTTGTTGGAGAGCGACATTGTCTGTATTCTAGTGGTGGTGAGCGGGGAGTTCAGCTGGCAGACACGAATGCAAAATACCTCAGTGAACGGAGACGAAGCAAAGCCAGGAGGGGAAGGATTGGGACAGAATCTTAATCAGGCCACGGTGAGTCGCGACGAGGGGCAGTCAATGGTGGGGCCCGGTGAGGTCGTCATCGGTACTCGCCGGGCGCGTACTTACTCGACCTTGGGTACTTGGCGTCCCGTCGAATTACGCGGAGCTTGTTAGGTATCTTTTCCGCATTCGATACTTCCATTTCCTGTTCCCCGACATCCTCCGCAGTCAACAGATCGGGCTGATGCGGGACTGATGTCACAGCTTGCGGTGGCTGCGGAACAGGTCGGGCGCTGGAGGGTCCTCAATAGCCTCGGAGGCCGGGAAATCCTGGGGATTGAGGGTATGCTGGGTCCGCAATTTGCCGGGGTCTATAAATGAAGGATTCTTACGAGAGGGAGCGAGGAGCAAGACCATGGCGAATCGCATAAAACACAGTGGAGATGACCGAAGAGCAAACCCAACAGATAAGACACAAGCAACCTGTACCCGAATTGATCCCAATGCAGAAGAAATATGGTCTTTTCGATGCAACCAACCCTCCGCCGTGTGAAAATGTATATCCCCTGTACACGAAACCCAGAGACGTGGATCGACCGGAACGCCAGGACAAAGTTCGAACCGCAGAAAGGATTGGAAAGCCAAGAAGATTTCGTGAACACATTCGCCGCAGCGATTTTCCATTAAGACTCCTCGGAGGAGTTGGTGAGCGAGAGGTATGCCGTCCACGCGATACCAATGGATGAGACAAAGGGCTGAAGAGACAGTCAGCATCACTGGAGAAGAGAGCGCCGCGAGGGAGCATACAATCTGGAACTGGATGGGGACCACTCGGAAGTTGAGAATCTGCACCGCCGGCCACAGCACAAAGTTGGCCTTGAGAGTCGGCAGGTACACATCTCGGAACTTCTGCGTCAATGCCCTCTTGCCGCCGCCTTCGGCGATTGTCATGTAGGTGAAGAAGCAAGCCAGGCCTGTCGCCAGTCAGTACCGGAGGGATAAACGCGGGCCATCTAGGCGGCGCCCGGTGCAACATACCAAAAGGCGCGAAGATAAACTGATCAAACGCAACCCGCTTCAATGCCGGCACGGTTGGATTCTTCTTGGTGAGCGGGAAGGCACGAGAGAGGAAACCGAACCACTGGAATTGAATGGGAGCCATGAAGAAACCGTAGGCCATGAAGCGGGTGAGGCGCTCAAAGTCAAACGGTGGCGGCGAGGATCGAGTATGACCCAGCTCTCCCACGGCCGGGGGCTTCTCCTTATCCAGGTCATGAATCTCAATTGAGATGAAGTCGTCGCCGCCCCGCGCCCGCTGTGCTGAACGGAATCTAAATGCAGTGATCAACTGCGCAACGGTATCGGCCACCCCGCCAAGAACCTAGATGATCCACCGGTTAACGTCCATCCCGCAAGTATATTCAATGCCTGATGTTGCCGAGGAAGTGAAGATTAAATTGGGGAACATCTTACGGCGTTGGTGACCATGGTGGTGAGCACTGTGATCAAGATCAGCCCGGTTCCTCCGGTCGCGGCATCCACTGCCACGGCGAGCCGAGACAGCGCTTACCTGGTCTTTCAGCATAATAAGTATTAAACTTGGCGGCAATACGAGTTGCTACAGCCATCTCGAGAAGGAATATGATCGTGTGCAAAAGAGGCTAGAATCCGAGAGCGACCGGGTCAGCGTGGCTTTCAGAGAAGGGTGACGACCAGAGACAGAACCACATTTGCAGACTCAACGTACCACGCGCCCGTAGATATATCTCCGATTCAGTCCATCAAGGACTTTTCGCTTTGTAGAGGCGATCATGATGAGGGAGAGTGGCCGTGGCGGACTTTTATGACAGGCGTTTTGAAGGCGAGGTTTCCAACAAGTCTGGCGCCAGTATGACGCAAAAGTTCAGGAATGAACCAGTATCGGCTGTGGCTTGGGACCGGCGGATCCTACCCCTTTACCGCGGGGTGCGTGTCGATGGAGGACGGAGAGAGGGAAGATGAGAGAACTGGGCTCTTCCCCAGATCGCCGGATGATGCGACCTCGTCCGGGCGGTGACAGGAGTTCCTTTTGCCCTTCTCCACTCCGGGGTTTCATCGTGTCAGCGGGGGCTTTATCCATTCATTATCATGTCATTGTCATATTTGGGATCCTTTTTATATCTACAATACACACTAGGATGATCGAGCTTGGTCGTCTGCCACAATGTCCGGCAGGTCCCGGATGTCGGTCGTTTCGTTCGTGTTGACATCCACTAGGCGCACAGCCTCCAAGTGGAGGGGGCCGGTGGCCAGCGGGAGGAGCTTGATTTCGGTCGAGTGGCAAGTCCCGGGGAGAAGAGGACTACCCCAAATATTAGATTCAATGGATTGTTTTCGTAGAGATGTACCACTTACCCAACGCGAATGTCAGTGCTGAGACTGATCAGCTCGGCTTCTTGGCCCGCAACGCTCTTCTGCCTCGCATGGACGATGTTATCGTCGGTGACGGCCTCCGCCACCTGGTCTTCCTTTCGACTAGACATGGAAGAGGAGGACGGTCGAGCAACATGTCCTCGCGGGTCGACTCGTTTTCGTCGGGGAATCGCTATCAAGGCAAATTTCCGGGGGGCATGAGAGCGATTGACAATAAATACATCCCAGGAAAAGGGTGAGCCAACCCGCACGCGGACAGGGCCGGAGAAAGATATAGTCACACCCCCGTCAGTCACCGAGTAGGCCCGTTCGCGCAGGGAGCTGCGATTGGGAGTTGCCCCGGTTTGACTCGACACGGACAGGCTCGCCGGGCGGTTGTTCCTCTGCAGAGCTTGACTCGGTCCCCCAAAAGTGGGGTTCAGAGCCATAGAGAAATCTACATTGGTTCTCCATTGCATGGCTATGCGAGGGTGGCAGTCGTCCGAGAGGTGAATGACGGCTCCAAGGGAAATGTCCAGGATGCTGATCATCGCGGTGGAGGACGGATTGGTCTCCGGGCCATACTCCGGAGTAAGTTTGTAAACCAGAGTCACATCATCTCGGGGCCGGCAAGTGAGAGGGAGTTGGAGACCTGGAAGCTCCGAGAGAGGCGCAATGGTCCCTTCGGAAAGGTGAAGGTCTGCCTTATCAAACGACACCTCGCTTGTCAAAAACGGCGTGACTTCAAAATCTAGGCTAGCGATGGTTGTAGGTATCCCGGTATAGGAGTTAAGTCGGGAATACCGTATCCTTGCGCTCGCCGCAGGAACCACGCGAAAAGGATGACCATGATGCTGCTGGATATTGTAAATGGGATCTTCGTTATAGGTAGTCGGCACCACGCGCAGCAGTCTTGATGCCGGGAGAAAGGGTTCTTTGTGGGCGAGAGACTTGTCTCCAGACAGGGGCTGTAGCATATTGGTGGAAGCAGGGACCAGCGCCGGGAGATAATCATCTTCGGGGTCTTCGGAACGGCCAGGGTCCGAGGGGTTCAGACTCGCAGAAGCAATAAACAGTAGCGACGGGTGCTGGATTCGATTTCGCGGGCGCTCTAGCTATCGTTAGAGAGGTATTTTCATGTACAGAAGTTGCGGTAAGCTCACTGATGAATGTCTCGATGTTCCATATCAGGTATACATGATTCCCGGTGCCCTCGTCGGTTTCAAACTCGTTGAAAACCACCAATGGCTCCTCGTCGGTATTCACAGTACCCGTGTAAATGACCTCGCGAGTAGGTGTCGGATTATCGGCCACAGACTCTGCTGGATCAATCGCGAACACGTCTAACCTTACCTCCAGCCGGGGAAGATTGTGCTTCAAAATGGCTTCGGTGCAATCTGACAGCCTGAGAACGATGCGGACAGGAAGGAATTCATCTGGAAAATGAAGTCACGATTAACTCATGTTCAATTGACAGCGACAGACTTGGCCCTACCAAAGAACAGAAGTGATCGCTGTGGGATGGACGAGAGAACGGAAGATAAATCATCAGCACCGTCCTCCAACGCCGCGGTCACAGCGCCTTCGATGTCGAATTCTGGGGAGTGAGGAGCAACGGTATCCAGTACCGCATGCCGCAAGAACTCGCCAGGGGTTTCCAAGCCAGGCATTGCGCAGTCGCCTTCTCGCTGCTCTGGGCGAGTTCCAAATAAGGAGAGATATGATAAGGCCGGGTGCAAACAGTGCAAACGGCCGAGCTTAATCCACGCGCTTTTTCATTTTCCGCCCGTCTCACCCTACGACGTCCACCATGGATCCCACAAATGGCCCGGCGGGCGCTTCTGCCATTTGGCAGGAGGCGCGCAATGCTGATGGCAGGCCATACTACTACAATGTCCAGACCAAAGCCACCCAATGGGCGAAGCCCGTGGAGCTGATGACTCCGGTCGAGGTTTGTACACCCTTCCACTCCAGGCTCTCACAATTATACTAACATCTCCGTTTCCTTGCAGCGAGCTCTCGCGGATCAGCCATGGAAGGAATACACTGCAGATGGAGGACGCAAGTATTGGTCCAACTCCGAGACCAAGCAAAGCACATGGGAAATGCCCGAGGCTTACAAGAATGCGCTTGCGCAGGCTTCCGCTGTCCCGGCTCCCCCAGCTGCGTAAGTAATCTTTCTCAATTGGCCTTTCCGGCTTTCTCACTAACACCATTGAAGGGGCCCTTCTTTTGTGGCGGGAGGTGCCGGTGCCTATCCCTCGCAGCCCCAGCATCGTGATCGCGATCGCGATGACTATGACCGAGACCGAGGATATGGTGATCGAGGAGACAGGGGCGAAAGAGGCGACCGACGTGGGTATGGATCATTTGACACAAGCGGACTGGTGGCAGCTCCGGCTCTGAACACTCAGGCTGGGCCGGAGTACCAGTCGATCGAAGAAGCCGAAAACGCTTTCATGAAGATGTTGAAACGCCACAATGTCCAGCCCGACTTTACCTGGGAGCAGACCATGCGCGCGACAATTAAAGACCCGCAGTACCGCGCTCTGAAAGACCCCCGAGACCGCAAGGCAGCTTTTGAGAAATATGCGGTCGAGGTTCGCATGCAGGAAAAGGATCGGGCGAAGGAGAGATTCGCTAAGCTCCGCGCAGATTTCAATACCATGCTGAAGCGGCATCCTGAAATCAAACACTATAGTCGCTGGAAGACCATTCGGCCCATCATCGAGGGTGAAACCACATTCCGAGCCACCAATGATGAGAATGAAAGACGTCAGCTCTTCGAAGAATATGTCGTTGAACTCAAAAGGGCGCATGTGGAACAGGAAGCCGCGACTCGGAAGGTTGCCATGGACGAGTTGGTCACCATTCTCAACTCACTTGACCTCGAACCGTACACGCGCTGGTCGGAAGCACAGGCTGTTATTGAATCCAATGACAGGGTCCAGGCTGATGAAAAATTCAAGACCCTGAGCAAGTCTGATATTTTGACCGCATTCGAGAATCACATCAAGTCCCTGGAGCGTACCTTCAACGATGCCCGCCAGCAGCAGAAAGCTGCCCGGGCTCGAAAAGAGCGGCGAGCTCGCGAGAACTACGTTGAACTGCTGAAGGAGCTGAGGTCTCAAGGAAAAATTAAGGCCGGCAGTAAGTGGATGAATGTCCGTCCACTGATACAAGATGAACCCAGATACCAGGCGATTCTGGGCCAAGCTGGGTCTACCCCACTTGACCTGTTCTGGGATGTCGTGGAAGAGGAGGAGCGCTCACTGCGTGGTCCTCGCAATGACGTATTGGATGTTCTTGACGTGAGTGCCCTTATACCACCTGATCGCATCTTTGGTGTTGACTAACATCTTATCCTAGGACAAACGATACGATGTCACGCCCAGCACCACTTACGAAGATTTCAAGTCGATCGTGGAAGCTGATCGCCGCACCTCAAAGATTGACCCGGACATTTTGGCACTGATCTTCCAGCGCATCCAAGATAAGGCAATCCGTCGCAATGAAGAGGAAAAGCATGCAGCCGATCGGTTCCAGCGCCGCACCATCGACGCTTTGCGTTCCCGGATCAAACACCTAGAGCCTCCTGTCCGCAGCGCGGATTCATGGGAGCAGGTTAAGCCCCGGCTTGAGAAATACGAGGAATACAAGGCTGTCGAATCCGACGAGCTGCGAGAATCCGCTTTTGAAAAGGTTCTCCGTCGCTTGAAAGAGAAAGAGGAAGATACCGACAAGGACCGTGATCTACGAGACCGTGACCGAAGCCGGCGCCGGGACTATGACCGTGGTGATCGCGACTACCGCAGTGCCCGGGGCGAGAGACGAGGTGGCAGCCGTGCCAGCCGTAGCCCTGAACCGGATGCCTACGAGGCTGATCGACGCAAGGCCCAGGCTGACCGAGAGCGATCCTATCGCAAGGTGAGCGGCTTCTCGCCGCCACCTCGTGACCGTCGCGATGATCGCGATAAAGACCGTGATCGTTACCGTGAACGCGATCGCGACTATGATCGCCGCTCTTATCGAGATCTCGACCGCCGCGAAGACGAGCGCGAGCGGCTCTACCGTGCGCGAGGCGATCCTCGCGGTGGTCGCGATGAGCTAGACTACGGCGGCGACTCCCGTAGTACGCCCAGCGGGGATCGCAGGCGTAGGCGCGATAGTGACACAGAGAGTGTGGCGAGTCGATCGGTGAAGCGGTACCGACGTGATAGTCGTGAGCGTGAGCGAAGCAAGGGTCCCCGGAAGGATCGAACTCGAGAACGCTCTGCTATTCCGGAGGAGGAGAAGAATGAGAAGGCCATCCACTCTGGTAGCGAAGAGGGTGAGATCGAGGAGGACTAGATGCACCTAGGCTGGGTTGCTCTGTAGCTAATATTAAGTGTCGTTTGGAATGTATATGTTGAAATGAAGGTATTTTCCTCATGGATATTTGAGTACTATCGTCTTGACAGAGGAAAAGAAGACGGGTCTAAGTTGAAGTTGCATTGTGTTGCAGCTTAGCTGAGGTAGATCAAGAAACTATAAGACCCAACACCAAAACCATAACCATCCCGATACTCGCTGGAGCGTAGGTAACTCAGCCATTTTTCCACTAAAGCTCAATTCCAGGTCTTTTTGAAACGCTCTCACGCCATCTCAATGCGAGACTCGTTCATCTTGACCTGAAGGCGCCGAGCAGTATCTCACAACTTTGCAAGCACGTTGCATGGAAGATGAATTCAGGTACCGATATACTCGAATATCTTCGATGTAGTTCTTGTCATGCGGCATACATGAGTATCGAAAGCAGCTTTCCTTTGCGTCAATGTGAGCTCCGATTCATCAACATCATATGATGACAAGTTCGCTCCCTCGGAAAATGACAGCTTCCTCGCCATATCAAAAGAAGAAATGCGAAGCGAGTGAATGGCGATTCCAGTATTTGGACGTTGAGAGGTCGTGTTTATTCTCGCACTTTCTGTTTTCGCCGATCAAGACCCCCGCCCCCCACCGATGTCCTGATGTCGAGTGTTGTATACTCCAGCAACAGTGCTGCATAGCGAGTTGATCATATTTTCTGGCAGGGGAGCGGCCCCTTAGACGCATTGGGAATTACCACAGGACCCCCTTCGAGTCCCCAGGGTATATCGCTCAGGTGATGTACCATCCACAAGAGTCATCTGCGCATCTGGGTTTTGCAAGACCTGTAAGGTGTTGGGCTTCCTTGCTTTATCCGGTGTCCAGGGCCCCAGGTTCTTCTTAGATTATACCAATGTTGTGGGTCGTCGGCTTAATTACTGGCCTGTATTGTGTTGCACTGGCAATCAGCTAGATCTTCGGTGGCTTTGACAGCCCAGTATCGATATCGGTTGGCAGAAGTCGCTTTTGCGTGGGATAAAAAGTCTTTGTGGGAGCGCTCCTGGGGTATCCTTAATTTTATATTGTTCTTTGGCTTGACAGGATTGTATATCGTGAGCCTGGATCGTCATAATAATAGGCCTTGCTGGTAGAAACCCTTTGGCATAAGTTCGAGTGCTGATTCGAATCTCTGGTCACATGTAGATATCAGGGTCTGGTGACTCGTTCCATCTCGGGAAGGTTTGCAACATGCCATTGTCCCCAGTGTCTTTCCTTGATACAGACGAGGCATCACATTCAAGCCCACTCTTCAATACTCATCTCATCATTCGAGTGAGGATAAGGCCCAAGGAATGCCTTCAAGGCTGACGGCGGAAGAGATTCGGTGTACGACACATCACTTTCTCCAAAAGCTCGCAAACATCACTTTCACTATATCACCAACATCCAGTGGGGATAGGCGAATAAAATCCGCATCTTTGTGTGGGGTGATGACCCAGTAGTGTGAGCTATCCTGGCAACCCACCTGGATATTGTGATGATGTGCACGGATTCTGTCTTTCGGTGAACCAGCCTGTCTAATGAAAAGCCTCTGGTATATTAAGTCACATCGGTCTGTGACAACATCAAGGTGGCCAGCAGAAGGATAATTCAATCTGGATGGCTCCGTTTCTTCTCGCTGGATTTGGTGAAGATTAAGTGCTGGAAGATTGAATATTAGAAGAAGGGAAAGCAGCTGCTAGTAAAGCAAGATTGAGTAAATCGCAGGTGATGATTATAAGAAGCAGTAAATGATGGGGAAAGACAAGTGGGTGATGGTGAATATAAGTGTCGAAACTGGAATCGGCCGGGGGGAGGAAGATACCGGTGCTTTGATAAGCCTGGATCTATCAAAGGCTTCACATTGCAACCTGGATTTTTCCTTGATCATGATACTAGAAAAGGGCATGGTCTAGTTCTAGGCAAGTCTGTCTAAGGCAACAATCAAGCAATCAAGCGCCAGGTAGATTACCCGATCTCACTGCCGAAAATATATCGGGAACCTCCCCACCCCCTCCTCCCCCAAAAATGATCAGCCAATGACTTGAGATGCACAACTCTTCATTTGCCTGCAAAATATGATTGAAGGTTGGCCCTGTTTAATGCAAGATTCGATTATAGCTGGATGCTAAACACCTTGACTCGAGGGGCCAAGCCCAGACTAAGCTCTATGGATGAAAACTAGTTTCCAAGTTTCTCTTAGTAACCACCATGATATATTCCAAGGTAGCCTAGAAGACTCAATTTTGGATGTACCTTTGTGGAACATATTGACTCTAATTATAAGCCATTACCCTCAAGCTCCCGAATATATAAACCACAGAAATAGTATCTGGGCTTATAGCTGAGTGAACCATTGATGTCCAGGTGGTCTTGCTCGAGTCAGGTTGGATCCAAGTGGCAATCGAAACCATGTCTCCAGCACGGGAAGGAGAGGAAATTGGCTGAAAATCATTCACATACTGCAACTATTGCAAGAACATACAGATAACAGGCACAGCACCTGAAAAATGTTGACTCAATGCAACAAAAACCAGCCATCAACAATGACCTCGACGCAAATACATACGTCTCCAACCAAAACCGCAAACTTCCATCTCTATGCCGATCATAAAGTCATGGAAAAGCTTTTGTGGAACCAACCTAACCCAAATACAAAAGGAACTCCAAAGAAACCCATGCCAAATTAAAATTCATCAACGAGAATTGAAAGCAGTCCTGCGGCGAAAGAAATCCACTGGCGAGCCGGAAGCTCCAAAAAAGAGGATTTGGAAATGCGGGCCGCCAGGGTTAATATCAGGGGCAAGACGACAAGATAGATGATGACTCAATTGGCGGTTTCATGAAACTGGAGAAGCGCGTTAGGTTGGACCGGACAAGGCCATTGCTGCTTAACCAATATCTTAACCACCAGGATCATCATCATCACCCTCATCGTCTTCCTCCAATCCCTCGTCGCTGCCCGAATGAGCCTTGACGAGGCGATGGGATCTATGGCCCGAAACCACCGAGGGAATAAAAGCGCCGCCCGTGAACGCCATCAACCACCTGAGCCGTCTATTGCCGCGGCGCCAGCGGCGCCGCTGCTCATAGTCGCGGCCATTACGGTTGCGACGGCGGCGAGAGTGTTCATAAAGAACGCCCTCTTCAGTTCTCTTCTTCCAAGAAGTACTATTGAAGACCGTTAGAAAGATCTCGAATAAACAGTAGGTACGGTTGAAGGACCGATTACTTACGTAGTTACCGGCCAATTTCTGCTCTTGGTCCATCTGACTCTGGTACTTGTTGATACGAGGTCGGAAGCTGTTCGGGTCACGACGGAAGGTGACATCCAAGCTCTCCAGGAATTTGTTGCAGCCGGTGACCAGAGACTCGGGGGTATTGGCGTGAGCGTCGACGGAGGGCTTGCCATCGAAGACAATCACACGATCAGCCAAGTAGGTAGCCATAATGAAATCGTGCTCGACGATGAAAGCAGTCTTCTTGGTGTGCATGATAAAACGCTTGATGACACGGGCAGCCACAATACGCTGCTCGGAGTCCAGGTAGGCACTGGGCTCGTCAATCAAGTAGATATCAGCGGGCATACCCAGGGCCAGGACAATGGCGACACGCTGCAATTCACCGCCGGACAAGTTTTGGACTTCCTGGTCGATGAAGTCGTCAAGCTTCAGAGGCTTGTAAACATCGGTCTGGAATTGCGGCGAGAGGAATGCGGCCTTGATACGCTTGAAGAAAAGCTGACGGACGGTACCCTGGTACTTGGGGGTGATCTTCTGAGGCTTCATGCTGATGTTCATCTTGGGAACCGAGGCACCATGGTCTGGTTTTTCAGCGCCAGCAAGCATCCTACAGAATGTGGTCTTTCCGGTGCCATTCTCACCCATCATGACGATAATCTCGGAGTCGGTGAATTTACCGGGTTCAATCTTGAGGTGGAAGTTGCCGAGAGTCTTCTCCATGCTAGGGTAAGCAAACGCACGATCCTTGTCGGCAATGAAGTCATCACCAGCCTCGGTCAGGCGGAAGGAGAGAGAGTCTTCACGGAAGCGCAAGTTCTCAGTGGGAATGTGACCATCCAGGAAAATGTTGATACCCTCGCGAACAGAGGAAGGCAGAGTCACGACACCGTAGACGGCCGGGCGACCGTAGAGCACGCAAATGAAGTCTGAAAGATAATCAAGCACAGACAGATCGTGCTCGACAACAATGACATAGTCATCGGGTGATAAGAGACTTCGGATTGTACGAGCAGCAGCCAGACGTTGCTTGACATCGAGGTACGAAGAGGGTTCGTCAAACATATACCTGTGGCTGGTCAGAAAGCTGATTCGTGGGGACTTGGAATTGAAGCCAACTTACACATCGGCCTTTTGCACGCAAACCAGACCGATGGCAAAACGTTGCAGCTCACCACCAGACAGATGGTCAATATCACGATCAGCAACCTGACGAAGTTCTGCATATCCCATTAGCAAAGATTGAGTATTTTATGGTTATGGTGAACCATACCCAGGACATTCATGATCTCATCCATATTATCCAATTGGACACGGGATTTGATAAGCTCCTGCACTTGCTTCACAGGGCCCTTGACGGCACGGGGAATCTGGTCGACATATTGAGGTTTGACCACGGCCTTGAGGTCATCTTCCAGAACCTTGGTGAAATAGTTCTGCAGTTCAGAGCCACGGAAGTACTTCAGAATCTCCTCCCAATCGGGTGGGTTGTCGTATCGGCCCAGGTTAGGCTTGAGCTTGCCACTGAGAATCTTGAGTGCGGTACTCTTGCCGATACCGTTGGTTCCAACGAGACCGAGGACCTGACCGGGGCGGGGCATAGGAAGACGGTGAAGTTTGAAGCTGTTGGCTGAATAACGGTGGGTGACCTGGCTTTCGAGGTTGGTGGGCAAGTTGATGATATGAATTGCACCGAATGGGCACTTCTTGGGACAGATACCGCAACCAATACACAGGCGCTCGGAGATGAAGGCGATCTTGGATTCGGGGGTCACTTCAATGCAAAATTTACCCGTGCGCACGACGGGGCATGACTTCTTGCACTCTTGACGACATTTCTGCGAAAATCAGCCTCGTTGTCCACCTAAAGATATGTCGCCATTTTCATACCTTCGGTTTGCACTATATATCGACGAAGTTCTGTGTAAGCCGGTCTTGAACGAGAAACTGGGGGCGAGTACAACGCGTTTAGCGGGGTATGGAGGACGGACCTTGTCAGAGTTGACAATCGCAATACTATCGACAGCGGTTAGTTAGATATGCGCCATTTCGCTGGAGTTGATCTCTTAGAACATACCGCGTGAGCTTGTCAGACATGGTGGCGTGTTGGGGTTGAAGAATCAGGACCGGGTATAAAAAGCGGGTAACAAATGTGAAAAAGGTCTTCTCGGGAGGCAGGAAGGAGTCGACAGAAGGATGCGCCGCCGCTGCCGGAGAGTTCGGTGCAGAAGAGCCCCAAGTGTCTGCGCAGACTCGAGGACAAAGAAAGGCAAGAACAATAGTAAACGGGTGATTGGGGGGGGGGGGGGGGTGGGCACAGAAATGATGGCTTTCTTTCTTATTGTGGGCTGAAGGGCCTGAGGCCACTACACCGCGCGCGCCCGCATTATTTAGCAAGATGCTGATTGGCTGTGATGTTGACCTCGGAAGTACCATTGATCCGTGCTTACGTCATTGACCGTGGTCACGGGCCAAGCGAGCGCGCTAGCCCCGATCAGGCAGGGATTGAATGCCTGACGGAGCAGGCCGCAGAGGATCCTTGCAAACCAAACCAAACCAAACCGAATCAATCCTCTCCCCAACTCTCTTCCCTCGTTCGCCTCGTTCTCCCACCCGCCATCATCACATCCACTCCGCCCACCATTCTTTTGTCTAAATTACTACCCTAGCCTCCCCACCTGCGGGGTCACCACGCTATGGAATGTAAGTGATTTTTTCGCTTTCGGGACCAGCATTCTCTCTGTCGAACGGGTTTACTCGGGTACTTCTCCGCGTCCTTTGACCCACTGCAAGAACGCCGATATCTCGCGCTGTGTTCGAGCTTGACAGGTTCTTCGACCTGTGGGTTATAAATTGAGTGTCGCTACTCTTCTCGAAGGGGCTATGCGTGTCAATCTCTCGCCGGTTCCCTGTGCCATCCTGCCCGCGTCTATCCCACCCGTCATCAAAAAAACATCGATCCCCATCAATCTTGATATTCTCCCCAAATGTACCATCTAGAAGCCTAATTTGCCTGCGAACTGAGTCGCGTATCCCCACTCTACTCGCCTCTAAGTACCTGGTGACCCTGCCAGCTTGAATTGAGCTTCAATGCTGACTGCCCCTCGGTCCTAGCGTCTAGCCTGGTGATCCCATCTGGCCAAGAACCTCCTATGTCGGCCACAATGTCCAATGGTTACCCTCATTCGATGTCCCCTGGTCATTCCGGGGATGTAGCCGACGGAATCGCGCAAAGGGAGCGCAGCTTGTCAGAACCCGTCGAGTCTCACCCTGTCTCCGAGTCCTCCGCCGAGCCCGATGCCGCAGACGAGTCGTATGATGCCGAGTCTCCAGCTTCCGATGCAGAAGATGAAGATGTTGTGATGGGAACTAGCGGTGACAACTTCGATGCTTACAGTCGTGAAAACTCTTCATCGCCGCGCCCTGACCGAGGTGGGAAACGCATATCGTCGCCGGCGGACGAAACCGAGTACATGCGGCAAAATCCCGACTTATATGGCCTGCGTCGCAGTGGCCGTGCCCGTCCCTCGCGCAATGTCGTCGACTCTTCCGACTCTGACTCGGATGTGGTTGCGCCCCGTGCGAAGCGTCAGCGCAAAGAATATTCCCGCCAGCCCTCGAAAACCTCGAGGTCGGCAACGGCCTCGTCTTTCTCGGAAACTGATAGTGATGAATACGGCGGAAAGAATGCTCGCTCAAGCAAGGCACGACGTCACCGTCTCAAGCAAGCGGCCAGCAGAGAACCCTCCTTGAGCGAGGTGCGCTTCTCGACGCGAAATGCCTCCAAGATCTCCAACTACAATGAGGAAGACGATGACTCCATCTTCGAAGATGACCCTGAGGAATTGGCTCTGAGCTACTGGGCAACCGATTACGCTGAGGATACTCGACCTGCTGTCGACGTCGTCCTCAATCACAGATTAAAGGAGGGTGTCGACCCCGCCGATCCCGACGTCGACCGACGAAACTTCGAATTCTACATCAAATGGCAGGATAAGTCTCACATTCACGCCACCTGGGAGTCGAATGAGTCTCTGGTCAACTATCGCAGCACCCGACGCGTGGACAACTACGTTCGCAAAGTCCTCAACGAAGAACTTCGTTTGCAGCACGACCCTGACGCCCCTCCCGAAGACCGGGAAAAGTGGAACCTCGACCGCGAACGAGATGTCGAAGCGATCGAAGACTACAAACAGGTCGAGCGAGCCATTGGCGTTCGGGAAACCGATGATGGAACGAGCGAGTATCTCGTGAAGTGGAAGCGGCTCTTCTACGATTCATGCACATGGGAGCCAGAGGACTTGGTCAGCGAGATTGCTCAGCGGGAGATTGACCGCTTCATCGATCGATCTGCTCGTCATCCTTTCTCGGACAAGATGGAAACCAACCCTGCCACTCGCAAATCTTTCGAGCCCATACACAGCTCCCCGAGCTTTTTACAGAACGGCGAGCTGAAAGATTTTCAGATCAAAGGATTGAACTTCCTTGCTTTCAACTGGGTCAGAGACCGCAATGTCGTGCTGGCAGACGAAATGGGCCTAGGGAAAACCGTTCAGACTGTTTCCTTCATCAACTGGATGCGTCATGTCCGGCGTCAACAAGGACCATTTATTGTCATCGTTCCCTTGTCAACGATGCCTGCGTGGGCTGAAACGTTTGACAACTGGACACCCGATCTGAACTATGTCGTCTATAACGGCAGCGAAAGAGCACGTGCCGTCCTTCGTGATTACGAGCTCATGGTTGATGGCAACCCCAAACGACCCAAATTTCATGTACTATTGACCACTTATGAATATGCCATGAACGACTCTCCGTTCCTCGGGCAGTTTAAGTGGCAATTCATGGCTGTCGACGAGGCCCATCGTCTCAAAAATCGCGATTCACAACTCTACATGAAGCTTGTCGAGTGGAAATGCCAAGCGCGACTTCTCATTACGGGCACCCCAATTCAGAACAACCTTGCCGAGTTGTCTTCCCTGATGGATTTTCTCAATCCTGGCGAAATCAAGGTCGATGTTGACATGGATCTCAATTCCGAGGCTGCTTCCCAAAAACTGGCTGAGCTAACTGATGCCATCCAACCATTCATGCTGCGACGTACGAAGTCTAAGGTCGAATCTGATCTGCCCCCGAAGACGGAGAAGATTATTCGAGTCGAGTTGTCAGATGTGCAATTGGAATACTACAAGAACATTTTGACCAAAAATTACGCTGCGCTCAATGACGGTGCCAAGGGGATGAAGCAGTCGCTCCTCAACATCATGATGGAATTGAAGAAAGCAAGCAATCACCCGTTCATGTTCCCAAATGCGGAGGCGAGGATCCTGGAGGGTAGCTCTCGACGAGAGGATATTCTCCGCGCCATGATCACCAGCAGCGGGAAAATGATGTTGCTAGATCAACTCCTCCGCAAGTTGAAAGGCGACGGTCACCGAGTCCTGATTTTCTGTCAAATGGTTGGGATGCTGAACATTCTCAGTGAATACATGGAGTACCGTGGTTACAAATACCAGCGATTGGACGGTACTATTCCGTCTGCGTCCCGTCGTCTGGCCATTGAACACTACAATGCCCCCGAGAGCACTGACTTTGCATTCCTTCTGTCCACCCGTGCCGGTGGCTTGGGAATCAACTTGATGACTGCCGATACTGTGGTTCTTTTCGACTCGGACTGGAATCCCCAGGCAGATTTACAAGCAATGGCTCGTGCCCATCGAATTGGCCAAACTAGGCCCGTCAGTGTCTATCGGCTCGTTTCGAAGGATACTATTGAGGAGGAAGTTATTGAAAGAGCACGCAATAAGCTTCTGCTTGAGTTCATCACGATCCAGCGTGGTGTCACCGACAAAGAAGCCTCGGAGATGCAGAACAAGATGGCTCGTGCTGTCAATGAACCGAACTCAATGGACGATATCTCTCGGATTCTCAAGCGCCGTGGCCAAAAGATGTTCGAGCAGACTGATAACCAGAAGAAGCTGGAGCAGCTCGACATCGATTCTGTACTTGCGAATGCCGAGTTGCATCACACCGAAGAGGCGGAACAGATCCAAGCAGACGGTGGTGAGGAATTCTTGAAGGCTTTCGATTTTGTCGACATCAAGGTCGACGACCTTACTTGGGATGACATCATCCCCCAAGCACAACTCGAAGAAATCAAGGAAGCAGAGAAGCGCCGGGCGGACGCAAAATACCTGGAGGATGTCATTGAGCAGAATCGACCTCGCAAGCGCCAAGCACCCACCGAAACTCGTGATACTCGAGAGGAACGCAAAGCGAAGCGGCAGGCACGCGCCCAGGTCCACATTGATGATGGCGAGGAAGAAAATAGTTCTTTGGACCCAAAGCGTCCGCTTGGCGAAAAGGAGTATCGCTCGTTATCCCGTGCCTTTTTACGCTACGGTGCCATGGAGGAATGCGAGGATCTCATTCTCGAAGATGCTCGATTACAAACTCGAGATCGAGACACCGTGCGTGCTGCCCTTCGAGAGATAACCGACAAGGCATACGATCTCGTCTCCAAGAGCCAAGCGGAACTCGATGCTTTAAAACAGTCTGGTCGGAATCCAACGAAGAAAGAGCAAAAGGCCATTCTATTTGACCATAATGGAGTCAAGCGGCTCAATGCGCACACGATCGTGGAGCGGCCGCCTGACATGAACCTTGTGCGGAAGATGACTAGCTCTTTGCCCGACTTCAAGAATTTCCGTCTCCCTGAAGCCACCAAGTTAGCTGATTATAGCTGTGAGTGGGGTGCACGCGAGGATGGGATGCTTCTGGTTGGCATTGCGCGACATGGATTTGGTGCCTGGAGTCAGATTCGAGATGATACCGACCTTGGCCTTGGGGATAAGTTTTTCCTCGAGGAGCACCGCGTGGAGAGGAAGACCCAGCGCGCGCAAGGGGACGAGAAATCGACCAAGTCTCCAGGTGCGGTTCACCTCGTCCGTCGCGCAGAATATCTCTTATCCGTGTTGCGAAGCAAGCAGCCCAGTGGGAATAATGCGAGCGCGAAACGAGCGGTGGAGAATCATCACCGAAACAACAAGCGCGCCTCGCGTGTTGGTAGCGGCAGTGTTTCTGCTTCTCCGGCTCCTTCGGCTCGCAAAGGCCAACGTGAGGTTGACCGCTCTCGACAGCGCTCTCACACCCATGGAGGTCGGGATCGGGTAGACCGTCACCATACACCCAACCACGATCGCCCAAAGTCGGGACATGATGTTGATCGCCCTCGTCATCGCCTATCAGATGCCCATGACGAGAATCGTCGGCGTAAAAGCCACGAAAATGGCGGCTCCAGCTCTAGCAAGGAAGACATGGCTTTCGCATTCTTCAAGCCTATTGTGCCCAACTTGAAGCAGGTGTCCATGATTACTGCCAAGAATTATCCCAATAAGGGCGAGCGGGCACAAAAGCTCCGCAATACCCTAGTAAAAATTGGGGATTTCATACGCAGCACCTTGGAAGGCGAACAGACCATGCCTTCCCTTGAAAGGCGTCTGTGGTAAGTTTTATCGTCAACCCGTCCCTGTGGCAATAAAGATTAACATTTTCTCAGGGATCATGTCTCGGTCAATTACTGGCCGAACAAGGATGCCAGTGGTTCCAAGCTCCAGCAGATGTTTGAGAAGGTGCAGGAAGCCAGCAAGGCTTCTAAGGAATCCAATGGGGTTTAATCTATTGTTCCACTACCATGCACCTCAATGGGCTCGGATAGGGATTTCATTTCACGGTTTCGTCACGGATCCAGTGGCTCGGTTTGCAGGCGCATTCCCGAGCCCATGGGATTTGACACTGGCTCCGGGTTACAATCGTGGGTCTATGCTCCATGTTGCGTCTGCCCTGCCCTCACGGCATACATATTGAGCATTCCTCATGACCATTCACTCCGATGCCAGAGGTGGTAGACTCCTCCTGATTCTCTCCTCAATCCAGCCTTCATTTACACCTCAGTTTCCCCTCATCGCCGCCTCACCTTTCCGTCATCGAGATGAGTTTCCATGATCATTTACGTTCATTCCAAAGTACATATCGATGCAATGAGCTGCATGGCATTGCGACAGGCGTCGACTGATTTACTGCCCCAATATCTGCACAAAAAGGAGACATCGCCTTGATTTTGAAACATGATTCGAATGCCCAGACGATTTTGCATGGCGTGTTTGGGAGTTCTGTTGCTTCTGACCTTGTTTTCGCTTTTTTTTATATCTTCTTTTTTTCTTCTTTTTCTTTTTCTGGTGTTTCAACCGGTTCCAGTATTGCATGAGAATTAACCGCGTTGGATTCCCTGGTCTGCGGAGTGTGCTTCCTTTTTTTGGTCTTTTGGAAAGCCAGTCGCCCAACCTGGGCGATGGTTCTCAGTGCTTACACTTCGTTTATTTCCCTGTCATTTTCTTTCTAGCACTTGTATCCTATGGGGTGGCTTACGGCGTTGATATTTCTGTATCTGCAAGATCATTCAACCTGGAGCGCTGACGTGACGTCTTTTGATTCGGGTAGAACAAATGGACTTCACTGGCCCGTGACCTTTGCATTTTGTGCCGGCTAATCTACGCCTCTCGCATCTACGTACGATGACTGTCTAACTTCGTAGTTCATACGTGGTCGAACCGAAGACGATCAATATATTGACAATACCTCGTCCAAACCAAGATGGGCACGAGTATGAGCTCCTTTAGATATGCCCAGAGCCTCTTGAACGATAATAATAGCTATTCATACAAATGTGCCCCCCACTCCGCCGCAGTCCCTATCCAACCCGTAACTTTAGATGAAAGGTCATCATAACGCCGTTTACGCCCAAGAATACGGTCCGAAGACCAAAATTCAATTCATTCAGAACCCCGCATATGAAAGGTTGCAACAAGACATGAAGCCCACAATGCGCGAGCTAATCGTCGTTTTTTCAAGCAACAGTGGGAGCCTCGCTTGGCTCCACAGCCTTGGCTTGTAACTGCTCCTGCTGCTGTTTAAATTGCTGTTGCTGGTGCTGGAGTTTTTCGAGACTCGTGGCCAGATTTGTTCCGGGAACAGCCGGGCCCCCGATATCCCCGACGATGGCGCTGAAGAGCCGCAATTCGCCGTCGATGACATCGTCGAAGATGGCTTCTTTCTCTTGCCAGGCGCGTTCGCGACGCGGACGAATCTCGTCCCATTCTGTGCGCAGGTGTGCGGTTTCCTGCTCGGCCCAGTAAATCTGGCGCCGGAGGAGCCGGTATAGGTCGCGCGGTGGCATGGTCACTTCGTGGTGGTCGAAGCCTAACTCGGGCCCATATTCCGGCATTGACATGTCGTCCGGGTCTGTGGCGTCGACTGTGGCTGCTGTGGTCAGCGCCGACTCGGGATGAACCTCGGAGTCGGTGCCCGGATCCTTGGACGGGTGGGAGAGTTTGAGGCGAATGCGCTGAAGCTTCGAGGCCGGCGTGCCGGCGACGCTGGTTGCGGTACCGGCCTTGCCGCTCGAGCCATGCAGTGAATCAATTTCATGGACGGAGCGCATATGTTTCGTCAAGGCGTCCGAGCGAGTGAAATTCCGGTCACATTCTGTTAGGCTATAGTTTAGTAAATGCCTCTTCTGGGAGACCGATGCCTGTGGAATAAAAGGCCTCGTCAATTAGGGACTGCATACCTGGCAAAGTACAGTAAAAGGGCTTTTCTCGAGTGTGACTGCGCATGTGGGCACGCAGTGCATACGCACTGGCGTGCGTTTGGCCTTTGCGGGTGCAGTCCGTCCACTCACACGAGTACCGTTTCTGTCGGCTCCCGATGTGCTCATTGTGGATATGCTGCACCAGTCCATCCATATTTCCCAAGTCACCAGTCGAACAGCCGTCCCAGCGGCATACGGTCACTTGATCTCCGGTCTGGCCGCTGTATTCATCGTCCTGGTTGTTGCCCAGCAGGCCTAGGAGACTGGGAGAATTGGGCACATCGCCGGAGCTATCGGAGGAAATGGAGGCCGTCGGGGAAGCTGGAGGCGGTGCTTCGTCCTGTACGGAGGACATGGGAGTATTGCGATCCCAGGAAGCAACTCCCGTCCGGCGGCGCTTTGAGGGAGGCATATTGGATGCGGAGGGAGAAGGGGCGCGGCTACCATGCTTGACGGACTCGCGATCAGAGTCATCGCCGCTGCCGACGGAAGAGAGGGGGGAGCCGGGGGACTCGCGAGAAGCCATTGTGAAAGCGAGGGCAGTGACAGGGATGTCGAGTCGCCCTTTGGCATACGGAGATGTTGCGGGAGAGGCGGAATGCACGTGATCCGGAGCTTCCTTTTCCTTTCCCACACTCAACGATTTCTTCGTCCCCGACAATCCACCATGGCCACATTCAATGGTAAGTCGAAGCCTATTTCCTTGCTGCCTATCTGTTTATGATGAACATCAAGAAGAATTCTGCAATTCAGACAATCTCCCTGCCCATTGTTCGCATTGCGCTGCGTGAGATTGCGTGTTGACTCTTCTACACTTGATCTGATTAAACCACATTTCATCATCATTATTATGCTATTGAGGCGCAGGAGCATGGCTAACAATGCATCCCCGCTCTAGTGTCCAAGTCGAACTACCCTAGTAACGTGGCCCGGCAACCGTGTGCTCCTTGAGAATTGCATCGATCTCGGCCAGCTCTTCGTCCGAGAAGAGCTTCACGCCGGTCGAATTCTGTGTGACCTTGTCACTCGTGGTACCACCCGGGATTGGAATGATGGTGGGCAGTCCAGGCTTATCGCTCAAGCTGCGAAGCCAGCCGAGCGCAACCTGGCCCGGGGCAACCCCCCTTGCGGGAAGCAAGGTCGTTAACGGCGTTGATGAGCTTTAGATTTTGCTCAAAGTTGGCCTCCTGAAAGCGAGACATGTGTCGTCGAAAGTCACCCTCGGGAATGTCAGCGATGGACGACACGGCGCCCGCCAGGACCCCGCGGCCCAGCGGCGAGTAGGCAACCACAGGGATGTTGAGCTCGGCGCAGGTCCTCGCGATATCATTCTCGAAGATGTCAGTCGACCAGAGAGACACCTCTACCTCGACCGCCGCGATGGGGTGAACTTTGTGTCTGGGACAGTAGTCAGCACACGTAGAAATATCATAGTCTAGTAGGTTGATACGTACGCTCTGCGAATGGTCTCTGCATCCACCTCACTCAATCCAATCCCTCCAAGCTTGCCGGCCTTGATATACTCGGCGAGTACTTGGACGGTATGCTCCACGGGGAAGTTGGCGTCTTGTCGCGCACACTGGAAGATGTCGAGCTTCTTCTTCCCGTCGAGCACACGCAGGGTCTCGTCCACACTACGACGGATGTTCTCTTCCGATCCATCTGGAGTGAGTTGGCCGCGTTTGAGTCCACCTTTAATGCTGAGCACGACCTTCTCGGCATGCTCAGGGTGTGCGGTGAAGTATTTGTTGAGTAGATGCAGAGAATTGTACTCGGGTGTGCCATAGAGCTCCCCGCCGTTCCAGAAGTTGGCACCTAGCTCCAGGGCCTTGTTGAGCGTTTCAAAGCATACTTCTTGCGTCGGCGGTTGGGGGTTCCATGTCATTCCTGGGATCGAGTCAGTGCGAGTGGGATAAATGCAAGTCCATGCGGAACGCACTCATAGTACCGTAGCCTATGGGGCCGATTTCTTTGCCCACAAGAGAAGGCATTTTGTGAAGAGGGTGGTAATGACGTTGAGGGTGAATTCTTCGATGCAAATCTGGTGCGGGAAAGTGAAGATGTCCCGAACGCGGGACTTTATATCATTTCGTGGCTATCGTCTCCACTATAAAATCCGCATCTCCCAGCGACAACCCGGTTCCGACTCAAGATGAGAGCCCGCAACTCCGGCGCGGACCTTACTCGATCTCCATGGACGAACCAGAGTCAAAGGATCGCCACACTCAGTCCTGATCGGTTTCCGGCGCGGGGATTACGGTGGATCTCTGGGCCGGAGTTAAAGCGTGAGGCCGAGAAAGGCGAACCATGGATGCGATTCATGCCTCCGCGAACTGCTCAAATGATCGATTCGCGTTTCTCCAGTAAACTCCATGTCGGCACTCGAAGATCATTCACAGCTCCCTTGCCGTCAAACCGATGTTCGCTTTTCTTCTTCTCCACATACCACATCGCGGCATTGCGCACCGAGCTCCATTTCACCACCGATGTCCCCAGGACTGTGCCGTCGCGCTCCATGGAACTCAGCGCCTCCTTGACCCATTTGACACAGTTCCACTGTTCATGGCCCGGCTCGTCGCCGCGAACCGGGATCGTTTCCAAGATGGACACTAGTCGGCGCAGATCGAGAACCGTGCCGACCACGATCCGCACGAGAAGCATGTCCGTGGCTATCAATGGCGTGCACTTGCTCTCGTACTTCCATAATAAACGATAAGATCCTTCAATCATGGTCAATTCCTCTTTGGCATGGAATCGCGTGCCCGTGGCGCCCTGGGACTCGAATTTCGGCCCGACCATGAGGGACTAATGGTATCTGGGGAGGATTAGACACATGTCTCTCGCCTCTGACACCGATGCAGACACCACGGAGGGATTTCTCACGTATCCTCCAGTTCCGGCATCTTGGCCTTGCCGCTGCGCGCATGAAGTGCGACATATAGGCGGTCCTTGCTAGAAGGCATCACGCGAGGCAGGTTCTCTACCGCGAGAAATCAAAGTTGGTTCGAGACATGACAAGAGAGAGCGTGACCAGTTTGATTCATGACCAGGCTGCACCACGCTTGTGGCGCTGTAGTCCAATGACCCCACTTCACTAGCATTGGACCAACTTATGAGATAGGAGAATTATAATCCAGAGATCGACTCGTCGCGATCACCGTGACACCAGAAAGCGCGGGAGACTCTGAGCCAGGTCTACCGAATGTACGAGGGAACCAATGAGAATCATCACGTCGATCCATCGCCGAGGTTCTTCCAGATCATTGAATATCAAACATAGATCCAACACAAATACATGGCAAACTCAACCTATTCGCGCATTTTTGGATATCGTTTCCTCCTCTCCTACCGCCATAAACTCACCTCGTCCGAGCTGTCCACCATATCGTTGAACCGATTCGAAATCTCCTTGTACGCGGCGTGCAGGATATACGGCACGTCTTCGGGCCGGACGCGCCGGTTCCCATTCCCCTTCCACCCGGATCCAATCTGGACGTTCTCAAACGGCTTGTCGCTCGCGTCGTGCTTGACCGTGGCCGTGAAACTGACGGAGTGGTCCTCGCTGGTGGGCGTAGCCTCGGCATTCGTTGGCGTGCCGTGTTCGGCATAGATGCCCGGTGCAGAGTAAGACGATGGTGTCGGTGTGGGGGTCGGCGTGGGCGTTGGTGTATGCCTTGGTGTTGACGAGCTGGGGTCATCGATGCCTAGCATGTCAAAGACGTCGGAGAGATAATCTTCGGTGCTGGGGATGAGTCGCTGTATGCTGTTAGTCTCTTCATTCTGCGTCTTCTTTCAAATGCCTGTCTCAACGTACCGGATCTCGACGCTGCACAGCGGATGGCGCTTCGACTTGTGCCTCGGTCTCACGGATCGGGTGTGCAGTCACGAATGACACGGATAACAGTCCTAGGACCATGACGGTGGCCCAGGATGTCCTGGGAAGAGGCAGTGACATGTTCATGATGGTATACTCGGTCAGAGGAAGGTGCACAGTTGTATACAATCAGAGGGAAATACACAATCGCTGGCAGGATTGAAATTTCCTACACGTGAGGACGATCGGGGATCCACCCTTCTTGTTATATCATGTTTCTCCGGCATCAGTGTTGGAATCTGGGATTGTGTGGAATGAGAGCGAATCAAGTCAAAGCCCTTGTTTACATAGTTGGTGATTTCGGCCTAGTTCCGTCCATGAAGTATGAGTTGCTACGCCGAGAGTGATGACACTCATGATTGATAACTCTGATCCTATTTACGACTCTCTGGATTTGAATTGTGCTGATTGCGATTGCTGGTTGTTGTAGCCGTCGTCGAACTAGGGATGTTTCTGCGCGGAGGGGCAGGAATGACAACACGGCATTCCACACAGCCAACACTCGCCCAATCACATCTTCTTCTCTAGGTCATAATGGCGTTACCGAGAAACATTCAGCGAGCTGTCAACAAAAAGATATGGTCCGAATTAAGTGTGGAATGACCAAGTGGCACTGTCTCACAGGGCTGGTCCGATAGAGTGTTTACTTGAGGCCGAGTTGGCCCTATGATGACATCCGCATCCCTGATCAGACATGCAATCTCTTCTTGATATCGCACATGAACTCAGAGCTCCAATAGTTGAATACAAAAAATGCCACGCTTCCCCCGATGGCCATGTCAAACACCGTCATTGAAGGTATAGTGGTTCATCCACCTCTACATGTCAAGTCAGTTCACGCATATCCAGAATGGATGCATTCGCGCATACCTTATCATAAGGCTTTGAAGAATCACAAAACCGGAGGTCCGTCGCCAGCCGGATCACATTATCGGGATCATGGTTGATGGTCGACGCATGGATCTATAGGGAATCAGCCCCTGACAATCACCAAGTCAAGCAACCTACCATATGGGGCTTGTGAAGCACAACATCGCCCGCCTCGTACGCCGATACGAGCCAGCGCCGACCATGTTCGCGCGCAAACTCCGCCGGGAACTCCGACAGCAGGCCGGTGGACATCATGTTGGAGTTGAACGCCGACCGGGCCTCCTCATCACTCAAGCCAGCCTGTTTGGCCTTGTTAAAGAAAGCCTGTTCCATCTCGACGCCAATGTCATCACCTATTTATCCCGTATTAGCATTCCTGTACTGATCCACCGACGAGACACATACCATTTTCAAGATAAATCAATCCGCCCCCGTTCAACTTGATATCGCCCATAGGCACCCAGGCCGTCACACTAGTCGGATCACCATGCCGCAAAAAAATCTGATCGTAATGCACGCCGATAGGCTTGGAGCCGGGAATGTTATTCCGCAACAACGTACGGCGCAGACTCAGCGTATCCTTGCCCCAGCCCGAGAACTTGGCGACGAAATCATACAAGGCCGGGTGGTTGCAGAACGTCTCCGCGTACCACTCCTTATAGTGGGCGTCCAGGGCCAGATCAACGAATTGTTTCGCGTTCTTGCCACCTGGCCGTCCGTTGCCGTCGACGTGTCCGGCGCCGATGCCCGGGTAATCCTCGTGACGCTTGGCTGGGTCGAAGATGCCGTCGACGGGCTGCGAGCCCGGTTTCAAGACTCCGGTGCTTTCCAGAGATGAAAAGTATGCGTTGCGGGCGGCGAGGACGTCTTGTCGGGGAAGCACTTGTTTGAGAAAAAGGTATCCGTCTTCTTCGTATCGTTTGTGGAGTTCTTCGATGGGTAGATTTGGTTCCGACGGCCGCAGGAGCGCGGCGTTCTCGGAGGTTAGGGCACCATCAGTGACGGCGAGGTGGTCTGCTAGGATGGCTACCATGGTGTGAATATACGCAGCGAAGTGAAATGGTCTCTCGCTGATTCCAGTGGGAAAAGGCTACATATTTATATCCATCTAATGCCACGGATGGCGGGGTAGATAGGAAGCATCTGGGGAAGTATCAGACACTGCCCTATCAGATCCAAACGATTGACAACTGCTCTCCGCAGTCCAGACTTGCTTGGTAAAATTCCACGACACGTTTGCTGCTGTCGATGTCATCTCGATGGAACCGCGACGAGAAACGGTAAGGAATCCCGCGTTGGCGGCGGAAAAATGGGTCTGCACAGGAACGATGTGGAGTGCCACCGTGATCCACCGCGGGGAACATTACTCTTTTCTCCAGGTGCAGGGAATGATCCCCGGTCTGGATGCAGGTGATTCAGGGTTCCGCACGTGTAGATTGACGAGCTGGGTGTCAGTCATTCGGGATTGGCGCCTTTTATCGGGAGTGTGTGGCGAGCATCCATCATCGTCAATAAAGACAGTGATTTTGTACTGAGAAGGGCATGCTGTATGAGGGAAATGCCAAATAGCAACCCTTGGAATATCAACTTCCAACTTCAATCGAACGATATTTGAGAGAGTGAGCGTTTGGTTCTAGGGAAACGTGCAGATATTGAAAAAGGAATATAGATTCGCTGGCTATGGGTCTATTTGAACAAAAATATACATCAACGTCGTCACGCGTCCTCCTTCCAATCATCAATACTCCACGACTGCACCCCATCCTCGACCACCAGCCTCATGGTCGAGAAAACAATCTCCCGGTATAGTTCCCGAGCCGCCGCACGCGCCTTCGCATGCCACGGCCCTCGACCTCCAAGTCGGGCATCTTCTCGATTCCGCCAAATGCCTGGAGCATGAATTAGCAGTGTACGCCACCGGTCTTCAAAATATACTCACAAGTCGCGAGATTTTGCTGCTTCTCATTCTTCGCGCCAAACCAATACTTCAACAACCCCCCACTGGCGGTGGCCTCTTGGTGTGAATATGCATCCAAGGCATATAAGTGATCTTGATCGACATTCGGTAGAAGAATCGATCGAAATGAAACCACATAAAAGGACTGCCGAGTCCACGAATGACCCTCGGCTTTCGAGAACGCCCTCAGAAGATCAAAGACCTCGTTCCAATTGAATGAGTCCAGATACCCGGCCATGGCATAGTCATCTCGGACAGGTCTGAAAAATGCAAAAGCCAAGGACAGCAGTCGACTCTGCGTGTCCAAGGAAGTCAAATCCAACAGATGCGGCGGATCATTATATGGCGAGGCGATGAGACGCCTATCCGTCTCATCGGACGAAAGAGACTGCTTTTTGACCGGCCACTGGATCTGCCGAGATGCCGCAGCCTGGAATCGGTGCTCGTCGAAGTCCTTCGTCACAAGGGTATGTGGCCGGAGCCGACTCAAATCGTCCGAGGAAGTCGAGTTCTCGACAGCGTCCAATTTGGTCGCAGTACTGGTACGCACCGATTCTGTGACGCTGACCGTCATTTTTGGTTTTCTTCAGAGTATGAAAAGGGGACCGAGAAGAGTTTGCCCTGAAACACGGATATATACGCGGAACCAAAGTCTAGAGACCCGGGCAATTGAGTCGCCACGGAAGTGAAAAAATGTATCGGTTGACAGACGGAAGGGATCAGAATCCAATTGTAGCAATTGTATAAGTAAGACCCAGGAGAATATTCACCGCTACGTCTTCTTTTGTACCACATTCCATGCGATTGCGAAAACCCTGGTGAGCAATAGGCGCGGTGCAAGCACGCCATACCGAGTGCCACGGTCAAGTCAGGTCGGATTTGAAAGCGGCGCACAGTCACCAGAGACGAATGGAAATGGCAGACAGTGGTGAAATCTCGGGACTCTTGGCTCAGATTCTTGTAAGAAGTGCTTTGCAATGTGATGCAATTCACGATGCCCGCGTGTCGCATCTACGATAAACCCTAATCGTCCATAATAAACTCAACTTCGGTACGGAGTAAATAGGAACACTTTGTACTTTTCATTTTTGGCTTTTCGACTAAACTTGACTGGCTTGTCAAGGTTGCAATGTGGTATCTCATAAATCAAAACCGCCGATAGTCAACGCCGTCAAATGCAGACCCGCAATAAGCAATCGCAATGCAAAGTGGTCGCGATGCTTTAAGGCTGAGGCGGCGGACCCATCTTGCCCGCTCCAGTATCTACCTTCTTTTTTGGCGGGAGCGCCGGCACTTTGAAGCCGTCCTTCTCCTTCGTTTGCGTGTTGGTGCTGCTCTGGCCACCCCCAACCTGGGTAAAAGTGCCGGAATTGAACCAGCGGTCCTCCTCGGCCTTGCGCTTTCGGTTTAACTCGGCTTGCACCTTGGGATCAACCAGCTCCAGGCCCTGGACAGGCGTGAAGGCAATGGTACTGGCCGTACCTGCAGATCCAGACAAGGAAGAACCGACGCCCGAGGACCGCAGACCCTTGGACTGAAGAACACTTGCAGTGCCTCCAACCCCCGGACCGAATGTACGGAGCGAGGAGGCAGTTCCGCTGACGGGCGTGGCGGCACCCCAGCCCTTGTTGTTCTTGCTGAGCTTGGCCCGTGTCCGCTGGTCGATCTGCGTGGATCGGATGCGGCCATCGCTTTGCTGACCCAGCATGCCCAGTCCCACGGTCCCTTCGCCGGTGCCGTATCCCACCTCGGATTCCTCCTTTCCGAAGGCGACACGGTTCTGTGCTTTGCGTAGTTCGGTCATAGCGACAGCTTCCTTGGCCTTTCGCGCGCGGCGTCCACCACGCTTCCGAGATGGCTTGTCGTCTGGAGCGGGGAGTGCCTTGGCGCCCGAGTTCGGCGCGGGCTCCGTGAGTTTCTCCAATCTCTTCAAACATTGCTGCAGGAGGTCCTCGCCCAGCGAGCCATCCTTGCTGTAGTTGGACACATCTGCACGAGCGGCGAGTACCATCTTGGCCGACACGATCCGAATGGCTTGCTTTTGCAGGTCATTCGGGACTTCTTGAATGAGTGGCGAGTCGTACAGAAATCCCTTCGCGCGCACCCCGTGATTCGTAGCAAAGCCCAACCCATCTTGTCTCCGTGAGCCCTGAGCTCCCAGGTTACAGGCGGGAATTTTGGCTAGTTCCCGTAAGCCACCGGTCTGGTTGAGGAACTGTGCGGCAGTCTGGGATCCGATCAGCGCGGCAAGATTCGGGGCGATCTGGTTCACGCGGGACTCGATGCTTGCTGTAAGAGCCGTACGTTCCCGATCAAGCTTAAGAATCCGGTCGCATGTATCGAGGGCTGATTTCAACTCGGTGTCATTCATTTCCCGGCCACGAGTGGTGGTTCCTTCAACTGCAACGACCATGAGGGACGGCCCATCTAGGACAGTCTTGAGCGACTCTCCCGCCATGTTGTCGGAGGACGAGGAGAGCGCTTTGATATCGTCCAGAGGGCCATTTTGGAGGATCGCAACGGTTTTGGCGTATTTGATGGGGCTGGTCACAAGAGTTTCTAGCTCGGGGAATCGGATAGAGTAATGATCACGGAGAACTTTGTGCAGGCGCGTCAGTTCGTCGGCGGTTATGATAGAGCGATCGAACTCGTTAGAGGGTTCAGGCGGTTCTTGCGCAGCCTGCTGTTCCTCGTCGGCCTCTTCTTCGACATCCTCGTCTTGTTGGAAGTCTTCGTCTTCCTCGAAGTCGCGCAGAAGCTCCTCTGCGGTCGACATACTGGCGAATGGAAGCGGGTTGAAGTATAGTATGACTGTAAATACGCCGTTGTCTTCACCAAGGACACTCACGGGCGTAGTTGACAATGCGAAGTTGGATAATTGGAGCAAATCGCGGAAATGATCATTGCTTAGTCATTCGAAGCTTTTTCCGGGGGCGAGAGCGACCAAAAACGCAGACCCGTCTTTCATCGGCGAGAAGCATCAGTTTTAGGAAACATCATTGCCGCGTTCACCTCGGACTAGGTGGACCTGGGCGGTAAACTTTGACAGGGAGTGTTTGCGACCACTTCTAATTTCCTCTATCTTTGTTCTATTTCATCTGCCTGTCACACCTTTTCACTCCAGCAAATCCAGCATTCACCAATCTCCCATCTCAACCTCAACACTTCCATTCAATACCCCCGAAGATACACCATGGAGGCTTCTCGGGGCCCCCCGCGGGTCAAAAACAAGGCCGCTGCGCCTATTCAAATCTCTGCAGAGCAGCTGCTCCGCGAGGCCGTCGACCGACAAGAGCCCGGCCTGCAGGCGCCGACGCAACGATTCGCGGACTTGGAGGAGCTTCACGAGTACCAGGGCCGCAAGCGCAAGGAATTCGAAGACTATGTACGACGCAATCGCATTAACATGAACAACTGGATGCGCTATGCCGCGTGGGAACTAGAGCAAAAAGAATTCCGCCGGGCGCGATCCATTTTCGAGCGCGCGCTGGACGTTGACTCGACCTCGGTCATCCTGTGGATTCGCTACATCGAGGCCGAGATGAAAACCCGGAATATCAACCACGCTCGCAACCTGCTCGACCGCGCCGTCACGATTTTGCCTCGGATCGATAAGCTATGGTACAAATATGTATACATGGAGGAGACCCTGGGCAATATTCCCGGCACTCGCCAGGTCTTTGAACGATGGATGTCGTGGGAGCCGGAAGAGGGGGCGTGGGCTGCATACATCAAGCTGGAAAAGCGATACAATGAGTTTGAGCGCGCGCGAGGCATCTTCCAACGGTTTACGATTGTGCATCCCGAACCCCGGAACTGGATCAAATGGGCTCGTTTCGAAGAGGAATATGGAACCAGTGATCTAGTCCGTGAAGTCTACGGTGTGGCTATTGAGACCCTGGGTGAAGACTTTATGGATGAGAAGCTTTTCATAGCCTATGCGAAGTTCGAGGCGAAGCTGAAAGAGTATGAACGCGCACGCGCTATCTACAAGTATGCTCTGGATCGACTCCCCCGGTCGAAATCTATGGCTCTGCACAAAGCCTACACCACCTTCGAGAAGCAGTTTGGTGACCGCGAAGGCGTCGAGGATGTGATATTGTCCAAACGCCGGGTGCAGTACGAAGAGCAGATCAAGGAGAACCCTCGCAACTACGACATCTGGTTTGACTTCGCCCGACTGGAGGAAACGGCCGGCGACCCGGAGAAGGTGCGGGACGTCTACGAGCGCGCCATCGCACAGATCCCGCCCTCGCAGGAGAAGCGCCATTGGCGCCGCTACATTTATCTCTGGATCTTCTACGCGGTCTGGGAAGAGATGGAGGCCAAGGATGCGGCCCGTGCTCGGCAGATCTACCAGGAGTGCATCCGGCTGATCCCGCACAAAAAGTTCACCTTTGCCAAGGTGTGGCTGATGAAGGCGCAATTTGAGATCCGGCAAATGGAGCTGCAGGCCGCCCGCAAAACTCTGGGGCAAGCGATCGGCATGTGCCCGAAGGATAAACTCTTTCGAGGATACATTGACCTTGAGCGCCAGCTATTTGAGTTTCTGCGATGCCGAACCTTGTACGAAAAGCAGATTGAGTGGAATCCCTCCAACAGCCAATCGTGGATCCAGTACGCGGAGCTCGAGCGTGGATTGGACGATCTGGACCGGGCGCGGGCGCTGTATGAGCTCGGCATCGACCAGCCGACCCTGGACATGCCCGAACTGGTCTGGAAATCTTATATCGATTTCGAGGAGTACGAGGCTGAATATGACCGCGTGCGGGCATTGTACGAACGTCTGCTCCAGAAGACCGATCACGTGAAGGTGTGGATCAACTACGCCCGATTCGAGATCAACGTGCCCGACGAGGAAGAGGAAGAAGAGGAAGAGGAAGAGCGACCGGTGAGCGAGGAGGCCAAGCGACGTGCACGGGCGGTGTTCGACCGAGCACACACGGTGTTCAAGAACAAGGAGCTCAAGGAGGAGGTAGGTGCTTCCGTGGGATGCCTGGACCGGCCAACGCTAACGGATTTACAGCGGGTGGAGCTTCTCAATGCATGGCGCTCCTTCGAGAACACACATGGCGGACCCGAGGATCAGGATAAGATCGAGAAGCAGATGCCCCGGCGAGTCAAGAAGCGACGCAAGCTGGAGGACGACCGGTACGAGGAGTACATGGACTACGTGTTCCCGGCCGACGATCAATCGGCGGCGAATCTGTCCCGCTTGCTGGCCAAGGCGCACCAGTGGAAGCAGAGCCAAACATAACCGGGGCTGGGATGGCCGTATCATCTGCTGTTTTTAGAGGAGTGGCTTCTTGTGAAACGCCCTATCATCGAGAAAATGTATGGAAGAATCCTTCGAAAGTCTCGAGTTGTGTTCGACTGCCCCGCGGGGGCCGAGTAGCCTGCCCAAAGGTGTGTTCGGAGGCCTCGGTTCCTGCGTCCGAAGGAAGCAGCCGTTGTGATTTGTAGAAAATCCTGCCACCTGCACCTTGGGGCGTGGGATGGCCAACGCGGATTGGCCGGGGGTGTTGCATTGGAGGGAGCTGGGCAGGCCAATGGGGGCGCATTGTGCCCTGGAATTGGCCCCATTGGCCGTTGTGGCCCACGAGTGCAAACGGGGGCCGGATGATATTTGGTATCAGGAGATATCTCGAGATGAGGCCACCACTAAAAGAACTATTGTACAGAGTACAGAGTACTCCTGACCAACCTGCGGACGAGTATACAATCATGGAGTACTCCGTATACTTACAATCAAACAATCCGATATGATGTAATATCCGAGGTCGCAACCGCGCACGAGCCAAGCACGAGTCCATGGTTCGTGAAAAGGGGTTGTGTTTTGATATCCCACTCTAAACAATTGACTCCGAGACAGTCGAGTCCCGGAATAATAACCACAATAATACCAAATCTAGTACGAAGAACACCTCCCCGTTTCACCCCCCTCGCTGAAGCCCGGTGGAGCCATGGAGACCCATGGTTGCAGCCTCATGTTCAGGATTCTCAGGATGCTCTCCCTCGCCCAGAACTATCGAAGTCAAGTCCACTGAATTTGTAAAACCAAATCAAATCCAAACAATTAGACTCCGTGCGCGGGATTGTGTAGTACTGAACCTCTAGAACAAACCAGAACCCGACATTGCGGCCCATGACGAAATCCGGCCCAAAAGGGATGGGGCCTCGCTAACCTCCGTTAGGGGGTTCGTGTCTCACTACTCCATCTTCTCCGTTCGACGCCCTTTTTCCCTCCCCGGTGGTGGTAGTCTTTCCCTTGCCCCTGTCCTTCATTCGTCTCCTTTTACCCTCCCTGGCCCGGCTCCGGCTCCGACGATCTCTTCTACCTCGACTGGATTCGCGATATCCCCCCATTGAACCGTTCCTCCCGTCCCGACACGTCTCCAGTCCTCGGTGATTTGACCCGGCCCGAATGCTGGCGCGTTCCTAGGTTGCTCGCCCGAGTCGAGATGAGATAGTGCTCTGGTAGTCACCCTTCATTCTCTTCCGGATCTCTGCCGGCTGGCCATCTGCATTCCTTTCTGGTCTGGTATCATCTGTTTTCCACCGGCAACATGACCGTTCCCAAACCCCCCATTAAGCTGGCGGGCCATTGCTCCGTCATCCACGACAACACTCTCTACGCCTTCTCCCCCGATGGATTTGCCTTCATCAACCTCCGCCAGAATGAAACCTGGCACAAATTGCCCTCGGAATCCGCGAAAAAAGTGTCCGGCGCCGCGTGCGTGGTCGCCACAGTTGAGAACAACAAGGACGAGGACGCACTCTATGTGATCGGCGGGACCGACTCCTCGTCTGACTACTCCGGACTACAGCGATACTCCTTTGCGAATAAGAAATGGGAAATTCTCAAGACGGGCCCGACTGACATGACCAATCGCACCTCTCACGGTGTGGGCTACCTCCCGTCCTCTACCTCCATCGTGGTTTATGGGGGTGATAAAAACAAGGGTGGCGTGGAATCGGCGTCGACCTTTTTGATTTCTACCAATCCCCCTTACGACGTCCAGTCACAGCCAAGCCAGGGCCCACCGGCGGTGTCACAAGCTGTGATTTTACCGTGGAATGCATCGGCGGTGGCCATGGTCAGTGTCTCTGAGAGCAACAAAGCGATCTATGTGTACGGTGATAAGGGATGGGCTGCATCCGGTGCTTCCTTAGCAAACCCCGCCCCAGAATCGGCGGGCTGTGCACTTATCACTGGCTCCGACGGCAGCAAAGTATTGGAGGAGTTTCATTTGGACGAGTCCCCAAACACCGTGACCAGCTATGCTCTGGTTACAGCTGATGGGCAGCCAGCTAGCCCAGCGGGGGAGGTGGGAAAATCGTCAAAACGAGGCCCCAACGAGTATCCCGCCTATAACAGCACAAATGCCCCGTCCACCAAGCGCTCGAACTACTCCGTTGCCCAAGACAGCAATGGTATGGTCGTCTTCTCCAGCGACAACGAGCAACATTCATTATCCATATTCAATTCAACGTCCAATGGCTGGGTCAATGCGACGGAATTTTTCCATGGAACCGGCACGCAACACGTCTTGAAGGCTTCTAGCACGCCGTCTTCCTCCAGTGCGCCTACATCTACTTCCTCCACCTCTACCCCCTCGAGCACATCAACATCCTCATCGGCCCCTGCAGCGGCTGCTGGTGGGGGCCACACGCCCGTTGGAACCATTGTCGGTGCCACTCTCGGCAGTATCTGCGGGCTGATTGTGATTCTCCTTGCCATCCTGTTTTTCCTCCGACGTGCGCGACAGAAGAAGGAGCAGGCCGGCCAGGTGGGCGGCGGTCACAGTAAAGACCGATTGAGTTTCCAAGACCAGGGCATAGAACCCCTGACTGAAGGAGCGTACCCAATGGCAAAGAGCCCCGTCCCGGTTGCCGCGGGCTCACACGATTCCTTTGCCATCGTTTCGGGCAACGCGAATGGGGAGAAGTCCCTGAAGCCCCCCAACACGAATGTCGGCTATGGTCTTTCCAACCCCACAAGGAGCAGTCCATTGTCTACTGTTCCGTCCAGTAGCCTCGAGCCCGAAGGCATCTATTCCGACGAACCCTCACCCGGTGGTGCTGCGTCCGAGAACAAGGCCGGCGACCGCACCACGGATGAAGGATGGGGCAAATACTTTGAAGATAACGGTGCGACGAACCTTTCACGCATGCAGTCCGACCGGTCCACCGCCAGCTCCGTCTACACCAAATCCGATTACCGGAACAGCGCCTGGCCGATGACCAACCTCACCCCCTTGAACTTTGCGGGTCTCGACCAACCGAAACCTCTTGGCCGGGTGCTCAGTGGCAGCCCAACCACCGCAACCCCCTCGCATGACCGGAGTCTCGTCATCCCCGAAGGCCAATCTGCCCGCATCTCAAGCGCCGATTCGATCAGTCTCGCGTCAGAAGATGATCCGCATGATACGAGGTGGACCGGCGCCGGCCAGAGCAGTTGGTTTGGCCGGCCCAGCAGCAGCAACTACAGCATGAGCTTCTACAACTCAAGCACGCGGGACGTCCCGGCAGCCGTGCCCCGACAAAACCCACCGGGCCAGGCCCCACGGCATAGCAATGGCCGCCGATCAAGCGTCGTAATACCGGACGATATCGATGAACTCTCAACGCCGGGCCATGGCCAAGGCATCAACACCGATGTGAGTTGGCTCAACCTCCAAGCGGGCCGTTGAGCTTGCCCCTTTTTTCCCTCTCTATCCTCCACGTCATTTCTCCCACCTTCTCTCAACCTTGTTCCTCCCCTTGCATGGCGTCTCCGGCTGTCTGTTAAAAGTTGCATCACCCTCGCATCCCGTCGTTTCCTGTCTGTGCGCGAGCGATTCTTTAGCGTTGCCTCACAGGTTCTCCTTTTCTTTCTTTTTTGTGGTTCCATGTGAATACTCGGTCTATGTCCGCTGCTCTCGTGCTGATTGAGCTTTTGGTTTCTGGCTGGGCTCTGTCGTGCTCGCCGGTGTTTCTGTACATATTTCAATCCAAGGTACCGGGGTACCTTTACTGGCTCTTTCAACTGATAACGTAAAGACTGAAGTAACGAAAAAGATCCAAGATAAAATAGTGCATACGAAACTGGACAGGCCAAGTGCTACAATTTGAAGATAGACCCGAATCGACAGTCCATCTGACACTCTACGCCGCATCTCGTCTCGAAAATCCAGACATCCCTTCCAGCACCTCCTCCGACAGCGTCACAAAAGGCAAGAATCCGATCTCGCGGATCCACATACGTGAACAGCGCCCCGATTTCATTCTGCTGCAACGCCGCCGCCACCAGGGCCGAATCGAGGTAGGCCCGCGCCTCGACGATGCATCGCTCCGAGTCCCAGCGCGTGGCCCAGGGATAGTGGTTATCGAAGATGAGGCCTATCCTCGCACGGAAACGAGGTATAAGTATAAGACATATCGGATATACCGGGAACTACACTTGAAGCGCGACAAAAAAAACAGGGAAATGAGGAACGAGGTTGTCATACCACTCCGACATACTCCCTGCACTTGCAACTCTTCTACGCTCCACTCCTCGTCCCCGCCGCCGATGACGTTGATTAGTCTCGCGGCGAGGGGTCGCTGCATCGAGCCCGTTGCTGCGATCCGTGCGAATGTCGCTTCTAGGACGCTGCGGTTAGTGTAGACTCCCGCGGCTGGGTGTGTGCCTTGGATCGTCCAGTGGACCGAGGGCGAGACGTGCGCGAAGAATTCTGCGGATGTGAGGTTTGTCTCTGCGAGAGGGGCGAGGATGGTGCGGATCTCGTCCTTGGTTGGGTAGGGTGTAGTTGGAGTTGTGGCCAGCGTGAGAGGGAGGAGAAAGAGGAGATGCATTTCGGTGGGCGTCAGAAGATTCTGATCTTGGACTTTAGAGATTAATGGAGATGAGAGGGTGAGGGTTGTGGGTTGTATAGTTCGGACCAAGTCTGTACCACGCCATGACGCATCACACGTGGCAGGCATGAATACTATGAATCTTTTCTGGAGTATTGATCATCGCAGCGATGTACTTGCAGGACTCCAACAGAGACCCTGGATTATCGATGGAACATGCTTGATATTTACTTGAGATCTGGAATGCAGATGTCCAGCCCGGATGCAGCAGAATGTCCAATCGCCAATGGAAAGCCTAGAGATTCCCAGCCCTTCACCAACGCTCTGAAAGTGTGGGGGGACGAAGTGGATGGCACGTCAGCCCTCGAGCAATTCACGCAGCAGGTCGGCTGCCGCAGTGGCGAAGCCAGGATCATTGATATGGCGTGGATCGCGCTGAATCGAGATGCCACTGCCCTGGAGCTCCGACTCCAGGGTGGAGAATAGTATCTCATCGGCCTCGACATCCCAAAATGATTGATCCGGCGCATCAAGCATGCTGATGCCACCCGTGGGCAAGAGGACCTTGGTCCGCGCACGCCCATCTGCGCCCGCTAGAAGATTCCTGGCTATCGAGCGCGCAATGTCCCGACACTCTCCTTTGGTCGTCCGCATCACAGTGACGGTCGGGTTATGTTGATGAAGTACCCTCTTTGCATCCGTGAAGCGAGCTGGCACACTGTCCCGCGGTCCAAAATTCACCATATCACACGCCCCAACGCTGACCACACAAGGAATGTCCTTGATCGACGCAGCACATAATCGCGATGCTCCCGCGCTGAGCACACCCCCGACCACCTCGTCCGCAATCTCGGTCGTGGTGAGATCAAGCACTGCGTCGAGCTGGCCCTCTCTCACCAGCCGCTCTAGAGCTCGACCCCCGGATCCCGTCGCGTGGAACACATAGACCTCGCAATTGGGGATCGTAAACTCGAGATGGTTCCGTGCCGCCGTCACTGCCGGCGTCGTCACGCCAAACATGGAGATTCCAATCTGGACTCGTGAGTCTGTCGGGTTCAAACCCGGCTGCTGCAATGGCCGATTGGAATAGACATGAGCCATGCCCGCGATGGCACCCGCCGCGTTGCTCAACACCCGGTCCAGCACCCTGTTCCGGCCGGCAATGTCCACGACACTGTACATCATCGCGATGTCTGTTTCCCCGATATACGGCCCCACATCGCCGGATCCCATAGTGGAGACCATCATCTTTGGGAAGCCGACGGGAAGGGCGCGCATGAGGGCTGTTGCAAGTGCCGTGCCACAGGACCCACCAACGCCCAGGACGCCGTGAATCCGCCGAGTCTGATATAGATGGGACACCACATTGGTGGCGCAAGGCGTGAGAGCGGCAATGTACTCGGCCCGATCGAGACTGCTGATCTGGGGGCCGTGGATGGGTTCGTTCTCGGGGGCCAAGATGTCATCCTGAGTGATGCTGAGCTCTGCATGGCTGGTCGCATCACGGCCAATGTCCATCAAGAGGACCGCGCTGGACTGGGCGAGCTGCGTTTTGGTATACAGCAGCTCAGCCAGCTTGGTGTCGCATGTTCCGAGGAGAAGGACGGTCGGCATGGTTCGAGGGATTTGCGAGTTCCCCTGGACGAGGCTCTGAAGTGGTCTGGCGGGGTCTGTTTCTCCCTGCAGCCCCCAAATCCATTTCGATCTTGACCGACACGACATTTCCGACTCCGTCAGCAAAGTATTTCATCTTCTTTCCACGAGTCTTCCGGACATCACACGGACATGAGATCGTGAGATCGCTTTCCTCCATCTCTTTCGTCTATCGTCTATACTTCGCGGCTGAGGGTGGATCCCTCGATCCTCTTTTGGCCCCCACGCCATCCGCCTATTTTTATTGTTCGTTCAGTTGAACTCTCCCGTGTCATTCCCCGTCATGGCCAAGACGCGCGAGTCGCGGTATTCGCCCCTCGAGGAGGAGGACTTGATGTCTGCCCGTCCCCAGAATTCCTGGCATCCATTGGGTCGTTCGTCTCCCGCGCCCGAGTACTCGACCCTGCCGAACACCAGACCCCCGAGTTTCTCCCAGCCGTCTCGAGACGTGGGATTGGGCATCAGCAATGCCGGCGATGGCATTCCCCGCAAGCGAGACTCCGTCTCGAGTACCGGCAGTGACCCCGAGACCCCCGGGTTCTTGAAGACCCCTCAGACCCCGGGCATTGCTTACTCTCCAACCACTTGTCCGTCGCACTCGGCGGTGCTCCAGAAGCGCTTTGGCTGGGTGCCCGTCACGATCTTCGTGCTCGCATTGTACGCCACTATTATGTCCGGGCTGTTTCTGGCCGTGGCCTTCTGGAAACCTCGATGGAACACCGTCGGCACCGATCGCCAGGTGTCGCCGTCCACGGCGGGTTTGTTGAGTGCGGGGATCGCCAAAACCATCGAATTGGCCTATGTCCCCATTTCGGTCGCGTTCCTGGGCCAGGTGTTGAGTCGCCGGGCGTTGATGAGGGACTCGCGCGGAATCAGTATCTCGGATATGAGCATGCGGGCGTGGATCATGCAGCCGGGCTCGATGATCGTGCATTGGGAGACCCTGCGGTATTCGGCGCTGACCTTTCTGGGTTGCATAGCGTTGGTTGCTAGCTTGGTTGCGATGTTCTATACCACCGCCGCCGAGGCCCTGGGTGAGTCGTTCACTCCAATCTCTTGATTATCTCAACTAACCCGGGTTTAGTCTCGCCCAAATTGAACATGTCGCCTATGGAAACTACGACAATATGGGGCAAGGTGTCTGCTAGCTTCGGCAACAGCAAGTATCTGGCCGAGGACTGCCATAGCCCCGTTCCACTCTCCGTTGATCCCGAGGCGCGAAATACAACGTGTCTGCAAATGTCCCACGCCGGTACCGCTTACCACAACTACAATCAGTGGATTACTTCCTGGGCAGATCTGGTCACCAGCGGAAAGCAGACCTCCGACCAGCTTCGGACCCGCCCCCTGCCTACGGGGTCAATCTGGGATAATACTACTGTCACCGGCAGCTGGATCGAAATCGATGACTTGGAGGCAAGCTCGAAAAAGCACAACCGCATGGTTAATAATATCACCATGGCGATGCCACATGGCGGTGTTCCCGCGGCCGCGATGGACCCGAAAAACAACATCCGCCAACCGAATGAAGCGTCGGGCGAAGGCAAATACAACATGGAAGCATCCGTTCCGTCGCCCGTCGTTAACGTGCTCTGCGTGGGAATGTCCAAGGAAGAGCTGACACCGCTGGTGTACGATGAATGGCCCAACTCCCACTTCAATGCGACCTCGTATAACTCGTTGCTTCCCGACGATATCCCCAGGAAACCGTCCTGGCTCAATCGAACCGTGGTCGACCCGCTATTTGGATTCGGCGAGAAGTACGGTCAGCGACCACCCGTCTTTGGCAAGCTCCCCGAGCCTAATAACACGCTCGTCAACGCCTCCAGCTTGTGGCCCGCCAACGCAGTCTATCTCCTGGGCAAGCCCGCCATGGCGCACCCGCCCTACGTGATGTGCTCTATCCGTGCCAAGGAAACCGGCGTCTGTTCGACCCGCTACAGCGCAGCATCCAGCGGAGCGTTTCTCAGCTCGAACTGCGAGAACAAGTCCAGCCCTCTCCAATTTAGCAAGCGCCAGCCGGACTTTATCGAAGGACTCTGGTCTTCCGACTGGAAAGACGTTGCAACCGAATGGATCAACTCCCTCAGTCTCGGCGCCGGCATCGCAGACGCCCAGGCCAGTAACGCCCGTCTCCTCATGCAACTCATGCCGGCGTACGACGCCTCCACAAAGACATACAGCCTCGATCCCAATGTCCCCTCCATCGGCGAAGCTCTGGCCGTCATGGCCGGCAGCACTCTGATTCTCAGCACGCGCAGCTCCCCCTTCGTCCAGGGCTGGAATTATACCGGTGAAAACAGCATGCTCACTGAACCCGTCTACCAAAACTTCCGCGCCTCCCTGCAAGCAGTCGGGTACGCGTCCGGTGGTAGTCAAGACTGGCAAGCTGTCTTCTACGTCATCCTCATCTTCGCCTTCATCACTAGCGCCGTCTGTCTGGGTTTCATCATCGTCGAAGCTCGCGGTCGCCAAATCACCGACTTCACCGAGCCGCAGAACCTCTTCGCGCTCGCCCTCAACAGTCCACCGAGCAGCCGGCTCGACGGGGCCTGTGGCGGCGGTCCCGTCGGCCGCCAGATGAAAGAGCGCTGGTACATCGGCATGGAAGAAGATGACGCCCACTATTACATCCGCGGCAAGCTGGACAACCCGGCGAGTCCTTACCCGCGCAGTGGCTCGACCACGACCGAGTATACCAGGTTGCGGCCCGAGCAAATGGGCGTGGACGACGGCAAGCTTAGTCCGGCGGTTAGTGAGTTTCGGAGAGTTTCGAAGCGCAGCTCGTTTTTTACGAGATTTTATTAGGATGTCTGGGTTATGATTCATGAAATCCTGATTTCTGATTTTTGATTCTCTTTTTCTTGTCTTTCCTTGTGCGATTTGCATTGCGGGCATAGCATTGCATTGGATCATTGGAGCATTTGATTGTTTTCTTCTTAAATTTCCCTACATTGCTGGGATTGAACCTGCTAGATCGGCCCATGTGGTGGCTCGTCTAGGCTCGGGCTTCTGTGCGAGATAATGTTTAACATCAAGGAGAGCTAGAATGGACGGTATGACTGATGGAGAGAATAAACCAGGATTGTGAAGTCGATGTCAACCTTCTTGAATGTAGTATTTGAGGCAAAGCAACATAATTATCTTCTTCAGCCTGCAAATTCATTTCATCCCCCCTCCCCCCCCCCCCCCTTATTTAACTGATGAACTCCAGGCTCGTCTGACAAAATTGGCATAATTTCTCCGATTAAGAAAAAAGAGGGAGAAAAAAGAGGGAAAATCATCAACTCAGCTCAGCCTTCTAATCATCCTCTACCCAAAAATAAACTCCTCATCCTTCGATCCAGTCAACCAGGTTCGTAAATCCTCAAAAGCATCCAAATCATTTCTCTCTCTCGAAAATTCCACCGCAGGATCATGCCAATGATACGTTCTCTTCGTATCAGTATCGCGCAACGACTCCCCAATAAATCGACAACTATCGAAATCAACAAGAACAAGCACATCCCCACCCAGCATAATATTCGCCGGAGTAACATCATTACGAACGAGTCCGAGCGAGTGCAGATGTTTGATACCAGACAGGATCCCATCTAGCCCTCTTTTCATACTCTCCTCCACTCGGTCCCGCTTACTGGAAAGAAACCCCGATTTATTCAAATATTCCGGGTTCACGGCTTCAAGTAGCGTGGTGGTATATCGCTTGAAACATAATCTGGAAACTCGACCGCGGGTTTCTATATACCCGTAATAGGTCGCGATGTTAGGATGCGGATTCTGGCGGAGAAGTTCACATGTTTCGATTTCGCGGGTGATTTGCCTTTCGAGGTTTTTGTTGGCGTAGGATAGTAGATTTGGTGTTTTGATATACACTGCTGACCAACTCGCTTTCACCTCCGGACCTCTATCCTCGGTTGGGATTTCTTTGAGGTCCCGGAGATCGTCTAGAGATTGCGGTAGAGTGAATCGGTGCGTCCATTTTCCAGAGTATAGTATGCCATCTTGTCGGGCGCAGATCTGAATGTAGGAAAATTGCATTTTGCCGTTGATGTTTTGAAAGGCTTCGTTCTTTTGAATGATCTCCATGGTCCGGTGGAGTTATTCGAATGCGTGAATAGAGATGGGTGGTTGACGGCGGGGAAGTCCATGTGACCAAGTGGTTTTGCTTCTGCGAACAAACGCTGTGGTGGAAATGAAGTCGATCATTGTACATCTACACTATCGGAACTGCTGTTACAATGCACAATTGACGCACAGTACATGATTATGTGACCAGCCACGCCAGCTCGACTAAGGTATCAGTTAAAGTTAAAAGAATAAAGAAATACATCCCATCCGTACGCAGTGTTGAATGCAATCAATTCCCAGTCGACCCCACGCCAAAAACAACCAGTAAACAACACACAGTGGAGGGGCGAACCACATTTTATTGCCGTTGAAGGACAACCACTTTTGGGTTCTTGAGTTGATGAAGAACCCGTATGCCAATCGTAACATCGTCGAATCATGTTGAAAGGTCTAAAATCTCAAACAAGGTCATGGAAATGTCGGGATGTAGGTGCGGAAGGGGGAAACACGCTTAGTAGCGGTAGATCTCGCTCTTGAAGGGACCGTTGACGTCCAGACCGAGGTACTCGGCCTGCACCGGGGTGAGCTGGGTGAGCTTGGCGTTGACGTGCTCCAAGTGGCAGAGGGCGACCTGCTCGTCCAGAGCCTTGGGGAGGACGTAGACACCGACGGGCTTCTTGCCGGAGTTGCCGAACTCGACGTACTTGTTGCCGAACTGGGCGTCCTCGGCCTTGAACAGGGCAATCTGGGCCAGGACCTGGTTGGAGAAGGAGCAGGACATGACGAACGAGGAGTGACCGGTGGCACAGCCCAGGTTGACCAGACGACCCTCGGCGAGCAGGATGATGTGCTTGCCGTTCAGCAGGTAGCGGTCGACCTGGGGCTTGATGTTCTGGACGGACTGAGCGTTGGCCTTGAGCCAGGCAACGTCGATCTCAATGTCGAAGTGACCAATGTTGCAGACGATGGCGTCGTTGCGCATGGCCTCGAAGTGACGGCCAACCAGGATGTCACGGCAGCCGGTGGTGGTGACGAAGATCTGACCGATCTTGGCGGCCTCCTCCATGGTGGTGACCTCGTAGCCCTGGACGGCGGCCTGGAGGGCGTTGATGGGGTCGACCTCGGTGACGAGGACGCGGGCACCCATGGAGTGCAGGGCCTGGGCGCAACCCTTGCCGACATCACCGTAACCAGCAACAACACCGACCTTACCGGCAATCATGACATCGGTCGCACGCTTGATACCGTCGATGAGGGACTCACGGCAGCCGTACAGGTTGTCGAACTTGGACTTGGTGACACAGTCGTTCACGTTGATGGCGGGGACGGCAAGCTTGTTCTCCTTCAGCATGCGGTACAGGTGGTGAACACCGGTGGTGGTCTCCTCGGAGACACCGTAGCAGTCCTTGAGCATGTCGGGGAACTTGGAGTGGACGAGCGAGGTGAGATCACCACCGTCGTCAAGGATGAGGTTGAGCTTCTGGCCGTCCTTGAAGGCGTGGAGCTGCTGCTCCAAGCACCACTGGTACTCCTCCTCGGTCTCCCCCTTCCAGGCGAAGACGGGGACACCGGCGGCGGCGATAGCGGCGGCGGCGTGGTCCTGGGTGGAGAAGATGTTGCAGCTGGTCCAGGTGACCTCGGCACCGAGGTGGACGAGGGTCTCAATGAGGACAGCAGTCTGGATGGTCATGTGCAGACAACCAGCGATGCGGGCACCCTTCAGAGGCTGGTCGGCACCGTACTTCTCACGGATGGCCATGAGACCGGGCATCTCAACCTCGGAGAGCTCGATCTCCCGGCGGCCGAAAGCAGCCAGGGACTAATTCGAAGGAATTGTTAGGCAATGGACGAGAAGCAGCGAGGAGGGGCACGTACGATGTCAGCGACCTTGAACTTCTGAGCGGGGGCGGCCATTTTGTGTGATGAGAAACAGGACTGGAACAATTGTCAGTAGGGAAAAAGGGAGGGAGATCTGGGAAGACTGACAGATGAGAAAAAGTAGGGAGAATGAAGAAGAGAAAAGGGGAGAGCAGAGCAATCTTGAGAAGAGGGGCTGCAAAACTCTCCACTACGGTGACGGTATCAGTACTTATTTTACCACCGTGAATGGCCGGAAAAACAGGTACCGATACGCCCGCATGGCGGGGTCTGGCTGAGTCATACTGGGGGACCTTGATTAGTTAGTTAACTAACTACTATGAGAAATCAAGAGTTAACTCAGAAGGGATTGTTGTATCGCTAGAAAAAAATTGAATTTATATTATCTCTAGCGGACGGAAATGTTTGATGAGTGTTCTTGGAAGCCAATCAGACGGTGGATGTCTGGAAGGAAGAATAATCGACAGGGGGTTATAAAGCAGGAAGCCCGAGAGAAAGACTGCTAAAGCCAATCTCTGTTTCTTCTCTATACATCGACGGGTCTATGTTCAATTCACGTTGAAATACCTGGTTGTATAAGCAAAATTAGTCAGATAATCCGAGGGGCCAAACCTGGCCCCTATCAACACCTTCTGTTATGACCGACTCTTCTGGTCTTTCTGCCCATTACCTGATTGTTCCTATCTATACGAGATGCCATTGGAAGGTGTCTGCTTCCCAGTAGTCTGCGTCGCACCGCTCAGTAAAGATGTCGGTACTATCTTCCTCCCCTCTAACCTTAGCTTGAACTAACTAACCCTGGCGAAATTGCAGGTCCTCACCCGGTTCATTGAGGAAAGCGACCTTGATGAGGACCATTGGAACCTCGTATTCGTGGACAGCATTGATGACTATTATTACAAAGTATCAGAAGCCCCAGTCGAGGATGACAGCGACCCAGATTCCCCATTTATCGGGAAAACGCCCCAGGAATGTCACCAACTGCTCTTAAAGCTTGTCGAGGACACCGACTCGGAAATCATGCCCCAGTATTTTGCTATTATGGACGAGAGGTCAACGCAAGATGATACGGTCCTCCTCGTTTACCCAGAAACAGATCTGGAGAATGAAGTCTTGGCCTGGCCGACTGTGCGTACTACTTTCGAGGCGTCGGCTGTTTCGCTTAAGTGTTACCATTCGGGGCATAGCAGTATAGAGGAGGATCTGGAACGTGCTCAACGTGAACACGATCATGTCTACCGTGGGAGGTAATTCCTACGGTCAATGGTTGATCCTCGACGGCAGACCGAAAGCCAAAACAAAATCAATCGGGAAAGTAAAAAGGAAAGTGAAAGAAAGTAAATTGCCTAGGCATTCATGTTTTTGTCGCGTCATAAGTCATAAATCCTCCGAAACAAGCTGAAAGTCAAAAGATGTCCTAGTAGGAGATCTGCGGAGTCGCTCCGTACGGGTTCCCATCCTGATAAGGGACGCCGTGGCCGTAGGACCGCGAGTCATGCGAAGGTGCATACTCAATCTCGTCCGGCCAGCGGTGGCGAGTAGATGGACCGTGGCTGCGAGCCCGACGCAGATCCCGCTTTACCTTGCGCGCGGTGCATTCATGCTGAAAATTGGTGCTCTCCTTGCGCTTCTCATTGACTTCCTTCCACTCCCCGTACGCACCCTTGATACCCAGACCGGCCAAACCGAGGCTAACGGCGTCCATAGTGTTGGCTTTGAGGCGTCGTTTGCGGGCTTCCTGGGGCGTGATCTCACCCTCCTCCAGCTGCTTCATACGCTCCTTGCGCTTCTGCATGCTACCGTACAGGCCGTGGGCGGCGTGGACGGTGGCCACGGTAGCCAGGCCGGACGTGATCATCATGTCCCGCCTCATCTTCTTGCGTTTCTTCTTTTCATCAGAACTGTCGCCTAAGTCAGAATCATCCTCGGAGGTACAGTCGCATCCGGATCTTTCGGGGCCACGGCGTGCGCTGGTGGGTGCTTGGGGGGTTGGTTTTCCGCCGTCCATGGAACGGTATCGACCTACATCTCTCGAGCCTCTGCCCCGTCTTGTGTCCCTGCTTCGATAGTCGTCGTCTGCGTCGGAATCTGAATAGGAGTCGTAGCGGGAGTCCCGGTCCCGGCGATGACTCCGCTCCCCGTGGCGGTCATTGCGATCATCTCGGCTTCTTCCATCTCGGCCCCGGTCATCCCGGTCTCGACTGCGGTCTCGACTATGCTCGGATTTGGATTCATTCAGGCCGAGTGCAGCCATGCCCTTGTTGATGTAGTCGGAGACGCTCTTGCTGCGTCGCTTCGACCCGCGGTGCTCATCATCGTCTTCGTCGTCGCTATCACGCCCGCCGCGGCCGCGAGGCCGGGATCGAGATCGCGAGATCCGGTCATAGATCTCCTTGCCCGCGGCGGCAAGTGCACCGGTAGCAGCGATATTCTTGGCTCCACTACCTCCACGGCCGGAGGACCGACCCCGGCCATCCCGGCTGCGAGACTGAGATCGACCGCCGTTCATAAAGTGGTTGGCGGCGAGACCGGCCAGCGTTGATTCGACGACATGACGCTTGCTGTGCTTGTTGGGGTCCTTGTCGACGAGGCCATCGGTGCCGGCGGCGGTGACGGCCGCCGTGAGAACGCGTTTGCCTTTGGCACCGGTCCATTCGCCGGGCTCTTTGCGTGAGCGGAAGGCTTCGACGGCACCAGCCGTCAAGGCAGCACGGGCAGCTTGGGCAATTCGCTGTTCGCTGCGCTCACGGTGACGACGACCGCCCCGATCACGGCTGTCGCTGCGTGAGCGAGACGACGAGTCGTGCCGACGACGATGGCGAGACTGCGAGCGACCGCGACCACGGTCACTGTGTCGAGACGAAGAGGCAGCAGCACCGCCTAATCCGAGCGCACCGAGAGCCTGCTCGCTGAACGACTTACGGCGACGATGACGCGGTGGCGAAGGGCTGGATGATGAAGCAGAGTCGTATCTGGGGCGCCGAGATCCTGGGAAAAGTGTCAGTACACAAGGGTCTGGGTCTCTCCCGGGGTTCAAGTTACACCACGTACGGTGATCATCGTCACGCCGAGACCGGCGGGGACGAGATGAGCGATAATAGCCAGCATCGTAGTACGGGTCGTAGCCACTGACGGAGGATGCGCGGCGCACATTCTCGTAGACCGGGCGGCGGGTGCGTCGATGGTTGTAGCCGCGCTCGTAGACGGTGTCTTCGCCGGGCGGATAATCGCGCTGAATCTCCTCGACGGAGTCATCGCTGCCGCGGCGGGGACGCTCACGCTCGTACCTTGCATAGCGGGGGTCATCATAGTAGTCGGCCGCATAGGATCGGCGAGGCCGGTCGCGGGGGGAGTAATAGTGGCGATCCGCGTAATACGCCATGGCGGAGGGGGGGGGGGGGGGGGGAAGAAGAAGAAAAGTAGAAGTCACAAGTGTCGCAGAAGTGAAGTTCTACCGTTCACTGGGACGAAGTTGAGAGAGGGAAAAAAAGGAAAGGTCAGATTCGAGGCGGGGCAGCGGGGTGTGACGTTGGAGCAGGGATCAACAATTGGAGGCTGGGGACATGGCGTGGCTGAGAGAAATGGCCATGATCGATACTGATACCACGAGAGAGGAGATCAAAACAAAAAGAACTCCGCCATCTGCTCTTCTTTCCTTTCCCTTCATATATGAAACTGACGGCGCCCAGATGACGTCGTGCCAGTTGTCGACATCAGATAGATGAACTGGGGCGTTGCGAATCCAGTCTCGACCGTGCGCGACGTCATTCTGCATCGAGCCGATCAGGGAAATGCACAGCCCTACAGACAACAATTCCTCGTCTGTCAACACGTTCCACGGCTCAACCCGCGGCTGGCCCCGCGATTTCCAATCGTTTCCGTCGACTACGATTCGTTGCTTGCTCGGTGCGCAGCCAGAACTGGTCGCACATGCTTCGATTCATGCTATACATCCATGTACTCGCCGATTGTCCCGAAATGAGAGACGTTTCCACCAAAAGCCCGGGATGCAATGGTACAGGGTATACAGAACAATGGCCCGCTTTCTTGCTCTTCTGTTTCCATCGAGGGGCACGGGGTCAACCGAAACCAAGAACAAAGAACTCCGGGGCAGACAATGCGCTTCAACGGAAAACACAAGTATGAAAAAAAATAAAAAATAAAAAATAAAAAAAAAAAACAGTGAGAGTAAAACATGGCAAGAATTCAGTCATACCGTACAGTCACGGTCATAAAGGCGTCAAATCAAAGTGTTTTTGGGGGGAAAGGGTCCAGCTGGTCACTCCATCTATAGATTTGTTGGGCAAATCCAGCCATAATCCCGATTCTAGCTTTCCATCTCATAAGATGAGGCGCCATTCACCGGGTCCGTGTCCAGTTCCGTGATCTGGCTGGTCGTGCGATGGTGCGCAGCCGGTCCATAGCCCGAGTCCGGCCGGGCCCAGCGAGCATCTGTCTCGGGCTCGGAGGTGGAGCGCATGTCGTCGGAATGTGTTCGATGCGTGCGAATATGTTGTTTCATGTTGTCCTTGCGAGTAAAGGCCTTGTTGCAGATGGGACAGTGGACGCTCTTCTCGCCCGTGTGCTTCTTGCCGTGCCGGGCGGCGTGGCCGGAGGTCGTAAAGGTGGCTAAGCACCCGTGGCTCGCCGCATAGGGACATGGATACTTGTTCTTGCGGCCCGTCCCCAGCGTTCCTCCCGACTGCGATGAAGTTTCCGCTGTTGACGGCTTCTCGGGTGGCGTCCGGGGAGCAGCGGGTCCGCGGGAGGGAAAGCGATACGAGTCCCGCCGGGCGTATGGATGATAGGCCGATGATGAGGGTTGGCTGGAGAAGTAGTCATAGACCGAGCCTTCGGATGAGCCGGGCGACGTAGGCAGCGTAGCTTCGGTAACGGGATGGATCGGATAACGAGTCTCTCGCGGCGATGTCGACGGTGATTCCGACGACCGGGTCGGATGAACGGAGTCTTTTGCAGGCTGGGGTAGCCGCTCCGGTTGGCTATATGTCGAGGAGGCTTGAGTCCGGCTCAGTCTCGAGTTGGACCGGACGGCAAACGACGGGTGGTCGTCATTGTTCAGGATCGAGACAATGCTCGTCCTGCTGCGGGACATGTCCTCGACCCTCTGATTGGCGACCACGGGGCCCGCCAGGCTATACTAGAAGTGCAGACGCGTTAGTCGGGATTGCCAGACCCCCGGAGATTCGAGAGGACCCGTGAGGGGATCGCGATGTCGAATAGGGGGGAAGAACGAAGGGAGAAAGGAGTTGGTCTCTCCTTTTTCGCCTCTCTGAAGGCTCAGCAAACGCACCAACGGTTCTGGGAAGATGTTTGTGCTCTGCGTCATGTAACACATCGACAACATTGGGCTCTAAGTCGGCACTTGCCCGTCGGTTCTGCTAGATGTCGGATGACTCGACGTACGGTGTGGTCCCAATGCTGTACACCAAGCCCGCCAAGATGACAAGAGGGGCAAAGGGAAGGGTGTAGCGTGTAGCTTGTACCTCTGCAACCCGTGGGAAGAACGGCGCCCCCCGAGTTGAATGGGAAACAGATACCACGTCAGGATTCCCCCGGTGCGTACCAAGGCCCGAGCGAGACACTTTCCAATGTCTTCCCAAACCCGACGTGAGGAACACAGGGCTCAACGGCAATTGCAAACCGGCCCGGGACGAAAGGCAAAATAGTCAGGTTCCGAGTCGGTCCCCTAGTCTCGCAGCGATGAGGCGAGGGCGAGAGAATGCAAAGAGGCGAAGAATCGAAAACAAATGCAATGCACGGGGTATCACGGGTATCACTGGTACTGGACAAGAGAGAGAGAAAGAAAGAGCCCGAGGCGGGAACTCGGAGATAAGGGTGGGGAGTCGCCGGAGGTAGAAGGTAAGGGTGAGTGGGCAAAGAGGTAGAGGGGAGAGAAGAGGGAAGAGGGCCAAGAGGAGATATGCACGTTGGATATAACTAAAGAGCAGAATAAGCCAAGCTTCAGGGTTCCAGGCGAGGCTCGCCCCAGGTATGTATACCGAAGGACACTATCGCACTAGCCGTTAAAGTGGATCCGCAGGGCCTGAAATCAATACGGAGAAAAAACAAGGCTCCATTCGCGTGGACCCCTAAAATCCATGCAGACCCGTGTCTTCCGGCCGACCTCGTCAGCCGTTCGTCATGTTCTGCGTTGGGTATGGAGATGGGGATCGTGAATTTATTACTGATTGATTTTGTTTATCTTTTCTTGCCCCTCTGCTTGTCTCTCTTTGGGATCCCGGGACTGGATTGCCAATGCGACTAGGGCTTCGGCCGGTGCAAGCGAACTCCACTCTGGCTGAATATTATCGGTAGAACTACGGAGTACGGAAGAGACAAAGAAAGAGAGGGGGGGGGGGGGGGGGGGGGGCAAAGAAAAAAAAAGACATCCCCCCGGCTCCAGTTTTCTCGCTGCTTAGATCTGATTGCCCCGTCAGCCTTTAACGTTTCCATGGACCCTGCGAACCTCGACAAAATCTCGGACAAATCTTTAGCCCCCAACCTCAACAAATACAAAATACGGAGTACTTGGGTCCGGATTCAAAGAAAAGAGAGTCTGTACCCCGTGGGAATCCACAGCTCATTGATAGACTTTACAGACTTGACAGATTCCCGGGACATACGTAAGTGATGATGTTGCGCTTGTCACTTACCCGGTTCGGGAATCCATGTCCGGCCCCGACCAGTGGGGTTTGTTCCCATTGGCCTGATCTGGTCTACCGGTAGGATCTATAGAGTCCGGGTGTCTTTGATGTGTGTTTCGTCAGTTCCGGCTGAGATAGAGTGTCTTTCTCCGAATGTCTTTCACCCCATTGTATCGAGATAATCCATGATCGGATCGCCTCTCCAGGCTTAGGCCCGTGCAGGTCTTCGTACTCGTACGCGTCCCAGTGCCGCCCCGCCCCAACCCTCGCGCGGGGATTCCTCCGATATCATGACCATCGTTGCGAAACAGGAATCATGGAGTATGCAACTGTTTATCGGGGTATACCACCCAAGTTATCGTTTATCGCCTCTCGCCTCCCATGAATATTCCATTAACCCTCCCCAATTCATCTCATCCCGCCCCAGCCTAGCCCCCCTCCCCGGCATACACTCACGGGTAATACGCCGATCAGCCAAGCTTCTCTCCCCCTCGATCTTCGACCCGGAACGCGGGACGTGGTTCGTGCGAGGGGGCGCACCCTTCACCACGCGGGCCGTTTGGGGCGTCTCCAGCCGCGCGAGATCTGGCCCGGGGAGCATACGTAGGCCGACTACGTATATCACTCCCGAAGCAGCGATTATGGTTTCCAAGCTTATCCGGACTCGGGCTAGTGACGGCGCCCATTCGTATGCCCGCCACGGGTAACGGCTCCACTTTAGACCCTGCTATTTTTTTTTCTTTGGTATTTCTTGGGTGTTTTGGTCGACCCTGATGCAGGGACTCGTGGCCTGACCCCTCAGGCTTAACTGTGATGAGTCTAGGTTGGACCTAGCCGCTTCATACTAGCTCGGGCTTTGGCTTGGGTCCGCGGCGACCAGCCTTGTCCACGCGGCCCTGCGCGTGGCTTGACACCGGTCAAGTCGATGCGAGGTGTGTAGGTAGTGTCAGAAACCGACCTATTTTTGGGAATGGGGGATTTGGACCCCAAGGGGGGATTTAGCTGAGGTCGGATTTTCCGAGGGCTGAGCGTATTACCCATCCTTCTTTTTTTACTTTTTTTTACTCTTCTTTCTTGCTCGGCATTAGAGCGTAGAAATGCATTGCATACACTGTACATTGTGCAGGGTACAGAGTCATACTCGATTGCACAGCCATCGCACGAAGCTTATCGTCTCTAGGCGCCCGCCATTTCTTCACAGCCACAGCCCCGTTTTCTGCAGTGCTGCCTGGTTTCCAGAATCCCCGACTATTGACACCAACTCGGCACTTTCGCTGGGCGATCCGGCAGGTTCTTTCCGATCAAGTGTATTACGGTTGGTCACTGACCCTGTTATTTCCGATGCATAAAGTGCATAATGTTACTTGGATGTCGCGAAACTATACGAGGACAACAGTAACCACACGGTCGCTTTCACCTCAACACGGAGGACATCCCTCCATCTCACGGGTATCATTATCAGCCCGATCCTCACTGCCAGGATCGACGCCATTTCGCATCCAAACATGGGGTACCGTACACGTGTAGAACCGACGACACCCCTCCTAGCGTCGGTAGCGTCGGCAGCGTCTACCGATGTGGATAATCCAGTTTCCCGCCCCCAATGGAATTGTCCTGTTCTTTTTTTTTTGAAACTGCATGGCGAGCTGGCAGGAGTCAGCTCTCATTATTCCTCCGTACTGAATACTGGGTACTCTGTACCGAAGACTATTCTCTGAATCTTTTTTTCTAGTCTAGATCCAACTCCACCGCCAGCTTAGTAATCGGCGACCGCCAGCCAATGTAATTTTTTTTTCTCCGTTCCTGAGCCAAGCCGTGGCTGCGCGCACATGGGACCCGCAATCCTGGACTGGGGATAAGGTGTGAACGAAACAGGGAAGAATACGCAGTATACGATGGTATCTTCGGATACGGGGGTCTGGAAGGAACATCCCATTCCCATTATTCTGGGCGCGACTGGTCGCAATCGATGTACACACGTATACTCATGGAGATGCGAGAGGGGAATCTTCGGGCTCGCCCTAGTATAGATTCATGCAGGGCCCGGTTAGCGCTAGGGTATCCAGGCTGCGTCAGCGGAAACGTCATGGCTCGTCAGGACTCCACGCGAACGACGGCTTCCCGGCGCGGCTGTCATGCACGAGCCTTGAGCTTGTTGGTTGATACTGCCAGGGCAAGAGGTGGCCGAGGGACTCGTTACGTGGATGGAGGGGCGGAGGGGATTCGATCAAGGTCGGGCTGGGTGGGAAGATGGGGGTAGCTTGCGTTGATAGACCCCGCTCGGGCTGTCCCCGGTAACGAACTGTACTGGGATGATGAAATATCTGACGTCTACCGTTATCGTGTCGCTGTTGAGCGGAAGTCGGTGATGCGTCAGATATGGCTCAGTATCTATTTGATGCTGTCTCGACAGAGTCTACAATCTGTCATCTTTGCTGATGCGGGCTATGTTCAACAACCTTTTCTATCGGTGGACGAGAGGACTTCATATCAGTCCTAGTGAACCCGGCTGATTCCCATTACCTCGAACTGTAGTGGGCATTGAATTCACACCCAAACATGCAGATTGTCCAAGAGTGTTTTCTCGGACTATACGTTGAAAGTAACTGACAGAACCACCGGTCATGACAATATCATCTATAGTATTGATCACTCAGACGGTCTTAGTTTATTCCCTCGTCGATTCGCTTCAGATTTGAAATAAAAAACCGCGGCTAACCCAAGAACGTACTGATCAAGCAATTTCCTTCCCAGAAATCATCCATCGACAGGCTCTCTTCTCTCTTATTCTCCTGCGGTGGGCCACATATATTACTCGATGCTACCGATACGACATGCCTCTTCCAATGGAATATCGACCGCATAATAGTGGTTTTTGTGGGGCGTTAGGCCAAGCTGATTCTCTTCGTCGTAGCGAACTGCGAAATGCTGCGGCGGCTCTTGTTCACTCTCTATCTCTCTAGCTCTGAGGGTCGCGACAACAAGTCGACCTGGATCTGTTACGACCCCCGGTTTACGGTTGATGAAAGCAACCCAGTCCGCGAACTTGCCCAACGCTATACTTATTTCCTCCGGGACAATTTCGAGGACAGCCTGGACGTCCCGTGCTCTGTTAATCATTTTGGTGCTAACATCGGTCGATACCATAGCCAGAATACCAAGTCCGCGCGGGTCCTTGTGTTTGAGAACTTCAGCGACTGAGGCGGTCATCTTTTGCTTTATCCCCGTAAGTGCTTGTTGCCTCTTTTCGTCCGTTCCGTCGAAAGTAGAAAGCAGGTATCCTAGAGAAATAAAGCCATGCTTCAGTAGCACGATCACAATCAAGCTTTGGGAGTGAGGCGTCGGGTTGTAGGTTCTTTGCGTGTTTCGGTTTTCCGTATATGGATGGAATTCCACAGTCCCAATTCTGTTGGTCTCGGCCAGGGGCGGATTATTGGCCTCAAGTTGCTCCCAGAGTTCGGCGAATTCCTGGTTGCAGTCTGCCATATCAATCCTTTGATAAGCCCCGTACTATCAATCCTAGTATAACCATCGTCTTCGGAAGTTGGTATTTTCGGGAACCGAGAAAACCCGATAAGTTGAGGTCCATACATCACTGCTATAGTCCATGAAGACTCATGGTATAGAAGGGAGATGAGGAATCTCCGAACCTTCTGATCATTATAAGGCAGAAAATCCGGTGACCACGTGGTTTCGACACCCTTGGAAAATTCCGGAGCCGCCGGTCAACCCCGTTTGCTTCTCCATTTACGGTACTCTTTTCCGATCAACCGCATAAGACCGCCACTGATAGGATCTGAGTCGCTAAACTGCGCCTTCATCCGAATCATGCCCATCTGGATCAATTTGCCGTTTTGCGCAATCACTGACTGAGCAAAATCAAGCATACTTAGAGGGAGTCGGTGATGATTTGAACCAGAGGGCAATGGTCTCAGCTTCATATAAGGCTCATAGATTCTGTCCCTGAAAGCATGAGTGGATAGGCCAGTGATAATTGTTGTTCGTACGCCGTTCGCCCGGCACTTGGCTTCGATGTCCGCCCAGATGCGTTTAGCCTCTTCCACAGGTATCTTGAGAACAAAGACTCCATTTGTGGCTATCAGGTAGATGAAATCGCTCGGGACAGACTCATCAGAGTTGTCCCATGTGAAAACTTCATATTGCTGATGTCCATCGGTTTGTAGGAGCTTCATCTCGTAAGTTTGGCCGGCGGCAAGATGTATGGTTTTTTCCGCATCCGCATCGGCCCAGAATTTATCGCCGGAATGGATTTCGTCGGGTGAACTGTAAGCAACCAAAGATTTAGGATCTTGAGGGCGATTTCGAAGTTTGGCAAGGGCATTATCGTTCGGGCCCTTGTAAAGACGAAGGTAATCGAACAGGTGCTTTTTGAAGTCCTTAAGGTCGAAGTTTCATCGCTCGATCACAAGACCGGTAACCAGGGGCAGAGAACTGATCACGAAAATAAGTCGAAGAAAGAATGGAAGCAGATTCATTTTTGGCGCCCGGTCATGTCAGAATCAATGATTGGACCTGGGTACTCCGTCCTCTACGGAGTACGGATGGGTGGTGAGGTATTGCTAGGGGCTCGAGCGCAGCGAAGGTCAGGGCCATTAAAACATGACTTTCAAACTAGGGAAAAAAAAATTCATATTAGTTCAGCAAGGCAGAAGCCTCATAGGGTAAACATCGATACTTGCTTCTGATTAGCTGAATCGCCTATGCATACCGCGGCCCGTTTCGAAAGATAGACCCACCGTCCACGATTCCTATTTTGATGAATCGCTTAACTCCCCGATGATTCTCGCCGCTTGAGTCCCGAACCCCTTTTCTTCGTGACACTCATCCCGGAAAATGCGAGCGAAGATCACCGTGTCGCGAAACTTGGTGACTTTCTGGCGGCGAGGTAAATGGTAGACTTACGGGATCGCCAGGGGATCCCCGGACCCATCGTTCGAATGTTCCGGGGGAGGTGAGAATCACTGTTCCGTTGAGATCTGGCGAACGGGCGGTCGAGGCCCATGGCAAGGCATACATCTCGCAGAGGTCCTTGGCCGTCTCTGCACCGAGCGTTGTCCCAAGTCTTGATATCGTAGGCGTGCAACTGCCCGTGTGCCCATTTCTCTGCCTGGATGACTCGGATACTAGAAAGATTGGCATCGTCGACATCTGAAACAAATTGGAACCTACTGCGTAGGTCCTTTCACATAGCATCGGCCCGGTACGTCTCCTAGGCAAACTGGATCCAGCGAAAGATGACGCGGTGTGATCATCCCGTTGGGGCATTGCCGACCTGGACTGGTCTGTCGGTATGAACGTGGTGTCGCCGTAATCCTCGCCGCCGGTGTTCATATCGAAGATGTCCGATTCCGTAGGGAAGATGGTGTCTTCAGAGAAGGCGGCTAGGGAGTCCCTTCCCGAGCTCCGCTGGACTTGCCCTCGTTGAGAGGTCCCTATTCTTGGCCCGTATCGTTGATGGTAGTCCAAGTCGTCCATGGTCAGAATTCCAATCAGCCTATGACAAATGCCATCCCACTTGATGCGTGGCGGTGGTGGAGTTGGAGTGGTTAGTGCGATAGTGGATGTTGGTAGAGAGCGGTCAAGTAGATGAAGACGCCTAGAGGGATTGATAAAGCACGTGCTTAGGGCTGTGCCTTGAGCTTCAACAATAAGCCCTAGAGGGATCGGCGCGGGTCTACGGAGTACTTTCCCAGGCGGATTGGTGAGATCATTGCCTGTTTAGTAGTGGGCATGGATATACTGTAGAATTTATGACTCCCGCCCCGAGGAAGAATCGGCATCCCCCTCCGTCTCGTTTCCAGAACAGAATGAGACAGCTCGACGACCAATATTTCGGAGAGCCGATTGCATGAGAACTGCAAGCTATTTTGGTTCCTCACTGGGTAACCTAATTTTGAAAATAGACCTTGAAAATCTACTGTTGCGCGGTGCAGAAACCTTGCAAGTCACCTCATCATACTCCGTCGTAAAGCCTTTTTTATGGAAAAGGCAGAAAACGCCATTTCTCTAGTGCAGTTGATAGATTGGTCTAGTGTGAACTTAGTAAATTTACTTTGGACGACGAACCTGTGGCTGGAAGCATGATAAGACAATGTACGCAGTAGCGAGCTCGGTATGTGACGATATACTTATCATTTTTTGATTCTCATTCACACCCCTTTGACCTCGGTCTTACCCCCTTGGTCTCCTCTGGGGAAGTGGTTTCACCTCGCACAAAGGCCGTGCGAAAATTGGGTGCGGTCCATGCAACTCCGTCAGAATAGTAGAATATTCTTCTCTGGATACCATAACAATGCAGGGCGCTAAGTGGATCATTCCCCGGGATCGCCTGTGATGCATCACTCACGTGAGTTCCCCTTTCTTCACCGTCGGGCAACTCAGTAGGATGCAACCGGGAGAATAGGGGTATCGCTGGCGAGGCTTTGTATCGTGAGTAGCGCCCATTCGGGACGGGTGAATGACTGGACAGCACCGGTACTTGGTACTCCGTCGAAGTCCCGACAATCAAAATAAACTTGACAAGGATTGCATAGTACCTGGCCGACACCCACTTAGGTCAATCAGGTCTGCGGAGTTGCAAGGAGATCTTAAAGTGTCTTCGAGCTAACACAAACTGTACTCCATATATGGACGGCCGGCAAACCCCTGCAACGGTTGCATGAAGAACCGAGGAAATCTGATTTGCAGGAGTGCAAGCCGGGATCCTGAGTGACCAATGAGCATTTGCGTTGCAATGACCCAACAACAGAATCGCGGCTCCGACGAGCGCAAGCCCGATCTTTGCAGGGCTCGAGGATTTCCACTATTGAACTCTGTCCCGCCAGCCTGGTTTTCGAGAAGCGTAACCTTCCATCCGGGCGAGCGCCCGGACGGTGCAGTTGCATCGAACTGTGATATCAGTATGGAGCACTATGGAGTAAAGCGCCAGTGTTCTCCGGGTCCTTCACGGACCCCTGACGACAGCGTGGCCGGCGCTTAAGGGGTGGCTCTCACTTGATCGCCTCCGGGACCGAAGGAAGACCCGTGGGGGCCGACTCAACGCGGGGGCCACAATGACACCACTAGGGTCGATCATGATCCTCGACTATGGAGTAGACCCCAACCCGAATCCGGGTCGGGCGGGCAGCATTTGCAGAGGATGGGATTCCCCAATGATTGCCGTGGGTTTCTTCGTCTCGCCAATCAAAGCGTTTGTTTGCGGTGGAGCCATTGTGGGCTGCGGGCCGTAGCTGAAGGGCCCCGGCTTGCCTCTCTGAGGGAACCACGGTGAGCATAAACCAGGAGGTTGAGCTTCTGGAATCGATGGCCCGGAACACACGCGACGCAGGAATGAAGGGATGGACCCTCCCAACCGACCCGGAGCAGAATGCGCAAGTGGGCCAAGATCGCGGCGATTTCGGGGCGGAAGATCTGCATCCTGAATCCTGCCTGCAGGCCCACGATAATTGGAATTCCTATCTTCGGGCGGCTCTGATCCCTGCAGGAAGGATGCTGTCTGATATAAGAAAAGACGCATCTGCCCCGGGATTTGGATTTGGATTCGCTTCTTCTTCCCCACCCGTGTGTTCTGTGCTGTGATCTTTGGCGATGGGCACGCGATTCAAGGGAGACACCCGCGACCCCGCGGTGAATGTCACCAACCTGGTCTTGTTGGTGGTGTTTGTGCTGTCGATTTTTGTTCGACTGGGGACCAAGTATCGGCTGTTTCGCCGATTCACCAACGATGACTATTTCATGCTGGTGTCGATGGTTCGTGGTTCGCGAGGAGAGTTGGAGAGTGACGGGACTAACGCGCGCGCAGGTGTTCGGGGTGGTGCAGAGCATCGCCGTGTCCATGGCGGTCGCAAATGGATTTGGCAAGCATTTCCACGAAGTTTCCGACGATGAATTCATGAGGACCGAAAAGGTGCGTTATCTGCGCCGGGGAATGGACTATGTTCGACGCTGACCGAGTCCCAGTGGCTGTACACCGCGACCCTTCTATACATCGTCGGAATCTGTTTCTCGAAACTGTCCATCGCATCCTTTATCCGCAACCTGAGCCCCTCCTCGCGAGACCGATTTCTGGCTCGAATCGCCGAGGCCGTGACGAGCGTGTGGGCCGTGGTTGCGTTCATTGGAACCGCATTCCAATGCTCCGTCCCCAACACCTGGGACTTGTACTATGGTAAATGCCTGAACCAGGTATTTCAACCCAGTCGAGAACTGGGGGATCGACACTGACAATGGATCTCCCCTAGACCGCATGGATCTACTTTGTCGGAGTCACCAACATCGTGACGGATCTGTTGATTCTATCGCAAGGTCTGCACTTGATCCACCAGGTGCAGACCTCGCTCAAGAAACGCCTGATTTTCGCCAGTATCTTCCTGCCGCGGACTCTGTACGCTTACCCTCGCACTCCTCTCTGATATCCTCAACTCGCGGCTAACAACCCGATAGCGTGGTGCTAGGAATTATCGCCGAAATGGCCCTCGTCCGCCGCGGAACGCATACCAGCGACCCGACCTACGACTTCTGCCAGGTCGTCATCGCGCAACAGATCATCCAATGTGTGAGCATCGTGACCGCGTGCTGGGGCCAACTCAAGCCCTTCCTGACGTGGCTGCGATCGAACGGGCTGCGCATCCAGGATGCCGAGTTCGCGACGGGGTATGCAACCAAGTCGTTTACCGCCTCACAATCGCAGACGGGCTCGGGGGAGCGCAGGACGCGCAATAGTCAGGAAGGCTTTGGGTTGGCGCAGCGAAATCAGATCCTGGTCACGCAGGATTGGGAGGTCGGGAGCCAGTCGAGTCGGGCGCCCGTCATCCAGGATCATGATCCGTGGGTGGAGGCGACGGGGGCTCGACAGAGTCCGGAACTTCGACTGTAAGGATGTTGTAGTATAGAATTCGGTGGCTTTGATAATGACGATAATGTTTAGGCCCTAAAGGGTTGTGATTGACTCTGTGGAGATCGATTAAACTATCTGCCGGCGATACCGGAGAGAACTATGTAATTCGAGTCAATACCAACAAAACTTGGTCTTGTTTATGGGTTATGTTTGAAGTTGCTTCGATCCGGTGCGAGGTTAATGTCGACAGCATTCAAGTAGAAATGCCATGTTTACACGGCTATGAAAGTGATAGACCCGGATGGAATGCGCACTCTCGCAGGAGACCTCGCCGATTCCCCTTTCTTAACTTGGCATTGATATAGAGACAAGGCTACGATTCCGTCTCATCTTTTACAATGCAAGGCTAGCCTAGCCTACGCACCAGGTTACGCCAGAAACTAGGTCCTGATGGCAATTGCCGTACCCTACAGTCTAGTAAAGGCCCATCATGAATGAGGCTGAGAGCTTCCTACGCTTTTCGGGATGGAGAAATAATAGATTGAGTAATCTGAAAGTCAATTGCCGGGGTATATCATGTCGCTACCAAACACATAGGAATACATTCTCGTGTCATCTCATCAAACCGCTCGCTGATACGACTGTAGTTCTGGCCGTATCGACCCAGTTCCTTTAATCGAATCGACACCCAATCCTTATAGATGTGGTCGGATGTCGCAATGCCCGCGATAAACAGTGGCCAGGTGATTCGCACAAGTACACGGGGTCGACTACGGTGCAACTTCAAGCTCAGCTCGAGCACCTGAGATACCGCGGCACTGAGAGGCATGAGGCTGTTTCGGATTTCGGTGGCGGTCTCGTGATCGATGCTGTCTTGAAAGCAAAGGTGGAAATATACAATGGAGCTGTAGAAGGTGATGGTGGCCCAGAAATTGGTTTCTAGGACACGGCGGTTCGGATCACCCGTGTCACAGGACGGGGATATTCGAACCGAAGTGATGACTGCATCGTATTCCTGTCTGTGCGTGAGTATATCCCCGGGCTTTCTATGTAGATCGTCAAAACACCTACCACCGCAAGAGTCTTGATTTCGTTGATAATCCATTGATAGGAGAACCCTTCTGTCTCCGGTGCCACGTTCACCGGCCATCCACTCTTGAACAGCTCCGTGGTTTTAAACTGCACAACGTGACTTCGGTGGTACAGTGTCAGACCGGGAAGATTCTCCACGTCGTCTAATTGAGCCGACAATGGGTAACTGTCACCCCAAAAGCGGGCTGGGGATTGTCGGCTTATCCGGTACAGTTCTGGCAGGGTCAACGGTCCACTCATATGGTTTTCAGCTCCGAAAAAGAACTGGAATATATCGGTATCGAGTTTTGACGACCCCTGGCCTGCAAAGAGCGGCCCCGGCGTGAAGAAGTATAGGGTCCAAAGGAAGAAGAGAGGCACAGAGGTGCATTTGAGTTCTTTCAAGGAGCTTGAATGGGAAGTTGGAGGTACACTCAGGGCTGTTGTATTCTCCTGTGTGGACGATGGCGCGTCCACTTGTAATGGCTCCATTGGCTGGTTGTCGGCGGGAGAAATGGCTGCGTGTCCCCGTCGAGACTCTTTGCTCTGCAGCAAAGGAACGACATGGTTCTGTAACATGCTTCGCACTCCTTGGATGTGAATATTGACGGCAGATGTTTCGCTCCCGAAGCGGTTCTCATAATCGATCATCATCCACAAAGTGACATAGATCGCCTCAATTTTGTCCGGCGAGCTCACACCCTCCGTGATGGCCCGGCGAAGACTGGATAATGCCCGGCTATAATGCATACTCCCGTCCAGGTCGCAGGCGAAATTGGAGGGTTCAGATAGACCCTCCTGGTCATAGAGTTGGGACTGACGGATCTCTTTGGCAGCACTGGCCAGCATCACACTCATGACCATCGGCTCCTTCACGGCGATTCTATGATACGCATATGCGATGGTCGACCACGGCCATTGCTTGCCCAGCATCACCACCAGCGTCGAGTTTTGGAAGTAGTTGATGCACTCTCGATCAAAAGGCGACAACACCAACGAGTTTGCCGCTTGCGCGTGGCTTTCGAATCCCACCTTTGGGGGAATTAATGACTTGGTGCCCTCCATGATAAATGGCTGCGGTGGCTGTCGTGCGACCAGCTTCTTAGACTCGGTCGCATTGGAATCACGACCTCGCTTCGTACCGGCGGTCGAGGTCGACTTGCGAACAATCGGCCCACCTTTCCACTCGCACCGGATCTGGGCCGTCGAGCACTTTCTGCACTGGGGCTCTTCATATCCTTGGATCTGCTGCTTTTCCTCGTCGCATTTCACCTTGCGAATGCGGCAAGTCCTGCATCCTGTGCTCGCCATCAGCCTGGATTCGGTCAATCAGGGGCGTGGGATTGCTACCTGTCTTGGACCGCGTCTTCGCTGGCTTAAGCATACTATAATCTCAATAAACGCGCAGTTCTCATGCACGCTCCATCGGCAAAGCAGGATTTGCCGAGGGGGCGAGAGACAATTGAAGTCGAAAAGTGCGGGGGTTGCGGATCCAAGTCGAGTGGAACGGGATCGACGGTGCCGATTGGCCCCGTCGGCAAGTCCGATTCGCCTTGATTGTCGAGTTACATCCAAGTGGGCTGCGCCGGAGATTCTTTCCGCGATGCCTATATAAGTCGCGATAGGAAGACACGGGTTTCGGGAAAGTTCCAACGCCATGCAAATCCCCGAATCTCTCCGCGACTTTTTGCAGCCCGTGCAAGCGGCGCTGGATCAATACGATGCGCAACTGAAGGAGATCAACCATCAAGTATGCATGTCATGGTCACGCCAAAGCTTATGCTAACTCGTTCAAGATTTGGTCCAATCCTGAACTGGCCTATGCGGAGCATCAGGCTCACGATCACATCTGTGCTCTGTTCGACAGCCTCCAATCACACGGCTACACCGTCCGTCGTCAAGCATATGGTCTAGAGACCGCGCTGGAAGTCGAATATACCCACGGCGAGGGTGGTCGCACGGTGGCCTTCAATGCCGAGTATGACGCTCTGCCGGGGATCGGTCATGCCTGCGGCCACAATTTAATTGCAACGAGTTCCATCGCCGCCTTTATTGCGACGTGCGAAGCCATGAAGGGCCAAGCCAAGACCTCCTCGGTGTCAGGATTCACCGTCCGTCTGATCGGTACGCCGGCCGAGGAATCCGGCGGTGGAAAGGTGAAGCTGATTGACGCCGGCGCTTACCGTGATACCGACGCATGTCTCATGGTGCATCCCGTGCCGATCACCCCCGGCCATCCGGATCTTCATGGCATGGCAACCACGAAGGAAGGAGGATTTCTCGCGAATGACAAGGTGGCCGCGACTTTTATCGGCAAACCGGCCCACGCAGCCGCTGCGCCCTGGGAGGGTATCAATGCGCTGGATGCGGTGGTTTCGGCTTATGTCAATATCTCGATGCTCCGACAGCAGATCTTGCCCTCGCAGAGAGTGCACGGCGTGATCAAGAATGGAGGCGAACGACCGAATATCATTCCCCTGTCCGCGACAGTGGAGTATTACATCCGATCCCCAACGGTCAAAACCCTGAAGCCCTTGACAGAAAAGGTGGTCAAGTGCTTTGAAGCTGCTGCGACGGCCACGGGGTGTCAACTAGAATTGAAATGGTAAGCGCCTCCTTCTCATCAATGGAGCAGCACTGACGGTAATGAATAGGGGACCTTCCTATGCCGACCTGAAAAGTAATATCCCAATCTGCGAGAGCTACGTCTCCGCGATGCGAGCCATGGGCCACCACACCTTACTGGATAACTCGTGTGTGAAAAGCGTCCTTGATGGCGCATCCACGGATATGGGTTCGTCTTGAATGCTTGCTCATACTAGTGACTTACTAACACTATAACAGGAAATGTCACGTACGCTGTTCCCGGCTTTCACGGGCTCTTTTGCATTCCAACCGATGGCGTCAACCACACGCCTCAATTCACGAATGGTGCAGGATCCCCCGAAGGACACAAACGAAGCATCGCATGTGCGGCGGGGATGGCCGTCGTCGCCTGTCGAGTCTTGGCAGATGCTCAATATGCCGACGCCGTGAAGCAGAACTTTCAAGAAGCCTAACCATGGCAGGTACTGAACGGTATCGTTCAACCTATGTCTCACTATCATCGGTCTCATGTGTCCAAAGATTTATGTCGCTACAGTATATAGTCACGGTCTCTCAGAAAACCAAATAGATTCTCTTCTGTGTCATGCCATTCCAAAGATCGTATACAAGGAGCGTATATCTAATCACCACGTGATGCCTACGTCATGAGCCCCCAAGGTGGACAGGGCAGCTCCATCTCCCTTCCCAAACCGTGCATCTACCCTTTCGTTCCTTGCAGCTTGATTATAACCACCCCAAATGGCGAGTCGAACCATTCGAGCCGGCGCCCCGGTCCTCCGCCTACAAAGCCATCAGCCACTCCAATTGACCCAACAAGCACACCACCAACTCCGCACACTCGCCAGCACCAGCACCAGCGCCGGCCGCAGTACAGCACTCCCAGCTCCACGGGTCCCCAGAAACACCTTCCAAACCGGAGCGAGAACCACCGCACAAACATTCCCTATTACTCAGCCTCCCTCGGTCCGAGGCTACTCAACGCAGTCCCCAACAGCCGACGCCATCATCGACGAAATCCAAGACCTGTACGAGGTCGCTAAGGACGAATTCGAGATCGCGACCGATAGTACCGACAGCGCGACTATCTATGCCGCGTCCGATCGGGAGTCGGCGCGCGATGCGCTGAACGAGCTATGTGCCGTGTACTACCTCTACACCGTCGACGCCGCTGCGAACTCGAGCCAGAGTACCGGCGTTGTTCTGCCCGGTCGTGGGGAGGACGGGATGCCCGGTGAGATCCCCGGAAATGAGATTGTCGCGGGCCAGAGTCTTGGGGAGCGGGGACCCGTCATTGAGCCTGGTTTTGTGCCGGGGGATGTTGGGAATGGGGTGAGAGAGGAGGTGCGCCGGCGTATTGGACAGCGGATTCGAGAGTTGAGGAATGCGGTGGAGATGTTGGAGGAGAGAGCAAAGGCTGATTAGGTTACTTTTGTGACCTTCAAGAGCGTATAGCTGGGAGGTGTTAGTGTAATAAGATGTGTGAGGGAGTAGAAGATAGGATTCATGTAAAGGATACAGACATTAATCAGGTTGTGCATGATGGTATTTTCAGTAGAGCTACAACTTGCAGCTCAGATATCAAAGCGGATATCATTTCCGATCCACGCGTAAAAGCAGCTGCATCAAATCCATTCGTCAGGAATACAGCCATTACAAAATCAATCAACACCCAGGGAATCATAGCCAATTCCAGAAAATCGGAGTCTGGAAATCACCCACCCACGCCACTTTTTCGGGGTTATTGAATTCTCAACCAATCTCAAACGCCGTTCATCCAGACCCAAAGTAAACTCCCAATCGCCCATCCCAGCCATAATACGTCCAGTCACGTAACGCTGTATCACAATGGCAGGCGCGGATTAGATAAATACGAGAGCATGATAGTCGTGCATAGCAATCCTCCGGGGTATGCGGAAGTGAATTATATGACGGGGAAGGAAGTAAGCGAGAAGTGATCCGGGCTCGGCGAGAGAAGAGTGGAGGAGGGGTCTTTGTGAGTCGTTCGCTGGTGGCGTTTCAATTGGTCTCGGGAATAGATTAGCACGTAGTCACCAGATTGTTGGATTGGAATGACCTACCGGGTCGAGTGAAACTCTTCGTACATCCAGGGTACGGACACTTATGTCTTCGCTCACCGTGTGCTGGGAAAATCAGTATACAATTTGATAGAGCGCGTAAGATATAACATACTCAGTCGATGACTAGACATATTGGATGACTGCGATTTCCATCAGTAATGAGTACACAACGGTTGGTTCGGAAAGCTTACGTCTCCAGTAGTAAAGTTGCATCCCGGCCATGTGCACTTGAATGGCTTTTCGCCCGTATGTGTCCGCGAGTGCGTTTCTACACTGATTAGCAACGCCCAATACATAAGAAGGTAGAAGGACGTACTCAGCTCACTGCTGTCCGTAAATGTTTTCCCGCAATCCTTGCACTTGTATGGTTTGTCACCCCGATGGCTGCGCTCATGGCGGTCCAAAGTCGCCTGGCGAGCAAATGACTTGCCACAGACAGAGCACTTGAAGTTTTTATCTGATGTCAAGTTAGCAAATGTCAGATCGCACGGGAAAATAGAGGTCTCACAGTTGCTGTGTGTCAGGAAGTGGCCCTGCAACTTGGACTTTTGCGAAAAAGGCTCGTCCGGACGATGGCATCCTTCCCAGCAGCAATAATACCCGTTACCCTTGGCCCCGTCGACTGTGTTCATATGGCTCGCGACAAGATGATCTTGAAGAGCCCCAGAATCCGCAAACGTGGCCCCACAGGGAGCTTTGATCCCGTGCAGCGTTGTTACCCATCTGCAGATATGTAAATCATTGTCTTCGGCCGAGAAATCAGGGGTTGTCAAGACGGAAGAGGTGTCCAGAGGAGGCGGGGTCTCTCCCGGGCTTGATAGAAGGTGGGAACTAATGCTGGAACGAGATTGGCGGGAATAAGGAGAATAGGGATGCGAGTGATGGTGGTGTGCGCGGCATCGGTGGTGATTGCGGTGCGGTCCACGGTTGATGTTGAGGTTGAGGTCATTAGGGTTCTTGAAGTGGCCGTGATTGTGGACATGATGGTGGTGGTCATGAGTATGGTCGTGGTGGTCGTGATGGTCGTGGAAACAATTCACGGCATTGGACGTGATGTCGATCTTGGGTTTTTCGAGATTGACGGGGGCAGTACTGTGGCCAGCAACATGTTGGTCGTGACAGATGGAGGTGTCCGAGCACATTCCCATCATATGGAAGACCTCGGCGGGATTGACCTCAGTCGGTTGGGGGAAATGTTGATTCGGGAACATGACCTGCAAGTCCTTTTGGAAATCATGACACTCAAAATGGTTGGTGACATTATGTTCGCAATGATTGGCGTGGGTCTGATACGAAGACAGAAAGTCCTGCTGGTAGCATGGGTCAATCATGTCCGGCAGCGTGTGGTCCAAGATCTTGCCCGGTGCCGCATAGGTGTGGTGGCCCATGGTGGACGGGGGTAACATAGCCGGGGCCCCCAGGGATATCGGGGTATTTAGACCGAACAAGGAATCAAAGTTACAGTCTTGATCAGTGGAGTCGCAGCAGTGCTCGTCGAAACAGATGGGGTCCGTGCTTTCGCAATGGTCCTCCTGACAATCATTGTCGTCGCAGTGCTTGTCGTCGCAATGAACAACAGAACATACGCTTGAGGCATCGCAATCCACCAAGCCGTCGCAGACTGACCCACAGTCAAACTGGCAGTCATCCTGGCAATCGTCGACATCGCAGCAGGCCTCGTCTTCATTGCACTGCGCGAGCGCAGTATGATGCTCTTGGTCTGAGCAGTTCCACTGCGCGCGCGGCTGCGAGTCCGGCGAGCCCACCGGATCCTTTCCATCAATATGGAAGTCTTTCCAGTGGCACTCCAGGCAGAAATCGCCTCCTTGGGGCTGGGAGGCCATGGTGGGTACGGCGGTTCAGGTAGGGTTGCCAAGAAGCAATATAAGAGACGAGGCGACTCGAACCGAGGTCGCAGTAGGAGCAAAAAGCAAAGTCCAACGACAGGGAAATGAAGATGGAGAGACAGACGAAGACCTAAGAGGGGAAGTAGTGCGACCGAAGGTGGGATTAGTCGCGGCCAGGTACGATAAATCCCACTTGGAGGAAATCACGTAACCCCGGGCACAACCGCCGCTCCGGAGTCTACTGCGGGCCTCTCAAAGTCCAGTCAAGAAGGTTTACTCCGTATCCGGGGGGTTGATACCGCTCCACGGTGTCCGTCTCACAATAGTATCGTGCGCGCAGCCGGTGGCAGTGTGCTCTCTCTAGCGATCAGCGATGCACTCGGACAAAATGACGATCGTCGTGCAGCAAGGATTTGCAAGTCGAAGAGGACCTTGTGAGCTGGAAAAATAACCGAATCGGCGAGAGGAGGGGGCAGGCTTTGCCAGTCCAGTGTCGTGAGGACCTTTGGGACGCAGATGGAGGATGGGGACCTTGGGGGTTAGGCGTCATGATCTGCGTCGAATCGCAGCGCATCGGTTGGCAAGCGGTCACGATGTCTTCATCCACATGGCGATGCAGGTCTGCACTGAAGCGACGCAGGGTAAATGAATCCCCAGCATTCCTGGGGATTGGAAGGCCGCGTGGGATCTCGTTCTTTTTCTCTGAGCGGATGACTAACCCGGCTAGCTCGACATTGAACCAAAAGAAGAGATGGATGTGTTGAAATACGGGTCGCATTGACTCTTGTATTCCTCTCTGGTATTCCTTTCCTTCTATAATAATACTCTCTATCCTATAACTACTACTTTATCTCGTCGCGTCGTGCGACATGCTGACATAACCCCACTGCCCCGGATCGCCGATAACGATAACCGCGGATCGCCAGACTATCTTCCTCTTCCATCTCAACAATGCTTCTCTCATTCTTATAGTCTAACCCCCAGAACCCCTCTTTAGGCACTCAATTGCCTTGCATCTACTATTGACAGCCGAACTACTCCCCCCCGTTCCCGCATATCCGCGCACTCCACCCGAGACACCCCGCCAATCCCCCCCACATTCAAACATGGGTAACATATGCTCTCGCTCCGCAAACAAGCCCGAGTCCTTCTCGGGACCCGGTCGCGTCGTTGGCACAGCACCTCCGGGGCAATCTGCGCCGCGGGCTTCCGTTCCGGCCAAAACCAACTGGCAATATACTCCCGGCCGGACCCTGGGCGAGGGCACGCAAGGGGGCGGGGATGAGGCGCGCTCGAACGCTGCCATCGCCGCACAGGTAACCTCATCCCGATCTCCGGCGTTCCGTGGTGGTCATATCTAACAACTAGCTCTAGAAACGGGCAGAAGGCGCTTCGGCAAATAAAGGGAAATTAGGATCGAAGCTTGCGGCACAGAAGGCTCAGACGCAGACGCAGACGCTCAATGAGGCGAGTCGGACAGAGCGAGCGGCGCGGGATGCGGATGGGGCGGAGCAGGCGAGACGGTGGGAGTAGTCGGACCCGGGCATGCATGTTTATTCTTTCTATCCTTTGGCGTTGAACTTGTGCATTCGTCCCACGGGGCTCTTTCAATTCGGTCTAGCCAGCGACTCCCTGGTGCTTGGCGCATTGGGTTCCATACCAAGCGATCTCTATTCTGAGTTACTCTCAACCCAATAGGTTGCGCATGGCATCTATTGACATTGTCCAACTTCTGGTGAAATAATATATTACATTTCCGGCATTCTTGCAAGCTGCGTGGCGACTTCGAATATCAAAGCGTGGTCTAAACCACGTTGTACCGGCCGCTGGCAGGAGCACGAGCATCGCTGTCCGCGGCCGCAATCGTTCCCTCCTTGAGCAGACGCATGAGCTCGCGCATGGCGTTGGTGACAGACATCTCGGTCTCGCCCTCCACCAGGATGTACAGCTTGGGATTCTCCCCAGCCGCAGGCTCTTTACCGGTCGCGTAGAAACTACCCTTCGTCGTAATCGAGGTACCCGTGGCTTCCAAGATTTTGGCCACATTTGTACGGTTGGTGACGGCCCAACGAGCTTTCTCTGCAGATTGGCATATATCAGTAGATATTCAACTCGAGCACCATGGGAATGAGACTTACGGGGAAAGTCGTTGATCTCAAGCGTCGCATGAAAGGCGCCTGCGTCGGGTCCACGGTTGTCGATGGGGACTCCAGACCTCATAACACCGGCTCGACTCAAACGTGCGTGGATATCCGCAACGGCAGATCCAACCTTGTCAAGTGGATTCTTCGAGGCAGCAGCCGGGTCCTTTTCAGTCCGGTGCACAGTAATCTTACCATCCAAGTCAATGCCCTTGGGGACCCCAACAAGAGGTGCCGGGGCAGGCGCGGCGGCAGACTGAACGGACGAAAGGGCCTTGTTGAAGCGTTCGTCGGTTTTTTCAGCCTTGTCCTCTTTCTCTTCGTCATCTTCACCGTCGTCGCCAGTCTTATAGGTCTTGCGTTCACGCATGCGAGCCGTTTCACGTTCTTGGTCGAGACGCTCCAAGCCCTTTCCACCAAATCCGGAGGCGCTTGCACTTGCCTTTTCTTTGCCAGCCCTGACTTTCTCCAGAAAAGTGTCAACCAACTTCTGAAGGGGCTCGGGGACTTCTTGTCCACTCTGCTTGAGCGCTTTGGCAATGTCCACGGAGTACCGTTCCTGATCCTCGGTGACAAAGGTGACGGCCGTTCCAGTGTTCCCGGCACGTCCGGTTCGGCCAGCACGGTGGACATAGTCCTCAAGATGATTAGGGGCATCAAAGTTGACAACAAGCTTCAGCTGCTTCACATCCAAACCTCGAGCAGCAACGGACGTGGCAACTAACACTGGAAATATACCAGCCTTGAAATCCTCGATGGTAGAGTCACGGTCGATTTGATCCTTGCCGCCATGGATTGACATGCAAGGGTATCCCTTTCGCATCAGGTCCTTGAGCAAGTTATCGGCCGATTCTTGACGATCCACGAAGATCAAAGCTCGAGCATCCTCGTTCGCATCGTCCGAATAGAGATTGCCAAGTAATTCAAGCAGACGAACGAATTTTTGGTCTTCGTTGCGGACCTCGACGATCTGAGTAATTTCGGGTGCCACCACGCTCTTACCGCCAACCACAATCTCGACGGGTTTCTTCAGGGTCTTTCGTGCAAGGGCCTCCATGTTGCGAGGGAAAGTTGCCGAGAAGAGCACGGTCTGGCGATCGGGTCGAACGTTGGCCATAATCTTTATGACTTGAGGTTCGAATCCCATATCGAACATACGATCGGCCTCGTCAAGAACAACGTATGTGACACGGCGCAGATTCGTAACCCGACCGGCATTGGCGGCAAGCAAATCGATCATCCGACCGGGGGTGCAGACGACGATCTCTGCACCCCGTTTCAACTCAGCAATTTGATCCTTGATCGGTGCACCACCGTAGGCACACACAGCACGTAGACCAAGCGCTTTGAGGAATGGCTTGCAGTCCTTGTGAATCTGAGTTGCCAACTCACGAGTTGGTGTCATGATCAGACTCACGGGGCCTTCCATGTTATCCAGGGGCCGTTGGTCTTTGATATGACGGAACATGGGGATCAGGAAGGCAATGGTTTTACCGGATCCAGTCTTCGCCACACCGATAACATCACGACCAGACATGATCGCCGGGATAGCTTGGGCCTGGATTGAGGTGAGACCTTCATAACCAAGCCGGTCGACCACATCTAAAGTCTGCATGCCCAACCCGCATTGTGACCATTTCTCGACGGGCTTGGGAATGTCAAGACCGCGCACCTTGATGCCGTCGAGTTCGAGGCGAAGGTTCGCCACTTCCTCCTCGCTCATGTCGGCAAGATGTGAAGGCTCGTTGTAGAACTTTTTACGGAAGGGTTCATATTCAACCTTTCCATGTTCAACGGTGGGGATTTCTTTCTTCTTTTTCTTGTTGGCCATGGCCAAAACATCATCTGCATCATCGTCACCAACGGCTAGGATGTTGACATCATTTTCATCTCCAAATATAGCCTGAGGCTGTTGGGAAGTCTTGTGCTTTGCAAATTTCGCACCGGCTGCTTTCTTAGGTGGGGCGGTGTCCGCCAGCTCTGACATGAATGCATCCAGGGGGTCGATTTCCTCGGCTTCGTCGACCTCCATCTGTGTGGTTTCAGGCTGCTCGGTTGATGTATCTACCATGTTGACATCCCCGTTTGCATGGGTCTGTGCAGAATCTGGAGCTTCACCCTGCGTTTGATAGGCAATGTTTTGGTTTTGGAGCCGTTCTTCTCGTCGTTCTGCTGCTGCGCGAGCGGCAGCAGCAGCTTCCTCCTCCGTCCCCCCATCTTGCATATCAACGTCGTCATCTTCTCCAGCATCATCTGGGACAACAGCGTCTTTGCCTTCGTCAATGGGAGGGGTAGGTAATCTTTCGAGCTTCTTGCGAGTAGATTCCTCTTCGCCAAATCCCAATGTCCTGGTGGCCGATGGTTTTTCATTCTCGGAGGCGGGCTTCGTGCCTAAGCCAAATCCACTGACGTTACCTTTGACTTTCAAAGGAGCCGGTGCGGGGGCTGCCGGAGTTCCCACGGGTTTAACAGGAGGTTTCGCAGATTGCGGAACTGCAACATCGGTCCCCAGCACGGCGGGTGCGGCATTCGAGGGCGTCGCGTTTTTGGCAATGGTTTTGGGGTCAAATTTTCCGGTATAAGCAGTCGGCGCTGTCGAATCAGTCGGGGTTGCAGGAGTCTTAGGCGAGTCCACGGCAGGTGATAGTCCTGACTTGCGATCAATCGCCTCCAAAATATTTCGCGGGCCACCTGCTGCTTGTTCTTTCTGCTTCCGTTCTCGCTGCTCGGCTTGCTTTTGCTTCCATGCCTCTAATTTCGCAAGTCTCTCGGCTCGCTTCTCCTCGTCCGTCGGAGCGGCTGGTGCGGGGGTCGTAGGCTTAGTCGTTTGCAAAGAGAAGTCAGTATAGATATTTGTAGTGGCACAGCCTTTTGGTTTAATGCTCACCTCGCGGGTCCGAGATCTGGAGCGTCGGCTTGGGCCGCGATCTCGGCTATGGTCCCGTCTAGACTTGTGCTTCAAGTCAGCAGAATCATCTCGGCGCCAGCGATCGCGGTCGCGTGAATCATCTCGCCTGGCTCGGTAATCTCTGTCGCGACTCCTTCGGCGATGATCACGGTCATCATCTCGGTCTCTTGATCGCCGGCGCTCCCGTGACCGATCTCGACGGCTGGGTCGGTAGTTGCCTTCATCGCGTCGATCTAGCGAGCGGTCACGTCTTCGATATCCATCTCGGTCTCGGCCTTGATCGCGGTCGCGGTATCGCCTCTGACATGGGTGTAAATGGTTAGTGCACAAGCGGGTGGGGTGGCGCCGCCAGGGATCATCGTGACATACCTCTGGACTGCGGGATCTACGGTAGCTGCGTCCATCATCCCGTCTGCTTCTGTCGTAGCGATCACCCTCTCTGCGGTCTCGTCGGGATGAGGAGTATGTGCTGCCTACAGGAGATGGTGAGCGAGTATCCCCGTGGCGAGCCATTGATGCAGGCCAACGATGTGTGAGTATTACTGAGACTCAAGAGCACCGGGTAGTTGTTTCACAAAGGTCTGAAAGAATCACTTTGTCATGCAATCTCGAGGTTCGCTCAGAGGCCGTTGGTGGCCGTTGCAGAGATAAGGTGATGATTGCATTTTCGCTGGGGCTGATCAGACTCACGTGCAGCCCGCACTAACCAAAAACGGAGAGACCCAAACGAAGCTCCCTTGACCAGCCTCCTTCTCCACTTGCTACAGACCTCTCTTCCCATTTACGCGTCTGTCAAGTCGATTCTTGAGCTGAAGGCTGTTGATCTGCCGTCCAATCGGTGCGAATCAGCTTTCACACAATGTACCTCCCGCGTTTTGCCCGTGTGGGTGTTCTGCGACACCCGCTCCTCCGCGATGCCTTGACTCGCCCTACTCGCGTGAGCGCGGTGCAGAATCAGCTTTGCCGCCTTTCGCTTAGCGCCAAGCCTCGTCCTGCCATTCTGCCTATTGCCGCAAGATCTCCACTGGCTTCCCAGCGAGCATGCCTTGCTACTGAGGCTGCTACCGAGGAGAAGAAGCCTAGAGCCAAGCGTGGGCCGAAGAGCAAATCGGAACAATCGAAGAGCAAAGCCAAACCCCCGAAGAAGAAGAAAGAGGAGAGTGCAACTCAAAAGCTAAAGAAACAACGCGCTCATATAAGGCAACTGAAGGAAACTGCCTTGCAGTCACCCAAGCTCCTTCCCAGCCGGTGGATTATGATTGCTGTCCAAGCAAATATGCCGGACAAGGCAATGCAACGAGGAGAAGCTATGAAAATCGCACATAGAAAAATCGAGTCGTTGGGCTCGGATGAGATTGAGGTTCGTCAGCCATCCCATCCAACATTTACAACAAGAAACCAGAATTTTCTAACTCATAGTGCTAGAAATTCAAAATCCAAGCTCAGGAAAACGAGGTGGCTAACAAAGCAAGTTATGACGCATGGATTCAGACTCACACTCCACTCCAAATTCGGCGTGCCAACGACGCGCGAGCTGCCCTCAATCGGCTTGGTAAAAAGCCAAACAAACCTCTCAAAGATGCCCGGCTTCCCAGACGACCCTATACTTCTTACACGTGTTTCTTCCGTGAGCGTTCTGAAAGCGGTGACTTGAAGCATATGAGCCTCGTGGAATTTTCCAAGCAGGTCTCAAGCGAATGGAAGAGCCTAAATGAGGCCGAGAAAGAGGTGAGTGATTTCAGATTGAAAAATGTGCTTTCGAATCTCCCAGCTTACCCAATACCACGCAGCCCTACGTCAAACAACACACTGAAGACGTCCAACGGTATCAGAGAGAGCACCTCGATGTTTTTGGCGAGATAACCAATTCCGAGAGGCGGCTTGCAGCCCGTGGGCATGGACAATCTGGTTAAACACCCATGTGTCTATTTTGAACCTGTCCTGTTAGGTGGCCGGAACGATGTTTACATGAACAAGGTCAAGGGATGATTGGGGTCGATTTTGGGTGTCGCCTTGTGTTTCGCATCTCTAATGTTGCCCGGTCTACGTTTCTTTCTTTTTATGTCCTCGTTTTCTTTTTGTTTTCTTTTTGTTGTACTGTAGCTTTGCCTCTGTTGGGTTTTATTGTTGTATTCATACCGAACGGCCGATATCTGTTTTTCCATCATGGTCTTGGTAAAGAACTATCTACTGACTCGTTAGATCCAATGTACTTGTCATCTGCAAGATCAACCTTGGAAGATAATTCTCCGGCGGGAGAGTCCGCGGCGTGACTCGGGGTGGGCTCCGGGGGTATCAAAGTAGCGGTGAGACGATGTGTTGCGCGTGCGGGTCCAAGCACGCCCAATTCTGTGCGAAGTCAAGCCCAAGAGCCGACCTCGGGAAGCGGGGGATTTTCCAATGGGATGGTGGGGTCCACGGGTGTTTGGATGCGGGTGATTCCTAGACTGTACTCAGACTATAGGTTTGTATGTACTTGGTACGGAGTAGATTCGAAATATGTGAGAAGCTTTCCCCACGCTGGTGCTCTGCATGGTTCTGGTAGGGCCGGATTGGACAAGGATGCATGTAGTGCTTTGTATATTTGCGGATGACACCTTCGGTAGTTCTTACGATTATGAAAGGGCACGGCGAGTGATATCTGGGGAATTCTCACAATCTAGGTTTGAGGGTATCAGTATATATATCACAGCACAACTTTATAGACTACAATAACTTAGATATTTACTGAAAATGAGAAGTAAAAAGCCTCCTTCATACCAACGAGTTCTTTTAAACCCCTACCGATTACACCCTCTACATCTAGGGTTGGTCGATGATGTCAGATGTCAGATTGCGGATTGGCTGTATGATGTCCAAGGCAGGTTTCCACATAAATGAAACCAAGCTCCTTGTATTGTTTCGCATAAATATACTCTTCCCGATTTAACTGAAATGCCTGAAATCAAGACGATGCCGGCAATGTGGAAGATGGACATAGAATGCCCCCATAATCCCGTACCTGATATCGATCGGGCATCCACGGGAACCAACGGGAATCCAAGCCCAGTTCCATGGATCGAGGCGGTGAACCAGGAAATGCAAAACGGACCACAACACTGGCCCTCGAATGGAATCCCCTGCTTTGGCGCGGGGCATCGAGCTTCGACGTGCGCCTGGTGGAGGGGGAATGCGGGTTATCGATAGGACCGGCCTCCTGCATCCTGTACGATGCGCATATCACGCCCCTCCATCGAGTCTGTGCGACGCCCGAGTATGCAGAAAGTGAATGAGATCCAAGGGCCTTGGGATCAAACTTTGTGATGGTTCAGGTGTTGCTGTGTAGATCAACACTCCAACCTCGTGGAGTCCGTGCTGGTCCCAGCCATCCTTTTTTTTTTTATCCGAGATTTGGTACCAACTAGTGCTGCTTGTTTTCTATTCTTTATTCCCTGGAATTCTCGGTCCGCCCCGAATAGGCGTTCATGGCCATTTGATTGTTTTTGATTATTGTCGAAGCTAATATTAACTAAGTACGTCGTCGCCACGGATCATCGCTCTCTCCACCGCCCAAACTGCTGTGCGTCCCTGCCTCCAGCTGATCCCTTACTCTTTTTTTTCTCTCTCGGTTTTTCCTAACTTTCCTGCGCAGGTGGAAATCTTGACCTTGATCTTCTCTCAATATATTCTCGATCAACTCGGTGAAATCGCTTATCGCCCACTCCTATCGGTGGCGTGGTCCCGACCCCGTGTGCAAGTTGATTCGCGCCGCTCGTGCAGGCTGGCTATTGTCTCGGGTTTGGCGCTCTTCGATTTTTCTCACCTGTCGATCGGTTCCTGCCCGTGCTGTGCGGTCGATTTCGCCTTATTCGCCTACTACCGCAATCTGCCTTGACTCATACCCCGATCCACCGAGCGACTGCCCGCAGACGGTTCGATCACGGCCACCCCATGTGTTCGCCCCCGAGAAACGAGTGCACGGGCCACTGAATGGGCGTTCTATATCTCGTGGGATTTCAAAATGGCTACGGCTGCGACGACTCCTTGTGAGCGATGCACTGGGGACTGGGGGATATCGGGGGCTGGAATGGAAGGACGAGGCTATGAAAAAGCGCTGGAAGTGCTTGTGGATGATGTCTGGGCGCTGTTGCTTCCGGTGACAGCGGGGACGACACACAGCGGCGGGCATCTCCCGGGGAAGGGGATTTCGACCGACGAAATGAGCTTCCACACTCCCGCGCCCCCGTTGTACACCAGCCCTCCGCCGTCCTACGAGGATGTAACCCACGATCTGCCGCCGGATTACGCTACGCTACCGCCGCTCGCCGAACGGAAGACCCTCCATTCTGCGCCCGCAACGCCCGCCAAATCGCGCGATCAAAAGTCGTCTTTCTGGAAAGACGGCTTGCTAAACGCCGATATCGATTTTCAGAACCCTCGCGGAGTCCGCGAGCACAAGAAGAAAAAGGGAGGCGCCAATAAGAAACCCGTTGCGACAAGCGCTGCGCAGCCGAGCGGAGGTGGCTCTGACAACGCGGGAGAGGAGCTTCCCCCGGCTGAGGGCGAAGGTGGAGATGGCGGAGATGCGGGGGGCGGAGATGGAGGTGACGGCGGTGGTGACGGCGGCGACGGTGGCGGAGACGATGACTGGAATGCCTGGACGACCTCCGGGACCAAAAAGAAGACCAAAAAGCAGCAAGAGGAAGAGGAAGAGCAAGAACGACTCGCCAAGGAAGAGGAAGAGCGCAAAGCCGCCGAAGCGAACAAACTCAGCTGGGCTGATGACGCAGATGGAGGTGGCGATGATTCGTGGGCCGGCTTTGCAAGTGTCGGGAAGAAGAAAAAGAAAGGAAAGGTATGCTCGGGCTGTGATCCATTTCGATGGCTATTTTTGACTGACCCCGACCACAGGAGGAAACCCCGTCAAGTGGTTTCCAAGATGTGAGCCTCAACGATTCGGCAGCGCCGCAGTTGGACCTGAACTTCGACGCGGGGCCAAAAACCGGTGGCACCGGCTTCAGCTTTGGTGGCTGGGGCAAGGATTGGAATACCGGCGGCAGCAAGGACAAATTCGACCTTGGAGGGATAGGTGAGGCGCCGAAAGAGGAAAGCAAAGATACCAATCCTTGGGCCACTTCGACCAAGAAGAAATCATCCAAGACCCCTGGTGGGTTTGACTTTGGTGATTTGGGCTCTCCGCCCGCCGAAGAATCCAAAGAGGATGATTGGGGTGGCTGGGGAGTCTCGACCAAGAAGAACAAGAAAGGCTTGCTTGACTCGGAACCTGAACCTTCAGCAGAACCAGAGCCAGCACCCGAACCAGAACCTGAGCCAGAATCTGAGCCCGAACCCGAGCCCGAACCTATTGAGGATGTGACTCAAACAGAGTGGTTCAAGGGACTGTCCAAGAAAGAGCAGCGCAAGGCCAAGAAAGACTGGGAAAAGAAGGTAAAGGACGCAGAAGAAGCCAAGCAGGCCAGAGATGCGGAACGGCAGGCTCGGAGGGAAGAGAGGCAGAAAGCCAAAGAAGAAGAAGCTAAAAAAGCAGCCGAGGCGGCTGCTGCTGCTCCGCCGCCCGAAGACGACTGGGGCTGGGATGCTGCAACCAAGTCCAAAGATAAGAAGTCGAAGAAGATCGATCTCTTGGCCGATCCCGAGCCTGCCCCCAATCCCCCGCCAACTGACGATGACTGGATGAGTGGATGGGGCACGACATCCAAGAAAAAGGACAAGAAATCCAAGGAGCCCGAGCCCGTTGCCGAAGAGCCGCCCCCGAAACTTCCAAGTCCAAAGAGGCTGATGATGACTGGTCCGGCTGGAATGTCACCTCTGCCAAAGATAAGAAAAAGAAGAAAGGCAAAGCCGAACCTGAGCCCGAACCCGAACCTGCACCGGAACCCGAGCCTGAGCCTGAGCCTACACCAGAACCGGAAGCTGCAGCACCTGCCGTGCCAGATGATCCCTTGTATGATGATTGGAACAACTTATCTTCCAAGGACCGAAAGAAGCGAGAAAAGCAGCTAACGCGGAAGGGTCTTCCTATACCTGGAAAGGACTTTGAGTTACCCTCTGATAAACCAGCGGAGCCGGAACCGGAACCTGAACCTGAACCCCCTGCTGAACCTGAGCCTGCCCCGGAACCTGAACCCCAACCAGACCCTGAGCCCCCGGCCGAAGATGATGCCTGGGGTGCTTGGGGGACCACCAAGGACAAGAAAAAGAAAAAGAAGGGCAAGGATATCGAGGAGCCCCCTCCTCCCGCTCCCACCCCGCCTGCTCAAGGACTCACCCCTGAACCCGAAGCGGCCAATGACAATAGCGACGATATCTGGGCAGATCTTGCTCCCAAGGGTTCCAAGACAAAGAAGGCCTCCAAGGCGATTGAGCCTCCCAAGGAAGAGAAACCCGCTGCTAAGGGATTTTGGGCAGCATTGACTGGTGCCTCGGCCTCCAAGACTAAAACAACCAAGAAAGAGGATAAACCCAAGGAGAAGGAAGAACCTCCTCCTGAGGAAGATCTTTTGATTGATGTCGGCGATGAACCAGAACCAGTCCCTCAACCGGAGCCGGAGCCGGAGCCAGAACCAGAACCAGAAACCGAGCCTGAGCCCGTCAAGGAGGAACCAGTTCCTGAAAAGACCAAGGCTAAGTCTACAGCCAAGCTTTCTGTCGCCGAGCGGATCAAGGCTCTTGAGCAAAATAAGAAGGACAAGGCCAAGGAGAGTTCTAAGACAAAGTCCAAGGACAAGAAGCCCGAGCCAGAACCTGAGCCTGGGCCCGAGCCGCCAGCCGAGGATGCGAAGAAAAGCAGCAAATCGAAGTCCAAGAAGCAAGAGGCCGAGCCTGAAGAGGAAAAGCAAGACTCCGTCCCCGGCAGCTTCCCTGACGAACCCCCAGCTGAACCTGAACCTGAGCCTGAACCCGAGCCCGAACCGGAACCTGCACCACCAGCTCCAGATCTATCGAAGATGTCCAAGAAGGAGCTGAAGAAGTACAAGAAAGCCGAAGCCGAAGCTGCTGCCGCCGCCGCGGCTGCCGCGAAGGCGCCTACTCCGCCCCCGGCTCCAGAAGAGCCACCAGCACCGGAGCCAGAGCCAGAGCCAGCTGAAGGGGCTGACGAAGGCGCACCTCCAACGCCTCCACCGGAGGATGCTGAGCAGGAAGCCCCGAAGCCCTCCAAGAAAGACCGTGCTAAGGTGGAACGTAGTACTGGTGGTTCTGGCTGGGGATTCTTCGGAGCAGCTCCTCCGCCCAAGAAATCCAGCAAGAAGGAGAGTAAAGAGAGCAAGGAGACCAAAGAACCCAAGGAGCCTAAGGAGCCTAAAGAGCCTAAAGAGCCTAAAGAGCCTAAAGAGCCTAAGGAATCTAAGGAACCCAAGGCACCGGAAGAAGACGAGCCACCAAAGACGAAGGAATCTACTAAAGAGCGATCACCATCAGCTGCAGTACGGTCCAAGTCGACGAAGTCTCGACCCAAGGAGTCAGACCATGAGGTTGAGAAATCTTCATCTGACCGGGAGAAGCGCCGTGAAAAAGAGGCGCGTTCCTCTAAGCAGCAACGTGCCACAACGTTGTCCAACTTCATCCTCGGAGCACCTCCGTCGCAGCGAACCAAATCGACCCGGAAACCAACCTCCACCAGGCCTTCTTCAAAGCCGGTCTCGAGGCGCGCATCTTTGGACGAGGAAGCTGCCATGCCATCACCGCCCCCCGATGACAAGCCTGAGGTGCCCGATAAGGCAGCCAAGCTGATGGGCATGAGCGGGACCAAATCAAAACGAGAGCGTTCGAAGGCGGAGAAGCGCAAGTCAGGTAAGCTTACTTGTACCCATAGGATAGTAGTGATTGTGTTTTAACCTGCCATTAGCTCGTGATCCCTATGCGATCGAGGATGATGACCTGGTGATGGTTGACAAAGAAGACGCTGGCGGGCATTCACCCAAGGAGGGCTCAAAAGGCTCCGGTCCATCGAAGCGCAAGTCAAAAAGAGAGGTGAGTAAAGCTTTAACGATGCGTATGTCTGTAGGCTCGCTGACCGTCGTTGTTCTGTTAGTCTCGCGCCAAGCCCGACGATGAAGATGGAGTGCTTGTTGATGCAGACGCCGGCCAGCATGGCCCCGATGTTATGTCCGGGCCCGATGATCTTGCCTTTGTCGATGCGCCTCCCAGAGAACGCCGTCTCAAGCGCGCTAGTACAGCACCAAAGAAGCAGGAGTCCGGTGGCGGTGGATTGATGGGTCTTTTTGGTTCGCTTCGGAAGAATACACGCCCAGAAATGCCGGATCGACGAAAGTCCCGGTCGTACCGTGATGACGAGACGAGGCACCTCACCGAAACGGAACGTGAGGAGCGACGGGCACGCCGAGATGATCGTCGCCGGCGATCTGTCAAGCCCGACACGGACGGCGAAGGATTCACTACCGATGCCGCCGGGGCTGCTGGCGGTGCTGAAACAGAGCCTGAGGACGTCGAGGCTCGAAGGGCTGCTCGACGTGCCAAGCGCTCTTCTCGACAAGCACCTTCTGACCACCGAGAAATGGAAGCGCGAGAGGCGGAGGAGCGACGTGCCAAACGCAAGGAGAAGTTGCGTGAGCGCGAAGCCCGTGAACAAAAGGCTCGAGAAGAGGAAGAAGAGCGTCGCCGAGAGGAGAAGCGAGCCCGTCGAGCTGCGCGTGAGGAGCGGCGAGCAAAGGAAGAGCAAGCGGCACGAGAGGCCGAGGCCGCCGCCGAAGCCAAAGCATCGGAACGACGCGAACGCCGCCGCCTGCGCGACGAGGAAGCCGCTGCGAAAGCCAAACGTCGTCGCTCACGAGTCGAGGAACCTCCCCCGAAGCTTTTTATACCGAGCAGCCGGATGATCGCCGTCGTGGTTCTCGCACGGCCGAGGACCCCAAGGCCCGCCGTCGCAAGTCGAAAGCTCCTCCCGAGCAACCTCGGGCAGCCGTTATGTCTGGTGGTATAAACAACGGCAACGCGGGCGGCAAGAAAGACAAGATCTCCTCATGGGTTTACTCCCAAGCTGATGAACCACCAGAGCCACCCCCAATCATGCCAACGGTCATTGACATGCCACCTACCGCCGCGGCCGATACGGGTGCCCATTCCCTCTCTTCGGACGAAGAAGCTCGCCGTGCATCGCGACGCCGAGCTCGACGCCGTGCGAAATACGGCGATGCCCCCGATGAAGAGGTCGATGATGTTCGTTCCCGTCGGCGTGATGGTCGTCCGGTGAAGAGCAGCTCCGGCAGCGGGGACTATGAGCGAGAGCGTGGCATGAAATCCCGCCATGCTCCCCCTGCGCCCCCAAGCTCGGGGGCGAAGAAGTCGAGTTGGTTCCGGAAACTTACGAATCTATAAGTCCGGGAAATACTTTGTTATTTAAAGCATGGGGAACATGGTTTATGCTTTTGTCTATTTGTTTTTCTTTTTGTCTATGTGTTGCTGTGTTTGAATATGGATGGAGCGTTTATTTATTCTTTTCTTTGCCTCCAAGTTGTTCCTTGGAGCCTATTATGACGACTGATATGATTCTATGACTGAGATATACATGGAATGAATGATTGACTCGATGCTCTAACTCTACACCCGTTGTTCGACCCTCCTGCGTCGATACTCCAGGTAGAATCGCCCACTCTCGTAAAGGCTGAGATACAAGCTCAACGAAATCGCCGTCCAGCCTGCTCGAATCGCACCACCCTTGAACAAACCCCGAACGCCTTCATTCTGACAGATATCCTTCCCAACCGCGAATGTTCCTCTCCCCCTTCTCCCCTCATTCTTTTGCATGCCATCTGGCCCAGCTGCATATCTCTCACTCGCAGCAAGCATGACCCGCGTCTTAACAACATCAATCGGCGTCGTCGCAAACGACGAAACCACCCCAGCCATTGCCGCCGAAAGACCCGTCAATCCAGCACGCTCAATCAACTGCTCCTTCATCTCAGACTTTCGACCCACCCCCGGTGCTCCGGGAGATTCTGCATGCGCTGCTTTCCGTCGTCGTCGCCACGATATCATCCGAGCACGCACGTACTCGAACATCGGGAACTGCAGACCCGTAGCCGGGAGATTCCGACCAACAAGCGCACCATACCCGCTCCACAACCGCCACGGATGATAACGAAAGCGGCTGAGAACCTGTCGCATAGCCGTGCCTTGTCGGACAGCGGCATCCGCGCGGTGCGAGGACTGCGCAGTGGCACGTTGGCTATTCACTATCTGCGCGTTCTGCTTGAGGACTTCCGCAGGCGTGAGTATAAAACACGCGACCATTTCTGCTATCGACGATGCGATGCCGTGGATGATCGGGACGGGCAGGCTATGTTGGACTGGGACACGGAATGTCGGGCTGTGCGTATAGAATCCGCGAGAGTCGTTTGGCGCGGTCGATGACGCATGTAGAGAGGATTTCACGGCCTCGTATGTCGTGAAGAAGGCTCCTGCTTTTCGATTGTGAGTCTTGCTCCGAGATACGCTGTGGCTTGGACGCCGCGCAGTAGATCACCGGGTGAGTGGTCCTCGTGGCTAGGGAGGGTCTCATGCTGGCTTTGAGGTTGGGCGCAGGGGTTATTCCTTCCACGTACATGATGGAATCGTTGCGAATACTACGCTCCAGACTCCCTGATATAGGCCTCGGAACAGGATGTCCCGCCTCACTGCGCCTGTGCGTGCATCTTTGTAGATGCGCTCGTAGCCCGGGGACTGAATGCGGGTCTTGAGGGTGTCGAAAGGATAGACAATAAAATCGACGAGCACGGCCGCGAAGGCGCCGGCCTGGATTGCAAGTGTTTGTCAATTATAAACGAGTTGCGTCTGCTGAAGGATACTTATACTTACAGCCCAGATATCCGAATGGCTATTGTACATAAGAGGTTTCTACATGGGTATTATGTTGAAAAGACCGAGAACAAGAGACCGTCAAGTTTAAGCATTGTAAGGAAAGCTCCACTCCACTTGATTCCCCCATATCATTATGCGATGCCATGAATAAATCATGAAGTCATCTAGTATGGACCACGTGATCACACCTGCCCTATACAGATTAGGGTTGATCCAAAGTCGGGCAGACAAGATAAGACGAGATCAGAGAACAGAAAAGACTTGAAATCATGTCTAAGGCATCATGGTTTTCTATGAGCGGATGCGAGTCCGATATGTCACACATTAGACAAGGGGACTCGCTCGTCATACAAGTCGGAACAAAAAGAAGGAAGTCGTATAAACATCCCAGAGAACATTTTCCCTCCCTACGCCGTAATAAGGTCATGCAATCCCAGAAGCATGGGGTCCACTACCCCCTTCGTCAACCATCCTAGTTGGCAGTCTCGCCCGGCAGCAGGTTGCCCTTGACCGCGAACATCTTGCCGGTCGTCGACGAGACGAAGCTGTCGACCTGGCGCGAGAACTGCTCCACCTGGCGGGTGTTGAGCATACTCTCCAGCCGGCTGGGCTCGGCGGGGAGCTTGAACAGGCGCTGCCACTCGTCCTCGGGGAGGAGGGGCTGCTTGAGCGCCGCCCGAGTGGCGTTCTCTTGGCTGCGCTTCTGCTTCCAGTTGTTGATCTTCTGCTGCTCGCGGCCCACGACACGCTGGTAGTATTGGTAGTTGTTCACCTCGGTGTTGTGGGTTTCGATGCTGTCGAGCAGGAGATCGCAGTTCTTCTCCAGCGTCGGGTCGATGCTGAGCGACAGGTTGTCGAAGTTGGGAGTAAGGAGGGGGGATTTGGAGAAGGGACTGGCCTCGAGGGCACTGAGCGAGGGCGGGAGGTCAGTCGGAGCAGGGGTCGGGGTCTGCAGCTGGTGGATGAAGGAAGTGATCAAGTGCGAGTTGTGGATCTCAACGGGCAACTCGTCAAAGATGTCTTGGTGGCGGAGAGTGGACTTTTGCAGCCTAAAATAACCGTTAGAACCTTCGATTATTCTACCGCGCAGTTGTAGGGCACGGTGATATCACATACTCCTCCGAGTTGAACTTGTTCTCTTTGAACGCCTCAATGAACTTGGCCGACAGACGGAAAGCCCGCAGGCTCAGGCTGCCCTGGGCGCTGCGGCTGACATCGTGAACCAAGGCAACTGTCCGCTCGTTCATCTCCTTCTGATAGAAAAATTGGTTTTCGATCACGTTCATGTTCACAAAGTTGCCCATGTTGGCGCTGGTGTACCACCCGACGTTGTTGGCGTCAATGTTGACTTCGCGCATCATTCGGATCATCTCGGCCTGGTAAGCGGCGTTTGCCTTGACGCGGGGCGCGGAAGCGGCGGGGTTGGGAGCGGCGTTGTCGAAGTGCGACTCGGTGGGCATCTCAACCACGGGGAACGGGAAAGAATTGGTGATCTCGAGAGTACCCTCGACGTCCATACCGACGAGGGAGCCGGTCGCGGTGGTCGGGAAGGTCTGGGAGCAGTGCTTGATGATTTTCATCACCACCTAGAGCGCCGGACATGAGTATTCTTTGTTCGCGAGTGCAGTGTAGATTTTCAGGCTCGGAGGGGACTGTACCAAGGCCTCGACCTTGACGGCCGCGAGGGGGCTTTGAGCTCTGGCAGAGAGTTAGTACATATACCGCGGGAAGAGCAGGAATCACATACTCGGCCATCGTGACTGTGGTTGAACCGGAGGGGGAGGTTGGACTGGAGATGAGACAAACGTTCGGTTTGTGTGAAAGAAGGACAATTTCAATTTAGGTTTAGCGTGGTATTGCGACCTGTAATACCATACCTCGGACTGTGCAGGGATGGAGGGGCAATACCACCCAGATACACCACCTCTCCAGCGCCGCATCCTATCGTTATCACCGAGTTCTAGACACACCATGGCTACCAAAGTCAGCAGTCGGACCGTCAGATATGACCAGGTTCATACCCTACAGACGATCTCAGTGACTCAACTAGACTCTCACCCCGATGGATACTGGGTGATGTACGACTTTCGTCCCAGACTACCCCATCGTCTGTAGAGTGTCTACAACTAACAACTTCAAACAGCTACATCCACGGCGGTGCCTGGCGTGACCCAACGATTGCAGCCGAGTCTTTCAGTGCGACAGAGTCAATCTTGCGCAATACTCCAGGACTGCTTATTGCAGGCTTTGCATCGATCTCTTACCGGCTTAGCCCGCATCCAAATCATCCGCAGAGTGAATCAGGCACGCTGCCAGAAGAATACCGCTCTGCAAAACACCCGGATCATATCCGTGATGTCGAGGCTGCACTCGCACTTTTACAGAACACGTTTGGCTTCGGGTCCCGCTATATCCTCGCCGGGCACAGCTGCGGCGCAACGCTAGCCTTCCAGGCCGTGATGGGCACAGTAGGAAACCATCGCGAACAGTCTTTCCAAGATGATACCGACGAGATTTCCTCATCGGTGTCCCCGACAGCTATAGTTGGCGTTGCGGGAATATACGATCTCCGTCGGCTATGCTATAAGCATCGGGAGATTTCCGCATATCGAGAATTCATCGAGGGAGCCTTTGGCTCTGATGAAACGCTTTGGGATGCGGTATCGCCGGCCCAGATATTTGCATCACGCGGCGAAGAAGGAGGTTGGAAGTCTGGACGTCTGGCTGTGCTCGCGCATTCGAAAGATGATGAGCTGGTAGATGATGGTCAGCTTGAGGCCATGCGAGATGCACTAAAGGGTTGGGAGGAATCGGACGCATTTGCACCCAAGGCCGAATCGGCAAAGCATCGACACGTCCGAGTGCTATCAATCAATGGTGCCCATGATGACGCCTGGAGTAGAGGCCAAGAGCTTGCCAGAGCGATCCAAGTTGCGTTCGAAGAGCTGGGCGAGATGGGACTATCCACGGCGCCTGAGAAGTAGTTGTGACATAAAGCTTGGACAAACACATGCCAGAACTTGCCGGTTTCTGGCATTCGCATCTACGTGCTTGCATTAGGGAATATTAAGATCCTACAACCTTGGAAGACAGTTTTGAAAACATTTTTCATTTCGGGTCTCTGGGAAGACCGGGGAATGTCCTGATGTAGGTACAAATCCGAAGAAAATCAGCCATGCAGGCCAAAAACGCCATAACTCGTAAACGCATATCACGGAAGATCAAATAAATGAAATCCCTCGTTACGCCGGAACCCCGCCCGTGGACAATCCGATGCATGAAGATTAGTTGAAGATATCCATGCGACCGGGCTCAGCATCCGCCACGCCTCGGGAGACGTCCGCTCCCTCGGGCTGCTGAGACTGCTCGAGCTGTTCGGTGTCGTCATCGTCATCGTCATCGAACTCGTCCTCCTCGACTTCGGTGTCTTCGATGTATCGGTGTTCGATGCCAAACCCTCTCAGGCGAGATTGGAGAGCCTCGCGTTGCTTGTCTTGCCAGCGCGCCAGGGCAGCAGCGGCATGGACCTTGAAACCGTAAACTCGAGGCTCATAGCGACGACGGCTCTTCTCGGGGTTGAGAGCAGGGTACACCTGAAACAGGATGGAGTGGAATGAGGTGCCAAAGTAGGCACCGTCAATCGTAGCGTGGCGAGAAGACTTGGGGTTGTAGGTGTCCTCGCACTTGGGGCAGTAGAGCTTGACGGTGCTTGTGTTCGGGATGTCATGTTGACCCATGGGCAGGAGTGGGTGCCCCTCACAGAAAACACGAGGACACTTTCCAAAGTCGTGTCTCTTGTACTTGTCGAGCTACGCATGAATCAGATAAATAATTCAAAGGTGAAGGGAGTCAATATGCTTACCATCTTCGCGAGGCCACGGGTGGTAGTGATGTAGCGTGCGTGAACCAGGCCATAGAGGTGACGAGCAGATTTCTCAATTTGCTCACGGAGGTCGTCATCGGCATCAAGATCGAAAACGTCGGTCACCAGGTCAAGGGCATATTGGTAGTAGGGGACTTCGGTGTTGAGACCAGTCAGGTTGAACCGATCAGTGAGGTAGTCCTCATCGATCTCACAAAAGTACTCATTGCCGCGGGACGAGACGAACTGTTCACGATACACATTAGCCATGTTTGATCTCCAGGGTATAAAACCTCGAGGGGTTTCTGGGGTGTCAATGGTGGGGTGTCGACGAGGCCAAGTTTGAGCCAGGCGGGTCCTTTCATTAAATGCACAATTCCCCAGCTCTCCTCGCCAGATCCGCTAAGCAAAGCGGATGAGGACGGGGTGAGATGCACCTGGCGGTCCCACCGAAAGATAAACATCCCGTCTTTGAAGAACACACCACTCATTTGAGCATCACTTGTCAATGCGGGCTACAAGAGACCATGCCAAGATCCATGCTCAAACAAAGTGCGAGCTATGGCAAATTCGACCCCAATATGTCTGGCCATTGAATGCACATGCGCAGGATGCCGCCATGGGCACTGAGGACCACAATGCCATGCTGAAAAAAAGGGGAAAAAAACCTACCCAGTCTCTCCAATAGCTGGTGTAGTCACTGTCTGTTTCACTGTTGAAGTCCTCCATCATGTTGGCCATCGGCGATCTAGCGGGGTCCGTTCAGGCCGCGTGCGCGAATGCACAAGGATGCGGGTATGACAGCCACAGACTGGGTGGTCCGACCCCGGGGTGCTGCAAACCCCCTTTTGTGTACTCTACAGTACAGGCAATTTGATCGAGTCGCAGATGGAATTGCACAGTCGGTGCTTGGGCAAGAGTGATGAGGATGAGAGGTTGGAGGGGAGAGTTGAATATGCCGATTATCTGTGGAGCGGTATCGATTCTGCCGGATATGGGCCACCGCCTTGGTATACAACATCTTGAGGCTCGAAATTCATCGTCTTCGATTGAAACTATCATGGATACTACCACTACAAAATTTCCTGCCTATCTGGGCATTTATAAGCCCTTAGAATGAAGGGTTTGCATTATTGACCAACTGCTCAAAGTACGCCTGCAAGACTGGTTAGTCAATCTCTCAGGAAGAGGCTTGATGATGATATTCCTACCTGGAACCAAGTGCCAGCTTCGGGCGCCGGCTGCAGAGCATCACTGTACCCACAATGGGCATCATATCGAGCAGCACTGCTGTCGGAAGTGCCATCGCTTTCGCCACACGGCTTGATCCACACAAACGCATCTTCCAGCTCATCGCCAGTCTCGGTAGTCGGCCGGACTCCGAATCCGGTGCCCTTGACATTGCACCAGTCGCCCCATGCATTTTGCTGAGTTGGCTGCACACCATTGCGCCCTGGTATTCATATCAGTCAACAGTCCAAGATACTTGGCCAGCAAATAGCCTCTCGCGGCTCGCGTCAGCTTGGTCACCTACCGGTATCAGTGATGAAGTGGGCGTCCCAGCCGGCATTCCGCAACAAAGGAGCAATGGCATTGACAAATCTCTTCTCGTCGCAGTTCTCGTCGCCCGAGGTGTAAGACGGGCAACTGCTCAGGGACCAGCCATTGTAATTAGCAACATTCGTGGCCAGACCACGCAAAGCGGCCGGCTGGGACGCGTCGTTATAGACGGATGCAAAAAGCTGGGCCGCCGGACTCAAGTTTGCGGGCCAGCCTAGCCACCCAGCATGTCCTGACACTATGAGCTTCGTATGGATGAGGTTTCTTCGGTCTACTCACCTCCATCCAGGTACATGGACACATTGTCGAGATTCAGCTGGGTGACTGCGTATTTGGTACACTCCAGGTAGGCATCATGTGCGTTTGCACATTTCGAGACTGCCATATTCGTGACCAGATTGGCCAAGCTGTCGGGTTCTGAGACTGTCAGTATGCCCTGGACACATTCATGGAATGACGGGAGTGAGAGTGCGACTTGCCGATGACCAGAATGGTGCGGACATCCGGGTACTCCAGAATGGTACTGCGAATGGAGTCGATGTATGCTTTGTACTTTGCCACGCCTCCATCGGCAATGGAGTACTCGCCATTACTGGCAAGAGCAGCGCAATCCCGATCAGGCAGATCGTATACAACAAAAGTACCGGCGATCGGTGGGCTCGCTCCAGCCGCATTCTGGGCCTTGATATCAGACAAGAAGTTTTTCATTGTTGGGACTTTGTCGGCAGTGTCGCTGTAAATTTTATTCACTATTAACTCGTTGCACGAGGTGCCCGGTTCATCAAACAAGTTGAGGCTTACAGCCAGTAGAACGATGGCACTTCAGCAGCCTTGCTCGCAGCGGCTTTCGCAGTACCAGTCATAGATGGCAGTGCCGATTCTGATACTTCAGATGCATAGTAAGGGTTGGCATAAAGCTGGTAACCCGAGAATGGATTGCCCGCTATAGCGGCAGCGGTGACGGTGGTCTCGGTGGCACTTGAAATGGCCGCAGCCGCAGCGCTGGAGCTCAAAAATGCCACGGTCGACACAATAGATCGCATATTTGCAGCTTGACTATAGATTTCTGGGGTTGCGTGGTTGATTTGGCGACACTCCCGAAGATGTCCCTTCATGGCCTCTTATACTTGTACGCCGCTCTACATCGCGCGGCTTCTCGGCTGGCCAAGATTCCTTTTGCCAATTGTAGCACCTGTACCTGGGTTGGCTGAAAACGCCCCTCCGTCGCGGATTGGGATCGATTTTGTCGATCTTTTATCATTATTGCTGGGGATAGGTCGTTGTTTTGGTCAAGTCCGGAACAAGGGCCGATGTTTATGCAACGCGGGGTACGGACCGACTGCCCAGGACTATTTGGGTACGGAGCATGCCAGAGGCTACTCTTCAAGATTGGAGTCAGCATCGGCATCATACGGGGATGCTCGTTTTCCCTTCCGTTGGTAAATTGAGAGGAGATTGTCGAAGGATACCAAATAAGGATCCAAATAACCCTTTCAAAGACCTTGATCATAGAGACTGCCACCGGCTTCTTATAAATTTGTGCCGAGTCGCAATTGTAACAAGCAAATTTGTATTCCTGATGAAATATTGGAAGTCTTTCTCTACTGGTGGAAATATAGTGACGGCTAAATTCCTGATGCAGAAATGCGGGGAGGTAAACAGATCCCCATCGCGTGCATTCCTCCAGCATCGAAAGAAATTAGACAGGGGCATTTCCCTTTCATCTGCTCCTGATCTATCCTTCCTGCTAAAATAGAGAATAGTGACAATTCCCAGGCTCAGCATCTTGAATATCCTACAGTCTCGACAAAACAAATCATAATTCTATCAGCTCTCACATTAAAGTATGACTCCAGCCGGGTCTATTCTAGCCACAACATTGGCGATTACCACCATCACCACCGCGCAACAAATAGGATCAATCCTCGAGGTCCATCCCAAGCTCCAAACATGGAAATGCACCAACGCACATGGCTGCGCCAGACAAGATACCTCGCTGGTGCTCGATGCCTTATCGCATCCACTCCACCAAGTAGGCAATAAGAGTGTCGCCTGTGGAGACTGGTCGAACGGACTCGACAAGTCGCTCTGCCCGACAAAAGAAGCCTGCGCGGATAATTGCATTCTAGAAGGTGTCGACTACGCCACGCACGGCGTTCATACTGACCGGGATGCACTTACGCTGCACCAGTATGTCAAGACTGACGGTGTATTGTCTTCCGTCTCTCCGCGGGTGTATCTGCTCGACGAGAGTGGAAAGAACTACAACATGCTTCAGCTACTTAATCAAGAGTTGCGCTTCGACGTGGACGTATCATCGCTTGTCTGCGGCATGAATGGCGCGTTGTACCTGTCCGAGATGATCCAGTCTGGGGGGCGCGACAAGCTCAACCCTGCCGGCGCGGAATATGGCACCGGATACTGCGACGCGCAGTGTCCAACACTTCCCTGGGTCAATGGAGTGGCCAATATCAACTCCACGGGGGCTTGTTGCAATGAGATGGACATCTGGGAAGCGAATGCGCTTGCCACGACCTATACACCACACACTTGCAACATTACCCGTGTTCATGAATGCGTCGGTGGTCTCTGTGATAGCAGTGGCGTCTGTGATAAGTCCGGTTGCTCATTCAACCCGTACGCACTCGGCGATCATGATTATTACGGTCATCGCAAAGCGGTCGATACCTCGAAACGCTTTACTGTCGTGACGCAGTTCATGACAGATGACAACACCGTGCATGGCACATTGTCCCAAATACGACGATTTTATGTCCAAAACGGACAGGTCATACAGAACGCCGCGTTCAATGTGTCTGGGAACGAGGTGGACTCTTTGACGAATGAGTATTGTTCGGGATCTGCCGATAATTTCCAGCGACTAGGTGGTCTCGCGCAAATGGGCAAGGCATTGAGTCGTGGGATGGTGTTGATCTTCAGTATCTGGAATGACTCCGGGGCTTTTATGAACTGGCTTGATAGTGGCAATGCTGGGCCTTGTAATAGCACCGAGGGAGATCCTGCGCTGATTATGAAACAGCACCCTGAGACCTCGGTCACTTTTTCGAATATCAGATGGGGAGAGATTGGGTCAACGTTGCCAAGAAACATAAGCCTGTTTCCTTCAAGTGTAAATATTTCAACAGTTTCTCAAAATTAATATTGGGGCTATAGGTGTTGAATACTTCTGATTAGACCGTTCCCTCGAACAGTTACTCTGCAGAAAGTTTTTAACAGGGGTTTTTCAACGGGATTTTTTTATACTAACCAGAGAGTTTGAATTAGATATTCTTTGTCCTTTTATTATAGATATAGATATAGTAAGGTGGTATCTGCTCCTTCAATTCACTTTCATATTGAGGTATTCGGGTACATTGGGGGAAAAAAAACCACTAAGCCATGGTTGCGTCACTTGCGTTGGAAACAGACTTTTACTAATCAAAATAATTGAAACAATTTCCATTCAACACTTTTTTTGGTTCATTTTCTATTTCTAGCTAGCTAACATTTCCATCATCTTCTAGTCATTCCTCAAATCATGTCAAGGTCTTGTAAAGAGCGTATACAGTTCGTGTTATCGTGACAAATCATGCAATCCATCCAAAAATCGATATATCCGAAACTTCTCGATGCAAAACGAGTCTTTTTTACTCATCCTTGTTGTGCTTTGCATCGTTCTTCAGGTCCTTGTCCAGGTCCTCGTTGTTCTTCTGGTCGTGGTTCTGGTACTGGTCCTGATCCTTGGTGTAGTTCTTCTCATCTCCGTGATGGGCAGTGGGAGTGGCAGACGCACTAGCAACGGTGCTGTCCTGAGCAACTGGGGTGGCAGCAGCATTGTTGGCGTTGTAAGAGTCGTTGTCATTGGGAGAGTGACGAGCGACAACGGCACGAGGTGTGGGGGTAGATCCGTACCGGTTCCAGTCGTGGCGGCAAGACCAGCCAGATCGGTCATTGGGGTCATTGCTCTTGCACTTGTCGTCGTAGCCGTAGCCGTGATCGTGGTTGTCATAGTCTCGGTTCCGGCAGTCCCAGTCGTTGCGATCACAGTCGCGGTTGCGGTCGTGGTGGTGCCAGTTGTTGAAGGGCCACCAGCGACGGACGGGTGGGCTCGCCAGAAGATCGTCAGTAGCGCGATCAGCGGCGCGGTCCAGGTTGCTTTCCCGGTGGTCGTTGTAGTAGTCATCGCCACGGTTGTAGCCATCGTCGCGCCAGTCACGCTTCTGGTTGGCATGCCACTGGCCGTTGGCATCAGTCCAACCGTTCTGGTTCTGGTTGTTTGGGTGCCATTGGCCATTCTGGTCGGTCCAGCCCTGACCATTCTGGTTCTGGTTGTTGGCGTGCCACTGGCCGTTGGCATCAGTCCAGCCTTGACCGTTCTGGTTGTTCTGGTCATAAGGCCAGTTGCGGGCCTTGATGCCAGGAATACCACCAGCACCAACACCGGGGGCACCAGGAGCAGCGCCAGCACCGGGAGCGGCCGGCGCGCTGGGCTGGGCGAGAGGGTTGGCACCATTCTGGTTGTTGTTGTCCTTGTTGGCGGTACCGGTGGGAGTCAGGCCACCATTCTGGAGGCCTCCGTTGTTGACGCCTCCTCCGTTCAGGGCCGACGGGTTGACACCACGCTTCTGGTTGGAGTGCCACTGACCACTGGCATCAGTCCAACCGTTCTGGTTCTGGTTCTGGTTGTTTGGGTGCCATTGTCCGTTCTGGTCGGTCCAGCCCTGGCCATTCTGGTTTTGGTTGTTGGCGTGCCATTGACCGTTGGCATCAGTCCAGCCTTGACCATTCTGGTTGTTCTGGTCATAAGGCCAGCTGCGAGCATGGAGACCAGGCACGCCGGGGTTGGCCCGGCTAGCATCGAAAGGCTGAGCGCCCACAGATCGACGCAGGTTCTGGTTTTGATCACGCCATTGGTTTCCGGTTGGGTTGACATGGTTCCATGCACCGGGGCTTTCGTATTGTCCCTGGTTCGGGTTCGCAAGATTGTACTCGTTGGGGTCAACGGGCAGTGCCACCGCGCTGAACGGGGACACAGCCAACAGAAGCAGGCCGTTGATCAGAGTGTAGCGCATGGTGAGAATGAGTTAGGAGGAAGAGGATTGTTTGTGAAGGACTCGATGGAACTTGAAGATTGAGGACGTTGTTGGGCTCGGCTTTATACTCGAGTCGATGGGCACTTCGCGTCATTCGATTACGTAGCTCGAGTGAGCTCCTCTCGAGTGATCACGGCTATTGTTGGCATGTCTGAGCTTGGATGCATCGCGTCATTCGCTTGCGCTAGGGATGGCACATCGCCGCTCTCGACAAGCATCCTGCCTTGCGGGGGATAGGAAGTTAGCGATCACGCGGCTGCAGGATGACTTCAGAGATTCATGGATACAAAAAAAAAGGCATTGTACCCTGCGTTAAATGTCTTGGAACAGTCTCTTGGCTTTGCATGATGTGCCTCGCATGAAGCTGCTTGCAATAGTGTGTCGAGAGTGTCGATCACCACTCATGGAACCACGAAACGTGAGAGACATGCAGGGGATACCGTAGGTCAATGCGTCTCTTGCCCCAGCCTTCTATTTTTGTGGCTCGACTGTGTTGCGAAGTTCCTGAGGCGAATTGGCAGGATCCGCGATCATCGTTGCAGAATGCTATGTCGGTGCACGTTCTAGTGTCGTTTATGTCCGACCATCTATTTTTCCAACTATGAACACGGTCCTTTGCTCTAGATCAGTATTATCTTGACAACGCCGCACGTATATAAACCTCACTGAGGTACATAATTTAGAATCTCCACACGACCAGGAATGCTCATGGGACAACTTCTTCTCCTTTCCAATCCCAGCATCTACCTCGTCCCTCTTGGAAGCCGGGTGACATATTCACCAGGATCTGCAACAACCGCTCAGCCGAATCCAGGGGCTGCAAGAGATCACGCCCGCTCCAGAAGTCCTTTGTAAAATCCGTCTGGACCGTGCCGGGATGCATAGCAACAGCCAGCGCATGCTCCCTCGAGCGTGTACGCAGATACAGATCAAATGTCTTGGTCAACTGGAACACGGATGCTTTGCTTGCGCGGTATGAATACCAACCGCCCGAGACATTGTCGGAGATTGAGCCCACGCGGGCTGCCATCATCGCATAGATAGCATGGGACGGTAACTGTATCCCACCTCCATCCTCAGATTTGGCAAATCCAGCGAAAGATTTTGTTGGAAGGAAAGGGGACAGATGTTTCATCAACAGAAGCGGACCGAGAGCGTTGACTTGGAAGCTGTGCAGGGCGCTCTCGGCGTCAATCTGCGACGGTGATTTCTCAACATGCAGAGTTCCCGGGACTGTCAATGCGAGTCGCAGTGGGGTGTCGGGGTACTCCTGGTGTATGATATCCGCCATTGATGATATGCTAGGTTCATCTGACGCGTTTCGAATCAGTGTGTGGAAGCAGATAGAAAGATCACAGAGCGTACCGGTAACATCAACTTTGGCCATACAAAGTCGGCTCTCTGCATTTGAAGGTATTCCTTTACTGGACAGCAATCGCTCCCGAACCTCATCACAGTTCTTGCGGGCTGTGGCCACGACTGGGAGCCGTGTCTGTGCAAGCAGCTGCTGGGCGAATGCAAATCCGAGACCCCGTGAGGCCGGTGTCACCAAAGCAAAACCATGAGCTGCGGAAGCCATTAGAACTGAAGATCGTTATTTGAAAGGCCTCGGGTGTTCAACAGTTGCGATCCGTTGAGATGTTGATATGGCATGACGTCATGGGCATTAACCAAGGATCTACGTCTTTGCTCCATTTGCTCGGCTTTGTTTTGTCTCGGTATAAATCAATGTTGACATAGGAGTTTACTGTGGGTCATAAATTGCCAATATTCTGCTTGGGGTTTATTCAAGAATCATCTGAGCCTTCATCAGATCACAATCAAGTGCGCGGAGTCGACAGCAATTGCCTGCGCAAGGGGGGGGGGGGGGGGGGGCGAGTAATCATCATGTAAATGGTCCGGGACATCCACAGGGGGGTAACAGTTAATTAAAAAAAAAAAAAAAAAAAAAAAAAAACTAGTAGGCTCTTCAACGTGGCTCTCCATTATTAGGACATAATTGTGACAATCACGGAATTGCTTGTAACGGAGACGCCCACCGTGGCCATGATCATGTCTTGTCTTCCAAGTCCTGGAAGAACTCCCTCCCAAAATCATAGCTGCTGTCATTGAATCGTATCTTCCTGTTGAGTTTTCGAATAGCTTGCATGTCGTCGTGGTTTAGTTTGAAATCCACTTCTAGATTGGTCTTGATCCGGGACGGTGTTTTGGATTTAGGAAGCACCGAGTGGCCCTGCGTAATACCCCAAGCTACGATATATATTATCAGCAAGTCAACGCGCAACCTCAGTGACGATGATATCTCACCTAGAGCCACCTGAGCCGCACTCTTGTTGTACTGCGCACCAATTTTACCCAACACGGGCTCATCGATCAGCTTGGTAGCACCGCCCTTCCCCCTATACATGACGTTCTGGTTCCCAAAAGGCGAATACTGCGTGACATGAATTCCTTGTGTTCGATGCCACGAGGTAAACTCAAGCTGCTGCAGCCATGGGTGACATTCCATCTGGTGGACGGCGGGAACAATGGTCGTGTTTCGCATCAACCGTTCCATTTCCGCTTTGCAAAAGTTCGAAACTCCAATCGCTTTGACCTTGCCGGTTTTCAAGAGCTTCTCCATCGCTTTGTATGTCTAGTGATGATCAGAATAACCTATTGAGATAATGTTGCGAGAATGAGACAGCCTACATCGATCATGTCAATCTCTTCCATCGCGGGCTTGTCGTATTGTTTGGGGAACAAATCGTCGCCCCGTTTCCAGGCAACTGGCCAATGCATCATGTAAAGATCAACATATTCCAGTTCCAGATCGTCGAGGGATTCTTCAAGTGCGCCCGGGACGTCGTCGGGATGGTGTTTGTTGTTCCACAGCTTTGTCGTGATGAAGAGTTCTTTGCGAGGCAAACCGGACTTTTTGATCGCTCGTCCTACTGCTTTCTCGGTGCCGTAGCTGGGAATCGGATTAGATATGAGAATTCGGTCATGGCTCGCGTCACCTTACACTCGTGCCGTATCGATGTGTCGGTAGCCCGCCTTCAGTGCCTCCAATACTGCTTCTTCTTGGGCATGTTCATCCTGCCATGTGCCGAATCCAATTGCTGGTATTTCGGCGCCTGTGTTCAATGTGAATCGCGTAGCCATATCAGCGGAGCTGGAGATGGGATAGATGTTAGTCGAATGACGGATGGACAGAGTGAACTGCTCAAGCAACATGGAGTAATAAACTTTGCTCACACGATGATTTATTCGCGCCTTCAAAATGCCTACGTCAGCTTGACGCTGTCTCTTCTTCTCTTCTGTTCGGTTAAGAAGAGCTATGACGTCGGGATGAGGTTGATGATTCATCCGAGATATGTCTGCGTGGCAATAAAGTATTGGAAACTTGAAAAGGTCTATGCTTAGGCCCTGAAGGTTAGTCTTCTCCCGTAACCTTTGAAGGTTATTTTTTCATGGAGCGGGGCGCCTTCCCTTGGTGGAATTACATGGTTGGAAGATCGGAGGGAGGAAAGACTGCATGACAACCCGAGGCATACTAGGAATGAAACCACCCGATTCCAGCCCTCCCAATTGCTTGACACAAGGGGTGAATTTATCTGGGGAATTCTTTTCACGAGGTCCAAGAGCTGACTGAATGATCTGGAGCCTTGTAGCTGGCTCAGGCATCATGCTTGGGATCTCTTATATCCCGATTGGGACATGGTTCAAGTCTAGGTCACTCGGGACCTGTCTTGAAATAACACTTGAAGCCGATGTGATTATTTTCTTGTACAAGTGTCAACACTGCACTCGGCTTGATTCATTCACTGCTGTGGCCCAACTCGAGTCAAGATCGTGTCCACACCGGTCCTGTTTGTTGCGGAAACAAACTGCGCCGGTGGCCCCCCACGCTACCTGTAGTCACGTTTAAATAGTGCGCTCCACCCACGAATTTTTTTTCTTCCCGCGTGTCTGCAATTTCCGCAGCTGGAAGCTGGGAGCTTTCATTTTCACACTCCGTTCTCCTTCGCCGGCGCAGTCATGGATAGCTTTGTCTTCCTTGACTACGCCACCCCAGCCCAAGGTAAGCTCGCTGTCTTCGATTTTCCAATTGCTCGAAGCTTCCCGGATGAAAATCCTTTGTATCCTTGTCCGAAAAAACATGAAGGAACAAACAAAAAAGCTCTAGAATTACACTGAATCTGCTTCTAACCATCGAATTCATTTTGGATGGTGTGATGGACCACGCTGACATTGCCTCCATCAGGTCTGAACAATTGATGTTGTTGTCAACCTTGGGCTTTCGCTCTTTTTTTATTTTTTCAAAAGGTAAGGGAAATGGTTTTTTTTCCCTTCCCCACCCCTCGAATGATGACTACAAGACATGCAAAGGCATTCCTCAAGCTTAATCACCATGTGGAATCTGTCATTTATCAAGTTTCAGCCTTGTCTGACTACCTCTGCCTCATTCACCTCGCTATCAGTCAATCTTGTCAAGTCCACTGCTAACAAGCGACTGATTAGGTAAATCCAACCACTCCATCTGTGCCTCCCTCTGCACCATGTGCTTTGCATGAAGAAAATTTGAACGAACGGGCGGACATAACGTGCCCATTCCCCTGCACCCACAAAAACAGAGCGTACAAACTCTGGCGGTGTTTGGGGGTGGATTACTTGTTGAGAACTCGTCACCTGATCCTTTGCCTCATCGTCACTTTGTTGTCGAGCATGTCGAGTCCTTGACCATCGATTCTAACGAGACCTTCAGGTATCTACATCTCTTTCCCTCGCGAGAATCCCCCCACATGTCCCCCACATGGTCCAACCTATCATGATGAATGTGTTATTCACACTGTTTGACCTGGATGTTTCTGCATCCGGGAATGAACATTTACACAAAAATCTGATTTAATGAGGTGAGTTACTTCGCACTCCAAGGCGACTGAACAAATGCTGACCAAATGGGCGTGAAGCCTGAATTAGTTGCCATGTTTTGATCTTCCGAATCAAGCTTGCATTTCCCTCGAGTGCCGTCGCTGACTCGCCTCGATTGTTTAGGATTACGTCTTGCATTGTAGATACCCCGGCCTGATACTGCGTGAGTGCTACCGCTTTCTTATCCCTCTCTTTGAACTGCCTGATGAACCCTAAAATTCGCTGTGTTCTTTCTGAATACATCTTGAAGAAAAATAATTTTATATTCACCTTGGAGAACTGATCCTTTACCACCTACACGATATTTTGACGAATCATTCGCAGTGTTCTGCGGCTAACACGCATTACAGGTCATTCGTGAAGATGAGGACGTTGGAGCGGGGGGAGGAGTTGGATCGGCCATGTTGATCACCCACCGTCTCCGCTGGGACAAGATGTGAAGGAATATTAATAATAAGTGGCCCGGCTGCTGAAGATGTCTAGTCAGAGAGCGGTTAGACGAGCTTTTTATAATAGATACCATACCCGGTAGGTTACAGTTTCGAAATTGAGCGTTTGGCTGGGGCGCATCCATACCGCCAGGTGTGGGTCGCCAAAAGGGCATGTCTAAACCACCCGCTGAGCCTGTATCAATATCACATTACCCGCGTAAGTTCCCAGGTTTGTAAAATAGCTGAAATTGTACTCCGTAGAGACGAAGCATCTCAGGCCGAGCCTCCTTCGTCGCCCTCGCCCACATCTCATACGACGTTAAGACAATTGTTGTCGCTGTCTTCACCGATGCTTTGTCTAAACCGTCGTACCAAGAGATCAGATCCTCAGTATTCGTGATAACTGAATCTTTCCCGGCGCGTTGTGCTGTCGTACGTGCGCCACCGTAGAAGATCCGGGTTGTTAGAATATACCCAAACCGCGCCTCGATCTCAGGATACCACGAGGTCTCCAAGAGACCCGGCAGAACAACGATCAAAGTAGGATAAAAAGGACCCTCCCTCTTCATAGCGGCCTCCCTGATAGCCTAGTAGTAGACTAGGCAGAGGACCGTAGAAGTCTTATCTAATTCACAAGTATTTGCAAGGATCCCCCCGGGAAAGATATTCTCCTCGCTATCTTGAGCGAGGGCCCATTGTACACCGATGGCCTGCCAGGGCTGGGCCTCTGTCCTAGGCCCTAGGCCCACCGGACGGAGCGGAGATCAAGCATAGGTTTGTTCCCCTCAAAGGACATACCAACACATCGACAGCGGCCGACTCCACTGTCATTGCCACACGAGTAAGTTCGGGGATTATCACAGGGTCGCTGGGTGTATAGGCTAGAGGGAGCCTATGACAACTAGAGAGAGGCTCAGTCATCTCTGTCGCAGGCTCGGTTGGTATGTGGCGCCTGAGATGCCTGACGAGGCTAGTCTGGCATAAAAAAGATGGCCCACATATGTGGCAGGCAGATGCTGTACGGCCCGGATCCTGGTTGCAGACCGATATACAGGAGACGAAATGGGAATCCTCAAACTTGACTCTTGCTCGTCTGCATTTGACTCTCTCCGTCAATCTGGCACTTTTCTCCGCCAATTGACTCTCTTCTCTAGCTTGACTTTCTTCTCCAGCTTCAACTCTTCCCTTCTCAACCCTTGACTCCGCCGTTCTCGACTCTCACTCCCATACCTTCGGTTCTCCTAGCACCTGTTCTTTGCTCTGATCTACAATATGCCTTGGTCCGGCCGCTTCCAGCGGAAGTTTAGCAAGCGACCTCCACAGTTCAAGGAAACTAAGGAGAACAAGAACACCAAGAGAGCATACTGTGGTCTCTGCGGAGAAGTGACGCTACCGAGCCACTCGTGTTCTCCAATTTGCCGAAGATGCAACAAGACTTTTGCTAGCGGAACTGGTTGCCAGGAACCTCCAGCTTTTTGCGGTTCTTTTCCGTGCTGTGGCTGCTGTGATCCATCGCCCCTCGTTGATCAAGAGCCCATGAGCGACAGGACTGAATTCCCAATGCTACAGGTGAACATAGTACGGAGCTATTGAAAATCAATTACTGACATATCATATCTCCTAGATCAACTTCCCAAATTTGAAAGAAATCATGGCTCAGCTATATGATAAGCTTACATCGGAACCTTGCCTCGACATCGCGCTAGACTGCGAACCTTATTGCGCGGTATTCGAAAGTTTTGGCAGTCGAGATTCTTTCATCCAAACCCTCTACGATGCAGTCTTACCGGAGATCAGAGGTCTGCAAGGGAAAACCGTCGCTGTAGAAAATTTGCATCATATTCGGCGGGAGCAGACCAACAATCCGGAGATCTGGGATAGTCCCTATGGGGGCTACCTTGACTTCGTTACTGATCAACGCGACTTGGCGTACTGGAGGCCGTATGTTGGGCAGGCTAGCTCATTAAAAGAACGAATCAGCACACATCACCGCAACATTCAGACGGGCCACCAGGATAGCCTTCATTACTGGGTTATCCGTATCGGGGAAGGCCACAGAAAAGCGAATTTTATTCGTCTGTGGCAGATCCTGTTCCCCCCGGGTATTGACGATATGGTGAAACTGGTGAATGAGAATTTTCTGGAGAAGGTTATGTGCCGGGCTTTCGAATCCCTTCCACCTTCAACTCTGGAGGAATTTTTTGATCCACCTTCCGGCCCGAACGGAGGGTTTTCGGGAATGGGTTTGAACGTTGTGTCTCCATTGTACCAAGGGAAGTCACTTGGGGCAATTTTACGCCACAAGATCTCTCAGAAATGGGACAAATCACCAGACACTGACATCTGTCAGTGGTCAGAGGCCCGAAGCGCAACCCGTAATTACACCAAATGGACCCCATCAGCAAGACCCATGCTCACAAGAAGGGACCACTATGGCATCCTCCGCCAAGCTGTATTGGAGAAAGTTCCTCTCAAAGAGTCTTTCATTGACATAAATCAGGCTCTTCCAGTGGATGCTGACCAGATCCCATGGGGTCTATTAGGAGAAGATCTCGAAGACCCAGTATCTTGGTTTCAAAAGGTCAAGATCAATTTTCAGGAGCAAAAATACCTCTCCTCGGAGATTGACGAGATAAATGGACGACCAGATAGTTTCATCTGTCCAGTGGGAACTTCCGAAGCTTCCATTGGGATAGTCTTTGGTTGTGTGCCATCGCATGGATACAAACCCAACGAGGACAACGAACCGGATGTCTTTCATCACCTACCCTGGGGGATGAGGGAGAGCGGTCTTGATCAGACTAACTCATTGATTTGGTCCGCTAATCTTCAAAAGTTCACACTCATTCCTGACAATTTTCAATCTCGACCCCTCAGTACTTCGATGATAAGGTTCATGAAGACCGCCACCCAGGAGCTAATCTCTCGTAGTAAGCTGAGAGTGGTTCTGATGTGTGGCGGCGAGGTTCAGCGGATTGTGCTTCCGGATAATCTCTCTGCGTCTGCAAAAATTACCCTGAGGCTATATCGAGTGGAATGCTCTGCCTGGGTTCAGCATGACGGCAGTAGGATACTCCGTCTGTTCATTCAGTCGCCATCTCCTCTTACGAAGTTATGGTCAAGCGATGGACGAGTTGCGTATCAGATAACGAGCCTCTTTCGTTTTCTCTCGGGGATTATTGACGTCAAAATCCGTTCTTCGTTCTTTGAGTCGAGTCTCGTTGTGGCCTTGATTGTTCGAGAATGGCACGAGGAGAAGCTTGGCAAAAAACCCCCTGTTTCTCCTGAGGATCTTGATCCCATTCTTAAGCTTTGGCTTGCTGAAAGAGGATTCGTGAGCGATAGGGATCTTGAGAGTCTTGCAGAAGCAGCCAATGGCTCTCTTCGACGTGGTATTCATACCCTTTGCGCACGACACCCCAGAAGGCCCCGCGGGACTTCGGGTCGGACGATTCCACGATCTCAAATAGAGAGGTGGGATCATTGCCCCCCCAAAATAGCTGCTAAGGTGATGGCTCTTTTCCAAGAAAAGGCTCCTGGATTATTCTCGGCTGACCACTCAGCACTACCCCATCCCGAAGAGCAAGGTCTTGAGTGCCTGGATGAATCATTATTTGAAACAGCTACAGATTTTGGCATTCTTCTTCCCGAGAATGGAGAGGCCCTCGGCAAGTCTGAACCACTGAGCGAACTTGATGATGGGGAGCTTGATCAGGGTCCGGAAGTTGATCAGGATCGGAAAAGACCAATACAATTGCTGAAGGGCTCAAAGCACAAGGGACACTTCATACCACCAAGTACTTATGATTTCACAATTCGCCAGGTCCGGGTTCAAATCACGACTCCCATCGAGTCGATCGATGGGTTCTGGGTTCAAGCTCAGCTCGCTCCTCCCGGTACAAAACATCCCCATGTCTGGGCTCAAGAGGCAACACCCGAAGACCCCGGCTCCCGCTTAGCACTTCGCTTTGGAATCCTAGATTCGGATGGAAATGAAATAGGATTCCAGTATCCAACTTCTGGTGGCTGGGAAGCGTGTTTCAAAGCAAACCGACTGGTTGATGAGCTGAATGGGGACAGAGCCCCGGATATTTCCAAGAGGCCTCGCAGGCACATCTATGTTGATCATCGACATGGTCCGTACCTTGAGAAGCATCCCGAGCTTGCAAAGTTTGTGGGGGGGTCTTACATTGGTAATAATGGGGAGTTCATTCCTGGAGGAAGGTCAAAGAGACAAAGAGAGGAGCAGCAAGACAGAGCAAATAAAGAAGCAAAAAAGAAGAAAGGTAGATAGTCGGTTTGATAATTCAAGTCATGATTCTCGTTTTGCTTGGTCGAGGCTTGGATGAATACTACTCTTGACGCTTTTACATCTGTCGTCATCATAACATTAAATATGGCAGAGACAAAACGTATTTCTTTCCTACTCTTATGGCGCATAAAGGTAGCTGTGTCCCTTTCCTAGTGCTGATGCATAGGTAAGGCTATTGCTAAACTCGCTGGCTTCCTCATAGTTATATATACAGTTTGTGATATTGACATACCCTCCCTGGCCTGCATATTATATTGCCCACTTAGCGCCTATTTTACATCAATTATCGTATTACTGAGAGTCATTTAATACAAATAGGATTATGGGTTGGGAAATATGTTAGGACCCCTATTTTCAGAGGTAGATACCCCCTCTGGCCTACAATGTTGCGTCACCCATTTGGTAATCCTCTGAAAAAATAATTCACGATCTATCTAATAAAAAGCATTGATATCGGATCGTTATTATTGATCTTCTAAAAAAAAAATGCACCAGGTGGGACAATGTGCAGGACAGGAGGGGGGGGTCCATACCAACCGAGCCAGCAAGAAAGACGGCCTAGCATGTTACCTGTTTATGCATATCCATGTAAAGCTCTACGCAGAGTTTGACTCATCAATGGGGTGGTAACTCAGCTGGTAGAGTGTCAGACTGCAAATCTGCTGGTCGTGGGTTCGAGTCTCACTCATCCCTTTGATAATCTTTTTTCACTCCCTTGGGCTTCTCGCCATGTACAATATCAATCATTCTCTATCCTCGGATGTCTCGTGACTACATTTTGTCTTGCAAACACGAAATCTAGAAGGCACTGAAACAAGGTTCGAGCGCTATGAGTCGCCCAGCTCCACACATTGGATTTTCTCAGGTTCTCGAGACACCCATCAACAAAAACAGCTCGAAGTCACACGTCCGCGCCATGATAGTTTCTCCTTCAATGAACCCCAGCACCTCGCTCGACCACTCAACAAATCCAACTCCTACTCAATGAACAATCCGTGCCGCTTATGCCAATTCTCCAGGCTATCGTCATTGTACACATCAAACACGCGCTTCTTCCCCTCGGGCCACCGCGCCCACACCGGTTTCGATCCGTCCATGATACAGACCATTTCCTCGGGTGTGGGCAGCTCGGTATCGATAGCCGACGCAAACGGGTGGATCAATTCCGGCCAGTGATGATCCCATAGCCAAAGCATGGTACTGCAATTCGAGCAGAAGTTCCGCTCCGAGGAGCAGAGCTCTTCGTTGGGTGTTCCGCGGTCTTTGATCGCCGTGTATTTTCTGTTGTTTGGTCTTGGTTAGTCTTGTCCGTTCGTGGCTTGCGTCATTGCAACAGTGCTTCAGTACTTGATCAGCTCTTCTCCCTTGATGATCTTCAGGCTGTCGGCGATACCGCCCAGATTCACGCTGCCCATGTACCCGCCTACTTTGCGGCATATGCTGCAAGCGCAGAGTTGATACGGGACTGGGGTTTGCGACTGGAGGGTGAATTCGATGGCGCCACATTGGCAGCTTCCGTCGAGTTTCCTTGTATTGTTAGTTTACTAGATGCAGGGTGGAGTATGGGTATGGGCTCCATGGTGATGCATACATGGGCATGATAATAGCAAGGTTCTGTGGAATAAAATTTCGGGAGAGGTCTTGACGAAGTTAGAAAAGGTATAAGATCGAGAGTGTGTCTGGATATATATATGTTCGGCGGTGACCAACTTCACCTTGGGTCAGATGTTGCAAACTTGCGAACTAAATTCACTCATGACTCTTAAATACCCCGCCTTCTATTTAACCTGTCATTCGTTGACCTGCACCGGTCCGAGATCTGTTCATGTCGCCGACATCATCGGCCGCTTCTGCTGCCCTCTGGTTGGCCGAGGACTGTTTGTTCTGTTTGTCTCGATTGTCTACCCAGATCCGCGTCGACATCTTCCTGACTATTTGCGCCGCGATACGCCTCGACGATATTGTCTGCCGCTTGAAGGAAAGGATCTCCAGATCGCCGTGAAAATGAGTTTCGGGGCCCCCGGAGGCGGTTCGGTCAACTACAAGCCCACGCCGTGAGTCCCTCGAGAGTTTGGCTTTTGCGAACTTCTATCTCCGCCCGAAGATACTGGATTGGCTTGCCGGAATAATTTCGCCGAAGGATTACTGACTGTTTGGTTTCTTGCTTCAGACCAGAGCGTGGGAGCTTCCCTCTCGACCATGAAGGTGAGCCACTCCTCGAACCCAACCTTCCGGCAACCGGAGCCTCCAACCCCGAGAATCCATCCTGATATCGTTCGATTGCTAGGCGAGTGCAAGCACATTATCTCCGGATACTTGAAATGCATCAAGTTGAACAAAGGCACGAATGACGAGGCATGTCGCAAGCTGGCCAAGGATTACTTGACTTGCCGTATGGACAAGTAGGTTCCGCTTCTTTTGATCTTCAGCATAAGGCACATGGGGAAGAATTTGTCGAAGCGGGAAATAGCGGCTTATTCGGCTTTTCAACAGGAACCTTATGGCACCTGACAACTTCAAGAATCTTGGACTTGTCTTTAACGAGGACCAAGAGAAGAACCAAAATCCAACCGCCGATCCAACCAAAGGAACAGAAAAGAATAATTGATGGGGGAAATCCAAGTTGTATGAATATTCTGTACGATATCGAAGATACCGGACTGAGATGAACGCAGGCATAACATAGCGGCTCTAGCGAGCATTGTAAATAGCAGATGTACCAAATCCATTGCTTGTCAATTATATAAGTACCCAGTTATCCAATGAATCAAGTCAAACTCCATGTTTACAGTTAATCTCTATCGGGGGCACCGCGACCATAAAATCGGCCTCAAGTGGCTCGAGCTTTATGCGGGGAAGCCCGGTTCGGCCGAGCCACAGCGACTTCTCCAACGTCGCTCCGATCGCCATCGCACTGCATGTCTTCAATTGCACGCCCACCGGACCCATGCCTGGTGGCCATTATCCTGATCGTGCGCTCGCGCACCGGTCCTCGCCTCGTTTTCCACTACCCTCCGAACCCGCTCAGTGAAAACCGCCTCAAGACGACCACCAAGGGCGGACGGCGGATCTCCCGCACCCGCAGCAGACGGGGGTCTAAGAATACCGACTCGAGCTCAAGCGATGAAAGTGGTCTCACCTCCGATGAGGATGAGGAGGAACGAGAGCGCGAACCCCAGCCTCAACCCCAGACCCAGACCCAGACCCAAGGCGGAAGCTCGTTGTTGGGTCGGCGGGCGAGCAACTTCGGACTGGACGATCACTTGCCTGTTTCCGCCTCACCGGACACGACGGTACCTCATCGCCCTGGCTCCTTAGGGTCTGGTCGGGCGTCGTCACTTCGGAAACGGGGAGGTGCTTGCTCGGATCCCGAGGAGGAGGGTGCGTCGGAGGATGGTTCGCGCCCGCCTTGGGAGTCTCTGCTAGGCCTGCCGGGGAGTGTGTGGGAGAAGCTACTCAGTCCGTCACGCTCATGGCATAAACGACGTTTCGAGGTTGGAATCAATGATCTTGCGCTGGTAGGCTGGCCGGTCTTCATGCGCGAGGATGGGACGTGGCGCAAACAACGTCGCAAGAAGAAAAAGAAGCCCCGTGCCGACTGGGATGGCGGTGAATTGGGCCATAATGAGCATGCTGAGAGTCGAGATGAAGATGAGACGGTCACATCACCCGACCTGGGCGGTAGCATTGCATCGCTTGCTGAAACGGTGATCTCGCCTACTGATTCCAAGCGGGCATCCTCCACCAGTGCAAAGCCTGGAATGGCCGCCGGTGACTCCCTTGATCCCGAGGATAAGGATCATATGACCATGTTCAATGTGGTTTTTGTGATGGACCCGCCTTTGCTGGAATACTCTGGGCGCGTCAAGGAGATATATGAGAATATCATCAAAAAATTTGCCAAGGCACTAAAATGGGAGCAAGCTCGCACAGACTATGTGTGGAAAGAGTCTCAGCACATCTTGCAAGTACGACGAAAGGCAAGGGAAACGAGTATGTTTTGGTCTTTGTTCTTTCCATCATATGAAGCTGACACCTTGCTTCAGAAATCTCGGCTCATAATCTCTACTTTGACTTGATAAACCAGTCCTCTCTAGCCAGAGCGATTTACACAGTGTACTCTAGTATCTCTGCGTCGAGGATTGCATCTGTGTCACTCAGCCCCGATGTATCTATTTCGCTCCAGATTCCTCCGTTGACATCGACGCCCTACCTTTCTGGCCCTACAGACAAAGCATACCCTGGTCTCTGGCTCACAACGGCTGACAGTGCTACTCCCATGGATGACCCCAGCGCCGACAAGAACGACGCACCGCATCAAGTCCTCGCGAAGCATTTTGCCTTGCTATTACTCGATAGCGAGGCGTCCATTATCAGAGACGTGGAGGCTTCCGGCGGCACGCTCGCCCCAGCATTAGCCCACTACATCCGATGCTCGAAACCGACCAAGTCATTCGCCCAGATCTCTGCAGTGTCCGGAATTCCGCTGTCAAACATCCAGATGCTCGCCAGTCATTTGGTTTACTGGCGTCGTGCTCGTGCCATTCCTCCCATCCACCAACGAGATGTTTACATCGTGTCGCCCAATTGCGATCTGAGCAAGCTCGAAGTCGCAACCATCGCCTATCAAACTGCTTTTCCGACCCTGCCTAGCCTACCTAAGATGCTTTCGGCACTCAGTGGCACCCCGCGGCCTTACGGCAGCTTCATTCCAAGCAAGGATCATAAAGAAACATACTTTGCTATTCTGGCCTGGCTGCTGCGGGGTGGTTGGGTAACCCAGCTACGAACCTTTGCTCGGATCAAGGTCACCCCGGAGATCAAATTGGCGGTCGAGACCGCTCTTCGTAAGGAAGAAGTGGACCGATACCTGGCCAAAGGTACTTCCAGTACGTTGGATGATGAGGAGTCATCGGATGAGTCGGACGATGATGGGCATACTTCATCCTCGTCTTCGCTCGCAAGCCACGGAAGCGGAGACGAGACCCCGATGCCGGGCCGACACGATCCCCACGCGCAACTTCGCACGTCACACAAACTGCTCGATCGATCCACCACGCTCCGTTGCTCTTCCCTGATCCTCTCCCCGCATCGGGCCTCCCCGCTCGAATCGCGGTGGCTCGACGAGATCGTCTCTCGCTTCCCCGACAAACCCGGACCCGGGCCGAGCTTGGAGGGCGCGAGTCCGGATATTGCCCCGAAAGATCTCCAGACCCTCCTGAAGAAACATTGGCCCGTGTTCCTGAAGTATTTCAACGGGTTCGACGCCCTGGAGAAGATCCCTGTCCGCGAGAACCTGAAGCGTAAGTTCGTGTGGCAGGTCCTCTCGCGCCTGGGCTTTGTGACTGGACCACCGGGGTCGATTGAGCTCGACGCCCGCGAACAGGTTCTTATTTGTGTACGGCACTGGTAGCGGTGTTGATGTTGCTCATGCAGCCCGAGCCCGGCGCTCGGAATCTATATCCGCGAGCGGGAGGAACGTCGATGGTGTTCATCCCACATGCAGTTCCCTCCAGTTCTACTCTTATACTCTTATTTAGTCATAATTATGTCCCTGCGATCCTCTTGGCCGATACCACTCCGCCGCGCCAGAGTAATACAGACGTTCCAGAGTCGCCGTATCCTGATTACATACTCCACTCGATCCCGACGGATTCCGCGTGCCCTCAGCCCTAATCGCGCCTCTGCCGAATTCCCGTTTCTCCGGCTACACCGGACACGCTGAGGCATGAGGTCGTGTGTATTATCTTGCTCCCCGGATCCGGTCGAATATGGGTGGTGTCTTCTGCTTTGGTGCCGCATTCACTGGGAGAGAATCACGTGCGACAGGGCCGGGGATAACATTCTTCGGTCGCACAGAACCGGTCCAGGGACGCGGCTGGTCTTTCTGCTTGGCATTGACGTTGCAAGTCAAGGCTCTGTAATTAATGGCCCCGTGGTATGATGATGCGGTACTGTATCCAGCTACCCGAGGCTATGTATGTCGACCTACAGAGTACACCCCAACGGCGTCTGCGGGGAAAAACGTGCTCGCAGGGTCAACCAGCGCAGATATGTTCTTTCATCTAGTCCAGCCACAACCGAGGTCCCAAGAAGACCACTCCTCCCAACCTCAGGGAATTGACTTCCCGTTGCACCGTATGCTTGATTACCGGGCGTGTTGAGTCTGGGGCCAATGGTGGTGCTGGATCAAGGGCTCCGGTGGACCCCGCAACAGTTCTAACGGCCACCAGGTGGGAAAATGTGCCGGGTTTAGAGAGAGGGAGGATGGGTTTGTCGCAGTCGTACATGCCCGGAAGAGAAGTGACTAGGTTATCCCGTAGGTTCTTCTTCAGGTGCGGATGCTACCACCGGTACATGAGGTATATAATGAGGTGTTATTAATTCACCCCCCAAACGCATTGGCCAACGGGCGTTGGTGGCCCCTCAGACTTCCGTCATTCCGGAGGTGCTTGTAAATGTGCTTGCCTTCCCTCCTGAATCCTCATGGATATAGATTGGAGAAATCATGCCCGATACCCCGGTATTGTCATCCGCTCGCACTCGACTCTATACTCGGACAACGCTCGGTGGTAAGATTGGGGTAACGGGGCGTAAGCAGAATCAACCTAGGCCGCTAGTCCCAAACAAGGAGATAATTTCAATGCATTCCTCTCCCACACACTTGGCATGGTACTTGTATAAAGACAAGGAAAGGTATTAATCGTGATGGTATGAATGTGATTGTATTGCATACTGCTGGTGTAGATCCTTTGATTCCATTTCAGTGTAGAACGTGGTGTGCGGCACCACAGAATCCACCATGGACTCCATGAGATTTTTTTTTATGCGAAATTCCACACTGGCAGGACCCCCGGGGAACACAGAAACAAATTCACAGACCCCGATTTTTCTCGGGTACACTTTTTTTCTGCCCTTCGAATTGGCACCAACCCGGTACCTGGTTCAGCCCCGCTACTGGATTACCATAATTTTTGCGTTCTTGCTCCCTCGTCTCTTACCCTTCACCATCTCCCCTCTCATCCTCCACCCCTCCTCCCCCCCCCCTCCCTCTGGGCGTTGGTTCCCTTCCATTCCTCCCTTTTTCGTCACTTTCGACGTTTTTCTTCGTCACATCCGCGTTACCGTGAGTTATCCACCAGCCCAGCTGCCGTCGATCGCCCGGGTTTCGTTGCCCCAGAGAGATTCGGATCTTCGCGTCTCTTTGGCGAATCCGCGTGCAGACCGCGCCCGTTGGCCCTGATTCCTTCGCGAACCTTTTTTCTCTGACCGACTTCGCAGTGAGCAGGTTTCGACCGCGACGTTGACTTTTCGACCGGCTCCCGTTCGTCCTCTCTTGTCGACTTGCGCACCCGCTCGACCCGAGAGTCCTCCCCGAGACACGAACGAATCCATAACCCCGGTGTTACGAGAAAAAGAAAAAGCACACTCGACCTCGACCTCTGGTTCAGCGTCGATTTGTACTCGTTAAAAAGCTTGCTCTCGTGACAGTGGCTTGCGACATCGCAAAGGCAGTGCCTTTTCAAGAGCCACGAAGAAGAGACCGTCGATCAGACACACGACACGCTCCAAGGGCATCTTGGATTTTTCTCCAACCTTGCGGATTTGTGTGATCTGTGGCTCTGGTCCACCTCCTTTCTTCACAACGAATTCGACTGGTCGACCGATGCGATCTGTGGTCTAGAAGGCCCTTCGACATATCCATCCAGGCCCCCGGTGCAATTCCGCGTCGCCTGACCCGCAATCCTCCGACCACGCCGCAGAGTGGGAAGTGACCTGAAAATCCGGGAAGCTGCCAGCTTGGTGGGGTTACAAGAAGGTGGTTACTTTCCATCCGTTGCTACCGGTGCCGGAGTTTTCTCGCGCGTGGGCGTGATCTCGAGATCTCCAGGCTCGCCGAAGGATTACTTTCGTTTGTCCGTGACACGGATCCAAGTCGATTTTTTTTGACCCAACCCACACGTCTTGTCTGATCGAGCTTTCCGTCAGCTCCCAGCCCAGCATGCCTTTTTCGTACGCGCAAGCCGCCAAGGGCTCGCAGGGAACACGCGCTCCCAGCAAGACAACACCCACAGAACAGGAAAAGTCCGATTCCAAACCGGAGGAGCTGAGCAATCATGCCACGACCGAGCCGGTGACCGCTGCCTCCGAGGCCGAGACCCCGCGAGAGACCGAGAAGGTTACACAGTCTACGGACCAGGATGCCGAGTTTACGACCGTTACCAGCAAGCACACCGCTCGAACCAAGGCGGCTCACTCTAGGACCTCCTCTCCCAACGTCCGTTCGACAACACAGCCCAAGGAGACTGATTCCACAAATACCCCCAATGGAACCGCCGAGGCATCTTCAGAGAAGCAGGACAAGTCCGACGCGAAAGCCGAAAAGTCCGAGAACGGCACAGAAGGCTCGAAAGAGAAATCCGACAAGTCCGAGAAGGGCGAGAAGGGTGACAAGGGCGACAAGTCCGAGAAGAGCGCCCCGCCGAAGGAGCTCAAGGCGGCTCCTCTCCCCTCGGTGAACATCTGGCAACAGCGAAAGGAAGCGCAGGAGGCCAAGACCAAAACCGTCCCCGCGAGCACCTCCGGCAAAAGTGCATCCGCAAAGGCCGATGATGGCCAACAGGAATCGACCAAGGCCGCCTCCAAGAAGAAGGGCCCTGACGGCGTGCAGGATGGCACAAAGGATCGCAAGAAGACCGAGGGCGGAAAGGCCCGCGACGAGGCCCTCCCTCCTGTCGCCGATGCCTCATTATGGCCTACACCTCAAGTCGCCCTGGGCGAAGAGAAGAAGAAGGCCCAGGAGAAGACGGATAAGCCTCAAGCCACCGACAAGAGCCCCGTGAACCGATCGCATGGCAAGGAGAAGTGGATGCCTGTCAACTACGTCCCCAGTGCTGTTTTCAACACACCCTTGCCTTCGGCTGGTGGTCGCGGAGGCCGGAGAGCCACCCGAGGCGGAAGAGACGGTGGCCGTGGTGGTGCCCACGGTGCCGGAGAGAAGCCCGCTTCTGGTCAGCCCGCGCAGGGCGCTACCGCGAAGCAGAATGCCGGAGAACGAGGACGGAATGAGCCAGGCACTGGCCGCGCAACTTCTTTGCCTGCGCAGTCTAGACGCTCCACTAGTTCCGACGTCTCCAATCCCGATGGACGCAAGGCTCACGCAGGCGAGCGTGGCCGTGGACCTCGCGGTGCCGAGGAAGCCGTTGTCCCCAACGGCAAACAGACCAATGACGAGAACTTTGCCCGTCCTCAACGCGATGGCAAGCAATTTGCTAGAAACCACGAGCCTCGTGGCGGTAACTCGAAAGCCACCAATCTGGCTGTGGATCCCCAGGCGGCAACTCGTGCTCATGACCGTCGCACTGAATCCGGCTCCAAGTCGGCCGACCCTACTGGTTTCCAGGACTTTAACCGGGAGCGAGGTGGCCGTCCCAACCGACGGGGACCTTACGCTGGATTCAATGGCCAGAACGGCCAGTTCGGCAATATGGCGAACAACAACTTTGTCCCCAAGCAGTTTGGTGGCTTCAACGACCGCCAGCGGTCTCAACATGGCATGCCCAATGGATCACAACTCAACAACCGAATGCCCGTGCGGTCACCTTCCTTGCCGGCCTCTGGTAACATGTACGGTGTCTATGGCTTCCCCGCCGATATCAACACGATGTACGGCTATCACGCCATGCCCCCTGCGCCCATGAGCGCTGTTCCTTACACACAGTTTGTCGAGCCCTTGTCCCTCATGGGCATGCTCGCCACTCAGCTGGACTACTACTTCTCCGTTGACAACATGTGCAAGGACATGTTCCTTCGCAAAAAGATGGACTCCCAGGGATTCGTCCCGTTGAGCGTTGTTGCTAACTTCAAGCGAGTCAAGTCTCTCACCGAGGACCTTGAGCTTCTGCGCCATGTTTCCCGTCAACTCGAAGTGGCTGAATACGTGGTCGGCGAGGACGGAGTGGACCGATTGCGTCCCAGAGTGAAATGGGAGCAGTGGGTTCTTCCCGCCGACATGCGCGACCCTCCTTCCCAGAACGATGGCCCTGCCCACGCCAAGCAACCCGGAAAGACCGACGAGAATGTGCCCCTCACCAACGGCGCTATCCACGGTGGATCGCGTGAGTTTATTCCCAACGGTACCGCACACCACGGTACCCGGACACCGCTGTCGTCAACGGCCCCGGAATTCATGCCGTCGATGCCTTCAGCACAAAATGAAATTGCGAATGTAGGGCACCCCTCGGATTTCTTTTTTCCCGCCAAAGCTGGCGATACGTCGGCAGGCTTCTCCCTTCCCCCTATGGCGCCCTTGGACGACTCTTTGGTTGACGGATATGATTCAGCGCGCGGACTAGACTCGACCTTGCACGACCCGCTTGCGGTAGACTGGGGACGGGCAGATGATGACCAAGGGTATGGTTATCCTCCAGCCTCACCATTACTGGTTGATGGTGACTAACAAGGTGTTTATTTTATAGTAGCTCTGACGCAGGACGTATGAAGCGTCAACAAGATACTCGTTCCCGTGCTTCTACCAAGCCGGCAAACAAGCAGAATCGCCCGCCACCCGAGAGGAAGAAAAAGAAAAAGGGTCTCAACAAGGAAAAGTCTGCCAATGCCTACAACTCACCCGACAAGTCTCTTGGTTTCGCTTCCCGGGATCAAAGCCCAAGGCTGCCTTCTCCGCCTGGGCTTGTCACCCGACATCCTTATCGCTATTGGTCAGAATCCCTGCTCGGCAACTTCGACTTGCAACTGTACAATGATTTTCGGCGCCTTGCACTTGATGAACTTTTCACACGACACATTCAGGATGGGTTTGATAGTCTCTTGGAGTTTTACCAGACATCTCTTTTCCAAAAGCACCACTTCCGGAGGAAGTCATTACGGACATTGTTCATTTGTCTCGCAACCTTCCTTTTCAGTTCAATGCCGCTGTGCTCGATCTTCTGCAATCCGCCATGTCGAGTGGATTGATGGAGCAACGGAACCGCATCAAGGCTGGCAATGCTTTCAACCGTGAGTATCGTCGGCCAGTGCACGTGACGAGGACGAACCCTCCCAATTGAGCCTCCGTCTTGGTTCTGCTCTGGAGATCATGCTTTCTGGGATCCATCCTTTTCGTCTTTTTGGTTTTGTCCTGGTTCTGCCTTTTTCTTTTTCAGTTCGGATCATGATCAGCATTGTTTAGTTCAAAAGGTTTTTTGCATACACCCTCGCAATTCGTTCTGGAAGACTCGAGTGAGCATTCTCATCACATCATGGCAGTGCGGTCTTGCCGTCTATGTGATCCCTCGGATTCCTTGTTTTTCCCTGCTTTTGTGTTTTCTTCCGGATTTCATGGGCTTCTTTCTTATCCCCTCCAAAACGTTCCGGAGTCCGGGCATGACATTATGGGCACCATTCCTTACCCATTTCGAACCCTGCCTGCACTGTGTGGCAGGCCCAAAAATTGACTTTCCCCTTCTGATCATAGAGAATTTTGTGTGTGTTTCTGTCAAGTGGTTCCCCTTTCTTTTTTTCTTTTTGTTTTTCCTTCTTATGTCCTTTCTTTTCTTTTTCTCTACACCGATCCAGCTCGTCCATGCCGTTCTGGCGTTACTTGCTGGATCTTAGCGAGTATCAGCATGACTGCCACGACCCATACCAAAACAAGGGTTAAGCACTGCAATGAAAAAAGTGTTGTATGATGTCCAACGTCATTGGTTCCTGCTACGAAATGCGCAAACTTCCCCGGCTGCATGATTGCCGCATCTTCTTGTCACATGATTTTCCTGGAGTTCTTGATGGTTTGCTTTTCTCACAGATTTGGGCCTTCCTTACTGTGTCAGGTTTCATGTTGGCCTTGCGTCTTTGGATGTTCTTGGACGTGTGGGGAGTATGTTGTGCTTGTGACTGTTTATCGTACTTCGGTTTGGATGTGTTATGCATACTTCGAACTATGCATTTGATGTGAGGATTCCACTTGTATTTTTCCAGTATCCCCGTAAACGGATTCCGCGTCCCGTAAACGGATTCCGAGCATTGCTGCAAACCAATCGAGACAATCACTCGGGTCAATTGTGCTTCTCTGGCGGGTTATGTTGCCTGAGGCACTCAACTCCGCCCGTTTGCCGCGGACGCAAGTCATCGCAACGCCCAGACTTTGATCCGGACAGCTTGAACCAGCTTCTTCTTCTCCCCTCCTCCACTTCCGATCCTTCATTTTCGACCCAACAACCTCGATACATCATGGAGGGTGCTTCCCGCCACGTCTCGAGGCTGTTGCGCTCGCGAGGCCCCGGCCTCCTTCCGCTGCAGCGCCGGCTGCCCCAATCTGCCACGGCCACCAGCGTAATCCTCCAGAACCAGCAGCGAGCTCTCTCCAATTCGATGCGAAGTCTTGCACCGGATTCCATGTTCTCCGGTTTTGCAGCTGGATCTCCGCAGCCCGGCCCGCCCCCAAGCTATTTCACCAATCGGACCTACCTTCCCGCGAACACGGTCGTGCGCTTCGTGCCCCAGCAAACTGCATGGATTGTTGAGCGCATGGGCAAGTTCAATCGCATTCTTGACCCGGGCCTGGCCATTCTTGTTCCCTTCTTGGATCGCATTGCCTATGTGAAGAGCCTGAAGGAGACCGCAATTGAGATCCCTAGCCAGAACGCCATCACCGCCGACAACGTCACCCTGGACTTGGATGCCGTCCTGTACACCCGTGTCCACGATGCATACAAAGCAAGGTGAGTTCACAGTGACGTCCCATTGAGTGCAAACCGTTTTGGAGGCGAGTGAGGCTGACCACAAGTCGATTATAGCTATGGCGTCGAGGATGCCGAATATGCTGTTTCCCAGCTTGCGCAGACCGCCATGCGATCGGAAATCGGCCAGATGACCCTCGACCATGTCCTGAAGGAGCGTGCCTCGATCAATACCCACATCGCTCAGGCTATCAATGAGGCTGCCCAGGATTGGGGCCTGATTTGTCTGCGTTGTGAAGTTCGCGATATCCGTGCCCCCGAGGCTGTCGTGGCCGCAATGCACCGCCAGGTCACCGCGGAGCGATCGAAGCGTGCGGAGATCCTGGACTCGGAGGGTCAACGCCAGAGTGCCATCAACCTGGCTGAGGGTCGCAAGCAGTCTGTGATCTTGGCATCGGAGGCACTACGCGCGGAGGCCATCAACAAAGCTGCTGGTGAGGCTGAGGCTATCCAGCTGAAAGCGCAGGCTACTGCGCGGGGTATTGATGCTGTTGCTCGGGCCATTCAAGCCGGCCAGGAGAATGCCCACGGTGCTCTGAGCCTGAGTATCGCTGAAAAGTATGTGGATGCATTCTCCAACTTGGCCCGCGAGGGTACTGCCGTTGTGGTGCCAGGCAATGTTGGGGATATGGGAAATATGGTTGCCAGTGCCATGGCCATGTATGGCAAGATCAATGAAGGCCAGGCCAAGAGTCTCGCAGCCAAGGCCATCGGGGCACAGGAGCCTGAGCAGTCGAAGTCGCAGCCGTCCGAGTCCCATGAGTCACAGCATCAGCATGACGAGACAAGCGAGGTTCAGCATGAGGGACAAAATGCGGAGGTGAATGAGGGACATCCCACTTACTTCCAGGAGAGTGATGCCAATGGTGTGGATCAGCGAAAGCACTAAGTGCGCAGATGAACATCAGTGATATGCGCCACTACGCGTTCCTGGCGCCACTTTCAGCCTCTGAATTCATCATGCCCCTCTGTCTCCACGCTCTTCTCTTTCTTTTCTTTTTTTTCCTCGCAGCATTTCATTCGGAGTCAAGACGCAAGCCCATTGCGCTCTGGTACAACCAGGCATTTGTATGTGTACATAAGAATCGGGCATGACGAAGGAAAAAGGGGCTTGTACGATATTTCAGCAATTTCCAAGGCCAAAATTGATCCTCACGGATCCAGATCTCTGTAGCTCTATTTGTTGTTCTTCTTATACCCACACTTATAGTCTAGAGTAGCAAACGCGAAAGGGAGCTCGGGCCACACGCCCAATCTGGAGATTCGCGACTTCGGATCGGCCGCGCCCTCCAATTCAATCCAACTCCCTCCCCTCCTTCCCCTCCATCGACTGCCGCGGCTCCTTTTGTTTGTGGTACCTTGTATACTTGCAGCTTATCGATTCGAGGCGCCGGTGCCCTGCGTTTGGGTCCTGCGATGTTCGATTCCAACACCTAACGATTCTCACCCCCCTTCACGACCTTCGCTCCGCCTGAGCCACCGTCCCTGCTGAGCTCCCACTGAGACATATCTTGTTTTTACGACGCCGACGGAATCGAATACTTCTTTACTGCGCTTATCTCGTGCAAGAGGAGGCACACGCTCGACTGCGCCATGCATATTATCAAGCCTGTTTGGCTGACCCATGGAGGTACGCTGACTCCGCGATGGCCGATTCGATGGTCCTGGGCTCGGAAAATGGAGACAATCGAGCTAGGAGCAAATTATGGTGTCGTGCACTATATAACGGACCGAGCTGATGTTCGCGGCAGGTGAAAGGAAAGATTTCGAGGTGTACAGCTGCGACGTGTCGCCGGATGGAAAAAGGCTGGTGACTGCTGCCGGTGGTGAGTTTTGGTGTTGCATTTATCTTGGACTGGCCGCCGCCGAGGGCGAGTTTCGCTGACGCTTTTGGTCTGCAGATGGATACGTTCGTATCTGGTCCACCGATGCCATCTACAACACCGGCGGCGCAGATGCCGCGGGGAAACCCAAGCAGCTTGCGTCGATGAGCAATCACTCCGGTACCATTCATACCGTGCGCTTCTCTCCCAATGGTCGCTACCTGGCTTCCGGGGCCGATGATAAGATTGTTTGTGTCTATATGCTCGATTCGAACCCGCCGACCCATTCTTCGACCTTTGGTAGGTTTTTGTTCGAATCCTTGCTCTTGTTATGGTGAATGGACGCTAATGGTAATTGCGGTGCGACGCAGGTACCGATGAGGCACCCCCCGTTGAGAACTGGCGCACGATTCGACGTTTGATTGGCCATGACAATGATGTGCAGGACCTGGGGTGGTCATTTGACTCGTCGATACTAGTGTCTGTCGGGCTTGACTCGAAGGTGGTGGTATGGTCGGGTCATACCTTTGAGAAGCTCAAGACGATTGCCGTGCACCAGAGTCATGTAAAAGGTATCACTTTTGATCCCGCGAACAAATACTTTGCAACCGCTAGCGATGACCGTACCGTCCGCATCTTTCGATTTACCTCCCCCGCTGCCAACTCGACATCTCACGATCAGATGAACAACTTTGTCCTGGAGCAGACCATTTCTACTCCGTTCGCCAATTCCCCACTGACTGCTTACTTCCGTCGCTGCTCGTGGTCTCCTGATGGCATGCACATTGCTGCTGCGAATGCCGTCAATGGCCCTGTTAGCTCGGTTGCGATCATTAACCGTGGCTCATGGGATGGAGATATCAATCTCATTGGTCACGAAGCTCCAGTCGAAGTGTGCTCTTTCTCTCCCCGACTTTATTCCCGAGAGCCTGTCAACAAACAAGCGGACAATCCCGGCGCGCAACACCACATCACAGTCATTGCATGTGCCGGAGCCGATAAGTCATTGAGTGTCTGGATTACGAGCAATGCTCGGCCTATTGTGGTTGCTCAGGAAATGGCTGCCAAGTCAATCTCAGACCTTGCCTGGAGCCCCGACGGTCGATGCCTTTATGCTACGGCCCTGGATGGCACGATCCTGGCGGTTCGATTCGAAGATGGCGAACTAGGCTATCCCACCGAAATGGAAGAGAATGAGAGGTCTTTGACCAAGTTCGGTACAAACCGAAAGGGTGCTGGGATCACAGAAACCACGGATGGGCTGCTTCTAGAAGAGCAGAGCAAGGCAGATGAAATTAAGGGTGTCGAGGGCCGTATGGGCGCACTCATGGGTGACGACCATACCGAGGTCAACGGAACCCGAGCTGCACAGCCGTCGAACACCGCAACTCCCGCTCGAGTCCCATCTCCGGCTCCGGCGCCCGACGCCACAAAACCACAGGCGAATGGAACCACATCAACACCAGCCGCCGAGGCGGACAAGCCCGATCCCTACCAAGCGAAGCTTGAAAGGCTGAAGCAACGCCCGACCTACACTAAAGAGGGCAAGAAACGCATTGCGCCTCTCCTTGTCTCTGGTGCGGGCGCAGGCGAGTCGTCTCTCCCGCAGGCTCGTCTGATGGCCTCTGTCAGCAACCAAGTGAAAACTGACGCCCCAACCTCCCTCGTGGACCTCTCCAAACCTTTTGATGGGCTGCCAAAGGGCGGATTGACTGCTCTTTTACTAGGAAACAAGCGCAAATTGGCAAATCTTGATAACGAAGAAGATGGCCACGTCGAGAAGCGTGTTACCGCCGCGAGCCAGAATGGCGCCACGCCCATAATGGCTAATACGCCTGACGGACTCCTACCAGCTCAGATCCAGCCTGCGGCTCCTGGTCAACAGCCCACACCACAGTTTATTCGTCCCGCTGTCACAAACCCCTGCATGTCCGTTAGCCAGGTCCGGCTTGCGGTCCCCAAGGTCCGTACTCACATCTTGCGGGCATTGGACTCTACTGGGAAACCTACCGAGCCCCCGGCTACTGGAGGCGACTCTACGGCCAAGTCCCGGGTTGATGTTGTGTTTGAAGCTCGGAATCCGTCGCCAGCCAGCTTAACGGGTCGTGCTGTGGATCGAGAACCTGTGCGTTTGACCCTCTTTCGAGGAGAGCAACCGCTTTGGCAAGACTTTCTTCCCAAAGTTGCGCTACTCGTAACTGGAAATCAGAGCCTGTGGGCTGCGGCATGCGAAGATGGGTCTGTGTACATTTGGACACCAGCTGGCCGTCGCCTGGTGAGTGCATTGGTTCTAGAGTCACAACCTGTGATCCTGGAATGCAATGGCCCGTGGATCCTTTGCATCTCCTCGGTGGGTATGTGCTATGTTTGGAATGCAAAGCATCTTTCTTCGCCACACCCGCCTGTCTCTCTCCAGCCTGTTCTCGACGCTGCCATCCACACCCTGGGTCCCAATCCAACTGTTGGACCGGCGGTGACGGATGCTCGAATCAATTCCGAAGGTCGCGTCGTTGTTTCGCTCACCAACGGCGAGGGCTATTCCTACTCTCCAACTATGTACACCTGGCAGCGTATCTCAGAGGCCTGGTGGGCGGTCGGTAGCCAGTACTGGAACTCGACCGATGCTCCCGTCAATAATCTCCAGGCTCGAGACGCCCAGCAAGACAACAAGGATGCCAAAGCCGCTGTGGCGGCAGGTATCATCCCCTTCTTGGAGCGCAACACTACCAATGAAACTCTGCTGCGTGGCCGAGCGTATTTCTTGCAGCGCTTGATCAAGGTGCTTCTCTCGCGCGAAGGTTACGAAACCTTCGAGTCAAGTGTGTCGATTGCCCATCTTGAGAATCGCATGGCCGCAGCCCTGTCGCTTGGTGCCAAGGAGGAATTCCGGCTGTACTTGAATATGTACGCCAAGCGACTCGGCGCTGAGGGCTTGAAATTGAAGGTCGAGGAGTTGCTGAAGGGGTTGATTGGTGGCTTGTTCGATGATGAAGATGGATCCGAGGCCGTGTCCAAGTTACAGGCCAACGAGCAAGAAGGCCGGAATTGGCGTGAAAGCTCCGATAACCTGTGTGGCTGGCCTCGGGAGACCTTGCTGAAGGAGGTCATTCTCGCTCTTGGTGAGTCCGTCCTGTCTGTTTCTTACGCGTGTTGGTCGCTCACCTTGTTGTCTAGGCAAATACCGGGAACTTCAGCGTGTAACTGTCCCGTATGCCAAGTTGCTGGACATGTTAGAGACGACGGAGCAAGGCGATGCCATGGATCTATGAGACTCTTTGTCGAGTTGGCGTTGTGTATGATTTCCGTTTGGGTTGGCATGGCGGTTGTTTCTATTCTTCAATTCTGCGATATCCCCGAGGGGAGGGGTGTGATGATTCTCCATTCGATGCCATGTATTTGTATCATAGCTCGGCCATGCAAAAGTACGCCCTGTCTCCATCGCCGCCTGTGTTCCTGGTAGACATACACTATTTGGATACACTGGGATAGATGAGAGGGTATTTATTACTAGAGAAAAGCGTAGTATTTCAATCCCCTATCCGTGGCGTAGTTGGAACAGTGCCTGGCGCAGGTTACCCCAGTTACGGTTGGCCAGAGTGACCTCGGCTCTGTTGGTATATAGGGGGTTTCGGAGGGGGCGGCTGGGAGAACCAGGGCAATCCCTGAGGCTTAACAGATTTCATACCATGTTAAATGAGACGATGCTATTCGAATGAGCTACTTTTTAGATCCTGTTTGCTAGATGAATGTTGAGATATTGAGGGAGGGAGTTGAGGCGTTCCTTGAGTTAGAACTACGATCTTTCGAAGCCTTTCACTTGGCTAGAACGCTGTAATTGCGTGGCCATGGTTTGCTATATTCTTTTATTTTGCGATTCAGATATAATCCTTACTTCTTAAGTGACAACATTGTTCTGCATATTCTCGATGACGTCGAGGGCAGGGTTGATCATGTGGGCGGTGACAGAACGCGGGCAGAAAACTTCGATGACATGAAGCCAGCGACAACAAGCGACACTCATTTTGGCTCCTTTGCGACCCTGTTCACTCCCTTTTCTCCTCTGTCAACCCAATTGACCTTTCCCACTGTTTCCGTGGGCACCGCCATCACGTCTTTCCCCAAGTCCGCCGTATTTTTCCTTCGTGTCGTTGATCGATCCGCAGCTGGACCTGCTTTTACCGCGCGCCATCCCTGCGCCCGCTTCCGCCTTCCCACCTCCCCCCACCTCCCACCTTTTCCCTGTCGCTTCTACTCCAGCAAGAAGAAGAAATCCAATAAAATGCCTCCCAAGAAGGCCCAGGTTCAAGAAAAGGTCCTGCTGGGCCGTCCCGGCAACAACCTGAAGAGCGGTATCGTATGTGAGCAGTGCCCCCACCCTCTTTTTTTTCCTCTCCTTTTGCACAGCACAGTCCACTTTTTAATTCCACACAAACTATTTAAGCCACCCTTTCCCCCTTTCCTTCCATCTCTTCTTTTCAACCACCCACTCACCATGGCGTGATTTCTCTTTAGGTTGGTCTGGCCAATGTCGGAAAATCCACCCTCTTCCAGTCCATCACCAAGTCTTCGCTGGGTAACCCGGCCAACTTCCCCTATGCCACCATTGACCCCGAAGAAGCCCGTGTCATTGTCCCCGATGAGCGCTTCGACTGGCTCTGTGAGCATTACAAGCCCAAGTCCCAGGTGCCCGCCAACTTGACCGTGTACGATATTGCCGGTCTGACCCGCGGTGCTTCCACGGGTGCGGGTCTGGGTAACTCCTTCTTGTCGCACATCCGTGCCGTCGACGCCATCTTCCAGGTCGTTCGCTGCTTCGATGATGCCGAGATTATCCACGTCGAGGGTGACGTCGATCCCGTTCGCGATCTGACCATCATCAGCGAGGAGCTGCGCGTCAAGGATATCGAGTTCGTCGAGAAGGCGCTCGAGGCCCTGAGCAAGCAGACCCGCCGTGGTGGTCAATCCCTGGAGATGAAGAAGCTCCGTGAGGACGAGGCGACCACTGCCAAGGTTCTTGAGTGGCTCAAGGAGGGCAAGGACATCCGTGGTGGTGACTGGTCTCCTAAGGAGGTACGTGAAAAAATTTTTCTTTCGTTTTTTTTCTCTTTCCCGCACCGGTATCCTTCCCACTCCTATCATGATGAATAAGAGCTTTGCTCGATAATCCCAGCTCGTCGAGTGCCCTCATTTTAAATACTCACGTTCGAGGGCACATTGAGAATACATCCCTTACTGAATTTTTCGGAGTCCTTTATTGGTTTTCATTCACTCGGAATCTTCATGGCATCACTTGCTAACTGTACTCTGTTAAGGTCGAGGTCATCAACCCACTGTTCCTGCTCACTGCCAAGCCCGTGGTGTACCTGGTCAACCTGAGCGAGAAGGACTACATTCGCCAGAAGAACAAGTACCTGCCCAACCTGTTCGAGTGGATCAAGACCAACTCTGCCGGGTCCCCCGTTCTGCCCATTTCGGCTCAGTTCGAGGAGCGCCTGACCCTCATGGGCGATGATGCTGCTGCCGCCGAGGAGTGCAAGAAGCTGGGCACCAAGTCTGGTCTGCCCAAGGTGATCACCACCATGCGCCAGTCTCTGAACCTGGCCAGCTTCTTCACCACCGGTGCCGACGAAGTCCGCCAGTGGACCATCCGCAAGGGCGTCAAGGCTCCCGCCGCCGCCGGTGTCATTCACACCGACTTTGAGAAGACCTTCATCCAGGCCGTCGTCTACAACTACAACCTCCTGCGGGAGCTTGGCGACGAAGCCACGGTCAAGGCCAATGGTAAGGTCATGACCAAGGGCAAGGACTACGTCGTCGAGGATGGCGATATCCTGCTCATCAAGGCCGGTGCTGCCAAGGGCTAGACGTAAATGTTGATAGTTCTATAAATGATAAGCTCGAGCGTGTTGCATGTACCTTGTATTTATTGACGTAAATTTGTACTTCTCATGTACATTTTGTATCTTTCTGTTTTCAATCGATCTTGACTGGCATAAATCTCGAGTCTCCGGCTCCACGTGACCTCCCCGCGCATCCCACTTCTTGTCCCAGCGACTCGCGACCTTCCACCAGCAACCAGCACCATGTTTAAGAAAGAGTGAGTTGTCCTCGTGATGCATTCGCATGGGATCGATATTCCCACAGACAGAATTATGCCACCACCCATCTTGTGAAGCACAATGGAGCAACTCCAGCGTACCAGTCTGTCCCGCACCGAGCTTGACCCAAGCTTCCAGGCAATGATGGACAGACACAGTTGGAGCTCTGTTACCAGTGCTAGCACAAACTTCGCAAGACATGCACTTTAACTCTGTGCTGTGCTGACGATTCCACGCAGTATCCCGCCGAGCAACCGCTCCAAGGTCAAGTCCTCCGTGCAGCGCGGTCTCCGCCAGAAGCTGCTGGAGACGTACCCCGGCTTCGAGCCCTTTATCGAGGAGGTCATGCCGAAGAAAGCGTCCCTAGAAGCCGTTAAGCTGTACGTCTGATCGATCTATCGTCCATCTGTACCGATATTATGCATTCTGGTCTCGGATACCAAGTGCCCTCATAACTCGACCTTCCCGAGATGTACATTGCAAGGCTCACACGGATGATCTAGTCCCGAACGAACAACCCTCTACACAATAGATTCTACGCCCCTCTTCTTCCAGCCCTTCGACGGGCCCCCGATCCCCCACCTCCGTCTCATCCATGCCTTCCCGGCCGCTCTCCCCACCATCCAGATCGACCGCGGCGCTATCCGCTTCGTGCTTTCCGGTGCTGCGCTCATGGCTCCCGGGCTGACTTCGCCCGGTGGCCGACTCCCCGATGCAGAGCACGCGCTCGAGGCGGGCCAGGTCGTCGCCGTGAAGGCGGAGGGCAAGGAAGAGGCTTGTCTTGTTGGGACGTTGAAGGTCGGGACCGAGGATATGAAGAAGACCGGGAAGGGCGTGGTCATGGACGAGGGGCATTATCTTGGCGATGGACTGTGGAAGATGCAGTTGGATTGAAGGGTGGACGGGTGGAGGGGTTGCGGTGATGTGGTTATGAAAATCTTGGATGTATACCATTGAGGATGGCTTTTATGACGGCAATGAAATGATTGTGCTTTGCATTGACATGCTTGTCTGCGGGGGATTCTCTTGTATTCTAGAGGAAATCGAGTAAAAGTTGGTATAAATGAAGACTGCATTTGTGAATGTGTGGAAGGGAATGCATCATGATTATTCCAAGGGTAGTCTGAGCTTTTGGGAGCTAGAATGCTAGTTTCATTCATTTCATCCAAGTCTGAGAACTCCCGAGTCGAAGCAACTACATCATTCCATTCCACATCAGCACTACCTGCACACTCCGTCTGGAGCCCAATTGCACTGGCCCAAGTATACCGCTACACACGTTAGTATCAACATTAGGGCCATTTCCAAATGAAAGAACATACCTCCGGCGTGATACGTCAGCGTGTCTATGAAAGATCAGCCATGTTTCTCAAGGGAACCCGGCCATGAAGCCCATTAACCACTTACCAGCATTCTTAACCATCTTCACCGGATTATTCCGCGACGTTCTTGCCAAAGCCTCCACACCGTGAAAGTCATAGGCTCCTTGTCCAGGAAAAACCTCCATATCACCTGCAGGAAACCACATTGTTGACTATCAGTCCAGGCCGATGGAGGATTTATCATATTTGACCCACCGAGCATGATCCGATTCTCCCTTTGATTCCCATTATGATCGACACTCATCAAATTGAAGATAATGGCCGAATGCGTGAGCTCATGGAAAATGTATGCCTCGGGCGTATACAGCATGATATGATCCATGTACTGTCCTCGAAATCCTTCAAACGGCACTGCCCGATAGTCAGATAAGTGGCGGAAATTCATCTGGCGCCACTTCTGGAACATGAACGGGCAAACGATCATCCAATCGTCCGCTGCGCCTTTCGTTGGGTATAACATGGCGGCGGACGTCGTACGGTCGCCGCAGACCCCTGCTTTACCTCCGAATTCAAGGACGAATTCCCGCTGAGCGGCATCTTGTGTGTTTTTATAGAAATCTATCGACGGAGAGTGAGCGAAGACCTCCCCGAGAGATAGGGAGTGGAGTGGGCTATACCCTGATTCCCTTCTGTGCGGACATATTCGAAAAATTTCTCGGAGCAAAAGATCTTCGGCGAGTATGATCCGGAAAAGGCAAAGTCCGTCATGATTTGGTCGATTCCTATCAAGATGTCGGTTCTCTGGGGAGTTTGTGGGCGGAGACGTGCTCAAACTCACTGCGAACCGCGTCGGCGACTTGCTCGGCTCGATAGATGTTGTCGGCGATTTCGCACTGATCCGAGAAATCGAATTGGCCGTAGAACATCATGAATGATTCAATCTTGTTCTTGAGCGGAGGGGTCATTTGCGCTTGCGGGTTATAGATTAGATTAGGCTAGGATTGATGCGCTCGCAGGTCTCGTACGCTTTTCATTGCTCAACATTCCGACAAAGTATTTTTGGACATCGGTCACGGATTCCAGTTGGAGTTTGAGCTTTGAGGATATCAGGTTTTGTACTCTCTTGTGTGTTTGCAGAGGGTGTCGATACCATGTCCCGGACATTGTAGAAGGCCTTTTCTAACAGTTCTTGATCCTGCCCCTCGCAGTCAATGAATTTGAACTTGTCGAAAATATAGGCCCGGGGGATTAGTTGCGACCATCCAGAGAGATTGGGAGGAATGGCATGGACCAGTCCAGCGAGAAGGAGAAGATATAATGAGAGAAGCATATTGGCAGAAGTCGTGAGGTCAAGCCCCAACCATGTTCTGCAGATTTGTCAAAAGTGAAAGTAGCAAAACCAGCTAAGATAACGATCGAAGATGTTGTTACAGCAGAGACCAAAGATTTATTTTGTTTCGCCTGTGAGTTTCGGCCAGAACTCGCCCAAAGCGGCTTGATTCGAGAATGATCGTCGCGGGCCGATGTACAATGACCGAGTAAGTCTGCAGCTTCGAGAATGATAAGCGCAGGGGCGTAGATCATCGCCGAACTAGATTACGTTGAGTTTCATTCGCTCGAAACGACAAAGCCGATGATTATCGTGGCTGAAGCGGTCTAGTTCATGCCCGAAATAGACGGTTGATCGGCAATAGTGGTGACTGGCCATCGACCATGACGCCGGGGAGAAAGTGAATCGTCCTCACAATAAGAAATGATTTTGCTGGTGGTGAATCTGTCCCGGGAATTGATTTCTGGTATGTATTCTGCTCTGAGATCCATAGAGCGAGTGCTGTATAAATAAAGACGCCAAGGATGTACAGCCGAAGGATCGCGACCCAGCATGAACTTTATAAAGAGGTTCTTGCTGACAATTTGTTTCAGCTTGAGCCATTCGGCCTGAAATTGGCGTCTCACGGCAGTGTTCTCGGGACAAGCCGTCGAATTGTGCTGTTGATCTTTGTTATTCAGGGATTGTGTCGAGACAGGACGAACAGCTGGTCCTGATCTCGAATCTAGAGGCAAAGATAATCATCAGGTTGTTCGTTCAACACGGTATTCCCTACCCTACAGTTGCAAAGACTCAGAGCCATTCATGTACATATTCGATTATGTGCAACCCCGACCCGACCCGTCGTCCTTTTACGCCGTAGTCTCGGTCGCAGCATACGCGGAGACGTTTTCTTCCGGAAATGGTTTTCGTGCGTACACTCGGCGTCTACAAGCAGTTAGCAGGGTCGACGTCAAACAACCGCCCTCCAGGGCTCATACACTCGCTGGTACACATGAAGCCGGGGGTTCTTCAGCTCGGCACGGATCTTGGACACCCAGGTGTCAACCTCCGCCTTAGACCACGGCTCCGGTTCTCCGAATTTGGTCAGGAGGAACATGCACCACCCTTCGAGTCCGGACATCCAGTGCTGGTAGTTCACCGTGCCGGCTTCCTTCAATTGCTGATTCTTCGGCCACGGCCCGATCGGCCATTTATAGTCCACGTCGTGCATGTCAACAAATCCAGCCTTGCGGATCGACTCGGCCATGGTGTCGATGGTGTCGAGCTTGCGGCCCCATCGCGCCGCGCATCCGAGGAGGCTGGGGCCCCAGGTGCGTAGGATACTGTCCGGTGGCAGACTATTGTCGTCGCATTCGATGACCGGGCTGGCTTCGAGTTGCTCGATCCAGCCTCCGGGTCGGATGTGGCTGGTACATGTCAATGGGAAGTCGCACGGCAACAAGGACCGGTAGAATCTCACTCGTAGCATTCTTGATAGACCATGTCCGTCTCGGCGGAATCAAACGCCGCCGTCATAATACGTAGGTGAATGAGGTCGAATGGCTCTTGCCAGGTCCATTCTTTCAGCACGTTATCCACTTCCAGCCGGCAGTTCGGGGGTATCCAGGATGCGGGCGGCGGGAATAGGTCGACGCCGCGCACCGTGGCTAGTTCCCGTCAGAAAATCACCGTGAATGCAGTACGTGACATCCATACTCACCGTCCTGGAAGAGGTCGGCAACATCGCTGGGGATGCGTTAGCTCGGGGTCGTAGATCGGAGAGCTCGGGGGCATGAGGCTCGCATACATAGCCCAGGTACCCTTGCCGGTACCCAGATCGAGGATATGTTTAGGCTTGTCGCCGATAGGCGATCGAAAGAGTGGATTATCTCGCTCGGAATCCAAAATCAGGGCGACGAGATGTCTGCGAAGGTCAATATGGCCCGGCGGATTACAGCGGGTTTGCATACCCGGCTTCGTAAGTCTCGAACATCTGCTCATCCGAGGGGTTCCTAGATGCGTGGATTGTGAGATACTGTGCTCGCCTCCGTGAACAGTCCCCATTGCGTACATGTATCCCTCCTGTTTGAGGGTTTGATATCTGCGGCGATCAGCGGGGATTGCGTCGACTATGCGCTGTCGCACTTACCGCCGTCCATTTTCCATAAACCCGCGATAGATAGACGATGCGATCGACGTGGTCTCCCTGACGCACCGAGTTAGACGGAATGCGATCGAGTGCGAGGGCGACCTACGACTCCCAGTCCTCGGGGTATGTTTCGGTCTGGGTGGGGAATAAATCCGGGTCCTGGGGATGTCAATAGTGGATCAGCCCGACACGAACAACTCAACTCACCACTGTGATCGCCGGGCCCGGCATGATGGACAATTTCATTCGGGAGAAGAGAAGGAGTGAAGGCAGGAGGTGAGAATCCAATGGGGTCAAAGCAGCCGCGGTCGCATCCTGGACAGCCTCGATTGATCGGATTGGCCGAATCGCGGTGAACTGGCGTGGGGATGAGGGGTCTCGTACTTTTGTCCCGTCGATCAGAGGGTGAACTGGAGAGGGATAGGAATTGCTTTTACAAGATCAAGATCTATGAGACATCATAAGGACCGGAGCAGTCGACGGGAAGCTATGTGAAGGGCATCAATCCTGCTGGCCGTTACTTGGATTTGACTTGGATCAGACGAAACGATAAGGTATGGATGATAAATGTATCTGATATCTACACATGTGGTCAAGTTGGTGTATTCGGCGGTAAACCACATCTCTATCTACCGTGAGTGCTAGTGATGCATCGACGTGTGCACCTCACCGGGCGAAGGTATTTCTGCAGAAAACAATTCCTAGGGTCTGACTCATAAGGCGTTTCCGGAGTCCGGATTAGTTTCGTCCGAGAATATGCTTGTCTAGAGGACGGATCGTAAGCGGAATAAGCCTTCGTAGACGATGCAGAACGGTAAGGACGTATTGTCACTTTGGCACAGAGTAAGAATTAAGAGAGGGATGTGGTAAAGCCAAAGACAAGAGAGGGTTGAAGAAGGGGCAAGGTGAAGCAGGAGGCGAGCGGCTTTTATAGTCCAAGGGAAGAGCAACGGGAACCTCTGATTGGCCAGAATGACTCATTCTTTTGCATAATTCACCGCTATTCATCGCACTCACTGTGAGGGGAAATAAAGAGGGGTCGTAGGAGTAACCTTGGTCGAGGGATTGAAATCATTATATCTTCACCGTCATCTTCATCTTCGAAGGCCATAACTTCGATAAGCGTGTGACATATTTCTTAGAAACAAGGCATGTGGTAAACATCAGATGATGGCTTCGGTCTTGGTTATAGATGCTATATTCCATCATCTCTCTATTTGTATCGTAGAGATAGCCATGTTCCTCCTGCGAGCGCTGCCATATAAGCGAGGCCGGTGTATACTCCTCGTCACGGTCCCTGTATAAGTGGTTGGATCGACCCGTCCGCACCGACCGGACTTGACAATATCTATAATCCATGCAGATACTTCAGAATTCCCCCGAAGGATCATATCGACATCCAACATCCCTCATGCAATACACTCTGAATAATAGCTTCGGTCCCCTGGCCGGTATGGCAGTCTCCCAATATCGAGAAATCTCTGACGACTAGAAATCCTCAAGATCGAAGAAATTCACAATGGCTTCCAATGTCCCGAATCAACACTCCCTAAAGCGAGTCCGCTCCGACTCGACTCTTCTCGTGTTGACGGTGGGGCTAAAAGTGTCGCCTGTTAGGGCTGACACGATCCGATCCCGGCTCTGGCCAACATCTACGCAGACCTTTCATTTCGCTTCGGTACAAACCATGTAGCATGAGGGATTCTAGACTATGGGTGATCACTCGGTTCCTCAGTTTCCGTCAGCCTTGCGGGCCGGATCGAGTCATTGTAACCCAGGAGCGAGACAGATCCTTCTTCGAGACATCGCAGTGGAGCTTGACGTTCGGAGCATAGCGACATCGAAAGCTCCTTGGCGAGACCCTGAATACGACGTGCGACTGGCGACGGACCCGAGTAGCTTTGCTCCTTCCGGTGGTACCTACGTCGGATAGTGTATGTAAAGTCTTTCATTGACCCTGCAAACCTGATTGAGTCGTTGATGCTTCAAATCCTAACGCCACGGGAGATGGTAATCAAACGAGACAGGTACAACAACACTTAATGGAATATATTCTGAGAAACCTGAAACGGAAAGGCCAGAACTTTCATCAACTCTACTCCCAAAGACAATCACTCACATCTCCCGAGGATTCCCTGGACGCCACTGATGCATTGGTCGTGGTCCGTTCCATGTCGCCCTCCCGTCCATTTTGATATGCAGACACGGATGAGGTCGGAGACAGGGACGACCAAGATGGAGTCCGGATGGGCATATTCAGCCCAAGACCCTTGACACTGGCAGCAGACCCAGACCGCGATGGCAAGCCCGAAAATGTACCGTTGGGTGGGCGCGAGCCGGACCGCAGACCCACGCGCCCAATTGCGCGTTGCAGCATCTCACCGGAGGAGTCCAGAGCGATCAGGAAACGGGCCAGTTCTCCGCAAAGCTCCCAGTCTCCCTTTTGGGAGGCCAGACCGATGAGACGAACAACGTAGTCTTCGATTCGCCCGTCGTGATTATGGTCTTCATCTTCAAACGCCTGAAGAACCAGAAGATACCCCACGGCCGTCTTGAGCGAGTCGAGCCGCAGAGCCTGCTCGAAGAGGTCTTTAGGAGGGGGAGGTAGGAGAAAAGGGTCCGCCAGGATCTGAGTTCGGTCTTACGCGTGCATTGTACCACAATTTCGAGGTACTCACGCGCAGGAAGGGATGCTTGGAGGAAAGTGATGACGGTGGGAAGCAGGGGTCCTTCCCGAGGAATCGGATCGTCGGTCTTCCGGGCTTGGCTCTCAATGTCCACTTCTTCGTCAAGGACGTGGTGTAGCAGGACCTCCAGGCCATGCGCAAAATAGGACAGGTGTGAGAAGTGTCGACCTAGTGAAAGCGCAGCGGATGTTCCGTGGTTTGTTAGGCTATACTGGAGGAAGTATGGAAGAAAAAGGTGTGTCTGTTACGAGGTCAGCCGGTCGAAATGCCGAAATGCAGGAGAAACATACCCGGATGGCAAATTTGAGACAAGTGAATGTCACATCTCGCCTTTGCACCATTTCGGACTCTACTCCCAGTACGATGCCTTTGTTCAACAATACTGACAAAGGATAGAAATCCAGCGGGATATTGAGCGGTGCCGGCACCGTCTCATGTTGTAAAACATCATGAACATCATTCCATGCGAGGAGGTCCCTGCCTCGGAACATCCAGAGGGAGTCCCGGAGCGACAAGGCCGAGTGCGTTTTCCCGAGCGCCACTTCAACGGATGGGCTGGCCGGGAGGGTTTCATCGGCCGGAGGCGCAAAGTTGAAGGAGAGCTGGTCGCGCATCAAAATATAATACTCGACGTCGTGTGAGACGACACGCATGTCGTATTTGAGGTCACCCAGATCGGACATCGTTGGCTGCAAGAGGACAAGATTTCCGTCAACAAGAAGAAGTACCGATGCCACCTTCACATCCTGGGATGGGTCGCCATTTCCTACCATCAAGTCAGAACCCTTCTGCATGTGTCTTGCAATAGGTGGAAAACTTACGCATTTGGTCTTCTGGAAGAACCCAGCTGATGGCTCGCACACGAGTTGGTGCACGAACAATCCCATTGAAAGCAATTTGTCCGACAGGGACGAGGGTAATTTGGGCTTGGGTTGAATTTATGATGTAATGATATAAGATGTTGTCGTAGGTGTAAACGAGGAGCGAATCCTCTCCGGATGGGCCGATAAAAACCACGGGCGATGGAAGGTACTCGATGACAATTATTGAGTTATTGTTGAGCGGTGCTTCACGGGAGTACATACGAAGCTGGGGAATTATTAGTCTGCCCAAGGATACCGACGGTCGAGTTTTGAAATACCTCATATGATCCATCGCTGTCAACTGCCGCGATCAAGATATGCCCATACCAACACATCCCACCTCGGACTGCAAACGAGTTTTCCGCTTTAGAGTCCTCAAAGACCTTCCAGCGACCACTGTTCACACTGTAGTGCGCCAGTCCCCGTCGACCTGCGATTGCCACATATCGTCCATCCTGGGACACAACGCATGACCGAATTGGCCATTGCGAGTGAAGATATGCTGGGGGATACTGAGCGTGATGCCAAAGTGAGTCCTTGCCCGAGATGGTCATCAGTTCGGGAAGGTCATGTCCACGGTAGAGAATGAACTCCGTGCCAGTTTGCAACAAACCACGGGCAAGATTGGCAGCGGAGAAACAGCCCGTCAAAGCACTCCGTGCTGTCTCCAAGATCCAGAGACGCCGGTCATTCCGTCCTGACAGAATGAGGTCGGACCCACCGCCGATCCAGCAGCCAGATGAGACGCCTGTCAGCCAGTCTTCTCCGTTTGACGCAGCCAAAGTAGGATCAACAGAAAAGCTATCACCGCCAGGTTTCCCAAAGACGCTCCATGTGGTCCAGCCGTTTTCATATCCAGCGAAGAGACAATATCCATCCGGTGAATAGTTCATGAATGTCAATGCGCCAGTGGTCGCGGGCGAGGCTGGAAGCTGTAGCTTTTGAGAAAGCGGCACATTGCCCGTATAGTCCTTGGCAGTGTAGACCAGCACTTCGCCATTCGCGCAGCTGATGGTCAGCAACGAGAAACGAGCATTGACTGCTACTCTCACAGCCCTTTCACCATCATCCTTGGGGTTATGAAAACAGTGTCCCTGAAATAGCTTCTTCGGGGTTTCTGGGTCTGACTGAGTATCGGGGATTCGCTGGACCGTGTACGCCTGTCCACTACTTGTGAGCCAGATCAAAAGGTTCATGGCACGATCGTAAACCATGTCCTCCACCGCCACGTTCTTCGGTACGCCCAATATGCGGCTAAGCATCTCCGATGTGGTTTGTGCAACACCAGCCTCTGGTGTCCATCGAATGCATTGAATCGCCGGTGGTTTGACAGTTGCGACAACGAGTTCTTGGTCCAGCGCCAGCGCCTTTACAACCCCCGACTCGATCTTGATAGCCATTCGGAACCTAATGCTGATATCACCGACCACGTTGGCTTCCTCAACGGCGGCAAAATGCGCCAGATGTTGGCGGCGAGGATGTGTAGAATGGTCGAATCGTTGCTGGTAGACTGGCGTAGCCGGATCGGATGCCACCGAGTATGTGAGCAGGTACCCATGAAGGGTCTGAACGACGAGAATCGTCGAGTCCGGATGCATCAAAAGTGCCACATTTGAGCCGTAGGTTTTGAGGGAGGAACATGAGCGCACTACTGCAGCCACGACTGCTGTTGGCTGTCCAAACGGTTAGCTTCTTCCGTGTCCTCGCGACTATACCACCACAGCCGCTCTAGACATACCCTTGTCTGCCATAATGAGATTGAGGAATCGGTGATAGTCGCAAACATATGCCCGGATCTAGAGACGCAGAGGCCATTGATAGGCTCGTCTTCCCACTTGGGGGTATCGGCTTGTGGCGCAGTTTCAGGGCTGGGACTATTGTGGTGAGAGAGCGGGGCTCCGGAGTCGCGCGCGTCATCTTTAGAGTCTATTGAGCTTCGCTGGTCTGCTGGAGGACCCGACGATTCGCCAGAGGACACATGGACAATGTCGGGACCATTGACCGCGTAGACTCGGGGGACCCCATTGGGCCAGTACATGACGGCGGGGGAAGATTAAAGCTGGCAATGGAGCTGATGCAGAGTCATGTCGCCCCAATCGAAATCTCGGCTCGTTCCAACACGAGATGGAGAATGAAGCATTGAAGCAATGAAGCCAGACATTCGACGGGTCCAACGGGGCTGATAAGCTTGTCACGTGCAGAGCTTACCCCCCGCATTGTGTTTTTTCTCCCCTGAAGTGCCGCCCCTCATTTTGGATTGTACCGAACTGCAATCATGGTATGTGGTCCCATATCAAATTGGAGACCTATGACTGATATCTTGCCAGGCTCCTACCGAAAGCAAGAAGCGCCTGGCTCTGGCTGTCATCGATTTCCTCGGTTCCAGCTTGAAGGATGGTACTCTCACCGCCGACGATGCCGAGTCCATCGAGATTGCGCAGTCCTGCATCGCGGACACCTTCAAGGTTGATCCTTCCGACGAGGCCGCTGTGAAGGATGCCGTGGGTGGGCAGTCTCTGGTCAACATCTACAGTGTCTACGAGAAGCTGCGCGGCAAAGGCGCACCTCAGTCTGCCGGGGCCGATGCCCAGCAATCGCAAGACAAGAAGCCCAAGGTTGGAGTACCTACTCCCGAATCCGACAAGCTGAAGTCCGAGGGTAACTCCCTCATGGCTCGCAAGGACTACAATGCCGCCATTGAGTCCTACACCAAGGCTCTGGAGATCGCTCCGGCCAACCCGATCTATCTCTCCAACCGTGCTGCTGCCTACTCCGCATCCAGCCAACACGATAAGGCAGCCGAGGACGCCGAGCTAGCGGTCGCGGCGGACCCCAAGTACTCCAAGGCCTGGAGCCGTCTGGGTCTCGCTCGATTTGATATGGGCGACTATAACGCTGCCAAGGAGGCCTACGAGAAGGGTATTGAGGCCGAGGGCAATGGTGGTAGTGAAGCAATGAAGCGTGGTCTGGAGACCTCCAAGCGTAAGCTCGAGGAGGCCAGCCGTGGCAGTGAGCCTCCAGCTGAAGATTTGGACACTGCTTCGGGTGCCTCCCGAGGTGCTGGTGGTATGCCAGACCTGTCATCGCTTGCTAGCATGCTTGGCGGCGGCGGCGGTGGCGGCGGTATGCCCGACATGGGCTCCATGATGAACAACCCTATGTTCGCTAGCATGGCCCAGAACCTCATGAGCAACCCGGACATGCTGAGCAACTTGATGAGCAATCCTCGGCTGCGACAGATGGCGGAGAGCTTTGGTCAAGGTGGTGGTATGCCTGACATGTCCAGCCTCATGAGTGACCCGAACATTGCGGATATGTAAGTTTGAGGTGACCTATATAGCTTTTATGAGTGCTGACTTTTGCTTGTAGGGCCCGGAACATGATGGGCGGCGGTGGCGCTGGTGGTGCTGGCCGCGGCCAGTAGTGGAAGGAAGAAGTGACTCGTGGACGAGAAAAACAAACACGATCTGATGCTACGATGGCGAATGAGCAGCGTTCTTTAGATATGAATCTCTGAACTGATTTCCTCAACCCCTTCATTTTCACCGAGAACGAAAGTGAATAACAATGTGGTCTTACTACAGTAGAGCTGGTAGGTAATGGCCAGGATGATACATTTGGATATATTTACACGATCTCGATGCCTTTTGGGCATGGACTGCCTTTTGGCAGACTGCCTCAAAAGCACCGTAACTATCGAAAACCAAACTGCCCAGATAGGGGTTGAGATGCAGACGAATGTCGAGAGGAGAGTGAGATGCGAGTAAAAAAACGCCATGAAACACCTCGAAGCCAATGCCATCTCACCACGAGTCTATTGAGAGATGAGTGATTTTTTGTTCCCATCGACCCGAAATCGACATTGAGCAAGACGAAATTGCCGGCAAGAAGACCACGAGAAAAAAAAGGTCAACATAATACATGAAGATAAACAGCCGAGCAAGAATGTTTCGAAGCTGTAGTCACTAGAACGAACATAACCGTGGCGGTGCCAGTTCCGCATGGCTCAATATAAAACAGTCATATTGTACAGTCGGGGACAAGTTGTAGGAGTATAGGGACGAGAATATAGTGGAGGAATTCCAAGGGCCGACAGAGGATTAATCGGCACCTTAGATGTAGTCGCGAGCGGCCTTTTGAAGCTCAATCAACCGCCAGCCACGAGTCTCGGGGTTGTTGACTTCTTCAGGGATACGGGTCAAGCCGATGGCGTAAGTCACCAGCTGAACCTTGTCCTCCATGCCAGCAGCAAGCTGGTTGGTCTTCGCATTGCGATAGACATGAACTTCCTGCGCACGGCAAGTGACGACGAAGACTGGAATCTCACCGGGTTCCAAAAGACGGGCGTGAGAGACGTCAACTCCACGGACGTCAAGAATACGGCCATCAGACTTCAAGCCGGCAGTGGTATATTGCTGGGAGAGAGCAGCATAAACAGAGTATTGAGCATCCGAGAGCCAGAGTTTCAAGGTTTCGATATCGCCCTTGACATAGGCGTCAAGAACCTCGGGCAACATGTACTCGCGTAGTTCACGCAAGAAATCCTCCATTTGGAAGTTCGGGTCGATCTCGCGGAACTTTTTGATAACCATGGCAGTCTCATTTTCGGCAAAGAATCCAGCAACGCGGTCGGTAATGCTGCGAGCGGTAGTAATGAGGGGGTTCTCAGACTCCTCATACACCTCTCGCGCAGAGAAGAGCTTCTGCATCATCGGGTTCGAATCGCGGAAGTTGCGCCATGATTCCTTCCAGGCGGCATCTTTGTGAAGAGTGACGTGTGTTCCAGCCCTGATATGATTTAGCTATGGTCCAACAACCCATCAAAGCGTATCGAGACTTACTCGGGGTTCTCAACCATCTGTTCCACCTTGCGCGACTTTCCGGACTTGGCTTCCATTGCCTCGCGCAGCTGGCGCCGCTTGCGACGCTCTTCCTTTTCAATCCATCCACCATAGCGAGAGCTGCTACCGTCATCCATCACGTCCTTGACGTTTTTGTAAGCCTCGGTTTCGCGAACAGGACGAGTGGCTTTTTCGAGTCCAGAGCCGGTCGCGTTGACACCCTTTCGAATACCCTTCACCGCGGAAGTGTTCCAGGTCCATGCCGCACCCTTTCCAATAGCTGAGCCGGTGGTTTTGAAAGCCGACGAGGTACGGCTAGTAGTAGCACTAGACGCAGCCTCATAAGCCGCACGCGCACGCTTAATGTTCTCGTTCTCAGAAAACTGATGCGCGGAAGAAGCCAGGGCCTTGGTAGATTCTTCCCACTCTTTGGAAGCTTTGAATTCGGTCTGGAGGGTCTCGCGGAACACCTGCCACGGGGACTTGTCTCCGTGGGGAGGAGGTGGAGGAGCATCGTCTTTTTCTCCCTGCTTCTCACCCTCTCCCTTGGAGTCCTCGCCTTGCGAATCCGACTTGGCCTCTTCTCCCTGCTTTTCACCCTTTTGCTCTGACTCCTGCCGTTGTTGCTGTTGCTGTTGGAACAGGGAGGATGCGACGTGGAACGATCGGGTCAAGGGGAGCGCGGCGAATAGAGGTACCAGCTGCGGTGTGCGAAGACCGGTTGCTTCAATTGTAGACTTATATCCATGCTTAGAAAGCATCGGGGCCTGGCTCGTCAACGCGGAGTATGATCTGGCTGAGATTTGCGAAGCGGCTCTGATCGGAGCATGAGACCGCAAAGTCGCCGCGCGAGCGGCAGTGGACAATTTAGCCGAAATCATGCTCGGGGGGTAGCGGGCGAGGAGGTTCGAAGGAAATATGAAGGGAAGATGAATAGTTTATCCAGCCCAGCCCGGATGTTCGGGGTGAAGAGTGAAGGTCAAGGTTGGCTCGGGAAGGTGAGTAAGGGAAAAAGTCGAGAGATTTGGCGCCAAGACTTCCAAAAACTTCCAGTGTTTCTTTCCGCCTCTCCTCCGACTACGGCTTCTGCGACCTCCTCCGCGGCCGGTTTTCGCGGTCCTTCGGTTACTCTTTTGTTTGAATTCTTTCTTGACCGGCTACTCGATTCAACTGACGCCTCAATCTCGCCTTTACGCGATCAACAGATTGTCGTCACTTGGCACAGCGTCACGATGAATACCTTTTCGATGCACGGGCTCGCAAAGACCCTGCCGTCACTATGCCGGCAGTGCCAACCTCAATCCGTGTCTTTGACTCCTGCTCGCGCCTTTTCGTCCTCGCCCATACCTTCGGCGGCCCGACACACGGCCAGGGATATTGAGAACCAGATCCTGCACCGCTCACCGCAACCTTCCAAGGACGCATCGCCGCTTTCCGCTATCACCAAGATGATGCAGGGAGATAACCCGGGCTCCAATTCGTCACGTGTAAGCTCAGATTATGCCCGGTTGGCCGAGAGCTTGGAAGCGGATATGATGAGACACCCCTACGCCGACCGTGCTCCGCCACACCACCTTCATGTCTTCGCACACAAACACAACACAATCATCACATTGACGCGGCCAAACGGAAACCCCCTTATGTCGATAGGCTGTGGTCAGATCGGTTTCCGCAAAGGCGGGCGCTCGGGCTTCGATCCGGCCTACCAATTGTCGTCGCATGTGATGTCGCAGATCCAAGAACGGGGCTACCTGTTGGAGATCAAGCGGCTAGAGATCGTTTACCGTGATTTTGGGAAGGGTCGGGATGCATTCACCAAGGTCCTCTTGGGGAATGAGGGTCGCAACATTCGAGGACTCGTGAGCCAAGTGACCGACTCGACTCGCGTCAAGTTTGGTGGTACTCGTAGCCGGAAGGTTCGCAGACTGGGTTGATCCGTCAATTCCAAGGGATTTTCAAGGGGGTTTCGATTTGGCATTGTCTACGTACATGGTTATTCGGTTTATCCGTGTGTGGGAACCTGTACCGAGGACAGGCATTGTGATTTTATCTGACCGGCATACTAGCCTGCTATTGTCTATCCATTGTACAATATCAATTACCTTAAATTCAAGGGCGGCTTTCCAGAAATAGACATGCATAGTCTTGTAGACGCGGTGTAACTGATTTTACATACTTCGTTTTTGTTCAGCTGGCTCTATCCGATCACAAGCCCCAAAATGATGACCTAGAAATATATGCAGCGCCCTCTCGATATCCTGTTTCTCAAATCAGCCAAGGAATCATTCAAGACACATCAAGCACGTAGTTGTCTGAACCTATCTTTCTTGGCAATCCTCGACTATACAGTCGATTGCCCAACGTGGTATAGCGCCCGCAGCGATCACGTTCTCTCTATCTCCCCTTCACATCAATCGCGTTTTGACTTGGATTGTCTGCGCTTACTTTCTGCTGCTCTTCCAGCGTGTCTCTCCATTGTTATTCACTTCGCCGCTCATTTTTTCCCGATTATCTCGACCACATTTCCGACATCGCTCCAGCAACCCCTGAATCGTTGCCTGTTCTTGAATGCGCCGGAGCTCTTCCCCGCGAACCCGTCGACCGCGCACGCAACCCCCGCGTTTGGGGACTCATACGGACGGCTTGATGATCAGTGGAGAATTTATAACGGGCCGTCCAAAACCGTTTGGATGCACCCTCTAAACCCTTTCCTCCGTGCCTTCTTCCGAAGCACTGTACCCGGGCAGTGTATACCCGTGGAGAACCATGTAAGGATGGCCTCCGGCATCCTTTCGGATAAACCGGAGCGGCTGATTGACCTTCATTCTACATAGGTCTTGCTTGTACCCACGACGGAATGCCTTTTTGGTTCGCGCGACCGAGAATCTAATCTGCTCTACTCGGATCTTGTCGCGTCGGAGGAGTTTCTAGGCAGTCACGTATTGCGCATCCCCATTAACTCGGACTCGGCAAACGGAAAGGAGGATTCCAATGTCCGCGATAACAGGGGTAAGGCCAAGCAAGTCACGACCTTCAATGGGAGGACCGTGATCATCAAAGAAAGCTCGGTCTATAGCAACAAAGGTGCGTTTCAAACGGGCTGGGAACATTGCTCGATGCTTACTAGAACCCCAGGCTTCAAGATCCTTACGCAAGCTCATCTTATATCCGATGCCTTATTCTATACCCCGTCCAACGAGTCTCGACCATGGCTCATATACTACATATCGCGTCCACTAATCGGATCGTACGAGCCGGCCCGAATAGTCCCCGCTGTAGTACCAGGAAGCTCCGTCAAGATACCAGAACCAGAGACTATGGACAAGAAGAATGGGAGAAATGGATCCACGTCGCCAGCGAAACAAGAGATCAAGTCCTTTGGCGACCTCCTGTCCAATTTTCCAATGATTGCAAGACAGATGCAGCCAGGGTTGGATAGACTCTTCCGCGAGTTTGGCAAAGAGTTGGGCAAACCGTTGCCTCCGCCCCCATCTCGCTCGCCATCCGCCTCGGGCAGCGAAGGCGATCGCAGGTTGTTGCGTACGGAGTCTTTGATAGATGAAAGCTCATCTATCCGGAGTTGGTCATCTCGTGGACGCAGCAGACTTCCATTCAATTCAGAGGAGTACTTTGAAGATGATGAAGATCTTATGCGACGGAGCCTAGAGACTGCTGTTACAGCTGCGATTGACCTTTTCAGACTGGTCGATAAGCAACAGCTCTCTCTCCTTGGCGCCACCACCGATCTGACGGGACCGCTGGTTGAACGCCTGATTGAGCAGTATGTTGCCGAGCAAGTCCACCACCCATTGCTTTTCCCTCGACTCTGTGCTTTCCGAAAACCGGAAGACTCAGAGCTGGCTTCCAGAGTTCGTCACATGGAAAGCATTGACGTAACTCAGGTCGGAATCACAGTTGAAGGTGGACGAGAGGGAAAGAGAGAACTGATCCGTCGACTTGGACGAGGGGTGGAAGAGTTCCGAAAAATTGTCGACGCCCGAAGCCCTCACGACATGCTGAACACTTTGTTAGAAACTGTCAAAGTGATATCCTTCCCGGGCAGCTATGATCAAGCAGTTGGTGCTTCAGAGAAAGGGAGATCACCAGTGACGATCAATGCAGATGTCTTGGTTTCACTGCTCTTGGTCGTCGTCATTAGGTCGCAGGTTCGCCATCTCCAAGCTTGTCTACTCTACATGCAGCACTTCATCTACATCGACGATGTCGAAAGCGGTGAAATGGGGTATGCGTTGAGTACGTTCGAGGCGGTCCTGATGTATCTGGTAACCGACTCGGCCGGCCTTCGCCGCGCAAGTGCTCGCAACCGTCGTTTGTGGCAAGCCACCAAAAATGGTCGAATATCAGACATGAAGGCTATTCTCGAGCCCCATGAGGACTATGAATCAATTCATGAATCTGTTCCTCAGGAACCTGAACGGCGGTCTGTTTTTTTCCAAACCGACTTTGACGAACCAGAAGAGTCTGTGCTCGAGACATCCTCCACATACAGCAACTCTGTGGCCACGAACGGCGACTTACCACCGGACGATGACACGGAGGAAGCACCCCCATTGTCACATGTGTTTCCATTCCAGACCTGGGGGAACCCTCCAACACTGAAGGACCTTCAGCGTCCAGTGAAAAAAGTATCCATGGATGTACGCAGTCTGTCAGAATCGTCAGCCGTGTCATTCTTGTCTAGAACTACTACCATCGGATCTATGGCAAGTGGTATTGAAGGCGATAGCTCTATCGAGACCTTGACCAAGACGCAAGATCCAGCGGGAGATTCTATCCCCATGATGGCAGTGGAATGTCGGCAAGCCGAGGCATTGAGGTATTTGCTAAGTTTAGAAGAGTATTACCCTCTAGAGGACATTCTCTCCGATACCAATGCAGATGGGACAACCTTGCTTAATGCCGCGGTCCAGCTTGCACACTCTGAGATTGTCGACATTTTACTCGACTTCCTGTTCAGCAAAACCGACGATTGCGTGATCGCCAACTACTTGAGAAAATCGGATGTTCATGGTCGTACCGTGGGCCATTATTTGTTCAGCACACCTTCGCTTTTGGCCAGAATCGGGGGCCTCCTACCATGGCGCCAGCGCGACAAGCACGGCCAAACGCCGCTTTTTGCACTGTGTCGGTCATATGACCACCCTGAGTACAGGACTATGGTTCGAGCTGCATTGACAACAGTCCAACGATCTCAGAACAATGGCAAGCCACTTCAACTGGATGATCATGTCGACGCAAAGGGCAACACCCTACTTCATATCGTTGGTGACCCTGAGATCACAACTCGCATTCTGCAAGAGAGTGACTGTGATCCAAATGCCACCAACGACAAGAGGTTTACGCCGTTGATGATGGCCAGCAAATATGGGCGGGTGGATCAAGTACGGATTCTCTTCATGGACCCACGAGTTGACGTGCATGTTAAGGAGGCACGCGGCTTGACGGCCGTCGAACTTGCCAAGGATGATGAAGTGCGGAATCGAATTGATGATTTGATTCTTTTATCGCATCCCCCTTCAGCCTGTGGTGACCCATCTGGTCGAGTCACGACCGTTGTGCGGTCCTTTTTCGTCGAGGATGCAACTGTCCGTTTCATTCTGAAGTCCGGTGCGCCATACCCTCCGTCAGACTCTATAGCGGCCTCTCGACCAGGTTCCACTACGTACACTGTCACGACCTGCCGTCGAAGTTTCACCGACTTTGAAAACCTCGCCAAATGGCTTGCAGTTGAACACCCGGCATCATATGTGCCCTCCTTGTCTGACTTCCGGAACCCGTTTCAAATCCACTCGAAACCATCTCGATCTGTCCTGCACGACGTTCAAGAAAAGCTTGATCGCTTCCTCAAAACACTATTGACGCACCCGACCTTCTCCACTCACGAAATGCTCTGGGAGTTCTTTCTCGTACCGGAGCTGCAGCCCGAAATGATGGCCGATCGATCACGCAGCAAAGCCGCTGCGCTGACAGAGACCATCGCAGATGAATACCCGCCGATCAGTCTTGAAGGTATGCGTGATACTGAGCAGTTTGTCTCGCACGCTCAGGACATGGTTCGCGGCGTACATGTCAATAGCCGTGGCTTGATCCGCCGTGGCCATGCTCTCCAGAACAGTGCGTCGGATCTCGCCGACGCGGTAATCATTTGCTCGTCGGTGCTTTCGACGCTACGAGAACCAGCCAATGCCCTCCCGTCATCCCATATCGAAGCTTTCACTCGCTACGGCCACTATCTCTCCACTTCCATTTCCGACTCTTCGCCCCTTCTCCAGTATCTCGCTGCTCTCACTTCAATGGACAACACCACCGCAGCCATCCTGACTGCTCTTTCCCGACCCCTATCCCTGATGTCCAATCTCACTTCCACCAACCGCAGCATCTCCCGCTCCCGCTCTTCCCTTATCTCCTCATCCCTTCCCCGCAAATTCAACATCAACTTCCCGGGATTCGAAGAATCACGCCAGAAATCCGTCCGCGATCTCGAGAGCAAGATTCGCGAGGGTGAAGTTCAATCCACCCGTCTCGCCAAAGAGGTCTCCTGGAACAAGGATGTTGTCGTTGGCGAACTCGCTGGCTGGACGACATGGCGCGAAAAAGTCGGCCGCGACGCCATCCGCGCCTTTGTCAAAGATACTCTGGTGCGCGAGAAAGAGCGAGGCAAACGACTTGAACGGTGTCTGCGCAGCGTGCAAGATTCAAAATTCTAGTTCCTTTGGAATTGCTCTGCTCAGATAGAAACTCGGCGGAGTTTTCTGCGGCCGTGAACCCCTTACTTGTACATTGCATAACGGACATACGTTCGGCGCTCGCATCTCCCTTTGCTTTTCCCTTTTCCCACTTGGGATTTGGGGTTGTTTTTGCGTGTTCTCTGGTGTAGGCTGGGCGCAGGTGGCTTGTTCTTTTTCTTGTGTTGTCTTCATAGCTTGGAAGCGTGTTGGTTCTATGCGAATATGACTTTTTGACTTTGATCAGTCTTGAGCAAGGTGTTTCTGGCTAATGATGTCTCAGGACTTCCAACTTCGAATTATCGCATCTAATGAAAAGGAGGACGATGTGTAAATCAGCCAGCGTCGTTTCTCAGTCCCCACCATGCAGGCACTTCTCCACATCTCAGCCCGACTGACGTCAAGTCCGCCGGGACCAAGGTTGAACGCCAACCGACTTACAGAACATGGGCCAAGAGTCTTCCATGCGGTTACAGTGGGCCAATTCCTGATGATCATCCCTTCATAATGCCCTTACGATCCCAAACCAAGGTCCTTGGCATTGGCGGGTCTAGGCGATTACGTCGCCGCGACCGGCGCCGTGTCGTATATCTTTAGGCCCTCGCACTCCAACCTAAGTTACTGATTTTTTTCCCCTGCGAGGACTATATCCACAGACATCCACACGGCATGGATCAGATCTCCAGACCCACACCATCGGCGCCGGTCGTCCGTCTCATGGTCCTCGAGACCGATAAACCTCACCCAGACACGTACTCGCAGCGTGGCTCATTCGGCCAGATTGTCCACGAACACTTCACCAAAGCCGGAATTGCACACCACCCCCCGCTTGGTGTGGAGACGGACCAAGTCTTCGTCGTCACCGAACACGGCGGCCGTATCCCCACCGTACAAGACTTTGACCGCTTCGATGGGCTTCTCATCACGGGGAGCGTTTACGACGCACACGGCAACAACGAGTGGATTCTCCAGCTACTCGACCTCCTACGAGTTCTTTGGATGCAGCGCCCAGACTTCCACTTCTTGGGTGTATGCTTCGGCCACCAGCTCCTGGCACGCCTACTCGGCGGCACCGTCGGGCCCGCGCCCTCGCAAGACTGGGAATTGGGCCACTGCCGCATTGATCTCACACATGTAGGCCAGCGACTCTTCCGGACCCGCGAGGACCACGTCCATCTGCACCAGATGCACCAGGATCAGGTAGTTTCGCCGCCGACGGCCGCATCGGCGGGCTCGGAGATGTTGGCCCCGAACACGGAGATCGCGTGCTGGGGTCGGAGTGAACATACTCCGATCCAGGGCCTGTACATCCAGAACCGGCTGTTTACCACGCAGGCGCATTTGGCGTTTGATGAGGATATGGTGAAGCGGCAGATTCAGATCCGGGTGGACGGGGGCGGGATCCAGGATCTCGAGCATGCGGATCGGGCGGCTGAGACGGCGCATTTGGAGCATGATGGTGTGGAGGTGGCCAAGGCGATTTTGCGGCTGTTTGTATACGATGATGATGGGATGGGATTTGAGAGAGTATAGATGGCTGTTTTCATCTACCCAGTGACGAGAACTGGGAGTTACGGGCACGAGTCATGAGTGATGATGTGAAATGTGAATAGTTTCTTTCATCATACGAAAGGCTGCATGCTGCTAAGTATATACTTCCAAGGAAATGACCTCGGGAATATGAATAACTTGGATTCACAAGAACCTATGCAATCATACCCGTTTAAAAGACATATCGTCACATCGTTTTCAAGTCGAGAAAAACAGGCACATGTACCTCAGCCCTTATAACCCTATACAAGAAAACGACCACCCATACGACCGATCCTCTATACTCAGGCCTCCGAGAACCGGAATAGAGGTGACGGGGTGGGCGGAATAGACGGTAGCTGCGGCGACTCGGCAGACGCCAACGATTCTCCCGCGCGCGAATGAACGGTGGACTGGCTCAGACGGTGCGCGCGAGTCTTGCCTTGTCGTACGCTCTCTCCGTCGCTCAGCAGACGACCACCGGAATGGCGAGGACTCGACCGGGACAGTTGACTCGATGGTCGAGAGAGATTGATTGAAGGGGGCATTGAGCTGTTAGAACTGGATGGGGGATCTGCGCGTTGGGTCGCAGAATTCGACGTCTTGGAGCTGCCGGGTCCCGGGCTGAAGATGGAGGTCATCTCGGTCGTGACGCTGGTAGTTGCGTATAGCTGGGAAGACCGGGGTGTGGTGGACGGTGCTTGGGCAGAGGTACTGGATTGTGGATTTGACACGTCCGAAACCACCAAGCTCGGACGAGTGCCATCCGTCGAGACGCGAGTCAGCGCGTCGGGATTGTTGAGAGTGTTGGTGGATGCCTCGTAACTGGTGCGATAGAAACGAGTCGAGGCTTGTCGAGCATCGGCGTTGTCCACCACATACGTAATCGAGGGCGAGCGACTGCGACTGAACATGAGGGAAGTGCGCTCAGGCTCAATATCTTTCATGAGGAACTCGTCGAGGACTTTGCTCGTGTCTTCCGCTAGGGAGAGGGAGGACGGACAGAATGGATCCTGGCTTTGGTTGTGCATCTTGCGCCGGCGACGGGCTCGAGCCTCGCGCAGAATGTACCAGATGGCGAGGAACAGAAATGCGGCCAAGGTGATGAGGCCGATGATAGTTGCCGCCGCGATGGATATTTCGCCGCTGCTCCATTTCGTCGGGGATCTGGGGATGTGTTCGGTTGCTGCAACGGGGAGTGCAGCCGATCGAATCGGTGTCATCTGTGGGAGGCTCGTTAATAGTGTTGTTGAATTTTAAGAGATCTGAAAGATAGTTTGAGCATGAAGTGAGTCCAGTGCAGATGGATATGCTCTCGAGATGGGAATCAACGGGCAAGTATAGAAGCTGTAAACAATGACTCAGGGAAATCGGCACCTGCACCCAACGCTACTTCCCTTGCTGCTTGAAGCCATGGGAATCATGGAAATCATGTCAATATTTAGATCTCTAGTCATTAATAACTGTTGTTTAGTTTGCAGTCTATACAAGAACCAGGGAGATAGAGTGTATCCACAGCCATCCTCGTGGAAAGAGACATTCCAATCTCATCCAGCCAACCCAGAATTAATTCAGAAGACATTCACAGCCTTTGAAAGCAGGTCCATCCCTGATTTATTCTAAGTTTCATAAAAGATGGACGCTTCCATCGATGCAATCGCAACTGACTAAGCACGATACGACACCTAGTTAGTTAACGTAACCTGTAAGCGAGCCGCCATTGCAAGCGAGCCGCCACCCCAAAACACCATAGTTAAGGCGATATTTTACAACTCAATTATTCAACAACCATAGCTTGGTTTACGTTAAAAATAGATAAATAGACTATTTAAATAATAAGAAATAACTAATTCTAATCATAGAGTAATCTGATATATATTTCATGATATTACCAAAAATACAGACATATATAGGCACTTCTGGCTATAGATATATATATCTTGAGTACAATGTCTCGAAAAATTTTCATACTCACATAGTACACTATTTTTATCTTAAAGAGGTTATATTTATAGTAATACTATATAATAAGTTGTGGTTGTTGAATAATCAAGTTGTAAAATATCGCCTTAACTATGGTGTTTTGGGGTGGCGGCTCGCTTGCAATGGCGGCTCGCTTACAGGTTACGTTACGTCATCGCGGATATACAGATGGGATCTCACGTAGCATCATCTCTTTCTTTCTCCATTCGCAGTCTATCTACAACCCTCACCTCTTGACTCACTACTTGACATTTCCATTATCATGCCTCTCGTCGTGCCCGGTGTCACCTCCTCGCTTGGCGACAAGTCGGAGTGGATCAACAAGTTGATGGGGAAGAAGATCAGCGAAGGCGGGAGTGATGAGGTGGTATGTGCTTGGATTCTTTCAATCCTATCATGAATATTCCTGCTCACTATATTGCTCTAGTCCTTCGCTAAGAAGGATCTCCCCGAGTCGCACCGAGTGTTGAAGCCCGGGGATATGAAGACGATGGATCACAATCCTGAGCGGTAGGATATCCCGATCGATTCGGACCGGACCGGTATTGATTGCTCATACTTTGCTATAGATTGAATGTTCATGTTGACGATGACGGCACCGTCCGCGACGTGACCTACGGCTAGGGCAAAGACCGTTGGATCTAGAGTCACTTCTCCATACAATATAACTGATAGCTTACGCATAAATGTATCTGCTTGATCATCATACCACACTACAGACTATCATACATCTCCTCCGGTTTCCACCGCATCAGAGTGATCGAATGCTTCGGGAACACATAATCCCCCGTCGCATGCCATGCCGACTCCTGCACGCTCACCTCTTCGCTACCCTTCATGTTCGTCGCAGCAATATGACCCCCCGTCACCGTAAATACAGCAACTTCGCCAGTCACCCCCTCCACTTTGGTTTCAAAGCTCCTCTCATCGTGGATATTGACCACAACAAGATTCCCGAATCCATCTTCTCCAATCGTAGCGCTAACATCTAGCCAAGGCGTATCTTTGTCCATGCCACGCAGCCATACCGGCGAGGTTTCACCCTCGTATGTGCCGCACGCGACATGAGCACCGACTGTCCACCCGCGCATGAACCGCGAGAACAGCCACAGCGGCCACCAGGTCGTTTGCTTGGTGATGCCCGTCGGCGACGTCATGAGCGGGGAAATAACATTCACACTTTGCGCGATGCAGGCCATGCCGACGTCGCGGCTCTTGCGGACAAAGACGTTCAGCCAGATGGCGACGGCGAGTGCGTCGGATAGCGTGTAGCTTTCTTCGGCACCTTTGCTGCCCTCGGCGCGGATCGGGTCCCAGACATTCCACTCGTCAAAGCAGATGGTGGGCCGGGGTTGAGTGGGCGGGACGCCGTTTTCAACGCGGGCGAGATCGATGAGAGACGAGGTGATCTCGATGGCTCGCTCGGCGGCGAGTGGGGCTGTTGCGTTGGGTAGGTGGGACGAGGAGCTTGTGTAGAGATGGATGCTGTGCATGTCGATGAGTGGGACGCTGCTAGTGGAGAGTGCAGAGTGTGCGGGGAGGAGACATTGCTTGAGTGTGAAGTAGTCCCACGAGGCCGTGCCGTCCTGACCACAGAGGATGAGGATCAAGCTAGGGTCGAGTAGTTTGAGAGCTGAAGAACTTAGCATCGGGGCACATGATATAGATCGATGGCATACCTTTCGCCCATTGCATTGCCTTGTGTGCATATGCCTCCTTGGTCATTTGCTCGACTTGCCAGGGACCCCACGTTTCATTTCCGAGGGCCCAGTACTTGACCTGCAGAATTGGAATGAGTATGCATCCGAGTGTTGGGAGCCGGAAAACATACGTTGTATGGCTGCTCACGTCCATTTTTGCGGCGCAGATTGGCATAGTACGTATTGCCAGTGCCATTGCAATATTCCACCCAGGCCAGTGCTAAACATGGTCAGGAATGCGGTCATGAAAAATTCCATTTCATAGGACAAACCTTCATCCAAAGTACCGGTCCCAAAGTTGAAGCACAGATAAGGCTCCGTCCCAAGGGCCTCACACCACTTCATAAACTCATCTGTGCCAAACTGGTTCGTCTCGGTCCCAAGCCAAGCAAGTTCAGGTCTACCGATGTCAGATCAATTTGATAGGGAAGCACTCAGGGACAGCAGTAACATACCGTGCCGGTCGTTTGTCTTTCGGACCAACGCCATCGAGCCAGTGGTACGTGGCGCAGAAATTCCCGCCGGGATACCGAATCACGGGGATATCGAGGTCTTTCAGCGCCTCCAGGACATCTTTACGGAACCCGTGCTCATCGGAAAGTGAATTTCCCGGGTCGTATATGCCTCCATAGATGCATCGGCCCATATGCCTGGAATATGTCAGTCACCCTATAAATAGGGTGGGATCGTATGACGGCCACTGACTCGGTAAATCCGGCATAGATGTTCGGGTTAATTTTCGAGATGCGGCGATTAGGATGGACAGAGATGACCGGGGTGTCCTCGTCGCTCAATTTGGTAAACGTAGTCATGGTCGCCGGCAAAGGCAAGGGATTGTCTTTCACCGGGATACTTTGCTTCGGGACCACGTGGAGTGGTTGAAATATAGACCAGGCAAGATGCAACGACAATTCAAATCGGAAGAAAAGAATCAAATTGAAGGACTGCCCTCATTGAAAAAGGTCCCGGATCACACACCAGCGAATTCATCCTGCACGCCAAATCGCAGCCCTGGATGCGGCAAATTCCCTGCGGGGCAACGTCAAGACGACAGCCTGGGCATGGGAGATGAGGCCTGTTACGGAATAGCATCAGACTTGGCTATGCTCGAAACATCCAAGCTCTCGGCTGCGATGGCTGGGATCTGATGGCGTCGCAGAGAGCGTGGGAATTCTTCCGTCAATCACGGCGCCGCATGCCCGACGCCACACGCTTCATTAACCCCGGTCTCTGTAGCCAGCCCCGCCAGTGGCCATGAAGGGTCGAGAGTGCGGCTTTTGAGTCTTGGAATGGCATCGATCATGGTTGCGAAATGATGGGGATTGTTGCTTTGCGGGGATTCCCGAGGCTGAACTAGCGATGGATCGAGTTTGTGGCTTGGACGAAGGAGATTCCCCCGAGTCCTCGCTTCGAGTTCCGTATGACCATGGGATATGTAGAATATAAATCCCCGTAGACACAATGTGTGGAGATCCCCAGATCGTCGAGTGACCGAATTATTTTTGCGGGGAAGTGGAGTGCCATCATGCGTCTCTCGCCGTCGTGGTACCAGGTATGCGTGATGGAAGATAAAAAACAACCCCCGGCTAATGATCTTGTAGTTTCTGGTCGGAGTGTTTGCTTCCCTGGGTTCTTTTCTCTATGGATGTATGTTGGTCTCGACTCATCAAGTCTTCACTAACAATTGCCAGACGACCTCGGTGTGATTGCAGAGGTGATCGAATGCCAGTCTTTCAAGAGCAAATTCGCTGCCAATGATACTGAGACGTACAGTCACCAGAATATCCAATGAATCCTCAGTTGCTAATCAAGTCACAGCGGTCTGGTGGTATCTTTGTTCACCTGTGGTGCCTTTGTGGGTGCTGGACTCGCCGGCCCCAGTGGTGATTACCTGGGTCGGCGGAAGACCATCTCACTAGGATGCTTGCTTTTCTGCTTAGGCGGAGGTCTTCAGACTGGGGCTCAAACGGTCGATTATCTGTACAGTGGGCGTTTCTTCGCCGGTGTTGGGTAGGTCATAGTTTACCCAAAGAAAAGGATCGAAGCTGACCACAGCAGGGTCGGCTTTCTCATCATGGTGATTCCCCTGTACCAGGCCGAGATCTGTCATCCAAAGATCCGCGGCCGAGTCACAGCGCTTCAACAGTTCATGCTCGGCGTTGGTGCGCTGTGTGCGGCGTGGATCTCGTATGGAACATATGTTGGTTTTGCCGCCGACAACAACGCTCAATGGCAATTACCGTTGGGCTTGCAAGTGCTCCCTGCCGTATGTCTGGGCGTTTTGATTCTTCTTTTCCCGGAGGTGAGTCCATCTGCAGATAGCAGCCTGCGTTCGCGGCTAACACGTCCAGTCGCCTCGTTGGTTGATCGATCACAACCGGCCCGATGACGGTCTGCGAACTCTGGCCAAACTTCATGCCCATGGCGATGAGAATGATCCTTGGGTTCAAGCCGAGTACGCTCAGATCCAGGAGAGCATCACTTTTGAACACGACCATGAAGCCAAGTCGTACACGGAGCTGTTCACAAACCGATCCTCCTTCCGTCGACTCTTCCTGTGCTGTGCATTGCAAGCTTCGGTGCAGATGACGGGTGTCTCTGCTATCCAGTAAGAGTGATTATCCTTGGAAACTGGAGGATAAATCAATTAATCCACTGGACAGATACTATTCCCCGAGAATGTATGCGCAGATCGGCATCAATGGCGCGGACACCCTGCGCTACCAAGCCATCAATTCGATCATTGCCTTGGTAGCTCAGTTCCTCTGTATCCTGTTCATTGACCGACTTGGTCGTCGATGGACCCTGATCGGCGGCAACCTGGGCAACATGCTCACTTTCCTCGTGGCAACGATCCTGCTCGCCCGGTTCCCTCCAAGCACCCAGAACAGCGGTGCGCACTGGGGATTCATCATCATGACCTGGGTGTATAACTTCTCCTTCTCAGCGACTTGCGGTCCACTCTCATGGATCATTCCCGCCGAGGTATTTGACACGCGCACTCGGTCCAAGGGCGTGTCGATTGCCACCATGACCTCGTTCGCGTTCAACACGATGATCGGTCAGATCACGCCGATTGCCATGGAGAGTATTACCTACCGCTTCTACTTCATTTTTCTGATCTGCAATTTCACCAACGCCATCTTCTTTTGGGTCTTCCTGCCCGAGACGAAGAAAGTGCCGCTGGAGGAGATGAATTATATTTTCTCGCATGCACCGTGGATCGTGCCGGGATCGCGAAAGCAGGACTACCTGCCACATGATCTGGAGCGCAAGGTTGAAGAGCAGGAAGTGAAGCAGAGTGCGGTGCACTATGATTAGCAAAGTGAAGAGATGTGGTCGCGGCCCACGGTATATTGATAGTCGGTTGAGACCATGTTACTAGTGAGATTTTTGCGGGGTTCTACGTGCAATAAAGGCATTTCCGGATCCTTTTCATATTATTCCGAGTCTGAATCGGACCCGTATGCAGCTAGACCCAGTGCAACAGGTGCCGGCTTTGCTGGCTGCTTGGCGTCGGCCTGATCCTTATCTGTGGTGTTCGAACTTTGGCCTGCAGGAATCGCCTTAGCTGCATCTTGAGGCTTCGTATCTGCTGGTTGGGGGTTCGTGTCTTGCGTCGTATCTTTATAGGACTTGGAAGTTGCCGGCTCTTGGTGCAGAGACGTCTTTTCCGTCTCCGCCGCAGAAGCCTTGCGCTTCTTGCCCGGGAGCAACAAATCCTTGCCCTTGTCGCGCCGGCGCTTGCGGGCTGGTATTGACCATTCCTCCTCCTCCACTGGAGTCACATCGGACGATGTCGGTCCAAGGAGCGCCTTCTCCGCCTCTTCGCGTTGCTTGCGAAAGACCTCCAGCTGGTCCGCGGTATCCTTCTTGACGGCGGCCTCTTGGGCGCGTGTCGACTCGAGCACGGAGTCCAGGAAATCAACCTCGTCTTCGTCTAGGGCGCGGAATTGGTTCTTCAATCGGATCTTCTCCTCGAATTGTTCCTGTTTGGCCACTACACACCGTGCAACGGTCACCCTAACATGTCAGCCGTGCGCCCCTGTCGCGTCGATTCCGCCTCCGATCGAGATGCGCTTACTTTTGTTCTGCTGCAAAACCTCGTAAAGACTCTTCCCGTCATTCTGTTGGCCTATCTCGGCCTTGCGCCGGCGCTCCTCCTCCAGCTCCTGCTGCACCTTGAGCCATTCATCATCGCGCTCCACGGGCTGATCGGTTGTGCCGGCCGAAACGAATCCCGAAGACATGACGACCAGCGGCAAAATGGGTTCAAACTCGACTTTCTCCCCGAGACGGAGACTCGGGTATATCGGGGAGTGGAGCGTCAATTTATCCGGAAGAGTGCACCAGTGATAACACCGGGATGTAGTGGAGTCTTTGCGAGGCCGAGACAAATCGGGTGAGAAGCTTCTCGAATGGAAGTTGGAGAAGTGGAGGCGGTCACGGGAAATTGCATTTAGCCGTGGCATTGAACACGGAGTTAACCACCATGATGGTAAATTCTACCGAGCTCAAGGCCATTAATGGATCAAATGAGGGAACTCTGGAATTCCCTTTGAAGTCACCGAGACAATTCTCCCGGTGGGAAAGGTCCGTCTTCCCCACAAAGCCATGGAGGGGCAAGCAACCCACCCCGACATCATCGCTGCTTGGACCTGCCCACTTTATGTTGCAATGCTCCATATAAGAACGTCGCCACCCCTGGTCTTCTCTTCATACCATTCACACTCTCATTATGTCTAACCAGCACACCCAGTAAGTATAGCATTCACTAATGCACTCCACATTGGGGATTGTAGTATTAATGCCCTTCTAGGAAGACCTACACCCTCAACACGGGCGACAAGATCCCCGCCATCGGCCTGGGGACCTGGCAGTCCAAGCCCAACGAGGTTCGCGTGGCTGTCAAGGATGCTCTGCTCAGTGGCTACCGCCACATTGACACCGCTCTCGCCTACGGTAACGAGGCCGAGGTTGGTGCTGGTATCCGCGACTCTGGCGTGCCCCGCGACCAGATCTGGGTGACCACCAAGCTCGACAACACCTGGCACCACTGCGTTGAGAAGGGCATTGCCTCTTCGCTGAAGGATCTCGGTACCGACTACATTGACCTGTACCTGGTGCACTGGCCCAGCTCGACCGACCCCAATGACAAGTCGAAGCACCTCCCCGACTGGGACTTTATCAAGACCTGGTATGTCGAGGGAAAAGAACCAAGGAGATGGGATCGCTCTTGCTAACTCCTCACAGGCAAGAGATGCAGAAGCTGCCCGCCACCGGCAAGGTTCGCAACATTGGTGTCTCCAACTTTGGCATCCAAAACCTCGAGAAGCTCCTGAACGACCCCAGCACCAAGATCGTGCCCGCGGTTAACCAGATCGAGCTGCACCCTAACAACCCCTCGCCCAAGCTCGTGGCCTACAACACCTCCAAGGGCATCCACTCCACCGGTTACTCGTGCCTGGGCTCCACCAACTCGCCCCTGTACAAGGACCCAACCCTGTTGCAGATTGCCGAGAAGAAGGGCAAGACCCCCCAGCAGGTCCTCCTGGTCTGGGGTATCCAGAAGGGTTGGAGCGTGATCCCCAAGTCCGTCAGCAAGTCACGCATCGAAGGCAATTTCGACATTAACGGCTGGGACTTGACCGCCGACGAGATCCACCAGCTGGATAACCTGAAGGACCGCTTCAAGGTCTGCGGCGATGACTGGCTGCCTATCAAGGTCTTCTTCGGCGATGACGAGTAAATCCCAAGGGGAATGATTATGAACATAGAAGAATAGATACCAAAAATGCAATGCCATGGATATAGGCCTCGGCAACCCATTTCTCCATGTCTCCATCGTATGTACATCTGTACAAGGAGCCGTGGTCAATCACAGCTTAATCCACCTCCCCATCCACGTCCGCACAAGCGACTTGGCCTCATCCACCAACCCTAAATCAAGCAACACCTGCACCGTACCCCGAACGGCCGAATCAAGCGCGGAAGAGATCCAACCTTGTATAAAGCCCGTATGATCTCCGACAAAAACCGTCCGGAACTCCGTCTGGTAGTACGCCGGGATATACAACTCCTGCTGCCCAACAACCGGATCCGCAAACGCACCCACCTGATGCGGATCACTTTCCCAACAATGCCGTTCAAAAAGACCAGTAAATTGATCCGCTGCGATGTCGCCATGTACGGCGATCATGGCGCGTTGCGCAAGCGCGGCATGTTCCTCATCCGACAGGGCAGCTAGCGACCGCGCCATCGAGTGCGAGACAAACGATGCCAGAATGACGCCGGGCCCGGTACTATTAATTTTGTACGAAGGGTAGCAGACGTCGCCGACGCCGGGGACATCGACCTTGCCGCATCCGCCGAGGATTGGATCGGGACCATGCTCCCAGAAACGCGATCTATAATGCAGTGCCACCTTGCACGCGGGCTCGTAGTTGAGCCTGGAGATTGCGCGGCTGAGCAGAGACGAGTACGGCGGTAGATCCCACAATCGGACTTTGGTGAACGGCGCCGCGACGACGGCATAGTCATGTTCTTTGATCTGGCCCCCTCGCTGGAACGGATCGCTGCGCCAGGATACTCCAATTCGGCCCGATGTCTCGTTATACGCCAGGCCCTCGATGCTGCGGTTGAGCGTTGTCTTGTGTGCGACGTGTGGGTGGAAAGCGCGTGGAAATGAGTCGAAGCCCTTGTCAACGGTGCGCCATGTCGTCGCGCCGAAGTAGGCATTCTCGTAGATCTCGGTCCAAACGGGCAGGTTCAAGGATGTACCGGCAACGTAATCGCTTACATTGGCGCTGGAGCCGACGGCGTAGCGGAGGTACTCGATCTCAGACCAGTGGAGTATGTCTTTTTCGATGGCTTCTTTGTGCACTTTGTACATGTTAGTTGCGATGCCACGCACATGCTCACGGTCCTTGAATGTGCTGGAGAATTCGTCGTATGAGGTTTTGGCGCTCGTGACGGCTTCTTTGTCCGGTGATGCAGCCTCGACTGCGGCTGAGACGTTGTGCGTGAATTGCGCGGCTGATGGGATCTGGCCGTTTGGCATACGAATGCCACCCGAGTCAACGGGCACATTTGGGCTGTGTTGAACCCAGGGGATGAATGAGACGTGTAGATCGGGTCTGTCGGCATTCATTTTGTTCAGGACTTTGGCGAGTTGAAAAACCGTGCGGTGGTCTTGGAAATTCAAGGTCTCGTTGGTATCCGCGTATTGCACGCTGAATGGGAGGCGCATGGGACCCATTTCTTGGTATTGGTATTGGTCCGGGCGAGTCTTGTTGAGATATCTGGTGCGAATACGTCCGCCGAGCCGCCCAGAGGACTCATAGATGTGCCAGTTGTGCATTCCGACAGAGTTCAGGAGTAGGCTTGTCATGAGCCCGGATATTCCTCCACCGACGATAGCGATAGAGGCATTCTTGGCCCCGGAGACGAACGCGGCACTGTGGTTTTTTGATTTCATATATGCAACTCCGTCGAACCATGCTCCGTTCACATCTGCCACATCAGCAAGGCTCTCACGTCGGCGGATAGACGAGGATATCTTGACTGGCGCGGATCGGCCGACGAGAGTTGAACTAGAGAAAGCATGAAGGCAATTTGCATCCGGCGCACTGGAGGGTACCACCCACACAAAGCGTTCCGGCTTGTCATTTCGTTCTACGAAGACACTTCCAAGCTCATGGTGGGCCTGTTCAGGGCTGTGAATGTGGCAATCTCCATACACAAGGCGAAGAGGTCCCTCGAAGGCCTGGTCAACATAATCGACATGGATATTGTGCACCGAGTCTCTCGTCACGCCCAGAGGCTCGTGGATGTGAATCTGAGTCGAACCCCCTCGCCCGGACTCAGCTACCCCAAAGCATAGGAGAACAAGGCAGAGAACAACATATCGACGATCGATCATATCGCCTTGGTCGAGGCAACCCCAGTGCGACGACTTGGGCGCGATCAAATCTGGGTGAGAATGATTTTAAGAAAAAGGACGCCACAGTCTTTCAGCCCAATCCAGGGATGTCGTCAGAATGTGTGATTCTCGGCAAGATTAGAAGTGGAGATGTGATGGGCGTGCTCTATCCCCCCTGCAAGCGTGGAATCCACGTTGCACCGATCGGCGCGTCGAAGTTAGGAATCCTTCGATGACAACCTGTGTGAGCTCCGATGAAGGCGCCCAGTTTAGTCATTAAAAGGCATCTGTTGCAGCTGGGCGCGGTCGAGGTCCGCGTCCCAGATCATTCTTCACCTAGCTCTGCATTGTTCCGAGCGCTTGGTACATTCTTGCGCCAGCTTTGCAGGGCGAATGACATTAGGTGGGGAACTCCCTGTCAACGACCTTGAATTCTGGTCAGCCTTTGGAAAACCTCATGGTGCCAGTCACAGATGGGATGCTTCTGATGTGGTTGATTGTCATGAGGGTTGGCTCCAACTTGGTCGGGCGCTGGAACGCTGGAATCAGCGGGTATAAAAACAGACGATCTATTCCACTTTAGCACCCTGGATCCTTCAAAACCATGTCCACCATCAAAGTACAAGAGGCGATTGCAATATGGGGAGACCCCGGGTATATGGTAGTATGTAAAACCCACAACTCAGCGCCAGCCACCAACTCTTCCCTCGTCCCATCGCGCCTTCGCTTCCTTTCGTGCCGCCAACTTGGACGCTTCAGCCCGCACGCGCCGCACCCAATCTGTGATCTCCTTTTCCGTGGCACGGCCATGATGGTCTTCGTCCAAGAAACTCTCTTCCACGGCTTGGCAAACAGCTTCCTGCTCCACAATCGCCCCGCTGAGTCGCTGGTACAGCGCCTTGGGCGACCATGGAGCCAGGGCCGCATCCATCTCGCTTTGTTTCTTTCGCCAGGAGACTTCCAGTGATTGATGTGTCAGGAGCATGGTTTCGGTAGAGGAACGGAGGTCGGTGACGTGCGTTTGCATTTCGAGGAGGCGCGTGGTGAGCTCCTTGTTGACTTGGATGAGGGATTCGAGGTGTTGTTGACGGGCGGTATGGGAAGGGTGTTGGGCAGCGAGAGCAGACATAAGAGCTGGATCTTTCAGGATGGCTTGGAGGTCGACCGTTCTGGGACAAGGGTAAGCTGGTGTCTTTCCGCGGTAAGTGTCCTCTCTCACGACTTGTCCTTTACGAGCTCGGGCAACCAGCCCTCCTCCGCGCTTGGTGGTGACGGTAGGGCCACTGGTTGCTGTATCCCTGTGGCCTGGCATTCTGGACGATAGCTTGGTGTGTGTTGGGGCGCTGGCATAGAGGACATGTTTTGGGGGGTGTTGCCTCGGCTCGCTTCATGGCTGCTGGGTTTTGGCGGCGGTAGAGGAGGGGTATCTGGATTCATCACCGCGCTCATCATCGGCGGCGTGGAATAGAACGACGATTGCGGGGGATATGGCGACGTGGATTGAGACATGGCGAGGAGTCTATGGTGTGGGGATGGACGTTGCGAGTTGGAGATGCGGGCAAGGAATCTTGGCGGCCGATAAGCCTATGACGAAGTCGCAACAGTGACATTTTTACAACGATTGAGTAAGGATATAACGTGGTTCAGGTATCATATTTCATCATGACTAGATATGTCCGTGTTGAAATAAAATACCATCATGGGATAGGTAATCGGCGATTGTGGTTACCAAGAGGTCATGTATATACAAGGTCGTGATTCCAATGAAAAGGCTTTAAAGCCTTTGCCTTAAACACCCCTGGCGGGAGAGGGGCCAGAGAATAAACAAGCCATGTCTCCGGTTGAGACACGTTCTCACGATGTGAGCCTCGGCATGCCTCGGCGAGAACCCAGTAAGATCGAATAGAAGGGTATCATTATTATATGCGTCGGCCCTTATTCCGTCCTCCTACGCAAGTCGCGTTCCGATCCTTCGATGCTCGAACCGGCAATAGCGTCTCGGACCAAGTCCCGTAGTTGATTTTGGGTTGCCTCGCTGTGGAAGTCCTCTCGGGCTGCAAGCTCATCAATGCGTCGCCTAAACTCCGGGTCGGCTTGGAGCTCGCCTGCGTTCGCTTCCTGTTCTGAGACCGTGCCAATGTTGACTTGCATGTTGTCGGGAATGGGCTGCGGGGCATTCAACGGTCCAGCTGACGAGTCTGCGGCGGGTGCAGGTGCGCCTACAACCTCCCGCAGGTATGCAAGAACCTTTGGGAATTCCTCGTCGGCCTCCATCTTCTCATGAGCCTTGTATCCTTCATCGTTGGTCTTGTTGTAATCCACTCCAAGCTCTTCGACTAGACACCGAGCAACGTTCGGTTGCTCCGTAACGAACAGGCAGGTCTCGCCATCTTCGTCGAGAAGGTTGACATTGACATTGAATTCTTTCACGAGGGCTCGGAGAAGATCAAGGTGGCTGTAGGAAGCAGCAGCATGCAAAAGCGAGTAGCCATGTTCGTCCTGACAGGATGCGATGGCGGGGTTGGCGCGCAGGAGCTCCAGCAGGGCGGACGGGTTGTCGCAAGCCAAAAGGTAGGGATTCGGGGTGGCCATAATGAGTCACTGTAGGAGTCTCCGTAAGAGTCACTGAAAAAGAAGAATTGGAGGCTGACAAGTCGCGACGGGCGCAGGTAAAAAAAAAAGTCCAAAATGCGGCGGGGACGATAAGATCGGCCGCTTTTCCTTTTTGGTTCCCCGCAGTGTGACACACTTTTGACTCTTCCCCAACTTCAAAAGCCCTGAAGTCCTGGGCTTCTCTGCTTCATCAATCCTTCTTTCTCCTTGCTATCCCTCTCAATCATGGCGGCACAGGACCCTCATGTGGTCGCGCAGCTCCTCAAGAGCTTGGAAGAGGCCCGCAAAAACGACAAGGGCCAGAAGAAGAAGGGCTACACTTGCAAGAAGAACACCTTCACCGTCTCAGGAACAAATAATGTCACCGTGGACTCGTGGAAATTTCAAGACTGGGATTACAAACGACCTGATCTCCCCACCTACGCTCGAGGTCTCTTCACCACGCGCCGCCGAAGAGACAACATCCCCGAGATCGCAGTCCGCGGGTACGACAAGTTCTTCAATGTAACTGAAACCAACGACACGCAGTGGAGGAATATCGAGACCAACACGCGTGGCCCCTACGAGCTCAGTGTCAAGGAGAATGGCTGTATTATCTTCATTGCGGGACTCGAGGATGACAAGTTGCTGGTGTGCAGCAAGCACTCTACGGGTGTTCGGCATGATGTGAATGTTAGTCACGCCATGGCGGGTGAAAAATGGGTGGAAAAACATGTCGCGTCTGTAGGCCGATCTACTAAGGATCTGGCACGGGTCCTGCGTGAAATGAACGTGACGGCTGTTGGTGAACTATGCGACGACAGCTTCGAGGAACACGTCTTGGCCTATGATGAGGCGTCTGCGGGTATTTATATCCACGGCCTCAATTACAACCTTCCCGAATTTGCAACCATGTCTGGAAAGAAAGTGCACAAGTTCGCCGATGCCTGGGGTTTCAAAAAAGCCAAATATGAGATGTTCGAAGATATCGACTCGGTCAAGCGCTTTCTGGAGGGATGTGCAGAAACCGGGACCTGGGATAACCGCGAGACGGAAGGCTTCGTGGTCCGATGCCAAAAAGGCCAAGGGGGCAGTGAGCCATACCAGGACTGGTTCTTCAAATATAAGTTTGAAGAACCTTACCTCATGTACCGCCAGTGGCGCGAATGCACCAAGGCTGTGATTGCCGGGCGTATGCCTAGAATCAAGAAGCATGAGAAGATCACCGAGGAGTACCTTCAATTTGCACGAAGACAATTCATTCAGGACCCCAAGCTTGCTAAGGAATACAACCAAAATCACGGTATCATTTCCTTGCGAGAGGCATTCCTGAAAGAGCGCGGGCTGAAAGGCTCCGAGATCATCGCTATGGAGGTCCAGCAGCAAGGCCATAGCGCCGGCACAGAAACTGAGCGAAATGTTATTCTCGCCCCTATTGCTTCTTTGGGATGTGGAAAAACGACCGTGGCACTTGCGCTGGTTCACCTCTTCGGATGGGGCCATGTACAAAATGACAACATCCCCAAGCAAAAGAACAAGCCCAAGAAGTTTGCGTTCATGATCACCGAAGAGATGGGGTCTCATCCGGTTGTCATTGCCGACCGGAACAGTCACCAGCGACGTGAACGCAAGCAACTCATGGAAGACATCTTTCCGGTGATCCCCGACACCCAGTTCGTTGCTCTGCATTATGTCCATGAACCTAAATCGGAGCTCTTGCCTGCGATCAAGGAAATCACGCGGAAACGAGTCCTCGAGCGCGGCGACAACCATCAAACCATTCGGGCAGGCACCAACCAGCAAGGGGAAACCATTGGCATCATGGACGGTTTCCTTAGTCGTTTTGAGGGTGTCGATACCAGCCGTGACCCTGACGAACACTTTTCACATGTCATTGATCTGGATGTCTGTGCCTCGTCTCGCGAAAACCTCGAGACCGTTGTCGCTGCTCTCCATGCCGCATACCCTCGGTTGATTCCAAACATGCCTTCAAACGAAGATATGGATGCCGCGGTTAATGCCTCCATGAATGACTACCAAGTCCAGGAGGATTTGAGCTTCAGCTACGGAAAGAAGCAGAAGAACGGCCCCAAACCCCCGGCCACCGAGTCCTCCAAGCTCACGCCTCCTCTCCTTGCACGAAAAATCGAATACTTTAGTATTAGCGTGCCTACCAACGACATCACTTCCACTCTCCACTCTCTCTTCCCATCCTCCACGCCCCGTGAGAATGCCCGTCTCTATCATCAACTCGTGAACTCGCGTCGCATTCAACCTGCCTTCCATGTCACCCTGATCCATCGGGCTTCTCGCGAATCGGACGCGGGGACATGGTCGCACTACACTAAACAATACATCGATGCCCTGACCGTCAACCCGGTGCCTAACCCCGTTCAAAACCCGCCCAAACTCGGTCCAGCCCGCGTGCGTCTCGAGCGTTTGGTTTGGGATAACCGCATCATGGCCTTTGTCGTCCGCATCCTTCCTGCTGGGGAGGAGCCTACCCCGGGGACAGAGAACGGGGGATTCCCCTGTGCGAACGCCATCCCGCATATCACCGTTGGCACGGCGTCGCCGGATGTCAAACCGAAGGAGAGCAATGACCTCCTTCGTCGGTGGGTTGAGGTCGGATCTGGTGGAGACACGGGCATTTTCGAAGCCGAGGTCCAGGGTGTGAAGATTGTGGATGGGTCGACGGGGTTGGTGATGATGAAGGGGAAGTATTAGTTCCGGGGTACTTCCTTGACGAATTGATCGTGACGCCGCCACGTGCATAGCATACCGTTAGTTTTAAAATGTTGAATTACTTCGATTCTAATTTTGTGTGTAAACTCTTTGTTGGTAGATATCTCGAATCAAGTCGAGACATAAGATACTATTCATCGATGCTTCCTAGTTTCGTCGTCAACAATGCCAACCTTGTATTTCCTTTGAAGACGCTAGTTTTGGAACAGGACCTGTCTCTAAGATTGGGCATATAGCCAAATAAGCGCCGCCGAATCATAACCGGGTTCCATAACTCAGTTGGTTAGAGTGTGGTGCTAATAACGCCAAAGTCGAGGGTTCGACCCCCTCTGGGACCATTTCTTTTTTGTTTCGGTTTTTTTAGCCCTATCTCTGTAGATATACATTCAAAGAAAATATATTTTAGAACAAGAAAATGGTACTAAACATCCAGCTTAGTGTCTTAGCGGCGAATCCGAGACATTAATGATCGTGAAATCTAAAATAGGGTGTGGGGAATATAAAAATAAAGTCACGCCTTTCAGCCACCAATTCCTCCCGAGCTAATGCACATGAAATCGGAGCGATGCCAGATGAATATTGTCTCCGTGGCTGTGTTTGAGGCTGCAGGGCGATTTGGAATCGTGCTCAGGAGAATATAAAAGGGTATACCGTGCTCCCCGAACGGTTCCGGCTGGTCAATTGTTGATTAATTTGTTGTGCGGCTCATTATGCGTTCTATATCCTGGTTGGTCCTGGCCACCAGCTCGGTCTAGCCGTGGCCAGTCCCAGCGATAACAGTACCCAGCCGCACGTCCAGCCAAGAGCCTGGAAGGACGGCGTCGACTCGTTCCAGGATGAAATCAAGGGCATCTACTGGGACAAAGCGGCCGACTCATGCACCGAGGAAGAAATGGGAATCCTCGTCAAAGCGACTCGCGAAGCCGAGAAAATGACCGCGCTGGCGATGAGCGATGACAATCCTACTGAATCTGCATCGTGGAACCGATACTTTGTCAAGGACAACGTTGGCGCACTGAAAAACACCTGGTCGACCAACTGGGAGATCTGGACTCAGATCATGAGTACGTATGCTTTCCACCACAAGTCGAATGTCCTAACCGCGTGCAACAGAGAATCTGCAGCAAGTCACGAACTTCCCGAAGCTGGCCAAGAGTAATAATGCCCCCCGCTGGAAACGCGTGACATATCAATGTGTCTCGAAGGAACATGAGCAATGCGTGGGCCGCACGTAAGTCGGTCAATCGATATAGTTGGCTAACGCGTCCAACGCAGTCAAGGAAGGAGGTTATAAGTCTTTCATCATCGATATAAAAGCCGCGGTTCCGCCCTTTGAAAGTGGAGGGGTAAGCATTCACCTTGCCCCAATAAAACAAGGTTGCTTATAGAGGTACCGCAGGTCAGAAGTATGTACAATGATATCCGATCCTATGGCCTCGCGTGGAGAAACATCAAGAGCAAAAAGAGTATCGAGTTATTGATCACTCAAAATGGTATATCACTACCTTGTCCACTATTGCCATGTTGCATAATCTCACCCCTTCACAGCGGATAACTATGCCTAGTTTATTATGGACTATTGGCTGCGCAACCACTTAGGCTGGGACGACGACGGGTCCGACAACTACACAGCCAAACGCGACGAAGAAGGGACACAGCCGGCATACGGCGATGAACAGGTCAACGAAAGCAACATCACCATCAGCGCACCGCAATGCAAGCACGATGATGGTGGATCAAAAGCAAAAGGCACGAATGCGACGTCAGCAAAAGCTCTGATCTGCCGGCGAAAGTGTTCCAGGGCATGTACGATTCATTCTGTGACAGGGTGTCTGCCGGCAGCGAAAAGTCCGAGGTTTGGTGGAAAGTCAACAATAATGGCGACAAGCAGCATGATCTGGCGAAGCGCACGCCTCCTGTCTCGGCCAAGGATTATGTGCAGGCTATCGCTTTCTTGCGCTTCATGCCCGGTGATGAAGGCCCACGCTCGAAATTCACCCAAGGAGGCACGTCGTGCAAGAAGACTTGCCCCGAGCCATATTATTCCCTGGCTCAAAGTAGCTGTTCGTTTATCTCCAGCTTCGACTGCAGATTTCGTTTTGGTCTTCGCTACTCTCTCCGTCGGTGGTCGCGCTGGAGGAACTCAAGATGCGATGGCGATTTCTGGTTTCGTGGATGTGGGGTGTATGTGTACTATTATGAGGATTATACTATGCAAGCGGAATCGAAGCCGGACACTCTCTGTGGCCTTGAATCCGGTAATTAGAAGAGGGGTTTTTTGGCGGGTCTTCTAATAGAGTCTTTTCTACTAGCTGGTAAGTTCGAATTATATACTTTTGATATTTTATTATAGATACAGTGAGGTGGTATCTATTCTTTTCATTGACTGATATATTCAGATAGAAATTCGGACACTTCGTGAAAAAGCTACTAGGCCGCACAAGCGCAGCCATGTCACTTGTTGATATGTATTTGATAATCTCAAGAATACGCAAGACATTTATCACTCTTACTCATTCCCGGTATTCAGCCCGTGAAGCGAGCCAAGGACCAAGTTAGGCATGAATCATGGTGTACAAACATTGGGAATTAATATATGCATGATGCTATTGAACAGAGCGTCAAGAATTAACGACCTCCCGATCCGTCACCATCACAGCTACAACATCTACAGGAGCGAGAAGCTACCGAGAGAACTCATCACCCTGAGCAGCCTCTTCTATACCTAGGCTTTGCGAGGCAAGCTCCGGTCTGGATTAACCAGCCACCCAGGACGTGACGCGCGAAGCACCGAAGCGACCCATGAACTGCAGCCCGGTACTGCCCATGGGGAAATAGCTGACGAGGTACCAGATCAAGGCGGCGATCTGAAAGACCGAGGAGATGAGAGTCAGGAGGAGGGATTTCAACTAGATGATAGAACGGCGTTAGTCGAATTGCGCATCACAGAAATTGTAAATACCCAATGACGGGAGAGATGCCAGGGCCGATGGGAAGTGAGCTCGAAGATTGCGCCAAATTGTCTGCAAGCCCAAATGTCGGTGAGACCAAGACTCAAACCTTGCACCTGAAAACAACTCTATAGTAAAGTTCCGTGGTTACACAGGACTTCAATAGAGTACAAGGTGATATTGATCATACCCGCGCACTCGCTTCCGGAGCACACTGGGGCGTGACAAGTCGAGTCACGTAGTACGGCAAGATAGAGCGCAGGAATGCAAGATTTCCCCTTTCCCCGATAGTTCCGTGCAACCAAGCCCTGGCGCAAGACGGGCAAAGAGGGTGTGGAAGTGAACGATCGGCAGCGAAGACAAGGCACTTACCCCGATGGCAAAGTAAAGCGTTAGTGCGATCGATCCAAAGTAGGATGCCGTGAAGGGAAGTCGTGATCCCGAGATCAAATGTTTAGCGTACGACCACGGTCCCATGAGGACAGCCCATGATAGCAAAAACAGGACAGACCCGACGGACCACCTACAAGTAAAGAATATCCTGTTAGCATCCAGATATCTACCAGGCAACTTGCGGTTCAGGTCCTTGGCACGAGGCGCAGGGTATCCTCAAAGGACTGGCGAATCAGACGCGATAAACGGAAGATGAGCCTGCACATGGCCCGGGCTCTCATCCGCTCATGACCAGGATCATGCCAGCGGGAGATCTGACTGGTGCAGAGTCCGGAAAAGAGCTGACGAGGATGGAGGGTGGGGGGCTTGGAGAAGGAGGGTACAGCCGACTGCAGCCGAAGAGGGCTCAAGAGCAGGCAACTTACAAGATGGCGAATTTGCGGGGCTTGAGCGAAAGGACGGGGAAGAGGAAGAAGCAGATCAGGAAGCAGACGGCGGCACCCAGATTACAGGCCGCGAAGATGAGCATCCGATCCCACCGGCTCACTACAGACCAGTCGAGTTAGCGCATTCCCCGATCTACTCCTGTCGGATCGCAACCACTTCAACAAGCATGCCCCTCCTACTCCCGACGCAGGAACTATACGCCTGTCGCCTGGATCGAGGCACCGAGGGCGAGAGGATCGATGGTTGAGGTCATATCACGAGGCGCAAGAGGCTAGGGAAAGTCAAACTTACAAGCAAAGAAGCCCTCTTCTTCCTCGCGGCGATTGGCTGCCGGGAGTGGTGCCCCAGGGCCTTCATTGTGGGTGGGGAGTTGAACATAGCCACCCTGGCCAAACGGATTGAACGACTGCAAGCGAGACAGGAACGGGGCATCGGACGAGGCATTCGTCCGCACGGGAAAGTCCGGATCCCGGCGCGACCAGCCTAACGAGTTGACCGAGTCGCGGAAAGAGTTATTGGCCATGATATAGAGAGACTTCCCGGGAGCTCGATCCCAACTGCTCGGGTGGAAGAAGAAAGGGTACGTGCACGGCCGCGTCTGCAAGCAAGGCCCGTGGCCCGGGGGATCAAGACGGGAGGAGAAAACGTCTGCAGGGACTATGCACGATGGAGTGCAGATGATCTACACCGAATGATATGGATGTAATCCCAGGCGAAGCGTCGGTTGGCGGAGACGAGAAAGGCACAGAGAGCAAGCAGATGATACCAAACACCGCAGATTCCGGTTGTCAAGGAACCTTGGTTCCCACCGGGGTTTGCGAAGGTGGGTAAGGACGAGAGCCCTACACGGTGTGGGTGATGGCCACGAGCTTGGATTGGACAGGCAGCGATGGACTCGGTCGATCTCTTGGAACCTTACGGGTGATCCACACTGATCCCTCCCCGGTGCAGTCTGCCTACTGGATGCGCACCCACCGGATCTTCGCACTCTTTCGGCCACCCCGGGAATGGCAGGGACGATTCGGGCGCGGCACAGGCGGATCGAAGCGAAAGGAGCGTACGACGTCAACGGACGCGTCGGGATCGCCAAGCGGAGGACGTTGAACCTTGAGGAGAGGAGAACGGGGGGAGGTCAAGGACAGCCCAGGGCGTGGGCAGTGATTGGGTCCGGAAGCGCCGAGCTCTGGCAGAGGAGGGATGGGAGACGAGGGGAAGGATACGCCGGATGACGCGATGGCGTTGAGCTACTGCGACCAGCCCGGATCGGCGAGAGAAGTGTCAGATGATAGTCGGACCGAGCCAGGCAGTGTAGGAGGAGGATGAAGTCGGGGAAACTAACCCGGTTGGGCAAAAACTCACGGGCCATGGACAAAGCGGTCAATCGGATAGAAGTACGGAGTACGCAGTAAACAGAACTTACGACTCAGATTTATGATGAGAACGATATTCTGATTTCATATGCCGGTGGACTTGAGAAAGTGCATCATGAATAGTTCTGAATCCTATTCGGCATGCCCCAACTGGAGTCCCCGCGTCGATCTCTGGCCGGTGCGCACCCTGTGGCGATCGGAGGTGACTCCGGTGGACCTGGGGCTGCAGAAAAAGAGCATCTTATCGGAGATGTTCCCTCGAGGTTACATATCCCAGTCGCTACCCGTTCTGTACGACGAGCTCGAAATTGTCCGATGGCCGATTCGGGAAGGCCGCAACTCCGAGGCCTTGGGTCGTATTTCCCCTCATTATTGAGCGTTGCTTTTTTGTTTTCATACAATACCTCCGCGCTTCTGCAGCCCGGTCTGGTCCGTCCTGTGCGTCATCTCGCCAGGGTTTCAGACCATGTCCTCCCTTGCATCAAACCGTGGATACTCATACCCTCCGAACCTTGACGGGACGGGACGTGAGATCCACGCTTCCCCTCTCGACACCAAATCCCGTCGCGGAGATCATCCCGGCCTATCATGCTCCCCTCCAACTTGATGATTCTTTACACACCCTCGAGGCTGACTCCATTCCATCCGGGAAGGTTTCGCGATGTGGCTTAGTCCCGAATGAGAATGGGTCTCCAGTGCAGGAGGGTGTGAAGCACCCATCATCACGATTGGCCCCTCATCTCAGACACATTCCAGCTCGGCCAATCGTCGGGGTTGCCACATTCTTGAGATCAAGCGAACGACGCAATCACAGTACGACCGGCAGGCGACAGCGTCTTTTTTTTTTATCGTTGCGCTGGAGCCTTCTGATCACGGACCACATCGTGGGTGGAGTTGCCCAAGACATCATCATCGCACGGTCCATGATCGCCCCCCAGCTCGACGTCGCTGCACGACATCTTCCATGCGCACGGATCGAGATAGGGCTTACGAGGAGGCGTTTCGTATGCATCCTTCCAGTGCTCACCCTTCTCCACGTTCTTACGGATGAGAGTTGCGTGGTTATCCCGTCGATCGCCACTAACTCCGGTGCCTACACCCTCTCCATGCGACTGGCGCGTGAAGATACATGGGTGCATGCCGGAAGATCGCAACCCTCCTTCATCCACATGGTCTCATTGGGGGATCTCGACAGTCCATGTATGGGGTCGGGGACACTAATGCACCTGCGCCGATAGATTAGCCTTTCTTCTCTCCGGTATGCCTGTAACCCCATGGCCATCTGATACATTCCCCCCTCTGAGTCATGACGAGGGCACAGGTGACAAACATCCGGACTATCATGGGATGGGCGCCGTTTTACTGAATCCGGTTGTATCACCCTTCCCCCCTTCGTAGTTGCTAAGACCTGAATGGGGACAACCCGGGTGAGGAAGGGGAACAGGAAAGGAAAAAGAAAAAGAAAAGATAAAATATACACTCCACCATCATCGAGGCATCGGGGGTTTACCGTTGCCACCCCTCACGCACACCCCCCCCCCCCTTCATCCAACCCACCCACACACCCAAGTAAAACAAGATTTGAAATTTTTAGAAATTTAGAAATCTGGCACGATGCCAAAGTCAAGCCGCATCGCCCATGGATTCCCACCGATCGACGGGCTGCATGACCGATGTTGTAATATATCAAATGAGAGGTGCAGGAGGGGCTCGAGTTCTTAAAGTCTCCATTTCCTCGCTCGAGCTGCAAGTACTCCTCCTCTGCGTTGTCACTTCCTCACTGGTTTCTCGACTTCATCGTAACCCATGATTCTCGTGTGGATTAGATCTGTGAGATCTTCGGGTAAGTTGGTGCCTTCCTTTGGTTCCTGCATATTGTTTGAGCCACGTGTGGATGTTGGGGCTCTGCGGTTGTTGACGTGGTGATGCTGGAAGAGAGACTAATGCGAAGTGGGACACAGGACACAGCTTGCATCTTCAACCATCCCCAACATCCCATCCAGTCCATACTTCAACCTCCGGTAAGATCTAAAACTTCCTTTGGTTTTTTGGCCTTGATGGCCTCGGGGTTCAGGCTCCAATCTCACCGCCCTCTTACGCACTCCACCGCTGCTTCTCCCCACTTCTTTTCTCTCTCTCCACGGGGTTTTGATTTTGGCTCTGGGTTTGTCCATCCTTTCGGGAATTGATAGAGCGGATCTGGGTGCCTGGCGCAGGCCTTGTGTCCGCGATCTTACTCGACTCGATTGGCGAGGCTCAGCCCCTCCCCATTATTGTTCGCGCTTATCTGCCCTCTACCCCCCCTCCTTCTGACTCTCCACCTTTCGCCGCCACTCCCTGCCTCTTTCGGTTCCTTGTTTGCTCATTTGCAGCTTCTTGGTAGATTTCCCCTTGTTTCTCTTCTCTATCCCGTCGAGACCATCCGGTTCGACGGTTCCCTCCAACCTCGGATCCCGACACCCGCCACTCGTCACCGAGGATCGCATCGGGGCTTTCTCTTCCGACTGTCACCAATCCCGACCTTGCGATACATCCCTCTCATATTTCTCTACTCCCGTACAGGTTGGTGTCTTCCCCGTTTCCCTGCACATTCTTCCCCTACCCCCACAGCGTCAAGGCAGTTGCCTCCTGTCGCCTTGGCGCGGGCGCATTATTATTTGCCGACCCTCCCGCCGGCACCGCCCTAGCGCTAACATCGCGCGTGCCAGATTTTTTTTCAGAATCTTGTCGCATACCTCTTGGCCACCTGCATTGACAGCTGCCTGATCACAGAGGGTCAGTAAACTGGAACGACGAACTCGCCACCTAGCCGACCCCGCCCTCCCCCACAATTGAACCACCATCGTTAGTCTGGATCATGGCAGAAGCAAGTCTTTTCATCAAGCACGAATCTGACGATCGCAGCAATCCTTTCATGATGTCTCATTCTGGTTACTCGATGGGCAACCAGTTTGGGAACCCCAATGACGGGGTGGACCCCTCGGACTTGACCATGCAACAGGGCGGTTTCATGCCTTACTCCTATGGCTCACAGCAGAACATGTCCTCCAGCTTTAACTTTGGCAACTCCGGGATTGACACCGACGAATTGCTGGATCTGGAGATTAGCGGTCAGAATGGCGTCCCTCGCGACAACATGAATTACATGCAAGACCAATCGGGTGGAATTGCCATGAGTCACCAAAGCCAGATGTCGCACCTCTACTCCAATACCCCGGACAACGCGCCCATGGCCAGCCCTTTTGCGCAGAACAGTTTCAACTATGAGCAGTTCCGGATGAACCAACCCAACAACCACCTTCAGAATGCCAACTCCTTCGACCAGAACTACATGAACACCAAGGCCCGTTCGGGGATGGGCGCAGCACCGGATGGGCGCAGCCCCATGACTCCAAAGACACCTGCCTTGGGGTCTTTGAACCTCGGCACACCGGAGCCGGGTAGTTTCCCCCGGCCAACCCATTCGGACCTCTGGATTGCAGCACCGTCATCAGAAGACCCTGTCAAACCAATGGGACGGGACACCGGGCAGTGCGCAATCATTTGCCGAGTCCCCCATCTCTTCGCCGGGACAGCAGTCGCATCACGCCGGGATCTCCGAGATGATCAAGTCCGGCAAGCATGCGTCACTCCCCGCCAAGGTCGACAGCCACCTCCACGGGGGCGCCCCGGATCTGGAATCTCAGGAGGCCAAACGTCGCCGCCGCCGTGCCTCGCACAATCTCGTTGAGCGCCGCCGCCGTGACAACATCAACGAACGCATTCAGGATTTGTCACACTTGGTTCCGCAGCACCGCCTCGAAGATGACAAAGTTCGTAAGCAGCTTGTCAACAACAGCACTCTCTCCATGGCATCCATGGCGGGTGCCGGTGGTAACGCCGCGACTTCTCTCCTTGCTGGGGGCAATGGACGTCGTGCCACCCCCGGTAACATCACCATGGGACTCCCCATCGAAGAGAAAGAGAAGGGGCCCAACAAGGGTGATATTCTGAATGGAGCTGTTAGCTGGATGCGTGATCTCATGTGGGCCTTGCATGTCAAGTACCAGCAGGAAGCCGAACTTGCCGAGATGATCAGCAACCTCGGTGGAGCCTGGCCATTTGAGCCGACCGAGGAGGAAAAGCGCATGCGCAGCGAGATTCTGGATGCGCTCGAGAAGAATGATCCCACCTCTTTCAGCTACACCCGTGGGCCGGGTAGTGGACTCCGCGTCCCCAAGCACACCAACCTGGCCGGGGATACCGTCCCAGGCGGCAGCGATGGCCTCACTCCCCCCAACCTGAGCCCTTCCTTCCACAGCGGTGCTAGCAGTGCCAATGGTCAGCCCCAGTACTGGAACAGCGCTGGCCATGCTGCCATGAGCTTTAAGGAAGAAGATGAGTATGGGATGGAGATGAGCTAAGAACCGTCCATCTTCCATGAGCTGCATTGTGAGATGACTTGCATACACGGCGTCCACGGAGGATCCGACCAGTCGGCGTACCAGGAGTGTGAGGGGCCCGGGTTCTGTGAATCCCTCATTTGTTTTATGGATCTGTTTTGCCTTGCATCTATCGCCATTTCGATCTCCCGTTCTCTTCTGATTTATGTGTATTTTGGTCTTACTTTTTGGGCAATGACGGATCTATGGGTCCTCCAGATATGAACCTTCATGTCCGGGGAATCCCATACTCCCGATTCGCCCCGATCTGATCGTTAATGGGCTTGTCTTTCGGCTTGATGTCGTTTGTGTTTACTATTACTATTTCATCGATACCCCGTTTCTTTCTGCATTCGGCTCGATCCTGATTTCCTTAAACCGTTGATTATGCTGCAGGCTGTGAATTGAATCCTGATTTTCGCCATATCTGAGAACTTTGCTTGGATTTAATTGCTCGTTTCTTGGTTGTGCCTTTTCATCTCCGCTTTGGCTTCGTCTCTTTGTCTTGTGCTGCTCGAATCCTCTCTTTATTCGGTAGTGCAGATAGCAATCGTGCTTTGAGGCCTTGTATCCGACCATCTTCCCGTAGATCTATATCCGTTGCCCGAGAGCAGAGATCGACTTACATGACTGGCAGTGGATCTAGCCACGCCATGATTTCTCCAAAGGTCTACCATGTTTATTCAAGGCCAGACACGGCGTAATGAAGTTTTTATACCGGAATACTCGAGTCCTTATAGTCAACATCCCTTTCCGCCCATGCCCCATAAGGAATAATATAATCCATCAACGTCCCTTCTCCAACCCACATCTCCCTTTCAAACGCCGCCACCAAATCGAGTCCATTTCAACAGAGCCCCCGATGTCCAGATCTTCCCATCCCGGCACCACCGCTTCTCCACCCACTGAACTTCCCGGTCCGACTTCCCTCGCCATAGGCAGCATGGATTGGGATGCAGTCGCCCATCTCCCATCCAGCAATCCCGCGGCCAGGACGGGCTGGAATCCAGCACAGATGCAGAGCATAGCTGCACAATCATCGTACACTTTCCGCAGAACTGTCTTTTCGCTTTTACTGGGGTTGTGGCCGGCCTTGCTTGCGCCTAGCATGACGATGTCTAGCGGTGGACATGACGCGAACGAATCCTTGACCAAGCCAATATTATCATTCTGTGATTCGTTTAAAGATGGAGTGGAGTGTCTTACCGTCGGAATGATCCTGGAGAAAGTCCCGACTGACACAGAAGAAAAATGCGGCTGGTGCAATATCGAGATACTCGGTGATGCTTATCTTGCTGAGAATCTGATCATTCCTGCGATAATGGTTATATTACTTACAATCTTAGCATGATCACGCCGACGTGGATCGGACGGCCCGGGTTGCGAAGATTAATGGGTGACATGGAGAGTGAATTGGATGGATTCAATCTGTGCTGTGTCGCTGACCCGAGGACCTTTTTATATCATTCTACTGGGCTTGGTAATTGGCTGAGATAGATTGGTTTGTACTCGGTTGACGGTGTGACCGAAATCTTCTTGTTTAGCTTATGGATTTTTATATTTTCATACCAAATCTGTGTGAGGCCATGAATGGCCCATTCTTGTTCTAGACCGTGTACTTTATTTTCTGGGTTATGCCTTTTTTGTCAATCTCGTGCGAGCCAAATTGACTTCTGTGTTGGCCGTGTCTGTGTTTCCAGTTGAATGTACCAGTCAGGACACTTTTCGTACACAAGCTACATCACGGTCAGGACATGCATTACTTCAGATATACACAGTCCTCATCTGTAATAGGAGCATGGGTGATGGTCGCTGTTAATAGGCAATTTTCAGCTTTGATAGTGCGTGTCTTCTGGTAACATACGCCCAACAGACTTACATTGCACCTCCGGTGGATAATGAGACTGCCAAGACTACGTGCTCAAGATTCTGTATGAGCTAGAGAAAGAATTAATTTTGGAGGGTGATGATGACCGCGACCCCCGCCCCCTCCTCCTCTCTTTCCCCCTGGAGCATGTGTCCATTCTGTCATTTACACAAATCTCGTTTCTTGGACTCAATCGAGAAGCCACCAATGAGCATATCGTTTTGGTGAAATGCACTCCGGCAAGTACAAAAACCAGTCATCATTCTCATAGGGTGCCAAGCAGTTGATACACCTAACAGCTTCGACATAGTCTGGGTAAAACCCACTGTATTCCCAGTCAAGAATCCCAGTGATGACACACTTGCCCCCGGTCATTTCTACCACAATATTGTCCGGTCGTAAGTCACCGTGCGTGAACACGATATGAGGTACGGAGCATCCTTGTGATGGCGGCGATCCCCGACGAAGTAACTCCGTAAACACGTGCCCACCAGGACGCTGACTCGAGGACATAAAGGCTTCAAAATCACAGAGGCTGGTTATTGGTGTCTCGCTTCTTCGAAGATGTCTCCTAATGTCTTTGCAGCCCTCGCGACCCACTCCTCCGAGTGGAGCCCCCTGGATATACAGGGATCTCAAATCGATAAGGATTGTATTCAGTTGGCCGCTGGGAGAAGACTTTTGGTCACAGTCCAGTGTCTGCCAAATCTCTCCAAGTGATGTAGATCGCATATGACCCATGAAGATCAAGGATATACCACTTATGGACACGAGCCCCAGAGCCTTTGGTGCTGGAATGTTTGGCTTATGTCGCTCAAGATATTGTAATGTTGTGTACTCGGTGTAGTCGTCAATGTTGCGCACTGCTTTGACGACTATATCTGGCGAACACTTGAATACCATTTTCTGACGAGCAAACGCGGCTTTCCAAATGACCGCACTGCTTCGGAGAAGTTGACATAGCCGTTGGGGATGTCCATTAGGTGAAGACTCCTCAATTTTGGACACGTCTTCGAGTAACTCTGAAACCGCGTGAGAAAGCGGATAAAGTATTTCAAGTGGATCAGAGGCACAAAGAGAATCTCGAATATCTTCGCTAGGCTGTGCTTTCATTGTTTGCATACTAGCTTTCCTCTCTAGTGGGGAGATTAGCTGTGTTAAATATACATGTTGCCATGCTCACCAGGACAACCGTCGACAACACTCCGCATGCCAGGGAGGCGGCTGGAGTAATCAATGGGCATTCGAGTAGTCAGGTCTATCTCTGGATCATCGTCGATAGCAGCTTGTAGCTTTTTCAGCGTATGAGCGTTAAACCTCACAGCCTTAGAGTTGCCTTGCGTGGGAACATCCGACTCGTCATTTGCTCTTTTTTTGGCCATGCCGGCGAGGAAACCTTCATCAACTAGACGGAAAGAAGGACAGGAGAAAAGCCGAAGAGGATTCCCCAATGCAGTGACAGTATGGAGATGTGGCTGGAAAGCTCCTCCGGTGTTCAGCGATGTGTAATGGGAATCAGTTGAACGCAGGTTAGGGGTCATGTGATATCTCTCAAATTTTGCTCCGCTAGATACGATGGTTCATTAACACGTTGACATCGCGTCTACTATAGATAGCGCATGCCGCCGCGAAGTCGTGATTGTCACTGGACCATCTCCCTCTATGAGGTGAATAGCTTTCGTCACCATCTATATACTGGAAGATGAAAGAATACTTTCCAAACCACGCTCTCTCGAGAGCCCTTGCCGTTCCCGGAGAAGAAACTTGGGGAAATGCACCAAATGGCCGCGCTGAAGACGAACAAAGACAGTGTATAAAAACCCCGCCACGCCCACGGCAATGATGCTGATGAGAGCGGGCCACTTGAATTGATCTGGCCGCGAGAAGAAAATGGTCGAGCTGTAGGAGCCAATCTCAAAAACGCTTTGCCAGGCTGCTTCGATAGAGGAAAAAGACCCTCGCACTTCTGGTTCGACACCCTATATGTTCAATGTGAGTCTCAGGGTACAGATACCAGACAGGCGTGTAATGGGAATTGAAGATGCCTCACCTCTTGAACAAGGATCTGTGCACACAAGTCAAATCCTCTCAGCCCAATCCGGCTGACGATCGTGCTTCCCACAAGACCCGATGCCGAGATGAGGGGATCATCTGCAAATTTCCAGAAGATAACCGTTCCGCATGCAAGACATGCAATCTGCCAGTTTGCCAACCAGATTCCGGCGCGAATGGTTCCGATTTTGCCCATGAGCCAAGGGGCGATCCACGTCGCTAGCACTTCAAAAGCAACTGACATAGTTCGCGCGATGACGATCTGCGTTGAGTCATAGCCTGCCGATAATAGCCAGGTGACCATCTGTCCGGCAAAGGATAGCACCGTTAAATAGAGCAAGGCTTTTGCGAATGATGGTAGGAACATCGGATGATGGAAATGACAGGAAAAATCCCTTGCCGCTTTCCCAGCGAGATTGGCAACTGTTTTCCAAAGGCTCCATGGCTGGTCTGTAGGTGAGGAATCTGGTGAAACCACCCTTTTTGGCTGCTGCAATCCAGGGACTCTGTTGTATACCTACGAAGAGGTGTTGGTTTGGTCCGTTAACAAAGTGTTGGGTGTCATACCTGCGCGATGGAAAAGTACTCTACAACGACGGAGAGGACATTCATTGCGAGATTAGCCAGAATAGCGGTCTTGGTCGACATGTCGTTGAAAAGAGCAATAAATAAGGGCCCGATGAGTTGGCATATCAAATCAATCCGTCTCATCTGAGCATTCAACACTGGATATGAAAGTTAGTAAGAGACCGGATCGGACTGTGCGATTGACACAAACCCTTGAGACTTTTCTTGTTGTTCCCGGCAACGACCACAACCTGTTCTTTTCAGTAGTGATAGAGCAACAAAAGGTCAATTATATCATACCCAGTCCCTTTCCACAGATACAAGATTCATCACGGAGCACAGCTTCTCGATGCAGGCCAACAGTGCCAATGCAGCAAGCAATAGGTTGTCGACGAGTTTCGGCACGTCCAGACCAATCGCCAGGACATAAAATATCATACATGAAACCGCCACAGGAACACGTTGGAATACTAATTATCACAGAAATACAAACTGTTAGTCATTTAACGCATTCTTTCAGATCAACCAGAACGCACCAATCGAGACTCGAACAACCTGGAGCCGATCACCCACATCCACGTAGTATCCCACAGCCGGAGCAAAAATGATCCCGGCAAGGCCGCGAGATAGAGCATAGATCGACATGGGAAGTAGCGTGCCAGGATAGAGCGTCGCGAGGTACAGAACGGCGCCGAATTGGAAGACACGCGAGTTCCACGTCGAGAGAAAATGGGAGAAATACAGACGATAGGCGATTCCTGGATCAAGTGCATCTTGATCATGGGCTTCGTGGTCGTGCAGTCTAGAATCGGGTATCACACCTGTTTCGGCTTGTGCGATGAGAGGCGTGTCTTCGTCCGGGCTGGTTCGTTCAAGATATTTTGCCATGGCGAGAGAGCCTTGGGGAAGAATTTGTTGTTTTGTTTGAAGATAATGACGGGCGTGGAAATGTATTAAAGGTGATTTAAATTCAGAAATCTCGAAATATGCAAAGACCATCCGGCATGGCGAGACTTGATCCTTCGGCGTGGTGGAGCCGAGTACCTTGGGGTTTAAGGCTCGGATCCACCTGGACGGACTCGTGTTGATCTATACCTCCGGTTTTGCTTCTGATGGAGAGAGAAAACTGGCGGTTCTGCTTCATGTACATGGTCACAAACCCCGGACTGATTCTAATCAACATTGATATCTTTTCGACTTGTTGCTGCCGTAAATCGATGAGTGATGCTTCTCTCCGCAAGTCCCTGGACCCACCGTGGCAGCTCAACGTGGATCCAAGCCAAGATGGACGCTCCGAAAACACCGCTTACAAAGACATCCATCCGGTTCAGGCTGGGACTTGCATGAGTGGACTGACTGGGATTGATGTTATGGTAGATACTGAAAGCATTTATCGCGGGTTCCGCTTCACCTTGGCCACAGCGCAAGATCCAAGCCAGACAAGCCTTGTGAAAAACTCGCTGGTCTCGTGAATCAAAGCCACCTCGCTGCGTTTCAGACGAGAAGTGTCGACGGTTCGTATTTTGTTGCCAGTCGACATGAGAGCCTCTAGATCAAGCTGCACACGCCCATAATAGGGATGAATAATGATGTTGAGGAAAAGAGCCAAAGCAGCCGTAGTCGCGTAGAGGGTGATGAATCTAAAAGCACTTAGCAATTGCGCAAATCTCTCCATGCCGGTTGAGCTCACGGGAGTGCATTTTTATCGATCTGGTCCACCAAGAGCCGCAGACACCAGAGTGTGGACCGGCCAGCTTCCAGTGAAAGATCGAAGCTCGAGTGCACGACATCGTGCAAATCCCTCGTTCCGTCGGGGGCATCGGAGGTGCATTTCCGAACCATCGTATGGATAAGAATCATCAAGTGGTTATATTCCAATTGTATGGACATCCGCTCGTCCACCTTGGATTGCAGAAGCTTAGGTATGTTTCGAGGCTTGGTCTGGGAGATTGAAAGGGCCGGGCGAATGTCAAAGGGAATGGTCTGTTTCCAGCGCTCAATCTCTTCATCGAGATGCCGGATACAGATGAGGAGTTGGTTATCATCTTCTTTCAATGCGTGAGCAGAGAAAAGCTGTCGGTAGACTTTCTCTTTCAGTGGTCCCAGACAAGGGCTGGAAGCAAAATAGGGGATCGACGGAGGGACTCTGGGGGGAATGTGGCGAGAGGGATTATGATATGTGAAAGGGGCAAAGTGGGCAAGTGCTGGGTCCGGGGGAGTTAGATTACAGTACACATCGGTGAGAATTGGTGGGCTCCCTGTCCGAAGTGAAATATCTTTGTCGAGCATGTAGCAAATCCAGAATAGTAACCGGGTATGGCGAGCCTCTTCGTTCCCCCAGGACATTTCAAGACCCGCAGGCTGAGATGGATAATCCACATGTCCACCCAAAGAGCAGACTATGCGACATGCGGTGGAATGGAGAGAAAGAGCACCTTGCCAATGGCCCTTGAAAATCCGTACAATTTCCTAGAAAAGTATTGTTAGATGGAAGAGTTGCACGTCAAGCATTAAATGGTGAGCTTACCAGAATTAGTACGGTTTGAAGTGTCGGCAAACTCATATCGTCCGCGAGGTACATGAGCAAATGATGCGCTCGCTCCTGGTATACGTCTCCGTCGAAAGAAAGATTCCAGCTGAAACCTGGTTTCAGACTGGCCATGCATAGGGCGCCAAATAGACAAGCCCTGGCGGAAAGATGACTCTTTGAAGATATGATTTCCTCGGCTGGTTCATAGGCGATCTTGAGTGTCGCTTGAAACAATTCCTGGTTCAGGATGGGAAATGCATGTATCACTGAAGATAGAAACAAGCTTTGTAGCGTCTGTCGGGTTTCGTCCTCGTCGGGCAACTCGAATGGGCCTTGGGAATCTCCCGGCTGAAACTTAGAGTATCGGGGCATTCCCCATATCGGGATGCAGAAATCACTCTCGGTAACTTCCTGATTCGTTCTGGATGAGATCCAATCAAGTCCAGCCTGGGAGGAGATGGACATTCCATTGAAGAACAAGTTGGGACCTAGTTGATTTGGAGAGGCAGTAGTCTCATTCCCGGGCACGAGAGGAATGGTGCTGGCTGGGTCACTCCAAGGCTCTCTGAGGGAGCTAGGAATTTCGACATTTCCATTGGGGCTGTTTTCTTCCCAGGTGTTTTCTACACTGGGATTTTGGGGAGTGGTGGTGTTTGACGCGGTGGGTGTGACCGGTTCCTGAGTAGATGTAGTCCGAGCTAAAGCCGTTTCAAGCTGTTCAATGCGCCTATGAAGGCTCTCTTCCTTGCTTGATTCGAGACTGATGAAAACATAGCAGTGTTAGTTGCGTGTCTGGTACACACTGGTATACAGGGTATGATACATGCGCTTTCGCTTCCTTGTCGGCTTTTCTCTCTCGAAAGTACAGGACAAACCACGGTGACAGCACCAATCACATGGCTCACCAGGGCGAGGGAACGAACATTGGATCTAGATGGAGAAGAGTCAATCGCGCCAGTCTGTAAGTTGGGAATGGCGGGCTTGCCTTTCTCATGTAGCAGGCATCACAGGCCTTTTTCTGGGGCGAATGTTTCTTCGGAGGCATATTCGTGACCAAGCGCGATGATTTGCTCGGGTCTATAGTTCTGCAAAGGCCGCAGTGAGGGTGCACATTGAGGAAGGAAAACTCGGTCTTTTCGGAGGTTGCGACGTTGATCATTGTGGGTCGCGGCGTTTTCGGAGGTTAACACAACCCCAGACGCCACGATGGTTCGCATTGCCAGCTTTCTGATTTCTCTCAAGGTACTTCGATTGCTGAGGGGGGATGGTATTTAAGATCTAGTTTTCCCGGTTCAAATACTCATTTTTATACCTCGCGCAACAAGCCTTGTATAAGCCCATCATGACGCTCCCGGCAAAATGGACGAAGCTCCTCGAGACCGAGACCCTCCAAAGATCCTCGCAGATAGTTTCTGCGGTAGGAAATCAAGTTTATGTCTTCGGGGGAGAGCTTCGCCCCCGCGAGCCGCGAGACAATGACGTCCACGTCATCTCGCTGGATACTGGTAAATGGTGCATTTGGCGTGGTAACCAGAAATCTAACAGAATGACTTCAGCAACCCCCACGATCTCTTCTCAGTCTGCGACAGCTACATCGCCTTCGCCGCGTGTCGGCACAGCCGCTTCGACTCTGAATGGCAAGATCTACCTCTTTTCCGGCCGCGGGGGTGTCGCCATGGCGCCCATCGAGGAACGTGGCTCGCTCTGGGAATTTGATCCCTCGAAATCAACCTGGACAGCTATTTCACTAGCTGATGCAAGCTCCGACGTGTTCCCAGCTGCGCGCAGCTACCACTGCACAGCCAGTGACGGCGTCGACACGATCTACATCCACGCGGGCTGCCCAGAGAAAGGACGGTTGTCCGATCTATGGGCATTCAGCCTTGCGCGTAGGGAATGGACAGAACTAGCTTCCGCGCCGGACCCAGCGCGTGGAGGGACATCGATTGCCTTTGTGGACGGCAAGTTATACCGCATGAACGGGTTCGACGGCAAGTCTGAGCAGGGTGGTTGTGTGGATATATATTCGCCCCAGACCAACTCGTGGAATTCTTTCCCTTTCACAGCAGATGGCAAGGGAGGACCGACACCGCGCAGCGTCAGTGTTCTCCTACCGGTTGTCAAGGATGGCCGGACGTATCTCATTACGCTCTTCGGTGAACGTGATCCGAGTTCGCTGGGTCACCAGGGGGCCGGGAAGATGCTGGGCGATGTGTGGGCCTTTGACACCGCAAGCCAGACATGGAGCGTGATCCGCGTCGACGGCGAAACCCCCGATCCGCGAGGTTGGTTTGATGCCGACGTTGTGGGCCAGAACACGATCGTGGTTCATGGCGGATTGGGAGAGTCGAACAATCGGCTAGGAGATGTGTGGAAGCTCGAGCTATCCTGAAGGAAGCAATAATGCTCCCAATGCAAGTCTCTCATCCAATTATATCTCTTTCCCCGTAGTTGAGCCATCCTGGTCTAGCGCCACCACCAGAATGACATGGATGCCTGGCCCCGTAAGCAGCCACCTTAAAAGCCGCTCATCCCCACCATCGGCCAGTTTCGAGAATCGACGATTATCTGCAGATCGCCGTTATCAAGAGTGCCGCAATGTCCCACGAACAAGCTCCCGCTTATGATGACCTCTTTGAGTCTCGCGCTCCCACGTTTCTTGGGAGACAGAGCAAGGTATGGACTGTCCCCTCCGCATCGACTGGACTTGGAAATCCTGATTTGGGCCGTGCGGTTCTTGAAGTATACACCGCTTGCAATCGACGAGCCAGCCGATCTTGATGTTGAGGGTTATGCGCATCAACACAGCGGGTCCAGCTCGATCCCTTTGGACAATACTGCCCGCAGTCAGCCGCATACCCACTGCGAGGTCTGCGATCGACAGACAGATCGGCGCGAGAGAAGGAAGGCGCAAGAGCATTGCTGTGCGATGGTGTCGAGGACTTTTGTGCTGATCGCGTTGTTTTTGATGATATTTGGGGTGGTGACGGTTGTCTCGGTTCAGAAGAAAAAGCATTAGGGATCTCGTGATTGAAGCTGGTTCATCTACAATTATCAATCACTACCTGGAAGACGTCGACCAACCCGGGTAAATTGAGTAAGAATTACAGGAAATAGGCCTACTACTCCCCGGAACAGAGGAGAATCGGACCTGTCGTTAAATCCAGTTCATCGCAGAGAAAATGTGAATTCACTACCGGCTACCCTCAACCAACTCCATGCTACTGGGGGAACAATGTGAAACGAACCACGGATGTGGCAGGGTATCGTCAAGGTGACATGAAGGCAATGCTAGGACATGAGATAAGAAATCCATCCGAAGGGAAATAAACGTGGCAAAGGATCCTGAATGCCAAATCCGATAGAACCGGGGAAATGCATAAACTCCACGCGGGTACATCTAGATGGAACCGGGCTCAGGAGAATGTTCTTCTGGCGGAGATCGATTCTCGTCCGTTTTCTCTGCCTCTGCGGCGGCATCGTGAGGAGCGTCTTCGCCTTTAGGCTCGGCCTCACCGTCCGGCTGGGCGTTGGAGGCATCGGTGGGATCGTCTGGCTTGGACTCCGACGCTGCGGTGGCCGCGGCCTCTGCTTCGGCCTTCTCCATCTCGGCGTTGCGGGCCTGCTGACGGTCCCAGACTTCTTTTCGAATACGGTCATCCTTGGCGTTGCGAAGACGTTCGGCCTCTTCCACTCCACCGCTCTTTTTGAGTTTGCCTTGTTCGACGAACGCCCCGAGCTCCTTTTGGAACTTTCCAATTCGTCGGGTCTCCAGCTCCTTCTGCCGAGCCTTTTCGGCCCGTTCGATCGCTTCAACGCGACTCTCGTGATTGGGTTGGAGGGCGCGGACCTCCCCCAGGACACCATCCTTGGCCTTCATCGGGTCAATGGTCGGGTCAATGCCAAGGGTCCTCGAGGTAGCGCGCAAGGAGCCGGGACCGGGGGTCTTTTCCATAGCCTGTTCCTTAGTGGCTTGCTCCACCAGAGCAAATGTCTGCGCGGCTTTCTCGAGATCGTCTTGAAGATCGGCCGCGAGGTCTTCCTGCATCGTAAGCTGGTCTCGTTCCTCGCAGACCAACTGCAACTCCTTCTCCCAAATCTTGGTCCAAATCGGTTTCTCGCGACCCAGGAAATCCTGCATCTTCTTGATCTCTTTCGTCACATTGCTGATATCGCGACTGACACCCTCCAGCTGTCGAGGCAAAGGTCGAACGCCACGAGTGACCACATCCTTCCGCAGATCCTCAACAAGGTCCTGCAAGTCGTCGACGCGACCCACGAGCCGCTCCGACTCGGTGGCCAGTTCCTTTTTGCCCGTATTGACCCGTACGCGACCAGCATCCCCTTCATAGGTGGGGATAGTCACATCCTCCGCGACGGTCTTCACCTGACTGGCCTTGTCACGAACAGCGCTCATTGAGCTGGTAATGTCGGATGTAAAGTTGGAGTAGGTCTGTCGCAGCACGGCGAGGTCGCGGCGCAGACTCTGCAGTTCCGCAATTTGACTTCCACTTCCAGAAATTGGACTCTGTTGGCCGCTGCTCGCAATGCCGTTGCTTCCAGTTGATGCTGGCGGGGAAGCTGCCAGACGTGCCATCTCCTTCGCAGCCTCCAGCTGACGGTCCGATACACGCTGAATGGCCGTCCCTTGGCCGGCCAACGCCTCTTTCACACCCTCCACGAGCTGGCGCACGCCCCCAAAACTGTCATCAAAATGTTTCTTAACCTCATCCAAGGTGTCGACATTCAACACGAGGACTGATCGGTCCTTCACATCGTTGAGATCTTCCAGCTCATGCCGAATGCCTGAAATTGGGTCCTGGATGTAGATCTCGGGTAGATCAAACCCGTTGTCGTGTGTATTCCAGGCAAACTTTTCAATGAAAGCTAGCTGAAGCCGTCCAATTGTAAGATCAGCAATACCGTCGGGGAGAACATATTTCTTGATCTTGCTTTTGTATTGCAGGAAAAGGGTCAGCTCCTTCCCGGGAGACGGCTGGTCGACGGGGAATTGGGGGTACAGAGGGAGGCGTGGCGATTCCAGACGGAGCCAAGCGTTCCGCCTTGGGTGTTTCCGGGCCTGCTGATGGAGGAGTAGTGGTCTTGCTAGGCTCGAATGCATCTTCGAGAGAAGGTCCCTTGGGTGGCTGAGGGAAACTAGGCATCGGTTCGTCGGTCTTTGGAGGCTCACCATGGTCTGGCTTCGCCAAGGGAGGCTCGCCCGGGGCCTTCTGTGTTTGGTCATTTTCAAATTCCGGAACAGCCTGAGAGGGAGGCTTGTATTCCTCTTCAACTGCATGAGGAACGTGGGGTGCTGCTTGAGCCTGCGCGCCCTTGGTTGTCTCTGGATGACGGTTGTTGGATCGCTGTCTAGAGTGACCATACGAGCCTCGCAAGCGCACAGCGTTGAGGCTCTCGCGAACGTCCCGGCCTCGATTCGGAATCGGCGAATTCTGGGTGGGGAGGACTGGCACGCCATTTGTAGAGGTCCCGAGGTGCTTCTGAATCTGGTACGCAGAGAAACGCCGCGATGCGCGTCGTTCCAGCTCCCCGCTTCGCTGCAAAGCACCCAGCGCATCATCCTGTTTCGGAGGAGGTGGCGGGGCTGGGAAATCCGGAGGTGCACCTAGTGTTGCCTGGGCTGGGCGCGGGGTGGTATCATGATCCCGTGTCGATTGCGAGAGCAGTTGCTGAGTCTCTCGCCTTGAGGCCTCCCGTTCCGAGTAGCTCGTCCCTCGTGGCTCTCCCGAAGGCCCGGGTGATGTATGATATGGACTTTGCTGTGTATCCTCCAATGAACCGTTGCTACCATAGCGTCGTGCGGACCGTTTGGGAGACGAGATGTTGGATGCCGGGGCGGGCTGTGGCATGGTCGAGGCTGCGGCCTCATCGTACAGCTGGCCGATGTTGGATCCACTGGAAAGACTCCCCGCGCTCGCATTTCGTCCCGGGAGACCTCGACCCTCATCGCGCTGCTGACGAGACCGTAAGCGAGCCTGCTTCTTCTTCAGGCCATGCAGGAGATTGATTATGATGTCACGGATCTGTGGGAGATATCGGTCGAGGCTTGGAGCGGATGCATCTTGGCTGAGAGTATCCTCGAGGATGGTGCGGAGGATGTCAGGGACGTTGCCCAGGTCCGAGGTTTCGACACCAATGGCATTGAAGGCCCGACAAGCGAGGTTGAATTCATAGCCGAGGCGCACGTACACATCCGACACTTCGGTTTCCGAGGCTTGCTTTCGAGACCACTGGGTGAGTGTTTCCAGCAACTGCTTGGTGGCGACCAAGAGGTGCGTGACGCTCTTTTCGATCTGAGAGATTTGTTTATCGGGCTGCAAAGGGCTGTTAGCGACCTGATCCCCGCGCACACCCAGAACAGCTTACCACGCTTTTGGCCGACTGGGAACGGCCAGAGGCGGACGAGCTACGACCAGATGTAGAGGCCATGGCCCAGACGTGGGAGGTGATTAGGGGCGGAAGTCGACATCCAAGTTGGGCCAAGGTGACACCCAGCCTCCCGAGGGATGAGAATACACGGTGGGGACCCATACAGGGCGGAATCCCTACGGCCCAACCCCAAGATTACCGGGATTACCGTACGGGCCCGTCACGTCACCTGTGACTGGTATTATTCGAAGTGATGGCATCGTTTTGGCACGCAACTTGGTCCAGTGGTTGGATTCAAATGCAGGATTCCTGTGGAAATTGTCATTCGAGTGGATGAAGCTTCAAAAATTTGCCCTGGAGACTCCCTCTTTCGGGGTATATGTTGGACAAGTCAGGCCATAAACAGACATCTGCCCGGTGCTATAGTTGGGTGGACGAGATCCTCTCGGGGGAACCGGGAGATCACAAGGCTGTTGATTGGCTTGGGGGTTGAGATGAATTGCTTTTTGTTCCTTTCTTTTGACAACCTCCCAACCCGCTCCATCACCATCTTTCACCCCGCTAGGTTGCGAGACCGTCTATATATGTGACCCGAACACTCACGGGCAACGATCATGCAGCACACGCCCCAGACAGGCGTACAAGCATACCCACAAACCGATTCACCATCCCAATCTTGATCTGATCTCAATCCATCCGCCCCAAATCCACTCGGCGGGCTTGACAGATCACGACGTATCTCTGGGCCAAGTCGAGCCCACGTCGTACCGTCATCCATACCTCCCCGTGACTTGCACTTTCCCTAAACAATTCCCTCCCCCGTCCCTCCACGATTTCTTTCAACTCCCCCTTTATATCCCAACCTCCCCCACACCCTCGACCATTGTGACCTTTCCCGGTCTTTTGGCGCGATTGTGCTGCGTGTCTTTCCCCTCCCCCGTGAAGGCGGTGTGTTGTGGCTTCATACCTCATTCTCGCGGCTTTCCGCCGTGCGAAGTTCCACGACGCCTGCCCTGACTTGACACCCGAGTCAATCCATGGCTTCCACTTTGAACTCCACGCCGGCAGCCAATAGCTCGTCTGGCAATGCTGCGAGCTCCTCCGCCAACTCTGGCCGGCCCTCGCTGAGACCTAGCGCCAGCACCAAGGGGGACGGTCGCCGACAGTCTGGAAGTCCTGTGGACGGTGGTCAACGGTACGTCCCCGAATCCGCCGCTCAACCCTAACTTGCCCATCCTGCCTGGCTCGACGGGGCAGGTTCCCGTTATAGCCCAACTCCCACGTTATTATCGCCCACCGAACCCCCTCGTCCTCGCGGATGGACTGTGGGTGCACGTGCCCTCGCAATGGCGAGCTTGGGTGCGGGCGGGCTTGGAATTGTGTGTCAATGTACACCAATTGCATCCCTCGGATTAAATCGCATACCTTCACTGCACCTCTGTTTCCTTCGTGGTTGCCAAGTTGCATGTACTGACCTACCATGTTCTACCGCATAGGCGCACAAACTCCCACAAGGCCTGGACTCAAGGAACCAACCCCATTACTCAACGGTCCTCTTTCTCGTCGAATGGCAACATGGCCCAGCGACAGACCGGGTCCCCCAGGCCCGGCCAGAAAGAGTCGAATACTCCTGATAGCCATGCCCATGACCGTCTGGTTTTCTTATTCGCCAGTTTCATTGTAAGCCACGTTGGGATGCGTGGGTGCCGCAACCATGACTGATGTTTATTAGGGCTTGAATACCACCATCACCACCAAGAACGGTGACAGGTTCACCGGCATCTTTTCCTCGTCCTCCCTGGAAGCAAGCGACTCGTCATTCCTCCTCAAGATGGTACAGCGGGCTGCGCAAGAGAATCAATCCAAGACAAACGGCGTGAACGATGTGCCAAGCCCATACCTGGGCGCAGCCCCCGAACACAGCATGGCATTCGACGTTAGGGACGTGTCTGACATCGCTGTGCCGAATGTCTCGCCCGCAGATGTATCCGCAAAGGAATCAAATGGTGGGCATAACATGGCGAGAGTCAAAAGAATGTTGCTGACATGTCCATAGGCACCGCTGGATTCAGGACAGACAGTGATATCTCGGGCAATCTCGCCATTCGAGAGCGTACCCTACAGCGCTGGGAGCCTGCTGACACCGATGTTGACTTGTCGCTCGAGAGCTCTACCGGTGATACAACAGGCTGGGACCAATTCGAGACAAATGAGCGCCTTTTCGGTGCTAGTACCAACTATGACGAAAACCTCTACACCACACGCATTGATCGGTCTGACCCCTCATATCGCCACAAACAGGCAGAGGCGGCTCGGATTGCACGTGAAATTGAGGGCACCGCCGTCGACAACTCTCATATGCGCGAGGAACGAGGTCTTGCGGTCCCCGACACGGGTGATCAAGACGAGGAAGACAAGTATAGTGGCGTGCGCCGCGATCCCCAGACCTTCCAGCCGCTTGTCTCGGGGCAGCCCAACAAATATACTCCCCCGGCTCGTCGGCAGGGCGGGGCTCCTCCCACCGGCCCGGTCAAGCAGCCAGTGACTACTCAAGCTCCAGCCAAGGATATCCCCGCCACCGAGAAGCAGGCCGCTCCTGCGACGAAGCCAGCACCAGACGTTGACCAGCCGGTGAGTGCGGCCAAGGCAGCCTCTCCAGCAGCGCCAGGGAAACGCCCGGGCCCAGAGAATGCAACCGCAAATGTTGAGACTGAGGTGCTGGACCATTTCCGCCAATTCGCTAATAGCGAAAAGCTTAAAATGCAAGAGCGACGTCGAAACCAGGCCACACATGACCGAACTATCAAGCTGAACGAGTTGATGAAGTTCTCGAAAAACTTCAAACTGTCCACCCCCGTGCCAAAGGATTTGGTCCCCATTCTAGCCAAAGACCCCCACAAGCAGGAGGCTATTGTCAACCGAGTACAAGGGGATGAGAAGTCTCCGCCCAAGGCCGCTGCGCAGGTTGCGGATCAGAAAGGTCCTGCCCGGGCTGCTGGCCCTACCGGAGCAGCACCCCCCGCGGCTCCTTCAGACCGCCAGAATTATCCTCGGGGTCGCCAAGGCTACCTCCCCACTGGCCCACTGGCCGGCCCCGGTGGGCGTTTCCCTCAACAGCCCATGCAGGCCGGTCGTGGCGGACCAGGGATGCTCGGTCACCGGCTAGCGGACAACATCCAGCAGCGAAAGGCACCTGGCATGGGTCCTATTCCTGCTCCGTTGCCTATTCCAGATGGACGGGGGCCTCCTACGGGCCCAGCCAGTGAGCAAGCCCGAGTCACCAGTCCTGGCAAGACCCAAGCTCCTACATCGGCTGTGTCGTCGAAGTTTAACGTTCGTGCTATGGAGTTCAAGCCCAATCCGGCGGCGAGCACGTTCACCCCAGGCGGTACCACCAACGCCACTGTTACCGCTGCGAGCCCGCGTCCTTTCTCGCGCACTCGTTCCGTCTCGCGTGCAACGACACCTTCCGCTTTCTTTGGCGCCCGGAAGCCTCAACCGATTTCTGAAAGGCCATCCATTGATAACCAGTTCAATCCTATCAAGCGTATGAAGAAGGAGAGTACTGAATCATCGGAGAAGCATTACACTTTCAACGGAGGCATTCCATTCCCATACAAGACATTACCCACGTGGGACATCCCCGAGGGCAATGAGGAGAAGACTTATGACCAGATGTTCAAACACTCGGCCACCGTCCCCTCCGTTTCGCCCCAAGGCCGTTCTGCCTCCAACAATCCTCATGTTCCTCAGCAGCATCAGATGCCGTACCAATTCCAACCAGGAAACCCCGGCATGCCGCCTTCGACAGGGCCTGCTAATGGCCCTCACAATCATCATGGGCCCGGGCCTGCCCATGTTGATGACCACCACCGCATGCAGCTCTCTGCGTCTTCATCGCAAGTGTTCCCCTCTCCGCGCATGCAGCAAAGCCACATTGGCTACCCTTCGCCTATGGCGCCTCACGCGCAGTTGGCGTATGGGCAACCCATGCCGCAGTTCTATGGACCCCAGCCTGGTCACATGCGACATTATCAAGGTGGGCCCCAGTTCATGAACCCGCAAGGTACCATGGGGGCCCCCATGATGATGCAGCAAGCCTCCAATGGGCCGTATATGGGCGTCCCTCAGGGGATGACTCCGTATAACCCGCAGATGCAAATGTACTCTCCCTCGCCTGCCCATGCCTTCCCCCAGCACGCACCCCCACAGCCTCATGGTGGTTATCCAAGCCCCAGTCGAGGAGCGGCCATGATGATGCACCAAAACTCCCAATCCGGCCAGCCACCGCAGCCCATGGTGTTCATGCCCGGTCAACATGGTCAGCCTGGGTTTGGTGCTCAGCAGCCAGGGCACAGTGAGTCAACTCCCTCCTTCTGGACCCTTCACGTTACTTACGAACTCACCCCAGTTCCCCCTGGGCGTGGTGGATACCCCCCACAGCAGCCTCACTTTTCCGGACCCCATCAAGGCCACCAATTTCCACCGAACCAGCACCGAACCCCGAGCAATGGTTTCAACCAAGTTCCTCAGATCCCCCCTCAGATGCCTGCAAATGCTCCTGCAAACTCGGGACCTGCATCTCAGTCCGCCGAGGCTACCGATGACGGGAAATGAGACGAATGGCTCATGATTGATACCGGCGCGGCTGCCCTCCGTTTCTCTCTAGGATCCCACCGTTTCGCTCCACGGCGATTACTTCACGTCCTCTTTTGCCTTGCGGGCCATCCCATTCATCTGCTCTGGACTTACAAATGGGCCCCGTTTCTCATCTTGCTCGCTGGCATGGTACCTGTCACGAATGTCCCGTGCAAATACAATACATTCGACGTGAGACCTGACTGGTCAGTGACCCAAGAACAATTACCGAGGATTCAGCGCACTGACTCGAACTACAGCTTTCATGATAGACGTATCTATGTGTCTATTTAACACTAAGAGTTTTTGCCAGGGAATATACGAGCTCGTGGAATCCTTGCATTTTCATCCGAATAGCAGATTCCAAAGCTGTTCCATGATCCACCGGCCGATCGCCCACTGTCTGGTTTCCCCGAAGCCTTCCATTGTGGCCGCATGGCGAAGCTCGAGTGTTTCCTCTCCAGGGTTATGTGGTTCGCCACGTTGTCTTCCGGTCTTTTCTTTTCTGGTTTCTTTTGCTATGTTCTAGTTTTTTGTGGACGTCCAGTATGCTCATACTGGGCCCCGGGGGGCTTGATTCATTTGTTTACACTGCCTACCTTCAGGCCAGTGCTAGGATTGCGATGGGCTACGTTTCAGAAAGGGATATGATATGAGCATGGTCGAATCCCCATGGCGGGGAGATGAAACACGGATGGGGACGAGGAGACATGGAATCTGAGAAGACGATTGCGGTTGCTAGCACCCTTGCGGGATGCAATGGAATGAATTATAAAAAAAAACAATTTCTTGAACAAAGTAGATGCGATCTAGATACAGAATCCGACTCACAGCGCATGCTGGGACGATAATCTCGACATTCAACCTCGACATTCAACCTCGACATTCAATCTGTGGAAGAAATCAGCATGCATACTCCTTGCACGATCGATCACAAGTGTGGATATAAGGGGAATCTCCTCAGGTCTTTTCAGTTTCTTTTTTGGTCTTCATTCAAGCCACAGACCAGACTCCAGAACCCAGCTCGCCTCCCGCGGTGCTTCACCCATTCAACACGGCATAGCATGATCTCCCCATCGATCAAAGCAAGACACCCAGGACTAAAGTCGTTGTCAACACCCCCTTAGTCCAATGACCCGGGCGCAATTGAGATAGCCTATGTCCACCCTTCACCCACACCCAGCACAATCTACCCTTTGTCAATTGCCACTCAGTACTTCGTTCATGCAGTTTAATTCCGGCACGGTGCTTTAGGTACTTCCCAGGGCCCTGTCCCCGGGTGTTTTCCCCGTACACCTGTCAGCCGCAGCCATTAGTTCCACGTGAGATCCTCATGGAAGCGAAGCGGACCCTGGAACCCCAGATGGCGGCTGGTCATGCCTCAGACGGGATAGACTTGCACGGGCAGACATTTCCCGCACCGGTGCGGTCATCTGTCTGGACATGGACTGTCTGTACACACGGGTGCAGATCGCAGACCTGCCACCCAGGGTCCCACGGCAGCAAGAACCGACTCTTTCCAGGCCGAACGTCGGCTGGGGTATGGTACCCGAGTGGTCTGCCAACCATGCTGCATTGCGCAGGAGTCAAGGGACTATGACATGAACCCTCTTGCCTTTAAATAGCCGTGTGTCTGTCACAAAACGAAGTAGGGAGGCGGAGATCTCGGGTGTTGGAAATTGCTTCTCAACGCGATTTGAGCGGTTCGGTGGGTAACATGAGTAGGACAACGTTTCTCCATCTCTGCAGCCCGGGGCTCCCTAGCCGGGAGATTCCGGAGATTCTGGAGCTTGTGCCCAAGAGTCCTAGAAATCATTTTCTTCCGCGTAGGTGCCCGACTTGCGTGTCCTGGGTTTGATCCCGTTCGAGACGGGGGGGGTATGCTGGTGATGAATGGAGAGTACCTTCGGTTTTCCGTCTCGAGATGAGAGGGAACGAGGTTGATGGGAATGAAGTTTGGCTGGGCAGTGCGCGGTCTGACCTTTTACCAGTTTCACATCATAGGAGACGCGACATGTATCGCAGGGGGTAGGCAGTATAGCTACTCACCACGTCAAGATCAATTCGAGATGAGCATCGCTGCCACTTTCCTATTATTTTTGAGTAGAGAAGGTGGATGGATGCATGTCGAGGAGAGTGATGAAGATATGCGGAAGAAAGAGGGGAGAGAAATGCGACTTAAATAACCGCGGCGGACCGCCTCAGGCTTACCCAAGCGGGGCCAGTCTCTCGTTTCTCCCTCGACGCAAAACCATCCAATCTCGACTGCGCAATTGCTCAGTTTCTTCCCTTGACCTCTGATAATCCCACTCGTTCTTCCGATCCGCTCGCGTTTCCGTATCGCCTAGGCCATTGGCCGCCCGCAGCCCATCCGCGGGCACTACAGCTTCCCCCGAAGTTGCCAACACACCACCAAACATGGATTTCCTCAAATCCGCCGTCGCCTCTGCCATCGCTAAAGGGAGCTCGTCGCCTTTTTCGCTCGGGGATCGCGTGGATATTGGCGACTCGATCTGGACGCTACATAATGCCACGAAACGGGTATGACGATCTCGAGCGCTGGTCACAAACCATGTAGATACTCACCATGGTTATCTGGCTAGGATGACAGCTCGGCATGCAGTGTATTTACCTTTGACATTGTCGCCAACAAGTCGCGCTTGCCGCTAGCCAGGAATGCGGTGCGCAAGTCGCGCACCTTGCGCCATCCGGGTGTGATAAAGGTTTTAGATACGATCGAGGTGAGTAAATTTGCAGATCGGGCTAGCGCCACTAGGCAGTGCCTTGCTATAATTCTACGAGGTGGTTACTGAGACAAGGCGCTAGACCGAGTCCAATCTCTACATTGTGACAGAGCGGGTTACTCCCCTGGCGTGGCATGTCAAGCGGCGAAGCGTGAATGAGGAGACGGCCAAATGGGGTTTGTATACTGTGTCGGTAAGCATATATACCTCGGGCTTCTTTGGGCTGGTCTAATATGCCATGATTTCAGTCGACCCTCAAGTTCATCAATGAGGATGCATCCTCTGTCCACGGTGCAGTGCGCGTGTCGTCTATCTTCACCAGTGAGAGCGGCGAGTGGAAACTCGGTGGTTTTGATATCTTGAGCTCGATGAAGGAAGATGATGCTATAATCTATGTCAGTCCGAGACAACGAGGAAAAGCCCGCCAGCTCTTAACTAACTTGCTGCAGACTTATGGAAGTCTAGTTCCAGACTCTGCTCGATACACACCCCCGGAGATTGTCAAGGGCGGCTGGGAAATCATCAAGCGACACCCGCTGGCGGCGGTCGACGCATATGGCCTAGCTACGTTGGTCTTCGAGGTCTTTAATGGCTTTTTTGCTGGCCCCGAGCAAGTTGGCAGGGTCACAGGTATTCCACCGAGCATGCAACAGAGCTACAAGCGTCTAGGCACCGCGAATCCCAAGTTACGGCTGAGTCCTGCACATTTCTTAGAGCAGGGGAAAAAGCACGGGGGATTCTTCCAGACATCGCTTATTCGACTGTCAGAAGATATCGAAAGCCTGGGGCTAAAAAGTGACGCTGAGCGTGAAGAATTTATTAAGTGTGTTTGACCTCTGGGCTGCAATATTGCACTCACTAATCATCTGCATCCAGTGAACTTGATGATCTGTCTGATGATTTCCCGGAAGACTTCTTTAAGATGAAGGTGCTCCCAGAGCTACTCAAATCCGTTGAGTTTGGTGGTGGTGGGCCAAAGGTCCTCAGCGCGACTTTGAAGATTGGTGCTAAGTTGTCGGCCGATGAATTCAACGCCAAGTTGACGCCAGTTGTGGTGCGGTTATTTAGCAATCCGGATCGAGCGTTACGGGTGTGTCTGCTGGATAACTTGCCCTTGATGATCGAAAGTCTTCCTCAGAAGGTCGTCAATGATAAGATTTTCCCTCCATTGGTAAATATACCTATGTTTTGGAGTTACTGCACACGTCTAACGTCTTTCTAGACTTCTGGTTTCACCGACATCGCCCCCGTGGTACGCGAACAAACCGTGAAGGCCATTCTGACCATCATCAATAAACTCAGCGATAGAGTTGTCAACGGCGAGCTGCTCAAGTTCCTGGCTCGGACTGCTAATGATGAGCAACCGGGGATTCGCACGAACACAACGATCTGCCTGGGGCGGATTGCAAAGAATTTGGGACAGAGTGTAGGTCTCTTTCAAAAAGATCAGCGGCTCCTGCTAATTTTCCATAGACCCGCTCTAAAGTCCTGATTGCCGCCTTCACTCGATCCATTCGGGATCCTTTTGTTCATGCACGCAATGCGGGACTGCTTGCTCTGTCTGCAACAATCGATGTTTTTACCGAGGAGGATTGTGCTGGCAAGATCCTCCCGGCCATCTGTCCAGCTCTTTTGGATAAGGAGAAGTGAGTTGGAGTCGGATTATAGTTATGTGCCTTTGCTTACTTTATTTAGGCTCATCCGCGACCAAGCGAACAAAACTCTCGATCTCTACATCCAACGCATTCGAAAATTTGGCAGCACGATGGCGGAAACTGTTCTTCCACCTACTGCTCCGGCAGAGCCTAATAAGTCCGATGCTCGGATTGGTACTCCCAACGACAAGTCGTGGGCAGGATGGGCAATCTCATCCTTCACCAATAAGATTACCACTGCCGACGGCGAGATAGAACCAACCGCAGCAGCCAGTGCTAAGCCCGCTGCGCCGGAAGCCCGTCCCGCATCGGTACCTCGCCCGGCAAAGGCCTCTCCCTCCTCCCAGCTCCACCTTCCCAAGGAGACCCTCCGGCCCGCTGCTCAGCCGTTGGGCCGGTCTCTCTCCGACCGACCAGCGCCAGCTGTTCAGGAAGAACCACAAGATGAGGGAGACGACGTGTTTGACGCCTGGGGCGCCATGGACGACGACGATAATGACGTCGATCCCTTTACTGCCGCCGTGGCCTCTCCCGACCCCTCTTCGCCTGACCCCAATGCAGTCAAACCGTCCGCTACCCCCTTTGATGATGGCGAACCGGATTTTGCCGGCTGGTTGGCCGCGAAGAACCAAGCCAAGGCAAAGAAGCCCCTGCCGAAGGGCTTGTCCAAGGCTGCTTCTACGAATACTGTCCCCTCGAGAGCCGGTGTGAAGCCCCGTGCTGCACCGGCGCCGGCGAAAAAAATAGACACAAAGCCCACGGATGAAGAAGTTGACGATGAGTGGAGCGCGTGGGACTAAAGCTTGCCTTGGGTTTAATGACTGGGGGTGTTGTACATACAGCTCTTTGTGTATATGGAATGGGATAGAATACGTTTTTGTGGGATTCCTTCTTCGGCATGGTGTCAAGGCCACCCGTGTTGCTATGCTCTTTGGATCTCATCCGTTTTTTGTCCCGGTGAATCCCATTTCTGATAAGGCTTCATGTTCCTACTTCCATCCGAGGGTCGATTTCTGGAGTGTGGTTGGAAAGACACAATGGAACAAATAAAAGAATACAAACTAGAACAGCGTGGAATCATCTGGCTTTGATTATGATTTCCTTAAACATTCGCTTCGATCAGCCTGCTTTGTCGTACCTTGATTCCTCCCACTGGTCGAGTCTTCGTGGCTGAAAGGATCAATGAAAATCAAATGTCTTTCTTTATCACCAGGCCTTGTTCACCCCCTTTGTACGTATTAGTTCTATTGATCTCATATAGTTTTGATGTTTCTTTCAATATTCTCGCATTGAGTCCGAATAAAAAGCTCGAGTCGAACGACATTCCAATGTTGAAAATCATTTCTTCTGGTCCACGCTCTATTCCCATCTCATCTTCTTAATTCAAATTTTCGATTGTCATTGGACTATTCTATATTTCAACATGGCATGCTTCAAGACGTGGAAGGACGTACGACGTTATCTGCCTGTTCTATATTACTTGGTCGTCGCAGCGGTAGTAATTTTAGGACGGTTGGCCGCAAGGCACTATACGAACCCAAATATTTCCCTTGATACCCATACCAACAGCAAATTCCCCATTGATACCAAGGGAGGCAGTATTCCCGATGGCGATTGGCAAATGCAATATAACTTCACCGTCATTGACACGTTCTCCGGGGAGAAAGCCGAACAACCAGATAAGAAGAAGAAATCATCATTCTGGCCGCAAATCACCGACAAATTACCCACGACCGTCCATTCGCGCGGCCAGATCCATGTGCAGGTCACAGCCGTGTGTCCTAAAGATGCAATTTCCCGGCAGCTCTGTCTCATGATAGCGCCTGAAGTTGAAGCGGCGTTTGGCCTGGGACTCGAAAACATTGAGCAGTTTCTATACACCGCTGACACCGCGGATGATGTACCCATCGAGGCCAACCTCAAGCGCCTCTTTGTCCCTTCAATTCCCAAGGTCGAGCACATCGAGGTAAATATCCGGCACTTCAGCCCCGAGGAGAAGGACTCGATCGGGTACGTGACGCGCGATAGCAGCCATGAGACTGAAGCCTGGATGAATCTGGATCTGGACTATATCCTCGATCATCCACTTTCCGCACTCGAATTTCAGGTTCACAGTCTTGTCCAGCATGAAATGGTGCACTGCTACCAGCACTTCAAACCCGACGAAAAGAACGAGCGCCCGCCCCAAGGTCTCATTGAGGGCATTGCGGATTTTGTTGTTTTGAAAGCCGGCCTGCTCGATGTGTCTCGCAAGGGTCCAAGACCCTTCGCGGCGCAGATGCGACCGCCCCAATGGGATGTTGGATATGCGCAGACAGCCTATTTCCTGGAATGGTTGGAGGATGTGCGCATTGGAAAGGGCGCCATTGGCAAATTGAATGACGGTCTTCTCCGAGTTGGATATCATTTGGAGGGTCTTGGCAAGCATGATGAAACTGGGAGGGAGTTTTGGACTCGGATGTTTGGAGCCACGGCCGATGAGCTATGGGAGGAGTATGGGGCGTGGTTGGACTCGAGATATTCTGGATGGCAATGGGCGATGATGTGGATTAATTTCTGGTTCCGGTTCGCCTACTACGAGTTCCATGCTGCCAGTGCTTACCTTGCTTCTGAATGGGGAACGGTCTTTGTTTTCCTCCATGTGCTTATATGGGTTGGCATTCCAGTCCTCGTCTATCATATAGCTGTCCCGAACTTGGATTCATCTGAACCGGCGGTTGACGAGGATCAAAGTTCATCTGAAGAAGACGATTCATCCCCTCCACAGCCCGTTCCATCTCAGTTTTGGTCTCGCTTGATATCACCTGTCTTGCAATCGTTCGGGTCTCGTCCCAAACTCACTGTTCACGATGAGGAGGGGATGGAATGGGAAGTGGAAGCCATTGTCGAGTCGCGTACCTTCTACAAGAAGCTTCAGTACCGTGTACGTTGGGTCGGGGAGATTAACACTGATCCAAAGTGGTATTATGCGGAGACCTTCAAGCATGGACCTGGGATGCTGAAGGAGTATCATGATAAAAACCCCGAAGCACCGGGTCCCTCTGTCCGCATGCCGCAGTGGTTCGAGGCAGTTCGGACATCGGAGACACCGGAAGATCATCCTCATGATAATAAGCCGGTCAGTAAGCATGAAGAGGTAGATCCAGATGAGGGAAAAGCCTCGAAGAAACCACGACGAACTCGGCCTTCTCGAGGTTGAGGTCGCAAGGGCCGAAATTGATGGAAGGCGTTGAGTTGATCAAGTTGAAGTATATAGACAGGATCGTTTCTTTTTTTGCTTTTTGTTTACATGTTGTAGACGAAAGTGATATTTGACATGTGTTCCTGAGGCGAGACTTTATAAACCCCTTTTCCATTCCAACATCTCTTCTCTCGTTCCTGGACTTTGCCCAACTCAGACCAATTCAAGATTCTTGGTGCACAAAGGAAATGGTGATCAGGTCTATACATGGACCCATTCAAAAGCCAAGAAGGAACGATTCTTCATTCGTTAGGTCCTCGCACGATTGTTCGATATGAGAACGATCTTGTGAAGTCGGGCCATATCGGTTCCCATGAAGCAGAAACACTTCGTTTCATTGCGAACAAAACGACGATACCCGTACCCAAAGTTCATGATACTCATGTTGAAGATGGGAAAGTCGTGGCGATTATGATGGACTATATGCCTGGCAAGCGACTCGATGAAGCATGGGATACTTTAGACTGCCATCAGAAGCTCTCCATTGCCGACGAGCTTCACTCCTACTTGAAACAACTACACGAGTTGAAAGGCGACTACATCGGCGCGATCAAGCGTGGCAAGGCTATCATTGGTCAGATCGCATCAGTTGAAGGTGGTCCATTTGATTCCGAGTCGCAGTTCAACAAATTTATCCTGGGAGATATCGTCACTGCAGCCCCCGATCTACTTCGGCATTATGCAAAATTTGCACTTACAGATAACCACCTGATCGCTTTTACTCATTCGGATTTCGCTCCGCGGAATATTCTTGTCGAAGGAGGCCGCGTCACGGCTATTCTTGACTGGGAATACGCTGGCTGGTACCCAGAACACTGGGAATATATTCAGGCGCTGCGGCAACTCAAACCCATGCCTGACTGGCCGGATTATCTGTCGCGTATTCTTCCACCTCGGTTTGAAAGAGAATACATAGGAATGACATTCCTTGCTCGTCTCATGCGTCATTAACTACTATGGAGGTCTTGTGGTCATCTGAGATGAGAATTAAGCATGCAAGGAAAAGTTAAATTCTGGGGGTCATTGAAGCCACACGCAAGACTCGCTTCAACTTCTTTCATCTCTAACGCCGCCGATATTGCCTGGTCCGATCAATTGCTAGAGCTTCTGTCAACAACCAAACCTCTAGGGCTTGTTTATTTCTCCTACAAGAGCATCACTCACAGACAGCATGACCGCTCGCAATATGACAATATGCATTCCTTATTTTCAGTCTCCAAACACATGCCAGTTATTTGATTACCATCATGTTGGACATGTGTAGTTGATCCGCGCGGACGGAAAGGACTAAGAAAATGGGAAAATGGGAGAACAACCATCCCGTTCTCACCACACTACGATAGTGCATATTCATATGACCTTAATGTGTCAGCTGATATTCTAGAGTTCTGAAAGAGCGCTGTTCTCGACTCCAAAATAGTCATTTGGACGTCGATTCCACTCTAAATGATCGACTCGATCTACTTCGGGCCCGCTTATCTTATCGACCTCCGCTTTCCACCTCCACCATCTATCTTCCTCTCGCGACTCCTTCCCATCCCCCAGAGCGTGGTCGCCTGTTTAACTACCGGTGTTTTCAGGAAGATGAAATGTACCTAACGCATGAAGAGCCACTTGGTCGCTGAGCTACGTTCACCGACAGCCCGTCACCTCCCGGAATCCTGCTGCCTTCCCACGAACCTCGACCCGCTCACAGCATGACTGGCCAGCCTTGACGGATACTCGCCCTATCTCCAGGCCACTGCATATTACCCTGCACTCCTGCTGCCGTTTGAAAATCATTGTCGTCTCACGAAATGGACCAGGAGGAGGCTCCACCGCCTTACTCGGCCGTCGACCCATTACTTGCCCCGGCCAACAACAATGGAAGCGGAGCCCAGGCCTCGGTTCCGCTGCATGGAAATGGCCCGGCATCGCAAGCGCAAGCCGCGGGGAGCTCTCGCATGCCGCGGCAGGAGTCAGCCTCATCCTCAGCGGCTGTGCCAACCCACTTCACGTCAGCGGTGACTTACTTCGAACGACGACCGCCGGCGGTAATTGATGACAGTCGTCCCATTTTGCACCATCATATGACAATATATCCTCGCAGCTCAGCAAAAGATTTCCCTCGTCGACCCCGTTGCTGGGCATCTCGAATGGGACAGGTAGCCCAGGAGGACTGGAACACGTTCCTGCAGTATCTGTTTCCACCGCAGTTAGGCTTGGCTGCTGCCTCGCAACATTTGCCCCGCCAGCTACGCGCCGAGATCCAGCGTGATCGCAAGGATCGGCCTCAAGAAACAGATGAGGAACGACGGGCTCGTATCGCAGCCGTGGTCGAAGAGTGGAACGAGTGTTACTTCGAGCCGCGCGCCACCCGGATTGATTTTGTATACATTGGTGAACCAGATGCTGCCCCGGCGTCAGCTCTCTGTCCTCGCTGCTATCCCGCCGCCACCAGAGCTTCGGGGTCAGTCGAGGGCCAACCTGCACGCAACCCCAGTGTGCCGTCACCGCTGGCCGGGCAGCATACCCCATCTCCAACTGGTTGGCCCGCGCCGGCTTCTCCTTTCCCCCACTCACCTCAGTATCCGGTTCCGTATGGACCACCGTATGGTGTCCCTCCATTCTATGCACATGGAACGCCGCCAAATCACCAACCCCCGCAGTACTATCCGCCGCCTCCACCCCCACCACCTGGAGTTGCCCCCTGGCAATGGAATAACTGGGCCCATTCACAGCCCCAATATGGTAGCTCGGGGACATCGAAGAATGGTGCACTTGGATGGATTTCCCAGTTGACATCCCAAGCGCAGAAATACGGCGAGCGATTTGCCGAACAGGCGCAGCAGTACGGTGATCAGATTAGCGCACACGCGATGTATTATGGCCGTCAGGTGGAGGAGCAAGCGCTTGCACATAGTCGTTGGCTTGAAGAACAAGCAAGGTTCCATGGCCGCAAACCAAGCGCCTATCCTCCGGCTGGCTACCCTATCCCTCCCTCATGGGGCCCTCAGCCCCAAACCCCGAATGGCCAAACCACTGGTGTCGTGCAGAATACGCCACCGCCCGCCGGTAACAACACAACCTCGCCCAACCAGCCCACGCCGAGCAACCAAGGAAATGAAAAGGATAAATTTCCAGCCGAGACCGAGCGGTCTCTCGAGCGCTCGCGGCGTGCATCTATCAGTTCAGTCTCTTCCGACTCGTCACTCAGCTCCATTGATTCTATTTCCACCAGCTCAGACCTCGGTGCTTCCGATCTAGCCACGGTCCGTGCCCAGCTTCAAGCCTTGGATGATCGACACGATCGTACATTATATGATGCGGCTCTTGACCTCCGGCGGCAAGTCGACGTTCTACGCGATTCCCGTCGTGAGGCACGGGCATCGGGCCGTCGTGGATGGCGCCCCGGCTTGCTTGGCCAACAAGAAGCCAGCCGACAAGATAGCAGTGACTGGGGACGGTGGGATTCCCCGGAGCAGCAACAGCGTCAGGCTACCGAACAGAGAGCTATGAAGGAGGAAATGCGTGCCACCAGAAAAGCATTCCGGGACGTGGTTCGTCGCGCTCGCGAGGAACAGCGCGAGAAGCGCCGAGCCAGACGTAGTCGTCGACGTCAAGCACGACCTGGGTGGTCTGAACAGAATGCGGCGAAGGAGAATGGACCGCTGAATGCTCGCTTGGGCAATCTTAATCTTCAAGACTCGGCTGCCCGTCCTGCGCGGGTTTACTCTGACCCTGTCTCGCCAGCTCCCCACCCGCAGCAAGCTCAGCCCTTCCAGCCTGCGGCGCCGGGGCGCTCACATACCTCCACCAATTTGGAGATTGGTGGACCAAACGCACGAAATACAGCTTCACAGGCATCCCCGGCTCCCACAATTACCTCTTCGGCAGACGTTTCTGACCGGAGGACTCGCATCAAGGAGATGCTGAAGCCACGCACTGCGAAGAAACAGCAACAGTCCCGGGCAGACGGGTCAGGGAAACCACCAAAACCCCCGTAGAGCTGGGAGGGAATGGGATTTGTTATAAATTAAATGTTTGGTGGAGGCTCTGTAGCAGTCAACGATGTGACGATTGTAATTTTATGGCTCCATAGCATGTACATCGAAGTTCCATTCTAAGCCCGGGGACATGATCGTCCCTGCAGCATCCAGGACTTCTATTTTATGTATGCTGCGCCTCGTTCTTCTCAACCAAATCCCCAACTCCAAGTCCCCGTCCAACCTTCACCCGCACCATTTTCTCCTGCTCCTTCGAGTCGTCTTTCTTCCCCAGATCCCCAGCCGCGTCACCCTCGTCCTGTGCATCTTCGTCGCCGCCGTTCTTCTTGGCCTCTTCCCGGTCCCGCTTCTCAATTGCCTTCCAGTCCAGCCACTGCGACTGCAGGTTCAAGCGCATCGCGTATGCATCCTCGCCATCGGCATAGTATTTACTCTCGACCTTCTCGACCTCAAAGCCCAACGTGTCGCGATACAGTCGTAGCGCAGCCTTGTTCGACACACGCACATGCAGCGAGACAAAGTGCGCACGGTGCGATTCCGCCATGGCGCGTTCTGTCCTCGTTAGTATCCACGTTTCCACAAGAGCTAGAGTCAAAACAAGACAGAGATAGACATAGACAGAACCAGATAGCCCACAAGGGAAAAAAAAGCAAATGAGGGAGATAGAGAGAATCAACTTACGACTCATCCGCATCAATCGCTCGGCAATTCCCAGCCGCCGATGCGTGCGCATCACACTGATGCTCGTAATGTGTCCATGCTGCATCCCGTCCGTCGGCTCCTCCTCCATCTTCGCAAGCACGTACCCGACCACCTTGGGGTACTGACCGCTCGCATCACCGGCGAGTCCGGCGCCGGCGCCCGCCTTATACCCGTTCTTCGGCCGGACGACGGCCACGAAGCTCAGCTGGGGCCATGTCAGGGCGTGGTAGAGGTAGTACTTTAAGAAGTAGTTCTCCGGCAGGTTGGTGATGTTGCAAGTCTGGATGGAGGGGAGGAGGTCGATGTAGGAGGGGTAGCTTGATAGTGGGATGATGTCGACCATTTTTGCGGGTGGGCGGGGTGGGGAGGACGTCCGCTCCGGTAGATTGAGGTTCGCGAGGAGGGTATGCGACCGCTGTTTTTGTGGGGGGAGAGAGCAATTGCGGATTGGAGGTTGGAGTTGCGGGTTTGAGGATTTGGTGATGCGGGGTCATGTGATTGTGGGTTCGGTTGAATCCACACTGTACTAGAATGATTGAAAAGAAAGGGTTTACGTTGATGGAATGAGGAGATTTGGATGAGAGATTGGAATTGATAGATTCAATGCATGTCTCGTATTTACATGGCCCACGGATCCAGTTGTCGTGCCGGTTGATTATGCCAGAAAGAAAAATATGCCCAATTATATCGTAGAAATCATGCGGAGATGATTAAAAGACCGACAGGAAGAACTGTACACCCGCTACAAGTAGCAGGACTGACGAGACACTGGCCACGGTCGTAGCATGCATGGCGGCTGAGGATGTACCGCAGCAATCGCGGTTGTAGCTGACGTTGTTCAGCTGCGCAGCCACCTGGAACACGGATCCGTTGTATGTAGACCCGTTCCACTCGCCAAAGTTGTAGAAATCAACCAGCAAGAAGTTGGGGGCGCGTCCCCAGTCACCTAACATGGGTTAGTCCAAATGAAGATGAACCGATTCGGACAGACTTACTGATGCAGTTATTGGCCATCAGACCGAGACTACCCTCGCCGTTCACGGCGTTGGTGCTGCTGAGATCATGGTAGTTGGGGATCAGCAGGTCAATCGGGCCCAGAGTGAGCTGCAGGTTGAGGTTGTGGTTGGCCATGTACATGCGGTTGCCTGCATCCTTCTTCGAGAGACCGGGAGGTCGTTGCTGGGTGCAGGGGAATTTGGGATTGGTGGGAGAGAACGGTGTCTCCCACAATTGCGAGAACTCGTCCATGAGCCACGAGATCTTCGACTGATCAGCCTTGTAATCCAGGAAAAAGACGACTCGCTTCTGGTGAAGAATCATGTCGGACAGAGTCGGCCAGTCGTGCAGACCCATGGGAGCCTTAGGCGGCTTGTACGCCAGAGTTTCCAGGCCCGACTTCTTGATCGGGTCCACGAAAAGCTGAGGATCAACTTGGTCGCTGTTGCCCATCAGGATGGTCACCACCTCGTAGGGATTTTGACGCATCCATGTATTCACTTCCCGCAGATAATCCTCGAGTGTGCCCACGTCGATAATATCGCAGGAGGTATGGCAGAGACGCAACGTTCCATTCTGGTTATGAGTTTGGAATTGCACTAGGCAGCAAGTTAGCGGCTTGACCCCGACAAGAGCATTTAAAATGAATTCCTACACATCCGAATACCGTCATTAAGCTGGGCCGTGACCTTGTAGGCCTGATTTGCGGCAGCATTGCCTTTGCGGACGAACGGGCTGTTATGCGCAGCGACCATGGTGATATTGGAGTACTTGCGGGGGCAGAACTCCGCGTAGTTATTGCATGGCTGTGAGTTGGTCGCTGAAGGTAGCGACGTTGCGATGGTCGCGGTGCCATTCGCCATGGTGCTGTTGCCTAGGGTGGTTGGACCGGCTGCCCCGACCAGCACGGTGACCGACTCGGACGTGCTGGTGAAGGTGGTTTGGTTACCGTGGGCCGAGGAATTCCCAAGCATGCTGGAAGACACGCTCACAGAGGACCTGCCATCGTCCAGGGTGAGAGTGGTGCTGACTTCCTGGTAGGTACCTGACGGCATTGCCGCGTCGGAGGGGTTGGTGACGGTGACAGCATTGGAGAGAGCCAGGGACGAGGAACTCGAAGCATCGGTCGTCGTCGTTGTCGTCTCATCGGCGGCTCGAGCCACTCCTGCGAGGAGGGCGAGCACTAGTGATGGCCACCGCATTGTTGTACAGGACCTGGAGACTTCGTGGGGAAGAAAGAAGATATTCTCGGCCCGGGTCACTTTTCTCGCTGGGCCTGATCCTTCAGCCCAGGGTCCGAGTGGATCAAGTGGATGACGTTGCCTGCGCCACCGGCACCACTGCGATTGGCCAATCGAGGTTGAAGTTGATCTCTCCACGATGTCGACGAAAGAGATGTGGGAGGTTGAAGTTGGTGCCAAGTCAGTGACGCGGCCAAATAGAATTCCCGATCCCTTACTCCGTATATCGACATTTCCATGCACGACAACGCATTTCTCTCTTTTCTCTCTTCCTTCTCCTTTTCCTGTGGATTCCTTGCGTTCACTGGATCGGCGCGACTAAAGCCAGGCTAGTGACAGCCACTGACGATCCCACGGGAGCTTGGGCGATCTGAGTCGGGACCCCGATTAAAACTCGATGCCTGATCGTCGTCAGCGTCGCCGCCACCGCCACCGTCCTTTTCTCCCTCCTCATCCTCCATCATGGCCGACGGGATGGATGCCCCCGTCAGTGGTGATGCAGTCAATGGCCGCCGGAAGTTGCCGTTCTTCAATCGCTCGAGTGCAAGTCGCCCGATCACTCGCCGACGCGCCGCCACCGTCCACACGCATCGCGGCATCCGATCCTTTCTCTACCTGATCGCTTGGATCTTTTTGGTCCTGGTGGTTATCGGTCAGGTTGCCAACAAGCCTGTGCTCCGCGACACCTACTTCCTCTACCTCGATCTCTCCAACGTTATCCCCGTGTCCGTGCCCAATGCTGTGTTGATTAACTCCATTGCACGGACCATTGGCCTGCACGACTTCTACAAGGTTGGACTGTGGAACTTCTGTGAGGGTTACAATGGGGAGGGCATCACATACTGTTCGAAACCCGTGGCCTTGTATGCCTTTAACCCGGTGAAGATCATTGTCAATGAGCTGTTGGCGGGCGCCAGTGGTAAGTCCCCAGTCGCAGAACTCGAGTTCCACCCCTAATCCAAATTCCCTCTAGTTGGTTTACCCACCGATATCAAAAAGCCCCTTGACCTGGCCAGGCTTGCTTCGCATTGGATGTTTGGTCTCTTCATCGCCGCGGCTGTGCTCAATTTTGTGATGATCTTCGCGAGCCCCTTCGCCGTATCTTCCCGTCCTCCGCAGACCATCAAGGCTTGGGCGGCGGCCTACTCAGCCAGCAATGGCACCCATGTCGGTCTTTCGAGTCAGCCTCCGCACCGGAGGCGCACGTTCATCCTGCTGCGCTCCCTCCCCTTTCTCATTCTAAGTTTTTTCACGGCTCTGGTGACCATTGTGGCTTCGGCGGTGGCCACTGTCATGTTTATCATTTTCGCGAACGTCTTCGCCAACGCCGACCCCAGTCTGAACATCAAGGCCCACGTTGGCAAGCAAATGTTTGCTTTTATGTGGGTGGCTTCGGCGTTCAGTTTCTTCGCCTTTATCTACCAGTTTGGAGCCTGCTGCGCATCTTGCTGCGGTGGACACAAGGCCCGCAAGCAGCTCAAATCCCAGGGTATCAACCTGCGGGAGAAGCCATCTTTCAACGACAGTTCCGACATCTCGCCGAACCGCACTGGGCAGAACGGTACCTCCGATGCTGCCAGAATAGACTAATGGGTTTAGACTGGAGCGAAATTATCATTTGGATCGACTGGAGTCGACAAGTACATATGTGGGAATAGTCTGGGATTTGGATATAGATCAACGATGGAACGATCTTAACAGCGAGTACATTTCGAGTTGTTAATATCATTGATTCATACAGAATACAAGACATGATTCATTATCCACGTGTGATCTTACAGTAGACTTTGGCAATCTCGCTTGTACTGGGGATTTACGCAGTCTACCACTTTTAATGGACATATGCTTGCCATCTATATGCTTGGCGCATATGCCTGGCTCGAATCCAAATATCAGCATAAGAAATCCGCATTCTGGCCCACGTGGAGGTGCTTTATACTGAACATGAGGAGCATCCTTACATTCTGTTCCAGTCTACGACCCAATTTCTTGATGATTTTCTGTTCGATCAGTTTTATAGGACAGGAAACCTTCCAGCCGAAGCACTGTGGATATGTCTGTAGCTCAAATGCTTTCTCCTGTCTAGTTTTGGTACAGTCTCTACATCGAAACCCGACATAAGCAGCAAGTCAACCAATAAATAGTCAACCAAGATCCCACTTTAATGCTATGAACTGCCCACAGCCGAAGATCCTTTCCCGAATATTGAGGCCCAAATTAAAGTGCTGCAATTCCCAAGAAAACGTGCCATAAAACATTTCGCCACAGATTCTCTTTGCCGCTGGGAAGGCTCCAGAGTCTCTGCCAAACCAGAGTCTCGATCCCCAAGAGCCCCCTGTCCATCATCTTCGAACATCGTCGTCGGTCAGGTCGTAATCATCGGAAATGTTCTCGGTGCTGTTTACCCAAACAGGGGAATCGAAAACTTTTCTTGATTAGCACAGAAGCGACAAAAGGTGAATGGGAGACAGGGATTGCCGGATTTTTCTCGCAAAGAGCATCAAAGGTAAACGCTTTCTTGAATTGTTTTCTGATTGCCATGAGGCATTCGATGAGAGGGAGGGAGAAGGTCGAGGCTCTGGCATCGCCCTGGGCTCCTTGAAAAGCGAATTTTGCTGCAGTTACCAAAGTGATGGCGTGATTGCCATGCTATGACAAGACGTGAAGTGAATAATGAATGCTCAAAACATTCAATTCACCATGACATTCTCGACTGGGGTACAGAACACACCTTGTAAAAATAAACAGTAAAATTTTCTTTGGGAGATCATGTCGTCTGTCATCGCCAAGAGATTCTCCGTAGTCTCTGTAGTGATGAGGGCAATCGGGTCCTTGTTATTCTCCGGCTTCGACTGGATCATACGCTGAAAAGGGTCTCAGCTGCCCCATTGTCGGCCGTCTAAGGGTTTGTAGTCTGATAAAGTGAGACCGCAGAGAGAGATAAGGTGAGGGCGAGGGTGAGAGTGAGTGAGAGTGATAGGGAGGGAGTGGGTAGAGGGCTAAGGCCACGCTGTATATTAGGACATCGATGTAGTGAATGCAGGTGGCACCCTTATGCTTAAACCATACCAAGGGAAGAGTGGAATCAAAATCATGATTGAAATGCAGGTACTCCTTCGGACCTGATAAAAGAGAAAGCAAAATAAAAATAAAAATAAAACAAATAAGAAGAGAAGAAACACTAACAGACAGAAGAGAAAAGATGAAAATAAAAAATGAAAATAAAAAGAAATAAAAAACAAAACAAAACCAAAAGAAACACAACAACTCACTCCCGCGAGAGTTCTTCATCCATCATCTTCAGAAGATCCTCTTCTGACGGGTTGTACCCCTCCTGCACTTCGGGGGCAGCTGGGACCTTGTCTTGGGCCGCGTCGTATTTGGGGACCGACGCAGCAAAGGCCCCCCGAGACTCCGACGGACCTGTTTTTGCGTCTGAACGAAGCCGTAGCAATCGCCCATCGGCACGGTCAGCACATGTTCGTGCTCCGGGTTCAGGCCGTGGAACACCTTCGTCGTCGCGTCGTGGTCGCTTGGGGTGTGATCACCGAGCCAAGCGAGCTTCTTCTTCCTGAATTCCCGGTGGAATGTTGTCAGCGGGCTGTCTTTGGTTGCCGGGACCGTGGAACTCAGGAGTTCTTGACCGCGGGACGTTGGGGTGGGGGTGGGGGTGGGGGTGGGGGTACAAACAGTTGGCTCGGAGTCACTTGTCAGATCAATCACCCCCTCCGGGGTGATTGGTGACTCCGTGGTGACAGATGCCACCGGGGTTGCATTGGGCAACCCAAGGGTGGACCGGAGGTAGGCGTCCAGGTCCGTGAAGTCCAGGTCGCCAAAATTGGCGTCGACGGTGGACGGGGGAGGAAGAGAGGAGGGGAGAGGGGGAGGAGAAGGAGGAGGAGAGGGAGGAAGAGAAGGAAGAGGGGAGGGATGGAGGGAGAGGGGCATTGAATGCCGTGCTTCGCATGCTGGATGGCCGGTTCGTGCCAGCAAACTGGTTCATGTCGAAAGCTTGGTTCATGCCGTAAGACTGGTTCATGGCAGGGGACTGGTTCGTGCCGAAAGGTTGGTTCAGGCCGAAAGACTGGTCCATGCCGAAAGACCGATTGATGCCATCGTAGGCTTGGTTTGGACCATTGCAGGTCGGGTGAATGGGGTTGAGACCCCGGTTCTGACAAAAGGCTCCATTTGGGCCGTTCGAGGCGTGGGCATTGGGATGGACCCAGCCAGGAGAGACAGCGGCGGGACGTCGACCAAATTGACCTTGATGCAAGCCGAGGATCTCCATGAGAGCTTGCTCCTCACGAGAGATCCCCACGTTGAGGTTGATGGAGGCGAACATCTTGGCTTTTGTCTGGTTGGGGTCAATTGGTGATGGTGGTTCAGGAGCAGGGGAGCAGTCAGAGGAGGGTGGAGTAGGAAGAGAAGGTGAAGGGAGAGAAGTATTTATACCCCGGGCATGATGAATAGGCAGGTAGGCAACGAGGAGGTCCCGAAAGAGTCGACTCAATTGGGAATACTTCGACTCCCAGTCCACCTGAGACGGGCCAAAATCTCCTTCCGGCAATGGCTGCCTGTGAGCAAGTGCCTGATGCTCGGAAATCAGTGAATTATGGGTGCAGGCAACATTCACGTATTTCCCTTTCCAGTCCTCGATGTCTGCCTTTAGTTTTTTAGCCCGCCGCTGCTGGGTGGAACAAACCCGCCGAAGAGTGGCCAGTTCAGACTCCATTGCATGAATCCCCAATTTACCAGTCTCTGGATCAACGCTAGTGTATTTCATTAGAGCATTCCGATATCTGTTTCGTTCCGCCGTCAGAACGTCCACTCGACGCCGGGAGTTAGATAGCCGGTTCCGCAACGTCTCACTCGAGATGTCCGTCCGCCGAGAATGAAGATTAGGTGCCGATGGACGGTAATTAGTCAATCCATAGGGAGAGAAATGCTTGTCATCGGGGTTTCCCCGGACAGTTCCTCTGCAGCCATATGATGCGCCACATCCTCTTGGCCCAGAGCAAATCGACCCTGAATTGCAGCACTCGCCGAACCCGTAGAGAGATTAGGCACAAGGGAATGTGACGAAAGGGAAGCTTGTACACGAGAAGTGGACCCCAGAAGCTCTTGGGGAATAGACATGCCTTTTCCATGTCCCAAATCAGGCTTCTTCGCAGCTGGGGAAGCAGAGTTGGAAGGCTCATCTAGAAAAGCATCTTCCCTATTACGTTTCTCCGAGCACTCTGGTTCATGGTTGAACTCGAATCCATCCGAGTCAACATCTTCGAACAAGGAATCGGACGGAGACTGTGATCCGGGGGGAGTGTAAGCCCCAAATCATCACCCACAGTATTTTCCTCAACTGAAAACGACTCACGGTGCTCTGCGATCCCTTCCATCTTGCGAGAGTTCAGCACAGAACGTGATCATGGCATCTTGAGGGAACTATCTCTGTGAAAAAAGAACCGTGAGCAATGTTCCAGTAGATATGAGAGCGGAGAGGAGAGTTCTCAGACCGGGATTTTCGAAGTGCTGGCCAGAAACCAGGGATGTGTAAGAGCCAACGTTCCTGGCTTGCGGTTTGTGTTCCTAGAACGCTGACCAGACCCTAGAGACGCATCAGCGCAGCTGAACTTCGCGTGAGATGTAGCGTTTTAAGTACGGATGGAATCCTCGAGATGTGCAAGAGCAAAAGGATTTCGGCTCAAGATTCCACGCTGGAATCTGAATAGAGGCCAGGGCTGTGCAAGAGCAAACGGTCCCGGTGGAGGGTTCGAAAATCACGATGACGATTTGGTAGGGGGATTGAGAGAGAATTTTCCGCGGAGACAAGTAAAATTGACGCGCTCAGCCCTCTTCCCTCGCAGCGTGACGTCGGCAACTTTTTTGTTTATCGCGTCCTTTTCTGCCGGGCTATACTTCTGATATCTCCACCGCCCGGTTGCTTCCGCCTGCCCACTCGACCAATCCGAGTCGATGATCATCAGGTGGCAGACGAGCCGCGGAAACTCACCGCCTGCTGATTTCCTTCCTGCTCCAGTCGACCGGGGCAGAAATTCTCCGCCTGAGGCTCCGAAGTCACAGCTCCCGCTTCATCCAACCTCGTCCCGCCAACGAGGGTGCCATATTCGACCAGGCACGTCGTCTGTGTACTTTGTTCTCGATAATTCTGACCTTGCTTTGATTCACGAGTCTTCTCCGGATTATTTACTAGACATTCCCGACCATGAGCGTTATCCTGTGCACCGGTAAGTAAGCCTTGCTGGCTGATGAGCTCCCCGCATTCTTGCGCCGCTTAGACTAATGGGTTTCGTCGGGAACTACAGCGGGATATGATCATACTATCCGGTAAGCTTCGCCATGTTCTACTCGCCGTGCCTCGGCTTCCAAATCCATGCCCCGAGAAGCATACTAAATCGAGGCATTTCTAGCTTCTGGGAGGCTCTCTCTGGAATATGTTCGCGCACCATTCAGCACCCAGACTCCCAGGTGAATCGCTTGTGTATCACTCCCGACAAGCGCTTTCTCGCCGCTGCGGGTCACAATAATGTCAAACTCTTCGACATCAAGTCTACCAATCCGAACCCTGTCATGACCTTTGAGGGTCACACGAATAACATTACGGGTGTGGCATTTCACTGCGAGGGCAAGTGGATGGTCACCAGCTCCGAAGACGGCACAGTCAAGGTCTGGGATACCAGGACTGGTAGTCTTCAGCGCAATTATGTCCACCGAGCACCGGTCAACGATGTAGTCATCCATCCGAACCAAGGCGAGCTCATCAGCGGTGATCGCGCTGGTATGGTGCGCGTCTGGGACTTGGGCGAGAGCGTATGCACGCATCAGTTGATTCCGGAAGATGACACTGCAGTGCTCAGCGTGAGCGTTGCTAGCGATGGCTCTCTTCTGTGTGCTGGAAACAAAAAGGTAAGTTTCCAGTTGATAAGTATCTGATAGCTCTGTGCTAATGCTGCTTGTAGGGGAATGTGTACATCTGGCGTATGGTGCAGACGGATGAATCCACGCGTATTATCCCTATCTGCACTTTCCAGGCCCACAAGGATTACCTGACCCGTGTCCTCCTGTCCCCGGATGTCAAACATTTGGCTACCTGCTCCGCAGATCATTCTGCCAAAGTCTGGAATCTGGAAACTGACTATGCCCCTGCCAAGGTCGCTATTAAGGAATGGAACGAGCGTCAGGCGCAGCAAGCCAACTCGGAGAATCAAAGTGAGTCAGACGAGGCCCAGCAGCAGGGCAAGGAGCTGCTTAATCAGGCACGGGATCTGCTTCGTGTGTTTGACCCTCCCGTACGTGACCGGGATCTGTTGCGAATCTCGGACAGTCCCCAACGCACCGAGTCGCCGCAGCAGACATTCACGGCCCAGCCAGACGGACCGCCCATGGATCCCGCCACGGGCACCTTGTTCCTTGAGACCACTCTTGCCACCCATCAGCGCTGGGTATGGGATTGTGCCTTTTCCGCAGACTCGGCGTACCTGGTCACCGTCTCGAGTGACCACTATGCCCGGCTGTGGGAGCTGAGCACTGGCAACATCATCCGCCAATACAGCGGACACCACCGCGGTGCGGTCTGTGTCGCACTAAACGACTATTCCGAGCCACGCTAGACTTGCAGCTGTCTGTTTCATGGCGTTGGTGGCAGAGAAGTGCTTGTTATTTGATCGCAATCTTCATAGCGTGGCGCAGGGGGCCTGTCATTTTTGCTCGGATCTTGTTCTATTTTGTCGAGGGCTTCTCGGAGATACCATTGGCTGTGGGGGATAACCCACCCCTTCTCCTAATCGCATTGAACATCTGAATCTACCGTGGTACCAGCTGGATTGGAGTGTATAGAGCACGCGTAGGTCTTTGTAGTAACATGCCTTGTGCATCTCCTTCCATCACTTTACATGTGATCGTAGTCTCAAGGAACGTAAATTCTAATAAAGGTAACCTCGCTCAACAATCATACAAGAAAGGAAAACTTCCAACCACACATCGAATACGCATGTCAAGGACCAGAACCGAAAGGCTTAGTTCACGGCGAACCAAGTCACGGTGATGACAACATCCAGACCGCGCTCCTCGGCACCGGGGTACTTGAACGTCCACATACCATCCCGGTTTACATCCCAGAACGCGCCTGAGGCACAGTGCAATCCGCGCTTTCCGGCGTTACTCTGCGTGCCGTCCGCGGCGGCACTCTTATCGATCAGACCCTGCTGGACAATCGTACTGTTCACGGTGAAGCGGTAAGGCGCGGGCTTGGTGGTGTCGGAGGGGGCGGTGGCAGCGATGAGGGCTTTCAGGATAGCATTCTAAAGTCGTCAGTGCTGCTCTGCTGTGTCCGATGTGAGTCGGGGGACGTACGATAATCTGCGAGTTCCACTCGCTGACATTGGCGTGCTCGTACTCTGTCGTGTCTTTCAGGGTGGTGTCGCAGGCCTGTTTTAAGGTGAGCGGGGGTGGAGCCGTGTGGTCGGGGGGTGGCGTACCTCGGTGGTGATCTTGGTCAGCTCCGGAATGGGTACGGGCTGCTTGAGACCGTGTTAGCATTGACACAGGGTGTGTGGTGCGGGGATTCACTGCGCGAGCTGGTGTTGCGATTGCGCCGTGACATACCGACGAGGGGGTGGTGGTGTCAACTGCCATTGTGTTGGTTTCGCTGCGTTTCCGGTGGAGTTCTATATAGGGATTCTGGTTAGAATGTTCAATTCCAAGATTTGGCTTTCGAGAGGCGAGCGCGGTGCTCTGCTGGCGTTGTGACTCGAGTAGTCGGTGTCTCAATGACAATGCAGGAGGGACAGGGTGGATAAGGCGCAAAAAGGTTTCCGTTATTCCATATATCTTCCGGGATCACCTACCGGTAAAAATAGGGTAATTGATATGCTCGCGGGGAAGAAGTCAACGGAGAGACTGGATTGTTTTGGGAGTCTGGCATCATCGCGTGGGCGCCGCGGCCGCTGGTTGGTTGAGGCGCCGGCTTAGTCATTTGTCACATGGCCATTAACGTAACCTGTAAGCGAGCCGCCATTGCAAGCGAGCCGCCACCCCAAAACACCATAGTTAAGGCGATATTTTACAACTCAATTATTCAACAACCATAGCTTGGTTTACGTTAAAAATAGATAAATAGACTATTTAAATAATAAGAAATAACTAATTCTAATCATAGAGTAATCTGATATATATTTCATGATATTACCAAAAATACAGACATATATAGGCACTTCTGGCTATAGATATATATATCTTGAGTACAATGTCTCGAAAAATTTTCATACTCACATAGTACACTATTTTTATCTTAAAGAGGTTATATTTATAGTAATACTATATAATAAGTTGTGGTTGTTGAATAATCAAGTTGTAAAATATCGCCTTAACTATGGTGTTTTGGGGTGGCGGCTCGCTTGCAATGGCGGCTCGCTTACAGGTTACGTTAGTTAGTTTGTTAACTAGAGATGCAACAAGTGATGTTTACGGGGCAATGGGATGTCGAAGGGGATAAAAATTAGAGTGGCTGGTTTGATAATATGGGTTGCTTAAATTAATTGCGTTTTGCTCAACAAGACAGTAAAGTTGTTGGTCCACTGGAGGTATATATATTTCTGTACCACCCGTCGGTGGTTGGTTTATTTGTCACGCACTGAGCACGATTTTATCAAAACACTTGGAAAAATTGGGGAAATAAATAAATAAGCCCCACTCCATACAGCAGAAGGCCCCTGGACTCAAGCTACCCTGTTCCAAGATAATCAAAGATCCAGCAACCATACTTCCTTCAATAGCGCATCGAACCGATCCCCAATGGAAAGGATGACAATGCTAGACAGATTAGCCTTCGCAAGGTGTAAATACAGACTAAAAGCAGGGTAGATGACTATTCATAGACAAGAATTATAACAAGGAGAGGAGCCGGCATTGATTGAAATGGGATTGGTCTCTCTATATGACAAAGACCGGTTCTTGAAGAGACTCAGACTAGCAGGGGTCGAGTACCCATCTTTTATGCAGGGTTCCGCTTGGCATCCGACCCTACACCTCGGGTGACCTAGCAGCTCCCAACTTAAAGGAGTCCCTTTACATAAGAATAGAATCTCAAACAAGATAAGCTAATAGCTCCCTCGACCTCAGTCGAACACTACTTATTTCTGGCCCGAGGAACCGGAGGGAGGCGTGTAGGTTGAGCTTCCCGAACCGCTGTTGTAGTAAGAGCTTCCGTTCGGGTTGGAGTATTAGTACGAGCCATTTCTAGCGATGCAGGTTAGCGTACATATGCATCCCAGGATGAACATTGCAGCGTAAGAGTTAGAGTAGTGGCAGCTGTTGGAATTGAAGGCGCCCGAGCCATAGTCACGCGAGCAGTAATAGGCTACCCTGGTATATGAGGTTAGTATTTCGTCTATATCGGTGGAATAGAGCAGTAATGCTATCTGCCAGAGGGCGTACCTGGCTATTGGCACCGCTGCCGGTGTAGGAGTATCCCTTTTGGTCAAGCATAGTGGTGATAGGACGTAAGTCTTGGATTGTAGTGATGGTGGGAGAGGGGAAAAGAAGCTTGGATAGGAAGGAGGGAGCCGGAGGGTCACATGTTGTGCCGCCCAATTTACTTCCGTTAGTAATGGCAATCAGACTTGAAAATAGCTTCTATGTGATTTGGATCTCTTGTATAGGTTCCTTGGATTTAAAATGCGGTTGCTCCGCCACCGGATTTCATACTTAAACTTAGCGAGTCCTTCCTACCTTTCGATCAGTATACCCATTTACCAGATTCGTGGTTATGTGCTCTGTGATGGTTGACGAGCGGCGCGTTCTTACCCCATTTACTAGAATTCTTTCGCGTCTCGTAGCCCATGAGTAGGTCGTGGCCCCTCAAGTAGTTGACGACTGCAGGGGTCTTAATATTGGACTCTTACTTATAACTACTAGGTTAGATTATAAAAATCAATGAAACCAACTACTATAATATTAAATGAGATAATTTTCTTGCTATCCGCTCTCTACTCCGTGCGATGAAGTTGCGTTATCGCCCAGGGGGGGACCGCCACTCTGTTTACAGGGCCCCCGGCACCAAGCGACCGATTACCGACTCGGCCCGGGTGTCGAGTTTATCTCCGAAGCTCTCTTTCGAAACAGGCTGGGAGTGGGACCGATCTATTAGCGATTGACGAGCGTAACGAAGCCCCCAATCAGCGGCGAGCTTACGAGCTAAAATATCGAAATAAATATCTATGTCCCGAGACATACCGAGATTTGTGTGAGAAACATAGATAAGAATCCACCAGGAAAGTAGAGATAAAGCACAGGGCTAAGCAAGTTCACGAGGCTACGCAGGTTCATCCGGCGGCCCACCTATAGCTGGGCATTCAACCATACGGAGTGCAATAACCAATCCTTCCTCGTTGCGACCCTCGGAAAATGAGGGTATTTAAAGATCCGAAGGGGATGCTCTTTGAACAATTTCCTGGATATGCGTGAGTGCCTTCCTTGACCGAAGATCGTTGCTTTAGCTACAGTTCTGTGCCGTGGACTGTCACGATGCGTGCCCTCCGAACACCCGATAGCCTGCTAGCCGGGATAATCCTCCTGGTTTCCCTCTGCCAATGCTTTGCGACCCCGACTAGGGCAATGTCTCGCGAAAGAAAGTCATTCCCACCGCTTGCGCCCTTGAAAAATCCGATGAATAGTACTGAGAAAGCTTGGGCCTACAAATCCTACTATCAGCCAAGTGAGGATTCCACAAGTTTCCTCGATAAACGAGCCAACGAGGGCACCTACTTCCGGGCACGTTGGTATATTTCACGGCAGTTCTGGGTCATTTCAGAGGTCAAGAAGAAAACCAATGACTATATCAGTACGGTTGGAGCGATCCAGCCAGGTAAACCGGTAATCAGCGAGGGAATACACGCAGTAGTGGCATCGGGATTTTGGTACGATGGAACCTCTGAAGAATTAAAAGACGGTTGCGCTGCTCAGAACGAAGCTGTTGTTAAAGCCTCACCAGGATCCGCCGAGTATGAAGCGATTGCATTAATCTCGCGGATTAAAAGCCCATATATCGTCGAAACCTTTCGGCGCGGACTGGAGAGCGTGACTGACAAGAAAAGACACCGTGCGACGAGATCAATTATCGCCTTCGAGAAACTGGAAACGACTGCCCAAGAGGCATGGGAGAGTGGGAAGCTTCAACCGGAGCCTTTATGCAAGGCCATGATGCAGGGCCTTCTCGCTGCTGAAGCGGATGGGATTTACCATATGGATCTCAAGCCGCGGATATCATGTCGACGACCAAGGACGTGGGATATCACACTCAGTTCAAGATTATCAACTGGGGCATGATTACAACGGGTGACCCCGACAAGATACATACGGGCTGGATGGGGACTAACGGGTATATGGCCCCAGGTAAGAGGACCATTTCCCTTGGGTAAAAAGCCCTTGTTTGCCCGTTTTCAAATTACTGATGCTTGTAAATTGTAGAGATGGTAAAGACCATGCTGATCGCCCAAAAGTTGTTGCCCCACGATGGCCACCCAGGCTGGAAGTCGGGACCGGCGGTGATGTTTACGGCTGGGATGGTCATTTTTAACATTTTGCATGGTGGCTATCAGGGAACTCCGACGAAAGCAATGAGGATGTACGCAGGTGTGATCTTTGGGAAGGGACGAAAGATTCCTAACGATGATAATCTTTGGTATTGGGTATCCTTCGTCCAAGCATACCTTGACGATGAGGAGCTGCCCTTACTAAAGTCTGGGCCATCGGGAGTAAGCCCAAGGTGGGCTAAATTCTTCGCAACGGCTCTAGGTCCGGCAGAACACCGATACACCTTGAAGCAAGGCTGGGATGCTTTGGTTGATCTGGGAATAGATGACGACGACTGAGTCAAGTTGTACCGATGAGATATCATGTATGCTACTTCGCTTTCTGGCCTACCATACTTAGCTCTCTACTATATACAGTAGATCTGGATGCTCAGAACCGTCATAATACTTCAATGTCTACCTAGGTAGGCCGACGTCACCCTAAACCATATCCACGAAGTGGAATAGTCGCACTCTTTTAGTAAGATGTAGAATAAAGAAGTTTTAGATGGCTACGATCTCGTCCTAAGAGTTACAGTAGTGAGATCAGGTAGGCGCAGAAAGAATTTTCGTTGTATAGTCGGTCATAAACACTCCAAGTCTTCCGATGTATTTTTAGGTTCGACTCGCGGATAATCTAGACATAGAAGAAGGAGAATTTGACCATCATCAACATTAATGTAACTATGCATATATCTTAATCACAAATCTTCAGCTTATCGAAATCTAGCCCCGCCAAGCATGGATCCTCAATCACGGAAACACTTCCGTCTCTATTGGCACGTTGGGGACTGATATTAAGGCTTTTTGGAGGGGAGGTTTACCTAGTGCGAAAAATGCATAGCTATCGGCATTGACATATGACGCAGCCGTGTGATCTTGTAGGTTTTTAGACTTTTTCGAAATCATTTCAACGTTTCGCCATCCTGTACCAATGTTAATGACGTGATTTTTAGAAGTTCTCCCTTGTGCCCGTGTACCTTCTCTAAGCGAGACAAAAAAGGAACAGGACTATTGGGGGAGACCTTACCGTAGCCTTGTAAAAGTCCCACATCAATTGTCGATGATCGTAAAATTGCATGGGTCATCTCATGGAGAATACTATGATCATAAACTTTAGCCATATCCATCGCAGTTGGCACCGATGGATCTGAAATCGGTCCCACCGCTGCCAGTCGGCTATCGCCCGCGGTATCTGGCTGGTGAAGGCATCATTAACTTGAACAAGGGATAGAACTGTCATAGAGCCACCATACCCAAAACCTTTGTTCGGCCCAAAAGTACTCTTCGAGATACCATTGGCATAGTTGTACGCTCGAAATGGTCACCCCTTCCCCTTTGTAAGTAACCCCCTAAGCGTAGCCAAGATTAACCAAGAAGATCATCGTACTATAGCTATTATCAAGTCCAGTGGAAGCTGCACTTACATAAATGTCTGAGCTGAAGGTTACTGAAAAGGTCACAGGACAACTCAGATACCTACTTCCTGATGCCAGATCGGTTCTTTTCTTTCCATTATGGGACTACAGCAAATCGCGATGGTTGGCGGGGGCTCTGGTGTGGACTCGGGATGACCACCGCGCGTTCGACAAAGAGGAATTACACTACTTCAAGGTGTTTGGTAGCTCGATCGTTTCCGAGGTTTCGCGGATTCACTGGACAGCCACCGAAAAGTCCAAGTTCGACTTTATTTCGTCCGTGAGCCATGAGCTGCGTTCACCATTGCACGGGATTCTGGCCAGTGCCGAGTTGCTTCACACGACACAGCTCCAGCCAAATCAAGTGGAGATGCTGCGCATGATTGAAACATCTGGACTAACCTTGCTTGACACTACTAATCACTTGTGGGTTCTGTCGTGACCTGAATTATCTTAATCGCCTACTGATCCTTTGATAGATTGGACTTTTGCAAAATCAGCAATCTGGCTCGAACACGGAAGTTGAGAAAACATGCACGGAAGCATACATCGAGTTTGGTTTCAGATTTCAACCTCGGCACTCTGGTGGAGGAGGTTGCCGAGATATTGTTCTCTGGTCAAAAGACTCCCATGATTGCCACTGACGCCTTCAGCAAAGCTCCGAACGACTCCACAAACACCCAGCAAGCTCATTATGGCAATGCGGAAAGGTCGATGATCGTGCGCATCGAAAAGGGAGATACCTGGGACATTCAATCTCAAGGCGGGGCATGGCGAAGAATAGTGATGAATCTCCTTGGGAATGCGATGAAATGGACCAAGTCCGGGTTTGTGGAGATCTCACTCTCACGCGCGCGGAGAAGGTCAGAGCCTCAAAGCCGTCTTGCGCATCTGTCAGTCACTGACACGGGTGCTGGTATCGCGCCTGATTTCCTTCGACATCGACTATTCTCGCCATTTACGCAGGAAGACCCCCTGGCGGAGGGGGTCGGACTTGGTCTGAGCATTGTTCGCCAGCTTGTGGCATCACTTGGAGGAGATATTACTGTTCGAAGCGAGTTAGGGATCGGAACACAGGTCGATGTCCACGTCCCAGTTGAAAATGCGGGTAAACCAATTCGTCGCAAAAGTTCTTTAGCTGTGCCAAAGGATACTCTGCACATACCCTCGGTCTTGAGAGCCTGTCTCGTTGCTTTTAATGGTTACCCCGACTTGAAAGAAACACCTACGGGGATGCTATCTGCGGAAGCCAAACGGAAACTGTCAATTCAGAGTGAACTAGCCGATGTGTTCATGTCTCAATTTGGATGGGTTGTTTCCCTCGCGGAATCTCTCGACAAAGGGCAGGGAGACGTTGCAGTCATTGAAGAGACAACACTCAAAACGGCCATTGGCGAGCTGCAGTCACTGGAACACCTTGCTTCGAAGTCTAGGTTCAAATTCTTCATTGTGTTGAGTAGCAAGACCTCGATTTTTGATCATCCGCTTCCATCAAATTTTGTGCGGGTGTCTCAACCGTAAGTTACCTGACCTTAGAGGATCCCCAGACGACTAACTGCGATCTAGGTTTGGACCGCGCAAGATCGAGAAGGCAGCTGTGAAAGTGTTGAAAATTTATGAGGACGAACTACGACCGGAAACGATGTCGGTCCCTTTCCCTGCTACAGCTGAATGAGTCGGCCATGGAGTGCAGGTCGGATTCCGCCACAGACGATGCTACTCTTTTAACTCCGGTGGCACAGTCTTCGATCACATTCTCTGAAAAGGTAAACCCACTGACTCAACTCGATGAGCCTCTCCCGGCCCCTGTGCCGAGTCCCGAGGGTAAAAATGAGACTACACTCAATCCTGGCTTGACTCTATCGGCTCCACCTTCGCTGGCTCGTAGCGCGAGTGAGCCTTATCAAACGAAACTGGCTGGCACAACATCGCCCGTGTCTGCTTTGAGTGATCCGAGTGTCGGACATGTGCTAATAGTTGATGATAATGATATCAACCTCAAGGTCTGCATCCACACTACCAGACTTCTCTGGTCAATGCAGCCAACCATGCTGACATTTGCTTTCTTTAGATTATGGCGAATTTCATGCGCAAGATTGGATGCAGCTACGAGATGGCATCCAATGGGCTGATTGCCCTCGAAAAGTACAAAAGGTCCACACAGCCATATACATATGTTTTGATGGGTATGTGAATGACCCTGCTCCTAGTCTCTCCTAGTCTGACAACTCATTCCGATCATCCCTAGACATTTCGATGCCCGTCATGGACGGCCTGGTCTCCACCAGCAAGATCCGCCAATTCGAATAAGAGCAAGGCATCAAGCCTTCTTGCATCATGGCTGTGACGGGCGTCGCGTCCGAAACCATGCAGCAGCAGGCCCTGACTGCGGGAATTAATGACTACTTAATCAAGCCACTTTCCTTGCATGAGCTTCGGAAAATGTTGGGAGCGTGATACCACTTGCATGGCGCTCTCAGGTTCTAAGGTTGGAGATGATTTTCAATCCACGAATGAACACATACATTCAAAAACTCTGCGCTATCAATTATTCTATCATTTCATAGCTAAACCCCCACCCGCCTTCCTCTCGATCATACTTGATGAGATGCCGCAACGCGAGGAATCCATCGCAGCAGGGACCAGATCCCCAACGCCACGGCCAACATCGCCAGAAGAATCGGCTGCAACACCGTCACCCCCTTGGCCTGCGCAATAGCGCCAATCATAAACGGAAACACAGCCCCGCCACCCATGGAAAAAGCCGCCGCAAACCCAATCGCCGCAACATGCAAATCCCTGGGCAGTCGACGAGTCGCCACGACCACGACGCCGGGGAAGATCGTCCCGAGAAAGAAACCCACCAGGGCCACCGCAATCGCCGACACGATAAACTGCGGCACGAGCCAGAAGACTAATTCCAGCGCAATCGCACCCAGGATGTAGAACGCGACGGACCGCGTCTCGCCGATGCGCGGCGATACGAATCCCAGCACGAACCGGCCCATCGTCACGCCGAGCCAGAATCCCGTCTCGGTCATGCCGGATGCAAAGGCGCTGCCGTGCCGCACGTCCGTCATGAAGACTACGACCCAGCCGCCGATGGCGACTTCGATCCCGCCGTAGAGAAACAGGAATACGGCGCAGATCCAGGTGACGCGGTACGAGAGCGCAAGTCTAGTCGGTGAGCGCCTGCTCCCACCGACACGGCCGGGAGTACTGGTACCGGGGTTTTCGGCGCGGTATTTGGCGCCGGATTCGGTCCAGAAGGCGGTTGTTGCGTAGATGAGTTCGAAGGCGGCAGCGCCGGTCTGAGTAGATTGTTAGCTGGGAGATCACTTTTTCATCGGTGGGATAGGGGTTGCTCTGGGCAACTCTGGGAGGTACCATCAGGTAGTAGAACGAGTACCAGTGCCATCCAGCTTTGGTGATCAGACTCGTTGCTACGAGTGGACTGATCGTGGCGCCGATGCCGTAGAAGCCGTGGAAGAAGCCCAGGACTTCGTTCGAGTTGGCCATGTTCCCGATCCAGACGTTCCAGGCGGCATTTTGGATGCCGCTGCCCAGACCGATTAGGATGTACATCACCACGAGCACCGGGAAGGGCGGATGGATGCAGATGATCGCAAAGGTGAGCAGGTGGCATGCAGGACCGAGGATGGCAATGCCACGTCGGCCAAGATGCTGGTGGATGGAGTGGCTGATCATGGCCGAGATGGTGTATCCGACAAATGGAGATAGAAAGACCAGCGAGATGACGGTGTAGCTTTGCCGGTAGTATTGTTCGAGCTGGGCCGGCTGTGAGTACATCTTGCTGAGTGATGCATGGGTTACGCACGTAGGGGATGATGGCGCCGTATGCAGCGTCATTAGCACCCATCACGAAGCCGCACCACAGGGTTGCGCTGAGTCTCCAGATGTTGGTGGTGGACTCGTTCCATCGCGGTGCAATGTCGACCGCGTGCTGGGGCGGGGCGTCCTCGCTTGGGCTGGGGCTTGATTGTGAGATGTGCCAGTGCGGCTCGTTGCTGAGCGTGTCGGTTGATATGGTGGCTGTCGCCATGATGTCTTGATGTCTTGATGGTTGATGATACGGTGGGGGAGTGAACAGAATAAGCAGAATCACGGTGGGGCGTGAGCGGGGAAATGCATGGACTTCATGGATGTATATTATCGCACGGAAGAAAGAGAAGTCAAGATCTTTTATCCATGAGAAATTGAGATATCGAAGTAGTTGAACCCGTGACGCTGTGCTCGCACCGGAATAGATTGGATATCCTCACCTCCCACGGTTGACCACCGCGTCTATCCATGACCAAACTCGGTCCTCGTCAAATTAAACCCTGTATGTCTATCCAGGGAATAAATCAGATTCCACTCTATCCCAGCCCAAGCCCGACATTACTGCTGGCAGACGTGGACCAGCCTCGGGTGTATCATTCGCATTCTGTATCCTGGCTCTCCACCCCCGACGAGCCTTATCTGATGCGACTAGGCCATGTGGAGATCAGATCATCCCCCGATCCTGCATGTCCTAGCGGAGCCAGCTTCGACTGGACCCGCCGGGCCAAGGCCTACATCCCGTGTAATGCCTGGCAATGATTCCGAGCAAACCCACCCGATGTCCGAGACCGGGACGTGCGATCAGGCTGGCCATTCCTGCAACATCCCGACTCGGAGATAAAAGGGCTACGGTTTGCCAGAGGACTTCTGCTTGTTTCTATTCTTCATCCTTCTCCCTTACCCGACCACCAACTTCCATCATGAAGATCTTCCGCGTCATCCTCGCCATCGCTCTGGCATCTGTCGCAAGCGCAGACTGTACCCCCGGTACGTACAGGGTGTATATGAAAGAATGATCGATTTGATCGCTGATTTTATTGCAGCCAACACAGAGTATGAAAAGGGCACGCGCTGCTGTTCTGGCAGCCCCCATAATGTGGCCCCCCGGGAAACCCCGTGCTCTTGTTCTGCTAAATGCGCCCTCGGAAAGTCGAAATCGAATGGAACTGGGGAATAGCATTGTGTCAATTGAGGGGCTTTGTGGGCTTTTGGCAACAGCAAAGGGTGATTTTGTCAAGTTTCTTGCAACGGAATTAACGCAATGTCTATTTGTTCCCTGGCTCGTGAGACATGGTTCTGTTCAACGCCCAATGCAAGTCCGATCTGGGGAATATTTCCATCCGTATATTCACGGTCAGTCTTTGAATACCCTGGAAGATCATCATGGGACCAATTCTTCCCCGGGAGATTCATGGTTCGGAGGAACGACGGGCATTGTGGAGATATACCTCAGCTCCGGGCTCTCTAGACATTCTGTACCCAACACACGATCGAATGCCCTTCTCCGGTCTGACGGCCTTACCTAGGTGGCTGGCCTTTGATTCCAAATAGCTCCCAGTCTGACGCCCCGCGTCATCCTCCAAAAGTTTCGACGGGCATAATCTCGCCCCCACGATCCCTCCATTTCCCCTCCTCCTCTTCCCGGCAATTCCTAGGATTAATACATCCACGTGTGGAGTCGTCCTCTCATTATTCTCGGTGTATATCATTCTCTACGGAGTACCTCCCTTCCAATGGCCCGCCCCATCGCGACCATCCTCTGTGGCCGAACCGAGAAAATCGGAGCCGCGGTCATCGCGGCCCTGAAGCCCGAGTTCGAGGGTGGGTGGCTTCACAGACCAGACAGAAAGACGACAGGTGGTAGGAAAATGCTGAGCATGTATAGTCATCCATTTCATCATGACGCCCGAGGCCGGCCAGGTCCAGATCCCGGTCCTGTTACGCGGTGAAGCGGCGCCATCGGCGAGTGAGCTCGGTACTCGGGACTACGGGCGTAAAGTCGAGGCTATCATCCTGGGGGGTGGGTACGATGATGAAGCCATCCAACAGCTCCGCACCGCCGCCGGGAGTCTCTCGACCGTGCCGTGGCTGCGGGCGGATACTACCAAGCCCACGCCACCCCTGGGCCCCGCGTATGGCGAGTGCTTGGTGGCTCGGATCAAAGAGACGGTGAAGAAGCTGCAAGCGGGTGGGGAGATGGAGAAAGACGCTGTGGTGTGGTATTGATGCGCCATGTTACCACGGGCAGCCTGAGCGGCATGAAAGAATGCGCGGAAACATTCGTCTGAGAAACTTTCTGATTAGAGGGATCGAGTAGTTGAGGGTTGGATTTATATTGCTGCAGACCATTGTCCTTGACCGACGTATAAGAATATCAACTGAGGAGATGTTGATTGCAAAATTAGGGGTTCGCCCTGGATCTATATCCAACCCGCTTTACGTCTATTTTATCGTCACATAGCAGACGATGACTTGACGAGGGCAACTTCTTGAAATTCCCCGCCCCGTTGGCACCGGTTGGGAATGTTTTGAGAGATCTACTGTGAATTCACCAGCCAGTTTACCGACTTGGCCGCTAGCAAATCCTCCCCATGGCCTACCTCAACTATCCGAACCACAGCCCATCTCCCTTTACCATCGAGGCCATCATCCCACATTGACTATGGACGAGAAAAAGTCTTCTCTCCATTGGCGAAATTACGAGATCCAACGCAAATTCCGATCATCCCCGGCAGTTCCGCTCCGCCCAAGAAATCTGATAAACTCAAGGCCGCGATGGTCCCACCTTGATCTTGGCCTCGTCTGCCGATCGCCGGATGGGTTCCGGCACCCATTGACCCATGACCCACCGGTTAGACGATTGGGCCAATGCCATAGCTGGTCCAATACTCCGTGATCATACTTCCGAAACCTTTCCCCGCCACGCCGTGGATAGTGGAGGAAGCCATGAACCAGGCGTCTTCAGATCCAGCATAAAAGGGCCACGAGGTTCGGGAGAAAAGAGACAACTCGAATCCCTTCGGACTTTTCCTCATCCTCAACTCAACGTTCTCAAACTCCCTCTCACGATGAAGATCTTCGCTTTCCTCCTCGCTGCCATGATGGCCGCCGGTGCCGACGTTTGCCTCGCTGGTACGTGGAATCCTTGAATACGGAATCGAGAATGTATGAGTTGACTTCTTGTAGCTGGCACGGGTTGTACCCCTGAGGATACTTGCTGCTCAGGTGCCTGTATGACAGGCCCGAACGGCCTGACGACTTGCTAAATGGAGACTTTGGATATCGGGGAGAGCAAGTGAAAATGGCTTTGAAGATTTGAAGACTATCACAAGATTTTGGATCTTTTCAGATCGAACATTGTGCGGTACAACTCGAGTCTATGTACATTACAGGAAAGAAACCTAACCCCAACGGGCCTTCTACCAACTGTTTGCATGAAATGAAAGTGTCATCCCCGGTCAAAGAATCGTGTATAGGGTTCGTATCGTTCTTTAGTTGGAGACCGGATATGAACATGTAGTCCCACAGCACAAAGAAATAAGTTTCGACCAAATTACCAAGTTCTGGGAAGATTCCTTCGGCAATTCTTGATCCGCATTCATTGCACTGGGGGAGTCTGAGCCAACCTCATTTTCGCTTTTCGCACGGCGGTGCGAATACCGCGGGACTTGCAATAGTTCATCCAGAATCAATTCTCAGAAACTTCTCGAATTTATTAATCTTACATGGCCGATTCATTCCCGATCTAGCACTCCGAGATTGATAAACCGCCCAGGATCAGGATCGCCTCTGGTTTCACTCAATGTCGCCCCCACATTGAATCAGGCTCGAGGATTATATTCCGGTAATAAGAATCCACTCCGAGACCGGGGATTTAAATCCCTCGGTCTTATCAGATGTAACCTTGTCTGCTGCGCTGTCGGAATACCGTATACCAGGAACCCCGACCACGGTCGATTCATATTTCTATGCAAATAGGTATATGGAGGATATGCCGCCACAGATCAACTTGTAGGAAAGACCATCGGTCGTTCTTCATTTCAAACTTTGATGTCCAGCCTCGACCAGCTCTACCCCCCAACTACAGATCTCACCACCTCAGTCGAAAAAGAAACACGCCCGTCAAGGCGGCATACATTCCACTTGGCGTGTTCACACCATGATACAGAGACGGATAACCTATATACAAGCTCGGAAGCGCCAAAGCACGGAGCACAAGAAAAACAGAAAACAGAGAAGACGGGGACGATACGACAGGCCGGAAGGATACTGGTTCCCGCCTGAGCATCGGGTCGCAACGACTGGGTCGAACGGGTGGTTCTGTTGACAGTGGCAAAACTGAGGAATGGGAAGTCGGAGAGGCCAAGTCCACAGAAAAAAAAGGCATGGGACGTGCCTGACTGAGCTCTTCAGAGACGCGGTTACAAGAGAACAGACAGCCCAGTAGAAAATCGTCTGCATTGCAGAAAATAACACGATTTCTCTATTCCTGTCCGAATCCAAGCGTTTCCTCCACGGCGATCGACATCTTGTGCTCCAGGGCGTCGTGGGTCTTGTATGGAGGGAGGTCGAGACGGTTGAAACTAGAAAGTGTTAGCCCGTATTCCATCTCCACGAAAACATCCACACGTACCAGGTATGCGATTTGGGAAGCGCGGCGGGGTCGCCAGACTTCTCAATGGTGAATCGTCGCGGGCCGTCGGACCCTTGAAGATCCTTGAAGCCATTAACGGGAATACGCGACGTTCCTGTGGTGAACTGGAGAAGGCGCGACTTCTGCTCCGCATCCCAGCTGCGGACAATCTTCCAGAAGTTCTGAATCACCTCGTCCTGTTCCTGGTAGCCGCGATAATCGGTGTGCTTCTTCCAGTCATCCACGTCAATGTCGGCAATACCACCAATCAATAACTCCAGTTCACGCTCGTCAAATACATTGACCAGATCCGCGGGGATGAGCTCGTTAAAGCCAGACATGAAGGCATTGAACTGCTCCTCGACTCGCTTGACAATCTTCCACTCCGTGACCAGCCTAGAAGGGTCAGTTTGGGTGGGAGGAGTCACGACGGGGACACTTACTCGATGTACTTGGCCTTGTTTTCGTTGCTTACTGGAATCTCCTGACCATCGGGCATGAGATCGATTGTGCGGCGCTCGCCGAACTTCTCATCATCAACCGAAAAGGTAAGTTCCACAATGCCCTCAATGTCATTATCCCTAGGCACGTTAGTTTGAACACAATGCCGCGTGGTGAGTTCAGAACAAACTTACAATGTCCATGCCAGGTTGCGATGTAAATCTTCGTCGACACCCTCCATATCCTGGAGAGTAACCTTCTTGCGCAACATCATCTTGTAGAAGGCCCCAATGAAGAACGAATCGAGGAAACGACGGTGGAAAATTGCCAGGCCGACAACACGGCCAATGAACTTGAAGTAGTTGAGATGCTCAGGGTTCACACCGGAGTGGGGATTAATCTGCAGGGTATAATTATCGTGGGCGGAGTATTCGAAGAGGCAGTAGAAAGGATTGAACATTTCGTGGGAGAGAAGGAAGAAGAATTCACTGGCAATCGTTAGCGGATGAGTCGGGAAATGGTAGACAAAGCCATACCGAGAAAGACCACCGTAGTCCAGGCCGTCTTCGCCGTCGAACTTGATCATCAGACGCTTCTTCAGGTCCGAAGCGCTCTGTCGCATGATCTCGGCGTACGAGTCCTCGAAGATATTATTACGGCGGACCTTGACGTGACATTGTCCGGACATGATTCGAAGGGCAGGCTGCGATCGGAAGTAGATCAACTTCCGGCGGAAGTCACGCTTGTACTGCGGAACGCCCTGGTCCAAGGACGAGGGCAACCGGGGGTCGTCCCAGGTGGTGGTCTTGGTGTTGTGGTCCACAAAGTACACCCGAGCGGTGTTGGTAAGACGCATTTCCCATCCGCTCGGTAGCGGCCCCAATTGAGATACAGGCTGCTGCTGTATCGTGGTGTTGTTCCCACCGGCATTCTGGTTCTGACCATACATGCGGATGTACTGCTGTCGGCGAGGATCAACCCAGGTGGTCGTTCGCGTGTTGTGGTCCACAAAGTACGACCGTCCCTCGGGCGTATGTCGCTGTTCCCATCCCGGCGGAAGCTCACCAGTGCCCGCAGTGGTAGCTCCCGTTGCCATCATGGAGACGGCATTGGCGGTGGACGCACCGCCGGGGGCTGTAGCGGCAGGAGCCGCGGGCTGTGTAGATCCCGACGGCGGGGTGCTAGGCTGTTGTCCTTCGGGCAGATTTGGAGAGCTAGCACCAGTGCGGTCCTCCGGCAACATACGACTCTGGTGAGCGCGGCGCTCCAGTTGCATGTTAGCTTCACGCTGGCTGCGCTGGGCATGTTCACTGTAGTTGGCCGAGGGTCGCGACCAGGTGGTTGTTCGGGTGTTGTGGTCGACGTAGTAGGTCCGTCCCAGGTTATCCTCCCGTCGCTCCCAGCCCGCTGGTAGACGACCCTGGCTATCCTCGAACGAGCTCAAATTGGCACGAGATGCGGCGCCAGCGCCGGGCGGAGCCCCCACCCCGTTGGCTGCCGCGGGAGACGCGGCAGGCTGTGCGGATGACGGAGTGCGGTTGGTCAGCGACGAGCTCGAGGCGGCCGCGGCCGAGACATCCAGGGGACTGCCACCAGCCGGGGGTTGTGAAGTCGGCGCGGCGATTTGCGGAACAAGACCACTGGAGCTGGAAGCCTGGGCTTGTTGGCGCTGCAGACCATTTTGCTGGTTGGGATGCGGGGCATTGAGATTTGTCGATAGGTTGATGATGAGTTTGCCGTGAACGACGAGATTATCATTCGATTTCTTGAGGTCACGAGTGAGCATTTCTAAAGGAAAAGAAAGACGCGAAACGAGCGTCCCCCCGGGTCAGTCGGCATGTTCAGGACGGAAAATCTCGCTCAGCCTTACCATCACCACCCATCTGCAGATCGATCACACTGCCGATCCGCACATTGATGACACCGAGGAAGCCCTGGTCCTTCTTCTTGAACTTCTTCTGGTCGAAAATCTGGATCGCGAGGATGCTGTCCTCGGTGACTCGCCTGCCGCGCGGGACACCCGTTAATACCGACCATCTCCGATAACCGGGGGCGGGAGATCACGTACAGATCGAAGGGTTCATTCCAGTAGGGATTCAAGGTCTTTTTGATGACGGAAGTAGTGTGCGTTTGCTCGCCTCCAACCGTGGCCACAGCGAATGGATCGGGGAATCCTAGGATGAAAGTTGGTCAGTCGACGACCCCGCCTCAGGCGGACCGCGCCCATAAGAGACCACGTACGGAAGACATCGCGTTTGTAGAGACCATCCGCCGCGATAACTGTGTGAGAAAGCGATCAGTATGCTGTCGAGTCGGCTGGAGCCCCGCAATGAGCGGATTCGATGCAGGCGAAAGACAAGACGATCTTACTCGTGACCCGGAGATTTGGCTGGCTGCAATTCGAAGTCAGCATGTAAAATTCCACCCGACCGTCTGGAGCCCGAAGGCAAGCGTGCGGTGATCAGAGAAAAAATGGGGAACATACGCTGGCAGGTTGGATGCCATGGTGGCCCTAGATGCTATCACAGCACACCGTCGGGGGTGCGAAAGGCCGATCAATCAAGCCCAAGCCGTAGAGGGCGCGCACATCCACGACCGGTCCGAGAGCAGAGCAAAAACCAAAGCTCGGAGATGAGAATCACCGAGGTTTTTGGGGGGTTGGTCAAAAAGAGGTGGGCTCAGAAGGGGGGGTTGAGTGTGCTTGGACGGTAAGAGGAGGAGGGAGAGTTGGGGGTGGCAGGCGAACGCGGAGTATGGCGCAGGTACTCCGACCTCCAATCGACGGAGGATCTGGATGGGGCTGGTTTGGGTGCAAAGCCACAGTTGATTCTTGATCATTTGGGACTGAAATTTGATTTGATTTTCTCCCCCCCCTCTGCCATTCAATTTCCATTTTTTCGGCGGATGGCGTAAGGCGGGTGCGGGCGGATGGTGGCAATGCTATAATAATAGCACACCCGCGATTCGATTCTATGCTACTAGGCAACACCGTTCATTCTCGAAAAGTCCCGAGCGACTCGAATTAATTCAATATAGGCCCGAACAAAGAGATAAGGTGAGATGGAAATATCCTTGATTACAAACGTCCTCGACAGCCTTGCAAAAGACCCCCAAGCCCCGCGGTTATAGTACATCCCAGTCGCCCCGAACTCCAAAAAGCCATCCAGCAAGGCCGGAGAAGAAGACACTGGCGTATGTGGCGTGTGAATAAGCTAAGCACTCGGGATGGCCGGTGTGGCGGGGTCTCTTCTTGATCTCCGGTCGACGGTGAATTCCAGCAGGTATAGCCCCGGGACCGTCGAAGAGCCCACATCCTGGACGGAGGCATTGCGCTTTAGTAGGGCGCGTAGCCACGACCCCGGCCTCGATAGCCTCCGCGGTAACCCCGGAACGGTCCACGGCCACGACCTCCTCGGAACCCTCCTCGTCCACGGCCGCGGTTCATGCCCGGCAAGTTGGTCCGCTTGGGGGTGACCTAAAAGAAAAATGTGAGTCCGAGACTTCAGAGAAAGGGATCGAAGAACGGGTGACAACGTACCTTGAGATTGCGACCGCGGAACACGCTCTCGTTGAGAACCAGAGCCTGAGCAACCAGGCTGGGCTCGGCAAACTCCACATATGCGTACCTATCGTTCAATGCCGTTAGCGTAGTCTCTCGAGCAGCCTTTCCAGATGATAATCTACCCCTTCGGTTGACCCGAGAACTTGTCCAGCAAGATGGTGACTCGGTTGATCGAGCCACAGCTTTGGAAGTGAGCTTGGATCTCCTCAGGCGAGGCTCCATAGTCCACATTGCCAACAAACACACTCCGAGCATCGATGTCTTCCTTGTTCTCCTGAAGACCCTCGGACTGCTGGTCGAGGGTCTCTTGCATCTCACGCAGCTTGGCGGCCTCGGATTCCATCTCGGCGACACGCTTCTTCATTGCGGCAATTTCCTCCTGGACGCACGCATGTTAGCCATCTCGCACGGTGGAGTTGGACGGGTGGAAGGGCAGGTGTGTCGGGAGAAAGCTTCACGGTGGATTTTGATCACGGTGCCTCGTACCTCGTCGTCGCCCCCCTCCTCGTGAGGGGGCATCTGCTCATCCTTGAGCTCAGAGCCTTCGGCAGCCATGATCAATATTTGAAGCGAAAGAACAGGATAGTAGACGGGTCGATGGCTTCTCGGCGGATGGTGAGGGGGAGCGGTTGGAGCTCTTTGTAGCCGATGGAACGAATGCGCACCGCAGATAAATGCGACACAGGCCACAGGAAGGACAGCGCACCCCAAAGACCCTGGGAAATTAAATAGCAGAGAACAAAGATTCAGGCAACATCCATAGACTGGTCGTTGCGGGGCGGAAGTGGACAAAACGCGATGGAATTCGGAAATCAGAGACTTGCCGTTTCGGGACTAGCGGCTGGCCCCAACTACAAGGAAGCTTTGAGGCAACATTATTGGGCTTTGTTCTACCTTATTTTCCTGGATATCGGGGATGGGAATTGAGGGTTGACGTGGTATTCTGTTGGAAACTGTGCGGCGGCACAGCACCGGGAAGATCAATGTTGGATCATAGTCATGAGCGCTAACTCCAGGTATCAAGAATCAGGTTGGCAGCGGGGGTGGGAGCTTGATGGAGGAGGAACAACACGAGAGCAGAGGAAAGAGTCTATATACACGGAGGGAAGAGGATGGTGGGAGAATCAGAAGTTACGAGGCCGGGGCAGGAGGGTGGTTCTTGCGGAAGGAGACCTTCTCTACCGACACATTCTCAATGCCGTTGGCATCCGTCTTGAGCTGATAGACGTACAGCACCAGGACGTCACCTTGGATCTGTGGCTGTGTCAGCACGGCGTTCATCTCGGGGGAGGGTTGCCGATGCATCACGACGAAACACCTACGTCCATCAAACAAAAGCTCGGCGTGGGTTCTTCCCCCTCTGGCCAGAACCCCGAACTCATGGCCCCCGTCGCACTGCCCGGGTTGATAAAGAAGCGACCTTCCATCTCGAATGCCTCGAACCGGTGCGTTCCACCCCATAGCAGGACATCCACGTCCATCTGGCGAGCGGCAATCAACAATGCATCGGCATCGCCCGGGGGGATAACGGTGTGGCCGTGGGTAAACCCAATGCGGAGGCCTCCATGGTTCACGATCTTAGAAAGTGGCAGGTTGGGGGAGTCGACATCGAAGTCGCCCTTGACCATTTGCAGGTCCGGGGCGACCTGTCGGAGGTATTCATAGGTCTCGCGATCGGTGAGGTTCCCTAGACAAAGAATCTGGCCAATTTTGCCGGGGGTAAGGAGCTTCCGAAACTAGCATTGGAGTTTAGTGAGGAGAGGAGTCGACGGCGACAGGGCACGATACCTTGGGGGGAAGGTCCTAGGAGATGGAAGTTAGCAGCAGCCACGGCCAAACCCGCTGGAATGACTCACAGGAGCACGATCCGGAATGAACAGGTCACCGATGACCAAGACGAGACGAGCTGTCATGGTGGGCTTGTATCGGGATCCGATGGGGGGAAGGAAAGTCACGTCGCGGGGAAGTCAGGCCGCTGCCCGAAGTGGTTAGCGTGATCTCTCCGTCTCCGATGGTATTGATCTCTTTCCCCGAGAGTCGAGTCGATATCTCGATGGCATTGGATACAGTCACCGAGTGCTTTAGCTCGGTGATTTAATCCCGTCTGGAGTTTCGATACTTTCCTACGGGGATCGCCGCATGGACAGGGAGGTACAGCGCAATCTGAATACTGGGCCATGGCGCTGAATGTTGGGGGTGGCACGGTTGAGAGAGGGGAGAAATAGATGGATATCTTCAGATATTGGCATCTTGTAAGAATGGCTGCGGATGAATAGATGGTATAATATAATGATAATAGTAATGGCACCGCTGGCGTATAATCTACCAAGTCCTTGCTGCGTCCGGCCTTCATATCCCCAACAGAAAACAAAAATGAATTCCAGATTTCTCTGTATACTTCACTGTATCCTCCTCCATCAATCCCCGGATTCCGATAGAATCAAAGCTACCGCGTAGACACGCGGAATCGGTAGGGTCCGCCCGGGCGTGTGTCTCCGACCGCTACATCGCCATGGGAAAATCCGTTGGGGAGAAAAAGGGTCGAGCCTCATAAATATCGCCCCAGAATTCCCCGGGTTGTTTCACTCTTCATTAGTCTTGAGCAATCCCCCGATACGTTTAAATCCAATCCCTCTATACTTCCCCCCCCCGGAAGCTCCAGCCGAGGCCACCCCCCCATTCGGCGGCGATCCCCGAACTTTTGGTCTTTCCCTCGGGAATTCACAAGCGCACCCAAGCAACAGACCCCGCGGCTGCCCCGCCGCGAATCGGAAAAGCTGGCGCCCAAGTCGACGACGCAACGCTTGAGCCTGATTTCCAGACACCTGGATCAGCGCCTGCCGTTGCCGGAACTTAACACGCCCTTCTCGACCGAGAGGAACTCGCTTGCCCCCGACGACGTCGAATATAAACCCATCGACCGGTCGACTTCTCCTCCCACTTCCCACCCTCCCACCATGTCGACCCAAGCCCCTCACAACACCCTGCTCATCCCGGGCCCCATTGAGTTCGACGATGCCGTGCTCCAGTCCATGGCCCATTACGCGTGAGTGGTCGATGATGCCATGACTCGGACCCGATCCAATTGAAGCTAACCAGAGTCTTTTCTCTCTAGGGAGAGCCATGTTGCTCCCGGGTTCGTCAAGGTCTTCGGGGAGACCTTGACCCTCACGCGCAAACTATTCCAGTCCACCGACCCCGCGGCCCAGCCGTTCATCATCTCCGGTAGCGGGACGCTCGGTTGGGATCTGGTCTCGGCCAATTTGATCGAAAAGGGCGAGAACGCCCTCGTGCTCAACACGGGCTACTTCGGGGATTCGTTTGGCTCCTGTCTGCAGACCTACGGCGCTCAGGTGACACAGCTGCGGGCACCCATCGGCGAGCGCCCGTCCCTGGAACAGGTGGAGCAGGCCCTGAAGGAGAAGCCCTACAAGGTGGTGACAATCACCCACGTCGACACCTCGACCGGGGTGCTGAGCGATGTCAAGGGAGTCGCCCAGCTCGTTCGTCGGGTCAGCCCGGAGACACTGGTCGTGGTGGACGGCGTGTGCAGTGTGGGCTCGGAGGAGATCGCCTTCGACGAGTGGGACCTGGATGCGGTGGTGACGGCCAGCCAAAAGGCCATCGGATGCCCTCCCGGTCTCAGCATCGTGATGACCTCCGGCCGCGCGATCCAGCGGGTCCAGTCCCGCCAGACCCCGCCCGGCGCATTCTATGCGTCCATCGCCAACTGGCTCCCCATCATGCAGAACTACGAGAACAACAAGCCCTCGTACTTTGCCACCCCGCCTACCCAGCTCATCCACGCCCTGCACACCACTCTCTCCCAGATCACCGCCCGCCCCATTGCCGAGCGCTTCAATGTGCACACCAAGGTCTCGGACCATGTCAAGGCTACGGTGGCCCAGCTGGGCCTGAAGCAGCTGGCCCCGCGCCCGGAGTGCCAGGCCCACGGCATGACGGCCATGTATCTGCCCGAGGGCCTCGCCCCGCCCGATGTGCTGCCCGGTCTGCTCAAGCGCGGGGTCATCTTCGCAGCTGGCCTGCACAAGGAGATTGCCACCAAGTACATCCGGTTTGGCCATATGGGGGTCAGCGTGACGGACCCCAATCGCAAGGATATCGACAACGCCCTGGCGGCGCTCAAGGATGGCCTCGCCGAGGCGAAGCAGGCCAAGGGCCTATAAATAGTAAGGACGCATGTCCGGTGAACAGTGTAACACGGCCAGTATCAAATAGAAAATATGAATCTACGATCACACTTTGTCGATGTAGATGCGTAACTATGTACATGACATCCATCCCCCCATGTTGATAAAGAATCATTGCCGCCCTAACAATTAACCTCCCGAGACAACTTGCAGACGCAGAAAACGAGCTCGGGTCTACTTCCTATAGGGATCCATTGGCGCGACGTCCATCCCACACTCTCTTCTCCACGTCCGCAAACATGGCTTGGTCCAGGTCGACACCCCCGGCCTCCCACGCCTTCTCGCAATACTCGCGGAACCGGCCGCCATTAACAAAGTCGTAGCTCTGCTCATAGAGCTCTCGCATGCGATACCGTCCATCACAAAAATGCCACTGGGTATACCCGTGCAGAAAGGCGTGGACCCCGCACTCCGCAACGGCGGCATGGGACCCATCAAAGACCTCCCGCGTCTTCTGCACGGTGTGGATGGCGTCGACGACGATCTGATCGAAGCCATCCTTCATCGACAGCCCGCGCACATGGCACAGGTTCATCACCAGATTGATATTATCCCAGGGTCCGTACCTGTTCGCCGCGACACTCTCCTTGTAGAAGGAGAACAGATCATTGATATAGATCCCGCACCACTCCGTGTGCACCACCGCCGACGTGATATCCGCTATCATCCCGTTCTGCGAGACCATGCTCCGGGGGAACATGAATGACCCCATGCACCCGCCTAACCCGCCTTGTCGGCGTAACTCGACCGGGTACCGATCACAGCCCTTGTCGCCCTGGAACCCGTGTGCTTCGGTCCAGCACGACTGGTAGTAGTCGATCGTGGCGCGGAAGATCCCGTACTGCAGGTACGAGTCGAAGTGCCGGAGCAGATTCTGCATCTCGTCGACCAGCATGCGCCAGCACGGGTTCTTCTGCTCCGTGCCGCGCAGCAGATCCGGCAGGAATGTGGCCATCTGCTCGTGGTAGTCGCCCTCGAAGTCGTCCAGCAGGTGGCACATGGAGAAGTGGATGGCGATCGCCTTCATGACTTCCAGCGGTACGTTGGGCCAGCAGGTGACGGCCATGCGCGAGATCGTGCGTGTCACCTTCTTGGTCGTGCCCAGGTCCAGAGATAAGAGCTGCTGCACGCTGGGCTGCGCAAAGACCCGGAGGCTATTCTCATACACGGCCTCGTAGTTGCTGCGCAACTCGCGGGTTTGTGCTGGACTGGGCTCGTGGTAGTCGACCTCGTCGAGGTACTTGACTAGCCTGTTCACATAATGCTCGATGAAGGTCGGCTCCATGCTGAGCTCCATGTTTTCCGGGGTCTTCTCTCCGGCTAGCATTGTGGCTGCACAAATGGTTAAATACCAGCGGTCTTTTGTGAATTTCCGCCGGCGCGGAAACATTGTTCTTAGTGCAATTTGCCTGCAGCGTCTACCGGTTCCCCGGCCCTAGAAACATGCAGTACGAAGACTTTCAATGCATGGACGGTAAAAGATCCACATGGGGTTTGTACGTGGCGACATGCCAGTCAATTCATTGCCGCCATGTTGATAGGGTCGCGCCTGTTAGAGGAAGTCAATCGCTCCCTTGTGGCGGATGAGTTGGCTGAAAATTCACATCTCCGCAGAGAGATTGCCACGCGGGACAACGAGCTGCAGATCGAATTGGAGATGGCCGATAGCGCCTTCACATGCAGGCTTTCTCGGATTCATTACATTGCATTCTTAGTCGAATCCGCTGTGAGTTGACTCTCCGTCGTGAAGGATGCGGTTGACGCCATCTCTCACAGACCAATTCCCCAGCAGCACTTTACCATTCGCCGGCGGAATCAGGGAATAGCCACTTCGACGACCTTCTCGGGTCAGTATTGATGACCAGCGTGTCCCGATCTGGAAATCCGGCGTCCCAACCCCTGCCTAGTCTGCATATCCCGGGCCCCCCGTTACCCACTTGGGGTGCCCACACGGGCTCGCTTCTACGCTCATCGGGCCAAACGGGAATCTGAAATCACCAAGGTCACGTCAATCTTGTCCGTGTTGAGCAGGACCTCCCCAGTGGTTTGGGATTTCCCTGATGCAGGTCCCTGTGCGCCTGTCTTCGATCTTGCGCCCGGCTTACCGGAAGCTGGTGCCGGCGCACATCTAGACAAGAAGATGTGTGGTCAGACCTCCCATGTCGCGGGGTCTCTGAATGAACGAGGTCCATTTTTGTCGTCTGAAAGGATCAACCTCACCCGTTTTGCAGACCCCGGCCAACAAGCACGCGGCATCGCAGTCAAGTCTCCTCCGTACGGAGTAGCGGAAAGTCTGAGAGCAAAAGTACAATCCCGACGCGGTGTCTTCTGTTCTGGTTTACCGCCAAAATATACCCAATCAGACGGACATCCGGGGTTCGCATCCCCCCGTGGCTCGCCAATCTCCGGCCTTGTTGGCGCTTCTTCCTAGGCTCGGCCCTAACCGACTCCCCACTGCACTAACCACATATCAGTTGTGATGCAACGGTCTCGGCGAACCGGGCAAGTGACGTTATCTTTCGTCACTCGCCAGACTAATAATCATGCCGATCCCAACATCTTCGCTCCCGAGGTGTACACTGATTCGCATTGTGGTGTCCACGTGGTCAGTTTTCTCCTAGTGGGCCGTGGTCGGACGTCAATCACTAAGCTTGGTTTTGTACACTTGATTGGACAATGCTCAAGGGATAGGGTATGGTCTCTAATGAATGCAAGACCGGTTCTGACGGGTCTTATGCATGACGCTGAGAGATACCGGGATGGAAGGAATTGTCGCAGTGAATTTCCTTCCGAGCCCAGGCCTTCGTAATGCAGATACAATACCCAATGTGGAGTGTCGAGTCTGGACCTCGGAGTATAGTTTTTGGCAATTCTTGACAGCCACAGTTCGTTGATCGGGGCAACTTTCCTACTGGGGCCGAGTGCAGGTGGAGAATGTGGATCGGGGGATGATCCATGTGTACGGAGTACTGATACAGACCTGGAGAAGATACTTGCAATGATATTGTATATACACGATAGAACCAGTTTTGCATGAAAAAAACCACCAAATCCCTACGCTCACGTCTTCGTTTTCTTGCTATTCCTCGATCCTTTCTTGTCGCTCTTCTCCGCCTGTCTCTTCCGCTTCTTCTCCGCCTTCTTCTCGTCCGCTTTGTCGAGGCCGAGACTAATCGCCTTGGCGGCCTTTTGCGCCTGTTCATGCGCGATCCCGCGAGCTTCCTGTTCGTCGTGGATCCGCATGATTTCCGTAGGATCGACACCTTCGTAGAAACCCGAGACGGCAATGTGCCGGAGCACATACGCGACCTTTTCAATGTCGAGGTGCGAGACCGGGTTGGAATGCTTGGGTCGGACCACCAACCCAGCCTCTTCTTTCTGCACGGCCTCGTTCAGCCGTTGTCGTAGTTTCCATGCCGCATGCCAGAGCTGGCGGTACTCGGCGATATTGTATTTGACGTTCAGGTCGCCGTTCGGTCGTCGGTATTTCGAGACGTTCTTCTTCGGCTTGGCGGATTCGGCCCCTGTGCCACTGATCAGCTGCTCCGATTCCAGCTCTGGTTCTGGGTAGTCTTTTAAACAGAGCCATAGGTACAGGTCGTCGCTGTAGAATGGCACTTGATTGCCGAATTTGTCCGACGCCGTGGCGATGGAGAGGATCAGAGATGCCGTGGCCGGACCGATGCCGCGCAATGGGTCTAACGCCGCGATGCTGGCCTTCGGGAATGCCTCGTCGGGCGCCTCGATCGGGTCTTTGGAAGGCAATGCGGCGAGCGCGACAGCCGTGTATTTGGCCACATTCTTCTGTTGGTTGGACTTGACCATGCCCATGAGGGTGGGCCGGGGAAGACCGTGTGAGCTGTCAAAGAAATCACAATCGTCAGTCATTACCACCTTTTCCACTTGAAAAATCATGGGAAAGGTACTCACGTCTTCCACTCCATCACATTGACCAACTCCTCTTTCGTCAAGCTCACATCCTCGCCCTCCTCACACGTGCTCTTCCGCCCCGCAATAATATCCGGCATCGCCTCGTACCGCCAGGTATCCAGCCTGAGGAACTTGGCCGTCTGGTCGGTAATGTATTTCTCTTCCGATGGACTGAAATCCGTCTTCTTGATCAAGGCTGCGCCGCGCATGTTGACCGACGCCGAACCGGCTCTCTTCTGGGCCTTTGCCCTCGACCCTTTCTCCGGCTTTGGCTGTAGCTTCAACATCATCTTGCACCGGTAGACCTGCTCCACCGTCGCCGGGTAGCAGGCGAGTAGCTTGCGAAAGGTTGCGAGGGTGATCTGGTGCGGGTGGAAGGTCGAGTCGTGGTCGGTGGAGTCGGATTCGCTGGCATCTTCAGCGTCCGAGGCGTCGTCGAACTTGATGAAGTCGTCATCGCCGCCCAGAGCGATAAAGTCATCGGCGGGCTTGTCGTCGGCCCGTTGGGTACTGGCGTCTGTGGTCATGATGGGTTCGTAGTGGGAGATGCTCGGAATCAGAACGTAATCGAATTGTAATGCTGTTTCTACCCGAATTGACCGTGGCAGTAGCACCGGCAGCTTGGGCGCGAGGCTCACGGCGGACGAGGTCGAGCTGGTCGCGAGATAACCAAAAACGCCGAAAAAAGTGGTTATCGCGATAAGGCCGTGTAAGATAGGCGGTGTAAAATACGGTATGGTTATGCACGGGCCATCCAGTTATTCACTGCATTGGCTTGTTTTCTTCCGTATCCACTTTACCACGCTTTCCTCCCACTTTACCCTACAACTACTCCTTCTATACCTCGAGCCACATCAAATCTTGGTCAATTTTCTTTTCTATGTACAACACGGCCGTGACAGTCTTCATTAAAAACAGATATCGAATACAGAGCTCATGAGAAAGAAAAGTCATCACCCGTCCCACATCGGCCATCATCAAGATGGCCCGCTCTCCGAAACAGGCGTCGGATTTCAACATTAAAACTTGCAATAAACACCGTCGCGGACGCAGATGAAAGAAGCTACCGGGGATGCGAGATGTTATGGATCAATCCATCCCCGGCGAAAGAAGAGAAGAGTGGAGTTGAGAATTACACACACAGACATCATGGACGCGACCTGCCGCGCAGATCAGAGGTTGGAGGGGTTGCGCCCGTCCGGATAGTCGGATTGAGTATCCGGGTGATCATCCATGCGGTGGGCGAAGTTGACGTGCTGGTCGTCGGAGCCGTGGTCGTTGAAGGACGGCATCACAGGCAGGTTGTTGGGCCGGTTCTGCTTCAGGGGCTTGGACAGCGGAGCAGGTTGCGCCGGAGGGTCGGTAGGGCCAGACTTGGGCTCGGTGGTGGTTGTTGGGGTGGCTGTGCGCTCATCGTCTTCCACCTCGATGTGGCGGAATTCCTGATCTTCATCGCCATCCTCCGAAGATGCTGGGCTATCAGAGTCGGATGCCACCGCATAGTCATCTCCGTCGTCGCTCACCAAGCTCGGGGCTTGGTTGGACTCAATGGTATGAGGACTATGGTTCGATGGATGGTCCATTCCATCCCCATCAGGGATAGCGTCCGTGGTTCCATCACCAGTGCCATTCAACCGGAGTCTATTCAAGAATGACGAGCGCGGCCCCTGCGACCGCGACCCCCGCGACCCCCGACGACGAGAGGGGGTCGTGCCGCGCAACCTCTGAGACCCGGGGGTTGCTCTCCCGAGGCCCTTTCCACCTTCAGATCCGGCTCTGGGCATGCGCATTGGCTGGCGAGCTCCAGTGTCCTGCTGGTCCGAGTCTTCGCGCGAGTCTGAAGAGGTGGACTCATCTCCCGACTCGTCGTCCGAGAGAGCGGTAAGATCCACGGGCGTCTTGGCCTCTTCCACCAACTCATTCATGTTGAGGCCGAGGCCGCGGTCTCGAATGAGCGCGGAAAGATGAGGCGTGGCCGTGGAAGGCAAGAACGAGGTGTTTACACTGATTGGCTCAGACAAGCGACATGGCTCGGGGGCTCCCGTAAGGAAGGCGGGAGTAACAGCTTCGGAAGAAGAGAACGATGGCTTCCTCGACGTTGACTTGGTGGGCCGATTCGAGACCTTCTTGGACGAAGTCGGACGTTTGGGGACCTTCTTTCCGCGAGGCGGCGCCGGGCGTTTGGCCCGAATCAGCGGGTGCACAGGGTTATGGTCGATCTTCTTTTTGTCGACCGTCGGCTTTTCAGCAGTCACCTTCTCCGGGGCGATTTTTTCCTCGCCGACTACTTGGCCATGTTCATCGACCTGGACCGGCCTCCCGCATGCCACTGCGGCGGCGTCGTGGCTAGCGTAATTACAGTTGTGGGCGATGCGGCAGTGGTTGATGAATCCCTGGGTGCTGGAGAAGTCATCACGTTGACAATCCAGACACACCAGCTTGACAAGAACTTTGTCCGACTTGCGGCGGATGAGCATAGGGCCAGGCTTCTCCTTCGGGACGGGGCCTCCAGTGAGCATGTGATTCGTGCCCATCGAGTTTCGGGAGCCGCGGGGGGTCTTGCCGGCTAGGGACGAGAAGTCGTGAGGGTTGCCACGGGTCGATCGGCCTTCTGTCGACACGGGAGCCGGGGCCATACTCGGTAGTTTCGGGGCCCCGTCAAACCGAGCATCCGGGAGCAGCCAGCGGGCATAGTGACGAGAATAAGGGCCATCGGTGACCCCCCACGGCGCGGGGGACACCGGTGCAAGACCATTCCCCGGGGGAAGCACCGATGCGCCGGTACCAGCGCTGACATCGGGGTTAGGACCGGTGACAGCCGACCCCGGGTAAGGGATTTCAGCGCAACGGCGCAACTGTTCGAGGGCAACTTGACATTTGGCAATCTCTTGATCAATAAAGCGCAGTTCATTGTGCTTCAGCAACACCTCCAAGCTCAGCTGGGCGGTGATGCTGTCGCGCAAACGGTTCACACGGGCGGCCGAGGCGGCCTGGGAAGAAGACGCGGATGCGACCGCGGACGAATCGGAGACGGGAGACAGAGCAGACGGCGGGCTCGGATGGGCAGCAGTTAGGGTATCGACGCGCAATTTGGTGGGCACTGGAGCATCTGGATCAACAGCATCGGATCGTTTGCGCTTGAGCTTGGGCAGCGACAGCGGATTGGCGCCAGCACACGGGGTGAGCATCTTGACTTCCTCCGCCATTATCTTGTTTCCTCCGATCACAGAGGGCCAGGGGAGCAAGCAAGACATGCCATGCGAAAGGAGAGAAAGTTGGGGATTAAATCAATGCACAGAGTCCATGCGGCCAGGCGACAGTTTTGAGGCGTCAATATGGACCAAATGAGGGAGAACGCGCGACCGTGTCAAAAATAGGCGGCGGTGAGAGATTCTAATTAGGGGGGGGGGGGTGCCTAGGGCGGTCAGGGGGGAACAGAAAAAGAGAAAGGGGAAGAGAAAATGGCCACAAGTATACAATGAGGAACAAGGAAAGAAGAGGTGAAGGTAAGAGCCCGAGTTCAGAGCCCAGAATCCACCAGGAGAAAGGGGGAAACCAGGAGACAAAGGAGGTGGAGACATGATGTGATGCACCAAAATACCTCTTTCTGACGTGGTGCGCGTCATCACTCGACTCTATAGATCCATCTATTCTTGTAGGGTTTGAGAAAAAGTATAAGAGGATGATGTTACTGTTTTTATTAAGATCAAAGAGAAAATATCTTGAGTTTACTCTCCCTTTCCTTCCCCTTCTCTCGCTCATCCTCTTCCCTCTGCCAAGTTAAGGTGTGGTCTGGGCCTCGATCGTGATCGGGGCGCTCGAACCCAATTGGGACAGCGCTGCCGCGCGGGAGCCCAATAGGCAGATCAGCCCCAATCGGGCTCAGGAGCAACACCTCTGACTTTTGCCACTATCCTGGCATTTCCATTGGGAGTTGGTCTTGAAGCCTCGCGTCGAACTCCATAGAACCGGGTCGAATCGGATAGCCTGAGACTCCCAGATAAATAATCGCCTCTAGCTCAGACTGCTGACTGGACCGTTCCACCGGGCACTGCCCGGGTTGGTGCAGCGAATCAGGCGACGATGGTGGAGCGCTCAGATTGGAAGTATACAAGGACCCCAATCTCCACCCGATCCGATGAAGTCGCTTGCAAGATATGATAGGAATTACTTTGGGCTTTTCATATATACATATATATATATATATATTGTCAATCTTTTTTTTAAATCCATTCAACTCGAACGATCAACTACCAAGTATGGTTAATACTGTCGATCCGGGGATCTGAAATTCCCCGGGCGCCCGCTGTTGATCAGCATCCATCTCCGCGCCCACCAATCCCCGTTCTCCGACGTTGCCACCTTTTAAGCCAAGAACCCTTCGCAATTTGGGGACCTATTCGGCCTTTTATTGAAATTAAATATATACAAACGTGGGGTTTCCGTATATCTCCACGTCGAAAAGATCGAGCCGTTCAGCCCTAAGTGGAAACGGCAATGTTGTACGGCAGAATTCGACACTGTTATATACTATAGCCAGGAACTGGATCCTTTAATCGTACCCACATATCCGCATATCCCCTCTTCTATCGCCGATTTCCCACGTCTCTTGCGCTACACAACCTCGAACTCGGGGTTCAGGGGAGTCCCGCTACGGGATTTTTATCGGAAGATATCGACCGCATCCACCACTAAGCAAGGCTACGGAATCTTTTAGAATCAAATATATCGGTGACACCTCGCCACCGGCACTCCGTATCATAGATATTCCCCTCCCCCATACTCGTATCCCGTGCCTGCACGAGTCTGCAGCGCCAACCGTAGGGCCGTGTATCTCCGAGTCTTGATGTCATTTGGAATAAACAATAGAGATATCTCGATCGAATTCTCCGTGGGAAATCGATAATATCACATTTTTCCTGGTCTACATCACATGATTGGGTGTGGCGCAATCCGGAACCTGCCAAGTCATTCTATCTTTGAGGGCGGTTGATCGAGGTTTTCTACAGATGGGATTCTAGTAAATTTGAGATTGAGAATTTGAATCAACGGGTTGAAGATGATCATATTGATAATATACCAGTATGGTGTTATATTCATGTTTGCAATACCGAAAGCAACCGAAGTATATCATCTGCGGCACCGACCCAAGGGATTCCTCGAACCAGCTAACGAGTCGACTTTTGACATGTTATTGAGCCCACAAACGCCAATTACAACCAAAAACGCTCCGTATGAACACAGATCCGAGCGGACAACGGATGGAAAATACCATCCGAGATGAACCGAGAGCGCCGAGAAAAGCCCAATGACAGACATGAGGATCATGGACAGGGATCCAATCGTACAGTGAGATAACAAGTATGCCGAAAAAGGTGGAAATGAACAGTGATCGCTGGGGGGAAAAGTACCACCAAAAAGGAAGAAAAAACGAAAACGAAAACGAAGCTCGGTCAGGACAACTCGTTATCTCTCATACGAAGGATAAAGTTGACCACGACGGCGGCCAGGAGCGCAATGGCCAGGATGGTCGGTCCAAACCGGTCGTCGAACCCGCTCTGTCCTCGGCGCCGGATACTTTGTGCACGCCAGTGGAATGTCACCACGGCGTAGATCATGGCCCCCATGGCGATGATCGTGAACAGGGCGGCCGAGATGCGACCGATACGGTCGCCAAAGTTGAGCAACCCGACGGCGAGGCCGCCGAGGATCACGGTGAAGTTCAACCAGGACAGGAAGGTTCGCTCGTTGGCGAAGAAGACCTTGGGCTCGACACGGGTCGGGAGCGCAATGCGCTTGCCTGCAGATCCAGAAAATGTTAGCTACGAAGCTTGGGAATGCTTTCGCAGAGAATTCTTCGACTCCGAAGCTGGATTGGTCGGACATGTCACGTACCCGGAGCAGTCTGGAGAAGAGGCTGGCTCGACATTGTGGAATGTGGGCGACCCGGGGAAGAGGTCCGACGAGTACAGCGAACAGACCGATCAGCTGGGACGGAAAGACCGAAGATGAGGTCGAGGACGAGACGGAAGGGGGAGAAGAAAATCGAGCAAAGCTATCGCGATCCCCGCCGATGACGAGGAGCAAGACCAGCTGGCGCGAAGGAGCGCTAGTCCTAACAGAGCGAAGTTCCCTTGCAGGAAGGAGCACGTGCCACGATGATTTGCTGAGGGGTCACCTGACGTTGCACGGGACCACCATGGGAAGAAACGGAGGAAATACGGATATACAAAGGAATTATACATCAGTCTTCGCGCGCTTCCAGTGCACCGTGTTGCCAACCACGACGGGTCTCGAGTTTAGACTTGACACTAGCTCGCACCAATAAGCAGCCCCGATATTCGATGATAGCCCCGAGGACTAATCCAAATGGGTCACCCCAGATGGCCGGAAAATCCCCGGGGCCATAAATAATGTGATTCAACATTCAAGTCGAATGGCAGATCGCTACAATAACAGTGGAAGGTACTTCGTTTTTATCTGTACCACAAAACGACTACAGATTCATACTGCGTATCATCGAAACTATCATGGACCGAGACGAGCTTCAAGAAAACGGGTTGAAGATAATGTTCAAGGATAAGATAGAACAATCGTTCATTCTGGCCAACTCTACACTTCAAAGGTTCTCAATTTTCATCATGGTCCTTCACTCACCTGGAGTGTAATTGCCCTTTCAATTAAGCGGGCCATCAAACAATATCGACTAGCCTACACATAACCCAATCGAAAGTTGTTCAACTATGTCTGACGCGGCGGGCCCTTGCTCCAATCCTCCTTGATCAAGTCCGCAGCCTTCTCAGCTACCGCATAAACAGCACTCACGATATTCCCACTGACATTATTCGGGAAGACCGATGCGTCCGCAACGCGTAAACCCTCAACACCCTTCACCCGCAGACGTGAATCGAGAGCATCGCCTAGCGCGACAGACCCGGAAATATGATATTGCCCCAGAACCAAGTCATGGACAGCGGCCTTGCCATTCTCGATATTCTGTAAGTCGATAGATGGATCCGGGACCGAGCGACGCGCCACGGATCCTTGCGCATGCTGCGATTTGCTCACGTTATCTATCCACCGTAATGCGGCGCCGAGGACGACAACGTCGGCTTCGTGGCCGGCGTAGTTGGGCTGGATGACTGGCTGCTTGGTAGGATCTGGAGGAATGGTTACTATCGAATAGCTGACTCGTTTGCATTGGACTGGAATTACCTGCACTGTCGATGTGGACGTATCCTCGGGCAACTGGATATTGCAACGCCAAGGTCATAGTCGTTCCGTCCGGGGAATCTGGGGTCGGCACTTTGACAAGTCGGCTCTGATGCTCGATGCCTTCGACGGTGTTGGCGGTTGCCGGAGTTAGGACAATCTGTAAATTGGCCGAGGTATCGCTCTGGAGATGCGCAATGGTCTGTTCGAGCTGTTTTTTGTGAAACTCGCTCGTGGGTTTCGTGTCACGGATACTCTGCACAACGGCTTCCAATTCTGCTTCAGACATCACGGCTTTGGCAGGGAAATAACCCTGCATGCTGGGAACACCGCCGAGGGGACCACTCTGCGAATCAGCGTATTGAGTTATCGCATTCTGCATAGCTTGTGGATCTCGTTGTAATGTATCCAGAGACACTGTTCCCGGCTGGAGTTCATAAGTAGTAAGTGTGATCGCGTGGTCTTGCAGGTTCGCTCCCACGCCCGGGTTCTCAACCTTGCATTGAACACCCGCCGCCTCCAGGACCGAGCGATCCCCAATACCGGATAGCTCAAGGATTTGAGGCGACTTGATCGTGCCACCGCACACAATGACCTCTCTCCCGGTGGTGATCTCGTGTTCCTGGCCATGATGGGAGATGTGAACGCCCGTGGCTTTAGTGCCATCCAGAACAACTCTGTTCACCATGGCCTCGCAAAGGACTTTCAGGTTGGACCGAGCTCGATTAGCCTCGTAGTATCCACTAGTCGCATAGCTGCGTTTACCCCGATTCGGTCCCGTGCGGGAGACAGAGGTCAGGGTGTGGTAGAAGCCGATATGGTCGCCGCTCCAGGGATCGGTGGGCTTTTTGGTGATCCCTAGCACCTCATCGCACGCCTTGATGATGTCGTTCTCTAGCGGGAGAATGTTGTTGTCGAAGCTTGTATGGACGGGTCCGCTGGTTCCATGGAACTCGTCTACGAAAGGCATAGTAGAGCGGTCTTTGATGGCGGGATCGAATGGCTCGAGTGTCTACGGGTATATCAGCGGGGTAACTTCTTGTGAAGTATAGTAGGGTCTTACCTGGTGCTTGCGCATATATTGCTGAACGACGTCTGCTGACCAGCCTTGGTCATCGACTAGTTCTGCCCAGTTGTTAAAGTCCTGTCGCGACCCTCGCACGTACAGCATAAAGTTGATGCCGCTGGAGCCACCGAGAAGTCTCCCGCGGGGTATATGGTGGATCTTGTCATGGTTGTCTTTCTAGTTCGGCATCAACTTCTTGCTCTTCCCGATGGTTTCTCTATGGCTCCCTACCTGTGGTGCCGTATACATGCACCAATCATACTCCGGGTTCTCGTACATCTGGAAAAGAGCCCCCGGGGTATCGACCAGCGGATCGCCGATGCGATACTTGCCCGCTTCAATCACTCCAACGGTGACATCCGGGTCCTCGCTCAACCGGGCTGCAATGGCACATCCCGCCGTTCCCCCTCCGCAGATGAGATAGTCGAACGATGTACGGGTGAATTCCTCAATCGAGCATGTTGGGGAGTCAATCCGCTCGGCACTTGTTTGAGCCATGATGATTCTGGGTCACGATTCCGAACTTGAACGCGGTCAGATCTGGATGTGAGATGGCTGGGACTGGCGAGGCTTTGTACCCTTGCCGACGTGGCCGCTCGGCCCCAAGACGTTGTCATGGCCATCAGGTAGGTCGATGGCCCACTATTCCAAGCTTACCCAGAGAGGTACGATGGGAGGCCTAGTCCAGCTGAGTGGGGAAAGGCGAGGAAGCTAGATTGGCCTGATCCCGGCGGGGAAGGATTTGGTCGTGAGTCGAAATGGGGCGAAATGGAGGGGCGGAGCTGACGTCGCATAGGCCCGCTTGATCTGTTTGGGGTCATCATTGCGGATTCCTGCCAATCGTAGTTGAAGTGGAAAGACGAGTTGGTAGAGGATGGACTGGCCTATCTGTTCCCTCAGCAAGCATCCAAGTGTCGTCTCGGAGATTCTAGCCACTCCCAACGGGGCGTTTTTAGCCTTCGGGAAGATGGATCAGGCCATGCATTGCATATCAGAGGTCATTATACCCTGTCGCATGTACAAGGATCAATGTCTATATCGCGACAGATTCAACGTACCATGCAAGATCTACCGCGAATAATATCAAAGTCAAGCACCCTAAGGTTTGACGTGTGGATACAATGAGCATTGGCAAGGCACATCACTGCATAATGAGGTCCCTCCGAGACATATGTCAATCGATTTTCTATGTATGATTTCGCTTGTCCCCTTGGTCCACGAAAGAATGAATAAAATATCTACGCTTGCACTTCTGCTTCCAACAAACGTTGAGCTTCAAGATCCGGCTTCGAGCTCCAGCAAAAGGAAACCATGCTCTCCGGTAGCTCCGCGTGAGGCACATACATCCGGAGTTTGTCCATCATCTCTGCCCGTTTGTTGGTCTCTTTTTGAGACATCATCATGACCGTCACCGCGTGGTCATATCGGATCCGGTTGTACATCTCCAAGCGCCGGTGCACCTGCTCCACCGTGGTGTCGGAGGGGAATAATGCCCCAAGAGCGGCTGCATCTTCGAGGGCCTGCGCGCCGCCTTGGCCTTGATCTGTGGAGGGAGTGAGCTGGTTTGTTTTCACATTGTGAGATGGGGCGGCTAACGAGGGAGTGTCGGGTGTGCCGCATCACCCATCAGTGCAAGCTTGCCCTTGACGAATGTCCGAGGAGGATTGCGCGAGCCCAGACTCCATAGTTTGATATCCTCGGCGATGCGACACATCTCCCGGAGCTCTGGACTATAAGACTCGTATGTCTGGAGCAAATCTTCCTTGCTCCCTGTATTGAGCCAAGAGGAATTGATGCTTGCCATCTCCTTGCCCGAGGGGTGCAATCCCGCGACGTTTAAGAGCTCTCCTCTTCGACAAGGATAGATGACGAGGCGTCGGTCCTCCGAGGTAAAGGCATGGGCGTCCATGCCAATCTTCTCCAGCAGGGACGCTGTCAGTGGGTTGACCTGCATTTTCGACACGGGGATCAAGAAGCGGTAGCAGTTTTGTCCTGTGCTTTCCTTCTCCTGGTCCTCGCCTGCGATGCATTCCACGGCTCGGGACTATCCTGCGGTAAATATGGAATCTTGTCCGAGGCAGGAGGTTTCTTACATGGGTTCCATCTGCGCCTATGATCAAATCGCCCGTATGAATGGTTCCATCTTCGAGGGTCACGACTCCAGCGTCGGCATCCTAAGACTGGTCAGCGTGTATCGTGGGCACGAGTGTATGCTCACCCACCACCGACGCAACGCGAGATGACAGCTGGATAGTTGCTCGCTTCCCATTGACTGGCTTGGCCGCGGTCGCTCTAAGCGTGTTATGCAGATCAACACGGTGGGTCAGGATCCAGTTATCCGTGATTCCTAGCTCTGCTTGGACTTTTCCCGTCACCTGGATGAGGTCAGATCGATGAGACCCGGAAAAACAAATCGAAAACATACGACCGGCGTAAGCAGCAAGTTCCCCGCGGCATCCCACACCTGCATGCGATCACATCGCACACTATGCAACATCTGAAGGTCGCATTCCCATTTCCGCAAGATACGACTCGCGTTAGGTGCGACATGGATAGCCGCACCAATTTCATTCAGAAACCCCGATTGTTCAATGACCTGTATCGACCATCAGCATCGCCCAAAAGTGCACGGTGTCAGACCACCAACATGGACATCGTGACCTGCGCGGGTCAAGGCAATAGCCGCGCCCAGTCCACCCAGACCGGCACCCACCACGATCACTTTCAGCGGCATGGATACTTGAGCGGGATCGATGTCGATGCAGATGAAATCTCCGACAAGTCTACGGACATCTCGATTGTGTTTGATACCGGGCGCGTGAGATTGGCTTCCGCTTACGTGACTGACATCTCCACCGGGGATCAATAGATGCACGAATCAAAGGTGTGAACGGATTGACAGTGAAGATTGTGATGCACCGGGTCTAAAACTAGGCATACATAAATCAGGGTGGATCATCGCATTGCTTGCTCCATCGGTTCGGGGACCGAATGCGATCTCGAAGCGAGCGGGAATAGACCGGATCCATCTGGCTATTTCTTCAGTTAATCGAGTTCTGTTTTCGATACGATTGTTCAATGGTCTAGTTGAGTCAGTGGAGAGCTATGGACGGCGATTATTGATTCTAAGATTATGGGCTTGCTAGGTACCAAAGTCACGAATGTCCGTGTATACTCGAGCGTATTTGGCAAAGACGCTCTCACTGAATCCAGACATGAGCCCAGACCGGCTCACCGCATACCATCCCCGAGGCTAGACCTTCAGTCCAAAGGAGACCTTCTCAAAATCCACCGAATCAGCCGGGCTTTCCACCTGGCCATCCACGGGCCGGTCCTCCGGCTTGGACTTCTTCCGCTCAAAGATCCGAGCCACCTCCTCCAACGACCGGCCCTGCGTCTCCGGGAAAAAGAAGTAGACAATCACCAGGGCCATACACATCATGCCAATATAGACACTGAAATAGCGCCACTTCAGCGCTGCGAATGCCACGGGGTTGACATACTGATTGAAGAAGCACGCCAGTCCGTCCATGGTCAGCGTGATGGCGAGCCCCTTGGCGCGCAGCTGGAAGGGTAAGATCTCGGCGGGATACGCGATGAAGAGTGGCATATATGCAAAATCGTAGGCACTGCAGAAAAGGAACAGCATCGGCACGACAGCGATACCGGCTTCGAATATGTGCATCTCTGTGAAGAGGCCCGCCATGAGCGTGGATGCGGATAGGAAGATTAACATCAGGGTGGTTGCGCTGAGCCAGAGAACGCGTCGACCGTATTTGTCAGATACGCTTGCGCCACTGACGGCGAAGACCAGGTTCCATATTTGTAGGCTCATGTTGACGGCGGCTTGATGGGCGGCTTTGGTGATGCCGACGGAATCGAGGATCGGGGCGAGGTAGTAGGATGTGACGCCTGTAAGACATTAGCATCGTATTCAGTAAACAGTGAAGAGGGTTGTATGTACCGTTCCCCGTCCACTCTTGCATAAATCCTAGGGCAATGCAGATCATGAGACGATGCACGTCACCTTTGGTCTTCAGGAACGAGGTCCACCGACTGGCAGACGAGGAGTGGGTTTCGGCATTGATGCTCTTGCAGATCTGGTCAAATTCCTCGTCCACCAGCGTGCTATCCGGATTGCCGTTCGCGTGATACCGAGTGAGCATTTCCAGTGCCTCTGTTTTGCGACCTTTGGCAACCAACCATCGCGGGCTCTCGGGCATCGCCAACACCCCGACCAGTTGCAGGCACGGATAAAACATTTGCAGCAGACACGGTATCCGCCATGACCACTCGTTGTGAATGGACAATGTCGCAAAGGTGATGGCCGACGCGGTGATAGAACCGGAGAACCAAAGCGAATTATATAGACCCGTCAACGTCCGACGTTGGCGTGGATGTGCAGTTTCGGCGATCAACAAGGGTGCCCCGGTTTGCGACATCCCGAGTGCCATGCCCGTCAGCGTTCTGGCCGCAAAGAAAACCCAGTGGTTGTGCACGGTAAACTGGACAATGGCCGCGGTGATGGCCATGGATGCTCCCATGGTCACGCATACTCGACGACCCAGGAGATCGGACACGTACGCGGCGGGGATAAACGCGAGGAAAGAACCGAGCGAGACCGCGGCAATAATCAGACCGGTGGTATTGGAATCGAGTCGAGCGAGGTACTTGGAGACTAGATTGCGATCAGTATCTGCGGTGATCCGTGATCCATCGTGCGCGAGAACGTACACTCGGGCAGCACCAGCAGGCTGTTGATCTGGCTCGCATTGTACCCGGAGGTAGAAGACGCGGAGAGCATCAACGCAATGCCCAGATTGAGCTTGCACAGCCCGGCATCCCGGGTGAAGTGTGAAAACATGATTAGAGACTGGAAACCGCACTTAGTCTGCAGTCCCTACTATCTCATCCTCCAACGGCCCCCGATTCGTTTTATAGCTCCGGAGACTTTTTACGGAAAATTGTACAAAGAATGCATTCTTCACGTCTATATCCACGCCGATCTTGCCGGATCCAGGCCTAGGTAGCCTCCGAGGATGCTGGAATGTAGGAAGAATTCTCACCGGCGAATCATCGCCGTCGGGATAGCTTGAGCAAGGACACTCCAACGCAAAGTTGATGCAAGGATCAGTCTAGCTCTTTGCCGGTGCTATCATGAATAGTTCATCGTGATCATCGTCCTCCGCCAATCGGATGTTTCCAGCTCGAGCATGAGAGTTTGGATGACACCCTCGCGCAGCTGACGCGTGTCGGGGATGTTCCCGGGCTTTAATCCTGGTGGGGGAGGAACTGGTTTTGAAAACTCTATGAAGCTGATCGATCGGTTTGACGTGACATCATGCTGGACGGAGCCTGGGGGTATTCCAGGAACAGGTTCAAGACGCCACTCGGTGCCTCTTGTCCACCTGATTGTTCCCGTTCCCGTATGACATGGGCTGAGATGATGAATATACTTTGCGAAACATTTGAACGGGAATGACCAAGTGCCTGCTATTTCTCAGCTCTGTCTGGACTCGTGATACTCCCTTTGCTCTTTGGTGGTTGGAGCACCTTGGGTCATTTGGCGGCTGGATTCTGGTAGAAGGGAGTGTTGTTTGCCGAACGGGGATAGTCAAGCATCCTCGGCTAAATACAAAATCAGCAGGTGGAGGTAATGGAGGTAATCGGGTTAATGTCAGAGTGGGATTCTTAACCCATGCATGTCTTTTTTCCTTCTCGATCCTAACATTTTCGAATCCTTTTCTTTACGGCGATCACGATCTAGATGTAAGAGCGATAACCCGATTCAGACATATGCATTCGAGTTTAGGTCACAGATCATTAAAACCCCCTTCTCAATTCTGATTTCAGTCCCGACTCTCTAATTAGCTATTTCCCGGTTTTATCAAGTACCATGCGAAAGGGAATGGCATCTGCTCGCGTAACATCCGTGCTAGACCGCGCACAACTCGATCAACAGTGACATCAATGTACTACTCTCGGGATCAAGTATGAAAATGAAATAAAGTGACGTGCCGACCCGATTATATCTCAGCTGGGGTAGTTCCACCCTCGGACGGCCCCGAGGCTAGGAATACCCCGTTCAGCCCCCAACGCCAACCAAGTCAGCCCCATTGCTGCCAATTTTAGACGCTGCTAAGTACTAATACCGTTCTAGGATAGTTCGATTTTCCTGCAAAGGATTATCTCGAATTTTAAGCCTTCCCTTCCGGCGATACCGATTCTAACGGCTGAGGACCCACTGAGTTGTCGGTAGTTTCGATGTCTATTTATATCGCTTGTATCATGTGATGGGCCCTCTTCACAGCGATCATGACCTCCCAGGTTAAATGCATACCATGTGCATCACGGCCTCGGGGGGTTGACATCCTGGCAAAACAGCCCGGAGAGCAGCGACCATGACCTGGAGCCGATAAGACCATGCAGTCATTCGAATAGACTCGTTTGGGTTTTGTTTGCAACGGCACGTTAATTCGACTTGATGGTGAAATCACAATATTTTATATGATTCTCGAAGACAATCGTTTTCTTCAATTCTGGCGTCTCTAGTTGTAACTGTTGTCATTGTCGTGAACCGTTCTGTTTGCATAGATCGGGTTGGGTTGTTGAGCAGCCATCCACTCCGTCGCCAAAAATCAACGTAATAAATACAGAAATGGATAGCAAGCTGACTATTCAGCCGCTTAACCCTGTCCAATCATTGTTCAATCCCTGACAAAAGTGAACTTTCTGAATATATATCTGACGTGGGGCTGGAAATGGCGATCACTCGACAACTTTGAAGTATCCCGTATCACCGTACAGGCCACTTTTACAACTTTTATCTCCGCCCGGAAATCCGTCAAGACTGGGTCCGACATAATCCTTATCTTGTGTCGACAGATGAAAGGTCTGCACGGAGTAGAGGCCAAGATGGGGTCCTGAACTATCCACCTTGGCGCTGCACGGTAAAGTAAAGGCTGAACCATACAGAAATTCTCCGCTTGGCAAGGATGTGACCTAAAACACAGCCCCAACCGTCACTATATGACCCGATTCTATTTATTTTTATTTGATTTTATTTTTTCGCCCCTGTGAATTGTGGGGAAATGGGGGCGAGAACGTGGATTCATGCACGAGAATAGGGACTTTGTGTTGACGTGTGGGAGATCTATAAATATTTATTTGTCACCTCAGTTCAACGTTTCAGGGAGTCATTCTTATTGCGTCCTCTGCAACCCCATCAATATAATAGTATATTTCCTTGTAGATTGGCTTCTAGCGATTTCTCATCCATCGGGTTGCATTTGTCAGACCGACGTGGTAAGCATCAACCCGATTTGATTAAGCCGACGGAGTTAACCACCGTCCGATCAGCCTCAGCTCGCCTATTTAACGAGCCTATAGAAACCTCCTAGTCGCTGGATATGACCAGCTGAACGTGAGTAAGCCCTGCATCGAAAGGGGCTCAGCCTTATGGTCCTTCTATGTCGAGTTAGCGTTTTTCTTGGCTCTTGGCCCCCGCCAACGTCGCAATTGCAGCGGTCGCGAATTTCTCCCATGTCCGTAGCCCGTCGATTATAGACCGGGCTTTATTAATCCGCCTCTGGTCAATTCAGCAAGTCATCAAGAAACGATTCCCCTGCTGAGTCATATATCCGCGCGCAATTCCCTCGACGTCGATCGAGGATCTGCTGACGCCCCGTGGAGACAACTCCAAAAAGTACTGCATATCGTGGCTTGCCGTGCACCATGAAACCGAATCATGCAGGTCAAATTCTGGACTTCTCAACCTGTCGTCCATCACCAAAGGGTGTATCTGCTGCGATAGAGAAACCCACCACGGCGCGCTCGGCCGACTTCCTGTGGGTCGACTTCGACGCCGGCAAGCAACGCAAAGGCCAAACACTCTCGGGTGCAAAACAGACCTTCCTCAAGACAAAACTTCATCAACGACGAAGGGAAGCGCAGCTCCAAAAACTGAGGACGTCCATCGTACCGTTCCCCGTCCAGTCCTCCCAAGGAAAGAACCATGTTTTCGTCGACGAGTCATTTCCTCCAGCCTTGAACCACCCACCCATCTTATATCGTAGCATAGATGCCGAGATTAAGCAATGCTTTCCGTCCTTGGGCGTGAGCTCCGCCGTTGATCTGGATCTTTACTTTCACTACTGTGAGTCCTGATCCGGACTCCCCAGTTCATCCACGAATCTCCTGTGACAAATGACTGACTCGACACAGATAACAACTACACATCACGGGCTTGTTTCCCGCTGAGCTTCGATTTTATTACAAAGTGGCTCTGGGAACAGGCACTGCTCGAACCGGCCCTGGTCCCGGTGATCTTAGCGGGGAGTGCAACACAACGTGGAGCGAACCTATTTCTCTCCGGCGCCCCCAAATACATGATCGAAGACTGTACCCGTGACTCGCTTCAGCTACGAGTCCAGTCGGTGCGAACGCTCCGGCGTTTCCTCGACAATCCCGTCGGTGTTGACTATGAGAAAATTGTCTTGTTCGTGACTCAATTGCTCGGGACTGAGGTTCGTCGTCATCCTTTTTCCCCCATGGAGTCCAAACAGAAACTTATTGAGTGAATAGCAAATAGAAGCCAATGATCAAGCAAGCCGGGTGCATTTCAAAGGCCTCGGGCAACTCATCGATGCCGCCGGTGGGCTGGACAACCTGGGTGATTATACCGTTGCTACAGTATACTGGTAGGGCGAATTTTGAACCATCCCAGCGCTTCTATGGCTTACCCGTTACTCACACAGCAACGACCACCTGAGCGCCCTTATAAGAAATTCCACGCCAATGTTCCGAATGTCTCCAAGATGGCGAGAGAGAGTGACTCGGGAAATGGCCTCTCTCAAGAATCATGTTGACTTTACGAGGCTTCCGTCCTTGGGCTCTCGCTTGTCTAATTCGCCATGGCTAAACGGCATTCACCCCAAACTGCCGACCTTAATCGAGTCACTGAAGGTGCTCGTTCTTGGACACGAGGGCATCACCAAAAGTGGCAAAGGCCAGCATACGATCAAACATAATTGCATCTCCCTTCTCGCACATGAGCTGCTGTGCTTGGCGGACGAGTGCGCGGGGAAACCGATCGATGATACGCTACGGCTCTCCCTTCTGGTTTACAGTGCGGTCCGACTTTGGGCGTTCCAGGGTCTGGCCTGCATGTACGGTGTCTCGTTGGGTCTTCAGAAAACCATCAACGAGGGTTACGAAGTCCTCCTCGCCGAGGCACCGGATCTACTCCTGTGGGCTCTCTTCATGGGTAGTTTTGCATCTCAGAATCTTGATTGTCACGGCTGGTTCTTGAGCCAACTCATGGACATTGCCGAATATTTATCCCTGACGGAATGGGACTGTGCGCGTGTCGTGCTGGGCGAGGTGTTTTTCGTCTTCCGATCGACGGACCAGTCCGCCCGAGTCATCTGGAACTCAGCGCTCCAGTTACGATCGTCATTGATTTAATCTTGAGTCGGATTTGTACAAATTATTATTATTATTCTTCTTCTTCTTCTCCAATGCGGGATTTCGGAGATTCCTCGTGCTTCGTCCACACGGATAGTTTGGCTGCCGCGTCATTGATCGTGTGCCTTGCGTTCCCCATGGGGGCGCAGCACTGTTCAATTCCACGCTCTTGGGACGCCAAGCCGTTGTCAAAACAAGTCAGTGCCCGTCCACATTCCGGAGCCCCCGGGTTGGGGATGGTATGTACCCATGACATGACGGTCGTGTGGAATGTCGGGATTAAGCTCATGCCTTGAGGGTTGTGACAGAAGCTATTCAATCTTCGGGGATTACTTGCTAGAGTATTGTGTTCGTAAAACATGTCATGTATTCATCGCCAGCTTGTCTTCTAGTCAAGTTTCACGATATCCGTACATTTATCCTACTTCACCAAGGGCCTTGAGAATGGGTGGGGTCTAGTGATGATCAATAGCCCGAGTGATCAAGCTGAAAGATTCAACTTTGCCATGCCCCTAGCCCGGGACTGCATTTGATTTTATGCTTGCGGTCATATGCAGGAGCAGGTCCCTGATCTTGACATAATTCTGGTCTCGAGCCGAGTCGAACTTATTAACATTGGCGTGGTCTCTGTCGACTACAATAGAAGACGGATTCCCCTGTGAATCCTTCTTTTAGTTGTATTAGATGTGCCCTTCTGTTTATCTCGGAACCACTTACATCTTTGAAAGAGTTCTGTGTCGTGTTATTGTCCGGTCGCGCTTTGACGAGAACACTTTGGAATGTGTCACCCATCGAGGCATAATTTTCCAGTGTTTCAAGTAGCCATCGTGCTTCTTGGACGTTTTGATCTTGATTGTTGGGCTCGATGTGATTCAGGAATGCTTGTAGTCCAGACAGGCTGGTGTCTAATTCCGGTGTATCTATGAATACGACCCCGTGAGTCGCAATACTGATGCTGTGGTGATGTAGACATGGCTCTTGGGCAGAAGTCGAGTATAAGAGAGCCTATTGGATATTGTTAACATGGTATTTTCCGTCGAAGAGAGATCATACACTCTTCACCATGGTTCCTCCCAGACTATGCGCGATGAAAATGATGGGAAGATGTGACTGTCAAAAAATATCAGCCAGAGCTACCTAAACAGAGATATATTTTGAATGTCTTACTTTCCTCAGTTCTCTCATCTCCCACAGGTCAGAGACCAATGCCTTGGAAACCTCCCGTGGACATAGTGCTTTGCGACCAGGCAGTCGTGTTGACATGTCATAGCCCCAGGTTGATATTCTAGCATCGGGACAGTCGGCTGGCAAAAAGTCCTTGAGCCAGTTTTCTTGATTAGATGCTGTCCATGACCCTTCCCGGTGGCCGTTGAGTCCATGAACAGCAACGATGCTTATGCTCGTTAGCTTAATCCGACATATTTTGATTCCTGTTATTTATACTCTACTCGTGGGCTTTCCCCCGCATATAGCAGCTTCAATCCCCTATCATCATTTCGTGCTTCTTCTAACTGCAAATAATCAATAGTCTGCCAGACATGGATGTGACTGTCTTACGTGGTCGGCCCGAGACCGTCTCAAGGGCCAAAATCGTGCACAGAACATCTCTGTCCGCCGAAATCGTCCAGATCATACAACTCCAAATTTTGATGTGAATGGTTTCAAGATCCAGATTCAAGTCGATCGTCGCTGAAACCGTTTAGCATCGCACGTGACACGGGCTAATCTTATCACGACGATCTTTCACCACTTGAACTGCATTCCACCACACAAGCAGTGATCATGTCTCAAAATTCGGACTTGCCGGTAGACACGGCGAGTAATCGCTCGGCCGACTCCAAAATCAATCATTCCGCGTCCATCAACTACTGGAGCAGTTTAGACAGCACCTCGAGCAATATGCTCGGCATGCTGGGGACGTATCCCTGGTACACGCGCATTGAGCTGCAAGGGTCCAAAAACTTCCTGACCAAAGTGCGTCGGCTGCTCCCCGCTCTGCCTTCAAGTGAAAAATTTCCTCTGGGGGTGGACTGTGGTGCAGGTGTTGGACGTGTGACGGAGGGTTTCTTGCGGCATGTCTGCGACGTGGTCGATGCAGTGGAACCCGTCGAGAAGTTCACTCGCGTACTGAAGGACAGCCCGCTCAAGAAGTCTGGGGTTGTGGGGGACATTTACACCGTCGGTCTGGAGAACTGGGCTCCACAGAAGAAATACGACCTGATCTGGACCCAGTGGTGCGTGGGACATCTGACGGACGCCCAGCTCGTGGAATACATTTCCCGGTGCCGCTTCGCGCTGACGGAGACCGGGCTGGTGGTGGTCAAGGAGAACCTCTCCACCGACGTCGCCGATCAGGATATGTACGACGACTTGGACAGTAGTGTGACCCGGACCGACGCCAAATTCAAGCAGATCTTTGACGCGGCCGGAATGGATGTCATCAAGTCGGAGATCCAAACGGGCTTTCCCAGGCAGTTCAAACTCCTGCCTGTCAAATCGTACGCGTTGCGTCCGAGGATGTGAAATACCTCAAACGCGTCATATCCCTCCTGCATCGTGCCCGCCGCCAAGAGTTTTGAGGGTGATGGCCCTACCAATCCCGAGATGGGCCCTATCTGCAGTGTACGAATCCAACCGGTTTCCTGCGTGCCGCACGCCATCTGCAGGCGAAACATCGGCACCCTACGAGGGCATGCGAGCCGGAGACTCCTGACCCTACGTGGGACCAAAATCGAATGCGAAAATGAAAATAGAAATGCAAAACCAGAAAGAGGAAAAGATGAACAACTTCCCATGATCTGCATTCCTCCTCGCACCTAGTTCGACGGGGGTGCAATGAAGCTCTCATCGCAAGGAAGGGCACCCTTGTCCGGACGAGCACCCGGGAACTCACGAATCGGGGGATTCTGATGTCTTGAAAATGAGGCGTGCAGGAACCCGATCTTCGATCTGTCGCAGATCCCAGAGCTCCCCGGAACAGGAAGGAGGATCGAAAGGGTGCCGAGGTTGGCATAAGCTCGAATGGCGTCAGCGGCGCCGCGCATGAAGAAAGCCAAAAAAGCGCAGAATTCCGGGAGAGGGGCCGTTTCGTGTTTCAGAAGATAGACACATGTCGAACGCGTGTTGCGTTTTTGCCACTATTGAACCCCTAGCTTGGCGAATCGAGATTGGGCGACAACCAGGCTTCGGACGAGCGGTCGAAGAGCCGCGCGGGCGCGATTGGCTCGAGGCAAATCAAAGCTCGCATACCGAGCACCCGCCAGCATTGCTTATGGTGTCAGAGAGTTCGAATTTCGAGGTTGTGGATCATCGTCATACTTTTTGTTGTCGCCTAGAAATTCGGCGATCATGTGAGATCTGGAAACCCCAACACGCAATGCATGCTCGGGCATTTGCACGGGGACAACGCGTAATTCTTGCCCCTGTTCGACTCTGGAACTCCTGCCAGCGAGAAGCGATCCACAGTACGGCTGGGCTGCACACACACTGCATGTGGGCCAGATTGTCCCGGCTACGCCTTACATCATGGTACGAGGCCTTAGTGGACGATCATCCGCGCACCCTGTAGATCACGGCACTATCATCGTTCGGGATTAGCGCGTGGCTTCGACAGACGATCCGCGCGGAGGATTTAAATGTAGACTTTGGGATGTCATTTCAGTGCCACAAGCCTTGGATTTTCTTTTGCTTTCGAAGAGACCGATCCCGATCTCTGTCCTCTCTTCATACTTCCGGAAACTTTGCCCTGCTACAATGGGTCGCCCGTGAGTGTGCCATGATGATATGACTGAGGTTGTATATTGATTGTCTTTAGGTTGGAAGGACGTCCTCTGACCTGGTCCGAAGCTGAAGAAGCCGGTCCGGTCATCCGCAAATGGGCCGCCGAGGTAAGATGGGTCCACGCTCCCATCCGATGTGTATACTTAAACATGTATAGCAACTACTCCGGCTATGGCACAAACAGCGGGCACGAAGTGATCCCGAGCCCTCATGGGGTGATGAGGTAAGACCAGCAACGAAGTGGATTTAATATTCTTGTTCTCACCCTCTGTATAGATCGAGTTCACCCTGGTCGACATGAACACTCGCGAGTCCCGGGCAACTATGCTCTTGGACCAAGAACGAATCTTGCGCCAGTGGGCTTCAGATCCTGAAAATGAGGAATTGTATGCTTTCCACAATGATTCAGATGGCGCAATGACTGACTTCTCCCAGGGCTTCATTCCAAGCGGAGTGGGCGACCTATGTTGTTGAGACATCCCCGGCCAAGCCTTATGCGGGCGCGATTTCAGAGCTTTTCAAAGTCGAGCAAGACATGAGACAGCGGTACGAACAATTCCTGCTCTTTTATTGAATATCCAAACTGATTTCCGACCAGCCGACAATTTGTCAATGAATTCTTGCAACCCCATCAACACACCCTCTCCCTCAGCACATTCCCCCGTGTCGGTGCCCAAGACCACGAATGGACAACCCCAACCTCATACAACAATAAAGTCTGCTCTTCCAAGACTCGCTATGCTCTCCTCGCCAACAACGTTCACGAGCGCCCCCAAGGACGGATGTGTACCTACTTCCCCGTCTACCGCGATATCAACACTCCCAGCCCCTTCCGTGATGATCCCCACTCTCGACCTGGACTTCCAAACCACGTCTGCTTGGATGAATTGGAAGCCGGTATCGGCTGCAGCAGTATCCAAACGACATTCCAAGCCGCCAATGAGCCCGAGGCCCGGTGGCTGTATGATCAGTTCGTCCCCCTCGGGCCGGTGTTCTTAGCTCTGACTGCTGCCACCCCGATCTGGAAGGGCTACCTGGTCGAGACCGATATCCGCTGGCAACGATTTGGAGACTTGTTCGATGACCGCCGACATAGTGAGATGGAGACGATGGTATGTCTACCGGAGAATCTCATTGTCTTTGATAGAGCACAGCTAATCGACAACTCTAGCTTCCCCGATGGACCTGGAACCGCACATACATCTCGCAAGAAAAGCCTTCTGGGCTGGAAAGCAGCCGACCGTTGCTCCCAATGGACAAGGGTATCAAAGCACGCCTGATGGAAGGCGGCATGGACGAGCCTCTCGCCGAGCATTTTGGTACCATCCTCTCTCGCGACCCTCTTCTCCCCACCGAGTCCGACCTCGAGCACCTGAATGCCTCGAGCACAAGGCTTTTCGATCTGATGCAGGGTTGCGTCTGGCCCCACGTCCGCTTCAAGCCCCCGATGACCGACGACGGCCCGGGCTGGCTGGTCGAGTTCCGGCCGATGGAGGTCCAGCCGACCGACTTTGAAAACGCCGCATTTTCCATCTTCACCTACCTGCTTTCGCGCGCCATCAGCACCCTCCACGTGAACTTCTATCTACCTATCGACAAGCTGGGCGACGCCTGGGAGCAATCACAACGCCGCAATGCCGTGACCGATAGCCGACTCTGGTTCCGTCGGACCGGCTGGTCTTCGAACCCGGTGCACACACTGCGCCAGAGCAAGACCATGTGCAAGGACGAGGTCCACTCGGCCTCCAACGAGGACGCCTATTCGCGCATGACTCTGGACCAGATCGTCAATGGCGAGGGCGTGCCCGGTGGGTTCCCCGGTCTCCTGGGCATTGTTCAGCAATACCTCCACTACACCAATGTCTCTCCCATGGAGCAGGCCCGTCTGGCGCCGTACTTGGATCTGATTGAGAAGCGGGCCAGTGGAGCTAACCCGACGCCCGCGACCTGGATGCGGGATTATGTCCGCCAACACGAGGACTACCGCCAGGACAGCTACGTCAGTGAAAAGATATGCCACGACATGATGGCGGAGATGGTTCGGATGAATGAGGCGGAAAGCCGTGCGGCTTGCTAAAACGATATACACTCATTCGGAGGCTTGGTTTCCTGTAGATATCCTTGAATTTTTCATAGATATGTTTGGAGGGTTTATTAATACGATGAGATCATTTGCATCTGAATTCCTTGTGTCTGTAGCTTCAAGCCTGTCCCAGTTTGTAATGTGAGCTTGTAGCCTGAGCTCGTCATCCAAGCTTGTAGTTCGTGACCGGTTCTATGGGTCGCCACCAGACCGGTGCATATGATTTCCTGCACATACTCTATACATCATAATTCCCTCGCATCGGTCTAGACTTAGCGGCCGAATCGTCGCACCGTCCCGTCCACGCCCGATCCGAACCCACTTCCATTGCCACTGTCGGGAGATCCACCACTGGAACCATGGATCAGATCTCACAAGAATGAGATTGTGAACCATGTTGCCCAACATCTTATTTTTGGGCAGGTATTACGAATCACCTCAATGACCTAAATGGATCTGGATCGACAAATGGTGCAGAAGGAAATAAAATTGCGGAAGTGAATTGCAGCGAATGAAGAGACCACATGGAGGTATTCACAATGGCACGAAGACATACACTCGAACGATATTCCAATGAATACAAGAAAAGACATTTCAACACCAGAAGAAAAATAATGAGAGAGAAAAAAAAAGAAATAATGAAAGAATGAGAGAAAGACAGAAAATCTATCACATTAATCCCCCCCCCCCGTCTATAGTCGCAATGCAATGCATTTTTATTTCCGGCCATCCGCCCAGCTACTCGCCGCGCGCAACCGCTCCCCATATCGCCACAAAATGAATGGAATCGGGCATCCGATCACCAGCGCAATAAACGCCAGCACGCTGTTTCCCCATCCATAGCCCAGATTCGTATACATCTGCGGGCTGAACAGCGGGAATCCGAAACCCGTCAGGCCGCGCAGGATGTAGACGGTGCCCGAGGCGCTGGCCGCGTAGACCGGGAAGGTGTCCATGAGGTAGGCGCTAACGCCCTGGAACACGATCGTCGCGCCCATGAGCGGCAGTGCGATGCCGATGTCGGGAACGACCCAGTGCGTCTGGTACTGCGCGCTCCAGCCGTACCAGAACAGACCGATGGGCACGAGGAAGGAGGCTGGGATCATGATCGGGAGCCGGAATTCAGGCTTGCCGATGCCGTTGTTGCGCGCGACTTGGTACCGGTAGATCTTGTCGGTCAGCAGGGCGCAGACTGTGGCTCCGGCGAGGTAGCCGCAGCACGGCGCGATGTAGTTCAGGGTGCCGATGCTGAGTTTCATGTGGTAGTGGTCGGTCCAGAGGCTGAAGAAACTGGCAAGGATAAGATAGACGATTCCGTAGAGGTAGCCGTAGTAGCATGCGAGGGTCTGGATGATGGGCTGTGTGCAGAGGAAGTATAGTGGACGGAGCAGGGTCCGGCGGTAGCGTTGTCCGAGCGTTTCGTTGTCTTTTTCGAATGGAGTCTTGAAGGCGAGCGAGCCCGTCTTCTCCAGGTCCGACTTGGCACTTTGCTTCATGAGTTTGGCTTTGCGCTGTTGAAGTATAACCGGTGCGTAGGTCTCTCGGTCGACAACGAAGCACATTACCAGGAACATCCCGGCACCGATCGATGTCGACCACAGAGTCCAGCGCCAGTTGGTATAGTCGGTGATGAATCCACCGATGATGGGTCCGATACAGGATCCCACCACGGGGCCCATGTTGACCACGGCCAGTGGAAGACCTCGTTCTTCTTTGCGAAATAGATCTGCGGTCATACTTGCGCCGACCTGGAACTAATCAGACTTGAACTAGGCTCACGAGGATCAAATGCAACTTACCGCTAGAGTGGCGCTAGCACCAATACCGCTGAAGAGTCGAAAGACCAAGAGTTGGACCATGGTCTTGGAGAAACCACCCGCCAGATTGAATGCGAGGTAGAATATTGTGCCCGCCTGAATCACGGGCACCCGGCCGTATAGTTCACTCAGGGGACCCAATAGCAACGGTCCCAGGCAGTACATCAGAAGGAAAAGCGACAGGGCCAGCGGGCCAGCCAGAGAAGATGTCACATTGAACTCCTTGGCAATGGCATCTTCGGTGGGGGTCGTGATTGTAGATGACAGCGGCATCAAGAACAGCGCAATAGACGGGATGGTCATGATCAACCATTTCCGCGAACTCGGCCAGTCGTGCGGGTGCCGGTGATCATCTTCAAAGTCCACGATGACCACGTCCGGGTTGGACGTGGAGGAAGCCGATGATACATCTGTGGAAGACATAACGGCGATGGCGATACTGTTGTTAGATTCACACCTGATTTTCGCATCTTGCCGTGGGACATGGCTTCCCTAATAATCAGACTGATGACGACCTCCGGGGACGCGTTGATGCGGCCCCTGTCATTCACATGAGTCTGCGTCTCCTTCCTGGGACCTGGATTGTGGGTCGGTCGATCCAAACAAGGATCGTCATGATCAAGATTTGAGCATGATCGACACTATATTGCGTTGGCGCAGATGACATCAGGCACCACCCGTTGAACCAACCGGCATGTCCCTCTGGATGGATCCACGCCGTCTCGTTTCGATGAGTAGTTTGGATCCGGTGGATGCAATGGTTGTGCACGTGGAGGCGCGGATGTGCTGGATCACTCTTCTTCTTCATCCTCATGCAAGGTCGATCCTTGCGCCGGATCCATCCGCTGCACCTTGTTCCACCGGGTCCAGCATATGAGATGGAATCGCCCTTTCGAGTTTGCCCTTGAGGTCTTACGCACTCTCTGCCCTGTCCCGGATCCTGCGACGACCCGCCGATCCTCCACAGGGCTCGGTCACTACCTAGGCATGCATCCCTTGTTGGAATTTGCCTGACACCCGCTGTAGGGACGTCGAATTATTGTCCGACGCGCGTATTGGAAGGATCTTCATGCTTCCTTTACGTGGACTCGTCAGTGGAGCCCTCCTTGTGCAATGTTGACTTTGGCGGCTGGGATTGGGGATTGCGTGTAATTGCAGGAGATGAGACAATGATTTGAGTAGTTTGGGCCTTGTCTGGAGGATGCTGGATCGAGACTGAAGTTGAGTGTTGGTTATCTCGCATCGAGTTGGGAGATGAAGGGGAAAAGTTGGAACTTCATGATTCACGTGGATTGAACTGAGTCACCAAGAAGATTATACTTGCCATATACAATGGAATCAGTTTATCTCCAATTGTCCAAGTCCTTTTCTACTTGCCATCTCCCATCAAAATGAGCAACATCATCATTGGGTGGACCAGCACATCCTCTATCTATACACTCCATCAACGCGATACTAACGCAACTTCATCAGCGCCGGTGTACTCGGTTTGAGTTGCGCCATTCAATTCTGCCAGAAAGGTCAAAAGGTAACCATCATCGCACGAGATCTGCCCGGCGATTCGACCATCGACTACGCCTCACCATGGGCCGGTGCACATTTTCGACCCTCCCCCGCAAATACACCCGCGGAACAACTAGAGCAGGAATTCATGCGAGAGACCTATCGCCAGTTTGAAGCCATCGCCGATCAATCTCCCGAGGCGGGGGTGCAGTTCATTCCCGCCGTCGAGTACTTTGACTCGGTGGACTCGACTTCCTCGACGCACGGAATGGATACATTGACTGGCCTGGGCTTCATACACTGCCGGCACAGGAGTATCCTTCAGACTTTCCAGAAATTCAGCTGGGCGTGACCTATCGCAGTTGGGTCTTGAACTCACCCGTGTACCTGCAGTGGCTAAAGCGCCGCGCCGTACAACAAGGAATCCAATTCATTCGAGCCCAAGTGTCGACGGTAGAGGATGCTCTCACTGTCTCCCACCAAGATTCCACCGCGTCCCAGGCCGACGATCGGATTCGGTCTGTCATAGATACGAGCGGGCGTGGCTTGAATGATCCGAGCTCCTTCCCTTCACGCGGACAGTTCATTCTTGTGTCCAACCAGTGTGATCGCACAACCAGCCATCATTGGGCTGATGGCTCGTCGACGGTGATTATTCCTCGGCCGCTTGGTGGAGGGACCGTCATTGGGGGCACGAAAGAGCCGAATAACTGGTATGTAGTATACAGCCTGGATACGTTCATGATTCTTATGTCCATCGGCAACTCACTGTCCTAGGTCTGAGCGGGTTTCAGAGGCTGATATAGAGGAGATCCTCCAACGAGCTGCAAGAATCTGCCCTGCCTTGGTCAATCAGGATGGTGGTGCTGTCGACAACAAGCCTGGATTTGATATCCGGCAAGTATACGTTGCACGTCGCCCCATGAGACATGGCGGATTGCGACTGGAGAAAGAGAGCTTGTCAACTCATAACTCCGATGGCTCAAACATTTCGCTCATTCACTGTTACGGTGCCGGGCCGAGCGGTTATAAGATCAGCTGGGGCGTGAGTTGTGGATCTTGTTGCAGGCATTGACAAGCCGTAGTTCTTTCACCAGAATACTCCTCAGATTGATGACTTTCTGAAGACCTGGAACAAGAATAACTACAGATATGTGACCGTTGAAATCAAGACACTTAGTGCCATTATGAATAATAAACCGCGCTGCAATAGGGGCCGCATTCGCCATCCCGTATGTCCTCCGTCGAGCCATGGGAGTGGGCGTTCGAGTGGATAACTATCCGCTTCTAATAGACAGAAACTCCCTTTACACCTACATGCATCTCCAATAGTTACAAATGCGAGCAATTACGCCTCGATCTCTCCGCGCCGGAGAGCCAACAGAGCCCGGACGTCGGTCACATACTGCAAGGCTTCGAACATGGGCACGAGGTGCAGCAGACCATTATCCGTAGGGTCATTGATCCATCCTTCGATGGGGACCGCATTATCTAGGTCTCGATTAGCATCACAAGGTCGGCCATGTCGGGAAAATCAGAATGCCACATACCCTCGTGGAAGATATAGCTCATCGGGCTATTGTCCAGAATCATCACCTTGCTCAGATCAGGCTCGACGGAACTGAGATCCTTGATGTAGGCGCCGTTGCGGAAAGTGCAGTGCTGCCGGTAATATCGAGCCTGGAAGTACTTCCGCTCTTGCTCCAGCCAGTCAATAACCGGATCCGCGTACTCCTGGACACTTGCCGTGAAGATCACCAGTTTATACCACTTTGAAATCTTGCGGAGGAAATCGTCGCAGTGGGGACGCTTGTGCACATAGTATAGAATAGGATGCTGAGGGCCCAGCGTGGTCGCCGGCCCGCCGGGGGTCAACGCGGTGGTCATGGGCATCGAAAGCTTCACTTCCACCATGTGGCCGCTGGACATGCGACCACCCTTAGCCAGGGAATGGATCAGGGTCTCGTCGAGGTCCAGGACCAAGGTCTTCTGGGGAAGTTTCGCATTTCGATGTGCAGCGGTATAGGATGGCACTCGGGGAGGGAGGAGCGGCCGCGGTGGCGTCGGGGAGTGCGGATATTTGGTGAGTCGATGAACCGATGGAGAGATGGGGGACTTCAAACTATCCAAGTTGACGCCCGCCTGGACCCGAGTCACACCCTCGGGCATCGGTGGGCCCATATCGGCACTTGGTGTTCGGCGCTGTCTCTGACGCTTGAGGTGTTCCTCATTATGAAGCTTGATTCGTATGGATCGACGTGGCGTGTTCTCTTCCGCGTTTTCCCCGGGATCATCGTCATGCGCCGTATCGGACCAATCCTTGCTGCCGGTAAGATTCTTGCTTCTGCGTCGATCTGCGTCTGATTCTGATGTTGAGGAGAGCACGGAATCGCGCGAGTCCTGCGGTTTCAACTTGCGGGTGGAACCACTGCGGCGCCGAGCTTCTACCCGAGAAGCCCCTTTACCCGGCCGGGTTCTGGTATCGGCAGAGGACCTCCAGATTTTCCTGACGGGAGCCAGAAGTGAGTAATGCCCATCGTCATTTCGGAAGCATTGGGCCACATATACACCGGGGGCAGCAAGCGTGGAGAGAATAAACCGAATCGTTTCCGTGATCGCGTCGAAGATGCGCTTAGTGATGAGTCGCCATGTGTTTTTGGTTACCAACGTGCCATCCTTCTGGACTCCGTGTAATAAGGTCGTCTTCTCGTCATAGGCGTGGTCGACATCCTCGTTTCGGTCTTCGTCGGGTGACGCGTTGTCGTCATAGCTCTTCTCGGAATTGGAGGCGACGCTCGAGTGAAAGTTATCTGCGCTGTAGGACCGAGACTTTGCAAAGCCATCCGTCGGAGTCGCATGGCGCTTTTCTCCTTGCGACTGCGATCGTGGACGCGGCGGGCTGGAAGACTGGCCAATGACTCGCGAAGACAGGATATTCAGCGAGTTCATCTTCCAACACGGCCCACGCGAGTTTCGGGCGCGGGAGGGATCTATAGACGGAGATCGTGAGCGGGTCGTCAAATCACCGAGAGCGGTCCATCAGGAAAAATCGCGAAATCGAGGGTTTCTTCAAGGGAAAGGGAGGGGCATCGCAAGGAGGCGTAAGTTGGGTTGATGAGTTCTACCGACCTCGATGCGCCAGTCACCCGTGCCTCGGAATTACTGCCGCAGCTCCAGTCTGGAATTCTGCGGGTGTGAAAGCCACCGACCACAAGGAAGATGGGATCGAGATCAACAAGTCGAAGAGAGTAGAAAAGGAGACGGAGGATCAAAGTGTGGGGAAGCGGACAAACGCTCGACGGCAGAAAATCGGTTTCATTTGTTGCCCGCTTTGTCCGTGGTGATTGTTCCCCTCCTGCAAACCCCAAGTTGCTTCCTTCTCTCCGCCGTGGAAGGGAACCAGGTATGTGAATGTGCTGGTGATAGCAGTTTGGAACTATGCAACAGGACAATGCTGACTCTTACCCATAGTGTGCCTCCATCCCACATGCCGTCGACATCTTCGGCCCTGACGCCGGGCCTGACGTCCTTTCTCAAATCCCTCAACATTAACGACATTGATACGTCGATTGAGAATCTTATCTCGTATGGCTCACCAATCCTTTCGAATGGCTGATTTGCGCAAGTGCTGGTCACTAACTACCGCCAAATTCTATGCAGATTGCTCAAGAGACGACAAATCCGCCATTCGCGATCATGCGCCACCGCAACAGCCTACTTACTCCGAACATTAATTTCCTCGTGCCGCACGTCCGATCCTGTGAAACTCATTGAACGGGTTCAGAGCGTGGGGAAGCGCCTGATGGCTGCGCAGCCTCGGGAGATGGTGGTGGGGAACATTGTGCGACGAGTCCTTGGTCTCATTCGCGACGAAGCGGAAGACGACCGTGATGCCGACTTGTCGCTCAGTGAAGTCGGCACAGAGAGCCAACCCCAGACCCCTCGAGCTTTTGACGGTAAGTAGACGGGGTAGGACTGCCGGTGGCATGGGCACCCATGACTCACTTTTGAAACAGATGCTTCGATGCCGTTGGACCGCGATGCGCTCTCAGTACGACCGGACGGTGATCGCTCGTCACGCCCTCCTTTGACATCCATGTTCAGTCTGTTGTCCCATCCGGAGCCTGAAAATTCGCTGCCGGGTACACCGGGATCTCAATCACCAAGCGGACGAGTGCCTGGCGGCGGTCCGAGTAAAGACATCCGAGCAGAGGCTTTGGATGGTATCAGTGAAATCATCGATGAGCTGGGGCAAGTCGACGACCAGATTGCTGCCTATGCACTGGATCATATCCACTCTAACGAGATCATCCTTACCCACACCTCATCGACCACCGTACAAAAGTTCCTCTTGAAGGCCGCTGCCAAGCGCAAGTTTACTGTCATTCATGCTGAATCATACCCGAACAATCACGAGGCTACGCATGCCACCGTCAGTGGGAGTGCCTTCGGGGATGGCAACAACCTGAGCTTTGAATCCTTCCAGAAACCCTTGATCGCCTCTGGTATCACTGTCATTCTCATCCCAGACTCTGCCGTCTTTGCTCTCATGTCCCGTGTCAACAAGGTCATTCTCGGTACTCACACCGTGCTTGCTAACGGCGGCCTCGTGGCCGCCGCCGGGACTCGTGTCATTGCCCGCGCGGCTAAAGTCCACCAAACCCCGGTCGTCGTGGTCAGCGGTGTCTACAAGCTGAGCCCTGTTTATCCATTTGACTTTGACTCTCTCATTGAATACGGTGACGCCAGCAAAGTTCTCTCCTATGAAGATGGCGATCTCGTTGACCAAATCGATGTCCAAAATCCGCTTTACGATTACGTCCCTGCGGAACTTGTCGATCTTTACATCACGAATCTGTATGTCTTTGTCCTCGTGCTTAAATTCCGCAGAACCTTGTTGCTGATTCTATCTTGCAGGGGCGGCCATGCCCCATCTTACCTCTACCGAATTGTGTCCGACCACTACCGGAAGGAGGATATCACTTTCGAAAAAGCCCGGAACTAGGCCCCTGTGGGTGAAAAAGCTAACGTCAAAAATGCATGATGGGCAATGCTGGAACGATACCCGAAAACGATGCACGATGATCGTGATGCGGGAGTCTTGATGTAGGGCTTTCCTACTGAGTGGTTGGGATAGACATAGAAAGGAAAACCTGTATTCAAATGGGAGATTTTCAGCTTTCCACACCTTTCCAACTGATCTCGGCAGTATATCATCGTAAGTCAACGGATAGTTCTCCTGAAATCACTCGCTCGCGGGCGTGTATGCTCCTCCGTACCTGGCGTGATATAGATGAGATGCCAAGCCTGATACTTCGTCGGCTCTTGGTATCACCCGAAGAGCAAAAGAGAAGGCCCCGACGAATTCAACGTTCTAGCGAAGTGTTAATTCGAAGACTAAGATGGGGCTTAGTATAACCTGCATCCAGTCCCAGATATATGCATACCATCATGGCAATAGATCGCACCTAGACACGAAAGTAGATCTAAACGCAAGGCAATAGCGAGTCAATCTCTACTCTACATAAATCGCCTTGCTATACATTCTCTACGAGCACAAGCGCACCTCTGCACCAGATATCATAGCGCCAAGTTTTTTGGAATTGTATCAAATCGTGGTAATTCGCACACATTCATTCCAGACGAAAGCCCGCCCGGGAAGTCTTCCCAAAAAAAAATTCTCATGAAATCCAGGCGCTGATGAGACGGGCTTTCTGTCCGACACCGATCCTACTCCTTCCCCATTTTCTTTGCGACTCTTCGTTTAAGAGCGGGGCTTCTCCTTCTTCTCCTTCCAGAGGGCGAGCAGACCGACACCGGAGACCTTGACAACCTTGAAACGGACACCGGGAATATCACCCTTGGCCTTACCCTTACGACCGAAACCGGCCAGGAGGACCTCGTCGTTCTCGTCGATGAAGTTCAGGCAACCGTCGTTGGGGACTGCGGGAGGATTGAGTTAGCACACTGTCCCGTCCGATGTTGTAGGTGATGCAGATGGCGGTGCGCAGATCGCTCACGACCTCTCGACATCACCAAGTAGACTGTAGGAGTACCTACCGAAAGCAGCGACCTTCTTGCCGTTCTTGATCAACTGGACCTTGACACACTTGCGGATAGCGGAGTTGGGCTGCTTGGCCTCAACACCGACCTTCTCGAGAACGATACCCTTGGCGTGGGAAGCACCACCGAAGGGGGAGGACTTGTAGGCGGTACCGAGCAGGCGCTTCTTGAAGTGGAGGTCGGCCCAGCGCTGCTCCTTGCGGTTGGCCTGGAGCTTGCGGGCGGCGTTGAGACCACGCGGCTTTCCTTTACCCATCTTGGCGGATTATTCTTGACGGTCAACTGAGGCGAGAGTCGATGTTAGTTTTCTGCGGTTTTTTCTGATGGGTGACAATGCAAAGTGGCTCCGTGGAGGGCTCGGTGGGTTGTGGTGTGGTGATCGGTTGGAAGAGTTCGAGACTAGACTTTTTGTGCGTGACGAGGATCGTTCACAACACAGGAAAATCCAGGGTCCGTCTCCGATTGAAGACACACGAGGAAAGCAAGAGTCGAATACGTACCGACTGGAAATGGGTGTTGTCGCCGAAGGGCTGGGGGTCGTGGGGTGTCGAAAAGTCGAAGGTTACGGAATTCCCTTGAACGGCCGCACTTCGCTTGCTTGGGACGTCTTTCTCCCGTGACTTTGTGCGCTTGCCCTAAGCGAGTCACGGGATCACGCGAACCCCACCCGTGACTGATTATGTAAATGGGCGATAAGAGATAACGTTATCGCCCCATCCCCCGAGGTACGTGAGCATTAACAGAACAAGAATGGATTCTCTGAAGAAACTCCCCAGCTCGAATCGGCTGCCACCGCCAGCTCTGTTCCAAGGCCCACCATCACACAATGCATCGAACATCTCCCTCTCTCTTCCACCTGCAACGAATACGCTAGCGACTCCTCCGAGCAGTCAACCTCCTCCACTCCAACGTAATCGGTCTCCTCAGGGCAATGTGGACGGTGTCGAAAACCGCAGCCTGCCTTCGCCATTTCGCATAAGGCGCCAATCAAAGCAGGATGCCGATGGATCCGATGCGATCTGGCAGGAGATGCAGAGCGCGTTGTCCGAAGTGGAGCTGAGCGCGGTGACCAACGAGCATGTCTTTGGCGAGAAGCATGCGGAAGCCTTGGAGGACCTGCGTCTGAAACAACTCAAACTTGCTCAGGCTTGGGCACGCAGTGAAGCCGATGACGAAGTCGTTAATTCCAGTCGCAATACCGCCGACGAGAATAGCTCTGGTCGGCACCAAGGCCCCGCAAATGGAGCCAGCCCCGAGATCACAGCAAATGAGCAAGGTTCAAACAAGGCCTCTGTATCTCCCAACATGCTGGATGAGGAGACAGAGAAAGATATCTTACTTGCGCGCAAGCGGCGCGAGGCAAATGATCGTTACTTTGATCGCGTCAACCAGGGTGTCTTGGATGTGGTCGCCAAGCTCGAGGAAGTCTCCCAGGCCATGCGCACGGTCGAGCGAGAGAGCAAGGACATCTGGAGTGACTCGGAAAGCATGACGACTGCCCCGCCGTCATCGAGCAACACGGGGTGAAGGCTGATCCCAGATGCGATCATGACTCGGCGCTGGACGTCTAGATAGTCATGTCGCAAAGAAACGTGATACCAGAACTACATCGATAGCCATTGTAATATATACATCAGTCGAACCAGATCAGATATCAAACAGGAGAGTTCCATTCAAATCAAGGGTATTTCAAACTCCTTTTGCCAATGCAAACCAAAACATAATAGTACATCATCAATCCGAGATCTGGATAAATCGAGGAAGAGAAGAGGTCAGGAAAGCTTCAATCTTTTTTCACCACGTTCAAGGCCGCCTTCCAGACATTCGTCGCACCATCTCGAATGTCTCCCCACCGAGTTTCATGTGCCTTTCGAGCTAAGAACTCGACTTCTTGATTCCACCGATGCTTCAAAACTTCCTTGATGCTAGTCTGATCTTCAGACTCGCGCGTTCGCTCTTCCCGAGGACGACTATCAGGTGGAAGGAAGCGACGGTCGTATGCGCCAGACGAAGAAGCAAGCCAATTGATTTGATCCACTTGTTCGCGAATAACCCTGCGCTGCTCTAGACGATTCGCGCGGTGGACTTGGACGGAAATGTAGAGAATGGAGGAGGTAAGAGCGAAGCCGCTGGCCTGGAGTTGAGAAGATCCATGTTAGCTCTCAGTCTCCACGACGCGGTAAAGTTGGGACACGAACGAAGCCAGTAATGAAGCCCATCACGGAAGCGACCTCGACTCCCAAAGACCGTGATTGAGCAAAGACTCTCACACAGAATCACAATCCAATGCCAATATCTGGAAATCCAGGCGTCATCGGGTGGTAGGAAAAAGCGAAGTCAAGGCGGTGGGAGATCTCCGATTGGCCGCGACTTCGACTCGATTCTTTTGCCGCAACTTTCACCCCCAAAACCCGCGACATTCTCTCCCCTGACCGCGCCAATCGCATTCTTTCTGTTCGTCCTTTGATTGATTCTTGTCTCTCGCCATGGCCGGCGGTGGAGGAAAATACCGGCACCTGGGGCGCAAGTCCTCGCATCGACAGGCTCTGCTCCGCAACTTGGTCACCTCGCTTTTTGAAAATGAATCCATCACAACCACATGGGCCAAGGCCAAAGAGGCCCAGCGTCTGGCAGATAAGCTGATTACGCTGGGTAAGAAGAACACCGAGGCCAGCCGGAGACGAGCTCTGGAGATCTTTTATGTACGTCCTGCCCGCCTTGACCAGTCTCCCGATATCTGTGTTCTGGAGATATCTCAATGACCCAGGGAGATGTCCGAATCATACGCTAACATTGACCAAAGAAACCTCATTCCATCATCCCCAAACTCTTCGGCCCCCTTCGCGAACGCTATGCCGAACGCCCAGGCGGCTACACACGTGTACTCCGCATCGAACCCAAGCAGAAATACGAGTATTATTCCGTACCCAAGGGCGACAAGAATGCCGTTGCGGAACGGAAGCCGCACGACCAAGCCCCGAGCGCGATTCTCGAACTGGTCGATGGGCCGAAGGACATGCGCTTTGCTCTGACAGCACGGACTGTGGCGCGACAGCGTGAGAATGGAAACGACTTCTTGAACCAGCTGACCGCCATGAATGTGCGCAAAGTCACCCGCTTCCGCGCTGGTGGTATCGAGGCTCTGGAGGAGGCTATTCAGGGCCTGAAGATCAAGGATAAGAAGCCTGCCTCGAGCCAAGCTGAGGGCGTCGCAGCGAAGGATGTTCCGGAGTCGGCCAGGTCATGAATCCCCGCTGGTATGCCCGAATTTTGAACGGGGGATACCCGCGGAATTAATGGGGCTTTTCCACCACATGTCTATCAGGGCCTTGTGTCATTCCAGAGTCGAGGTCGTGACCCCATGTCACTGTGAAGTGTTCATTCGTTTGGGCGAGGCCCTGGGTTCTCCTCGCTGGCTGTTTTTCATAGGAGTTTTTGCTGTTATTTTCTGGCATCCTGTCTTGCACGCATGCCCATGTGACATAGCATTTGTACAGTATGAATGTTTTGATACCTTTTCACATCAGTAATTGACCTAGCATTATTCAACCGAGGCATGGGCGATTATTATATCCCATGGTCTGAAGCTCAACCACGACATTCTGGCGCAACAGTTCCGTTGCTTGCCGGGGGTGGCGGATTTTGGACTATAGGCTGATCCTTGCTGCCTCCGTATGGTCGATTGTGCCTACAGTCCGTGACTGATGTGGTCAAATGATGCTATTTGCAGTGATAACGAGCTGTCCACATCTCGAATAGATTATTCTAATGATAAGATGGAACTACACTCGTTACGGGGAGACAAAGGCTTCTGAACTTAGGCTCCGCTGTCTTCAGTCTTCAGGGCCAAGGAGATTGCAATGAATATCTTGGGAACAGTCAATCATTCCACTTTGATCAAGAATTCTTGCCCTACAATCAGAGAGACGATGCAGGGAAGTGATAGCTAACAAGTTATGTTGCCAAAGTGCCACATCACTCTCCACTATCCTAACTGTACAGACCCCAAAGGCCGACGCCTAATCATGAACGCCGCAAGTCACCTTCACACCTTTCATGACTGCCTGGATTCCAGACACAATGCATCGAACAAGAAAATGAACATTTGTTAATTGGTGGGAGAGGCCCCATTGCCCCCAGACACCACGAATGGCCCGTTTTTAGGACCGGGGACCGCCCCGTTGTTGGGATACCCTGCCGGAGATATGGGAGTGGGAGGAGCTATGCCACCGGGCCCGGTCCGGTGTTTCAAATCAAACTCCGACGGGACCTCAGATGGCGGGGGTTTGGGAGGGAGATGTGATGGGGTCCCCCACTTGGCAATCGAGTCTCGCGAATTATTTGGGGGTCCTCGGAGCATGTTGCCGGTAGCCATGAAACTAGGGTCTGGGTATCCATTCCACTGGCCCGGCACACTGGGCGCCATGGCTCCATATGGCTGCATGGGATGCTGGATGACTTTACTTGGATGGTGTGGGGCTGGAGCATCACCGGGGACAAACGAGCGTGTCTGCGGATTGAAATGAGACCGGGAGAGACCGCCGGCCGGCGCTTGTGCCCCAGCAATGTTCTGGAATCCCTGGTGGAGATGTTGCCCGGGGTATTGTGCATACGGGTGCATTGCCATATTAGGATTCACCGACTGCGAAGGGTACTTGGGCCAATGAGCAGGTGGCTGATTCCGCTGGGGAGAAGGTTGGGGGAAAGTCCCCGCGTAGGGCTGAGGGTTCCAGCCAGAGTTTTGAGGGTACTGGGGAGACTGAGGGATAGCGTAATTGTTCATGGACGGCGAAGACTTGGCCGACAATTGTGAGCCCATTGCTCCGGGTTGGTTGGACGAGGAATACCCGGGATATGGTGACTGCTGCGGCATGTTTCCCCCTTGCCATGTACCATGACTCGCCGGGGGAGCCGACGGGCCGACCATTGGATATTGAGGCATATTGTTCATGCCCATGGGACCTGGATACATTGGCCCATTTTGATTGGGGGACATGTAACCACCTGTCGGCGGCGGCACGCCTGGACCAACCAAGTAGGGAACCTGGCTGGAAAGAGAGCCTTCGTTCATGCCTGTATTGAACTGACCGGGCCCGTTGTTGTATGGAACACCGGGGTAGTAGGCGTTGAACTGAGAGCGAACCTCGAAGCTGTCATCATGGGGGGTCCGTTGTCGCTGTTGATTCTTTTTCCGTCCATTTGTAGAACTGGAGCGCGACAGATTAGCGCTTGAATCGCCTGGGACCGAGTCCGACTTGGCACTCTCTGGAAAATCACGGAAGATCCGCTCGCGAGCCTCGTGGTATTTAGCTTCACGTTCCTCTCGTGTTAATACGAGGCGATCCTTCGTAGACAGAGCACCCTCGGCCCCACTGTCACCTGCCTCGGACGGGTTTTTAGAGGGAACAGAGGAGCTCGGTGCGGTGCTGCCGTCGGTAGAAGGTCGCTCCCCATCCGTTCTACGCATGATCTTCATAGCAGGAACGCTGGGTGGGGGGGTAGTACTGGTGGCAGCATGCACAGCAGACAATGGCGTGGACCTAGCTCAATTAGTGGCCTTCTATGAAACGTTGTAGGAGTATGCTAACTCACATGCGGCAGAATGGTGTCCGATGAAGCCGAACTGATGTCACATTGTTGTCCACAAAGTGTGTCAAGTGATAATAATCCCCCAATTTATGAGCAAGAAGTCGACCAAACGCATTTGACGGTGGAAGTTCTAAGGATTGTTCACTGAATCACGCTTCATTAGCCCCGAGACCGCGTCGAGGGGATATCAGATGGGCTCACCTGGAATTTTTAATGAAATGTCGAATCTTATCCTCCAGCTGAAGGATCAACAACCTGTCTTTGGGACATTTCATGGCTTCTATGAGCTTTTCATCGGGTTCGAGAGGAAAGCCGTGGAGACTCTGACCATCTTGTAGATTGGCAGGGTTGGCGGGGACGACGAAATTGTTCGACACCGAGTCTGGAGGAATGGCAACAGGACCTCGCTGGTTCGCGCCATTGTAATTGGGACCCGGAGCAGGGAGAATCCCGCGATGGCGGAGCGGGTTTCCATCGCGGAAAGCACGTCCACCAGCTTCAGAGCCCGTGACCGAGTTGGGAGCGCCCGAGGCAGGGCCTGACAGAGATTCTTCCTCGTCAATAGCCTGTACACTTGCGCTGTCATCGGGCCGCACAGAATCCTTTTCATCCATTGCAAAAGTAGTCACTGACGCCAAACTTTTCGAATCGAAATTGGTCATTTTTGTGGACGAATTGGAGAGGTGGGTTCGATCATCTTCAAATGAGTTTTCACGCTTGAGAAGGCCATTGTCTTGGCCATCGATCGAGGAACCAGATCCTTCATGATCCTTTTGGAGGGAAAGATCCATATTTTGCACTGCTCGTCCGAGCTCGTCAACATCATGCCCGCTGAGGGCGGGTTGCTGCTTGGAGGTGCGGAGATGAGGGTTGGACAAGGGAACATCGGTGTTGAATCTTTCCGCGTACGTAGAGGTTTGGGCTGGCGGGGCATCAAAACTCTCACCGGATGCCGAGGGCGATTGAGGGTGGGAGGGTGCAGCCATAGCAGCAATCTAAAGGTGTAGGGTGGTGAGCCACAAGATCACCCCGTTGAGCGACGAGACATCATACCTTTGCAAAAGAAATATGGCCCTCTCCTTGGGACGAACTTCTCGATGCCATATCAGACGAGAACTCGCAACCAAAGAAGTTGACACGCTCTGGATTGTTCGAAGAAGTCACAAAGAAAACGAACGTGACCAAAAGACACGCAATTGCACTCAGCACGTCTTCAGCTTCAGACCAGTTGCGTTTGAACAATGAGTCGAAAAGAAGTCGCTGGTATTTCCCACTTCACACAGGTCCAAAAAGAAAGACATATCTCTGGTCAAGGGCCTTCGCCATCAGGGAAAGCTATCAATCATTAGCACCCGCCCACAATGGGGAGCTGGTATATGTGCTACATGGAACACACATACCAGCGTCTCCCGCCAAGACCATCTGTTTAATAAGTGGATCTTACACAATGTCAAAGCTGGATCATGATCAGGGTGATCACGACCTTGGGAATTGAGACACAAAAGCCTTTCCAGACCGAGGCCAGGTAAAAGCAAATTTTGACCCGTTGGTGGCAAATCCAAGGCACTCACAGTCCCCAGTCAGCCAGTGAAGCCGAGGAAGAGGAGAGAAAGAGCGTTGGGAAGTCGGGGATGGTGATTATTCTTCAACGCCCGAAGTGTTAGTGGGCAGCCAGTTTTGCCGCGCCCGACCGCTCCAGCCGCGCGCCTACGATTTACCAGAGCCGCGGGGCGAGAAGCGCCTTTCATCCACTTGCATTCTTCTCGAGCTTCTACTCCGCTGCTCTCACGCTTTGATGAATCGCTATCGAAATGCCCCGGGCCTGCATGGCCCTAGCAAGGCATCCCCGACCACTCTATGTCAAAAATGCTTGAAACGAGATACGTCGCCCTCGGTTCTCATGTCAATTCTTTCCCCATGCTGACTTCTCTAAACGGCATTATAGCTATGAGTGCAAAGCTACTGCTCAAGAGCGTCCTTACATCTCCCGGCCATCACGGACACAACAGCTGCAGAATCCACATCTGAGGCCTAAACTCACAAATGATGCCCCAATGGACCTTCAGCGGACGTATGTCTTAGAATGCTCTCATGTGGGGAGTTTCTAGGCTAACCGAGTCTCTAGGACTGGAGTTGCAGATGAAGTTCTTGCCAAGCGAGAGAAAGAGCGTGGCCGGAAGCGAGACCTTGATCAAGACGCGCATGATCGCTATGGACGATCACCAAAACGGACTCGCTCCGTGTCGTCGCATTCAGTCTCAACAATATCTACCAACCGACCTACTTCGGTGTCGCCGGATCGCAAGAGCAGACATGGAACATCTGGCAACGGCTCAATGTCTTCAGACCATGCCAAATCTCGAAAGCGAAGATACAGTGAATCCTCGGAGGGCTATTCTGAAATGTCATACTCCGGTGCCCCGAGACGCTCGCGATCTAGAGAATGGGCCGATGAGAGAAACATTCGGCGCCGGCGCCGCGAGAGTAGTCCCGAAGAGCGTGGGCGCAACCGAGATTCAAGACGACACAGTCCTCGGCGGCACCGCAATGAGAGTTCAAGTCACACCCAAGTGACCAAGGAAAGGCGTTCCATAACACCAGATGGTCGTCACAATCGCTCCGAGACACACTCCTACCGGGATCAGGAAGGCCTCTCTGGTCAAGCACGCCCTTCACAGCCCGATCGATCCAGACAGGATTTCCGGGCACGGCCTAATCCACCTCGACAACGAAGCCTGAGTCCATACAGCAAACGCCTTGCCTTGACGCAATCCATGAGTGGATGAACTATCTTCACAGACAAGAAAATGGGTGTCCCTTAGGCGACATCGTGGGGGCACTTACTGGCACAACTTGCAATTTTTCGATAAAGAAACTTTGTCCAGCTTCCAACCGATTCGAACAATTGTATTAGTAGCATATTCATACAGTCCATACATTTCAAGTCCAGGCCCATCGAACGCCCTTTTGCTAAGATATCAAGCGGAATCGATAATACAAACGGAACCTGCAACATAGGGTATCATTTTAGATCGTCTCCTCGTCTTTGTCTTCCTGTTCCCGCATATGGATTCCCTCCACTAGCATTTCGCCCTCGATGCCCACCTCTTCTCCTTGCTGGTCACCGCTAGAGCCAGCGCCCCGTTCCTTTGCCGCTCGCTGCGCATTCTCTATCCGCTGTCGGACAAGTCGTGCGACTGCATTCTCTGTTCTCACATTGAGAGTCTTCAGCTTCTCATCGAGATCCCGTCGCAGGTCCCAATTGGGTTTCTTGGGTTGTAATTTGAACAGGTCGATGGGTTGGTCGGCGTCCTCGTCTTGCTTGGCCTGTTCTTTCACCGTGTCTGCAATCTCGGCGGCTTGTGCCTCCACCGTCAACTGTCCTTCTTGCGGGCCCTGTTCAAATCCCAGCTTGGGCCCGCGTGTCTCGGCGTCGTAGTTGCGGCCGGAGAGGTATGATGTTGTCACATCGGGGGACTTGTCTGTCTCGTCTTCGTCTGCCCCGGCATCGGGGAGGGTATCGGGCTCGGGCTGCTTGCGCTTCAATGCGGCAAGCTTGGCCAGACGGGCTTTGCGGTCGGTCGATGCCGCATCCAACGAGGCATGGTTGGAGGACATGATAGTGCGGATGCTCAGTCGGATGTTGAAGAGAAACAAAAAGCGATCGATAGAAATGAAAGCGACCAGGATTCTCCAAAGTCCTCGGCACCGGGAGAAAAAGCGGCGGAGGTTGAATGTTCGATAAAGAGTGGGCGCGCCACACTTTCAGCCACGGCAAAATCGGGCGGAACCTTTTTTACCCTCGAACTCCGCTGCCTCTCGACAATCTGCTTTGGCCCGGTTCAATCTCCGATGCGGGCGGTCGCGAGTCTCTGAATGTCATTGTGTCCGCACTCGTTTGCCCGTCTCCGGCTCGGGCTCTGTGCAGTACAATGTAAGAGCCCGTGGTCCCGGGGTCTACAGGCATCGAGCGCTGGATCTCAACGCCGTTCCATGCGAACCGAGAGCAGAGCGGCAAGCCAGTCCCCTCTTGCGCCAGGATCGATATTTTTGCAACCGCCACAGCTTCCCTCCAATCCTCAACCGTCGCAACATCTACAAGACAGGGATGATTCGGGATGGAGCGCAGATACCAATTGGGACTCGGCGTTTGGTCATCGGGGTCACAGGTTCCGCGCAAGAACCCCTTTGCACAGGAGGAAAATGCCCAAGACCCGGGCCTTGAAGGCCTCACTACCTTTGTCCTTAACACGAGTGCGGCGCATCCTTTACGGTCAGGGTCTCAATTCCTCGCTACGGCATGTCATCTTTGACCAGATTCACAATGCCTTGGGCCCATCCGATCGGAAGTTGATCAGTGACGCGAAACTATGGAATGAGGTGGTGATCCGGGCTACGTCGCTCTATGCACGAACCCAGCAAAGGCGCCAATGGAAGATGGCATTAGCAATGCACTTTCCACGAGGACATGATCGGGTCGAGGCCTTGAACAACCCTGTGCTTCATGTTTTGAAGCCAGAGCATCAAGAGTTGTTGGAAATGGTTCGAGATGATTGCTATGGGAGCTTTCAACAGAAATGGCAGAATATGTCCAGGATATCCAGGTCAGAAGCGTGGCAACCTTTAGCCATTTGGTTGTTGAAGCATGACCCAAAGCACGCCCTGGGGTTTCTGCTCGTGACTGCACGGGATGCACAGAGGCCTAATATGGTCATGGTTGCCGACTGTCTCAGGTACATCGACACCTTTTACTATAAAGACTGGGCCAGAGATTGGCGACACGGCGAACACACCTATCAATCTTTGATTGAAAATTGCCTCCATCCATTGACTTGGCCCGTTTTACATCTATCGCAGAAGGCTGTTCATCTGTTTGTCAAACGGTCAGGTCGTCTGGCTCTCGCCCAAGCCTTCGAAATGACCAAACACCGAGGGTCCCCGCTGAAACCAGAGACAATTTTGGCTTTCATGTCCCGCTTCGTCTACCAGCGCAATGTGGATCTTGCATTGGCGGCCTTGGATCGTCTCCTGGCGCTCAGAAACCCTGGTTTTACATTGGAAACGGAAAGTGTGAGGCGACATTGCTGCAAGCTTTTAACGTTGGATGCGGTCGAAGAGCATGCAGAGGGGCGGAACTTCCGCGTTTTACCCCGGCTTCTGGAACTGGGGATTCGGCCAGATCAAACAATGATGAATATCGTGCTGTCCAACGCCTACAAGACTGGGGATGCCCAACTCGGGACGGATATGCTGCAGTTCATGAAAAGCTACGGCCACAAGCTCGATGGCTATACCTATTCCATCCTCCTTTCCGAAGCCTTGAAGCGTGGAGACCGAGCCCGGGTGAACTCCTTGATCGTTGAGATCGAGTCGAACGAGGGGTTTCTTCAGAACCCCCACATCACAAGCAAGCTTGTCTATGCCCACTACATCTTCAACGTCAAGAACTTGGATGTCGATGCCGATCCCGAGCGAGCTTTTCATATCTTGCTTGACTCGTATTGTCGATACCACGACATCACGACCCTCCAGCAGCTTGGCATTGTTCCGCCCAACTACAGCCCCCGTGAAGGAAAGTCCAACATTGCACCCATTCCATCCGCCTTATTTACCATGCTCGCAACCTACCTTCGTTGCAATATACGCTTCCTGGACGTGCACCGCGTCTACAATCGGTTCCTCGAGCTCGTGCGGCAGGGAAATCCGGCATTCACCGGGCTGGTCGAGACGGATCATTTCTACAACGAATTCCTTCGGGCCCTTCGTACCAACCCTCGTGGGTTGCAGCTTTGCGTGCAGATGGTGAAAGACATGCTTCATCCGCCTCCCGGACTGGTCGATCAGCATACTGGCAGGGCTATCAACCACGTCAAGCCTACAATCCGCACCTGGACGCTTCTACTCAGTGCCTTCATTTACAGTCGCAATGTGAACTCCAGTGAGCGAATCAAGGAGATGATGAGAAACCACGGCATAGAGTACGACCATACGGTCTGGAATGTCATCATCAGTGGTTATGCCTCTTCGCAGCAAGTCCCCAAGACTGCGACTACTATCAAGGCCATGGAAAAGGCCGGCTATTCTATTGATGCCTATACCATGAAAAGCCTACGCTTTCTCCGCAACCCGGATCAGCTCGGGGTCTCCATCGATGAGCTGGATCAGAAAACTGCCAAGAGGAGGAAATGGGCGCGGATGCCCCGGTGGCTTCTTCCCTTGCCCAAGCAGAAGCGTCCTGTCGACTCCGACGACTCCAACCGGTCTGTTTCTTCGGTTGACCCGAAGGCCCCATCATCTGGGCAGCAGCCCTGGCCGCACGATTAGATACCCTTTGGCCCTGTACCTTATACATTCTTCACTTGTATTTGAGCATATGCATCGCATGGTCATGTTTGGCTGGGACAGTCCATGATAAGATCGGGAATTGTGGGATATTATCTATTTGTATTATACATCGAATCGTTGTGGAAATCCCATGCGCTGGAATGATCATTCATTGCTCTTGACTGGTCTTGACGAGTAGTATCTGCTCTCCTTGTCATTCATATTTACTCCATCTCTCCAAGTGACCCTGGCATTTAACCACCGAAGAAGATCGAGACCTGTAATGCCATCTGTAAATATTCCGGTCATCTGCAGCCAGGGTAGGGGAAATCTTACTGCCATAAGGACACAGCATATGCTGATATAGGGACTTAGTCTTTCCCCCACGCGCGCGCATTTCCAGAATATCCCAAAGAGCCTACATCAACCCGTCAGTGTCTGATCACCTCACCTCCCTGCCCCTCCCACTCTGGATATTGACCACTTACCCATTCTGGTTGCGGTCCATAATCCCCGGCATTATCGAGTGTGCATATGTGCTTGTGCAGATGATCAAGAGGATCACCAGCAGCAACGACTGAAAGTTGAAGAGGGCCGACTAAACACATCCGTTAGTATGATGTGGTCATTGTGAATCCGCGCGTGCATAGGATGTTGAGAATCTCTTTTCCATCGCACCACCTCAGACTCCCCAAAAGAACTCCCCATAAAGATCAAAATCGGGGGAAAAGCTTACCATCTTGATAGGGCCACGTCCAAGCAGAAGTTCCAGGCGGTTTAAGTTGAAGCTGTCCGGATGTCGACATGGCTCACCGCCCGACTCCGCGGATCCGCCTGACTTTGTCATCAGCTCCTCCCCGATCTCCGTCTGGCCCATCGATTCCACCTGCTTCGGTGGCATCGACGACATCATTCAGTGTCCTGCGCACCGTCCCGGTCGCAGATCCCATCTCCCCCGAGCAAGCCCTTGCTCGTGCTGGCTATTTCCCTGCCTCCTACACTACCTCCGCAACTCCGCAATCCATCGAGACACCCCCTCCAGAATCCTCGACTGCGAGTACTTCCACTCGGCAGCCCAGAATGGCAGAGCCCCGAGCTCGTGCCGCGCGGCACAAGGGCCAGATGAACTTTTCCTCTGAGCGTGAGTCCTCCGATGAGAATATGGCATGGTCTTTTATCTAATCTCGGCGTTTGCTTCTAGTCCGACTGCTTCTTCTCGCGTACGGCGATCCCAGTCCACATCCGTCCTTCCCCTCCGAGCCTCTGCCGGAGACTGTGCGTGTGCTTGATGAAATTGTCACGGACTTTATTCTCGAACTCTGCCACGGAGCTGCCCAAGTCGCGCACCATGCCCGTCGCCAAAAGATCAAGGTCGAGGATTTCCGGTTCGCGCTGCGCCGAGACCCGAACAAGCTGGGTCGTGTGCAGGAGCTTCTTCGCATGGAGCGAGAGCTGAAGGAAGCGCGCAAGGCTTTCGATCAGAACGATGACCAGGTCGCCAAGGATGCCGGAAAAAAAGGCGCCGCCGTGCTGGAGGAGATGGATGCTGGCGTGGAGGCCTCGGCTCCTCCGGCTAAGAAGAGCAAGAGTAAGGGGAAGAGAGCGGCTGGCACCCGCCGAGGCTCCGATGCTACTGAAGAGTCTATACCGAAGAAGCGGAAGACCATTGGATGATTTACTTCATACCGGTGGTCCTTGTGATCCGACTCATCTTGCATTTACGGGGATGAAGATTTGTTTGGGGCGTTAATGGTTTTTTTCATGTCCACCATCATGGTTTGGCATATCGGCGTTGCGGGGATTCCAGGCAAGAAAATACCCATGGATAATACGATTTGATTCATATTTTGTGTGTGATCAATCTCGTAGGCGATTCGGATTGCTTAGGATGTGCAGTGTAACTATGTTCCGTTTATGGTTACATTCTGTGGAAGGTAAATGTGTCGCGTACCTAGCTAGGTATGCAACAAGATATATATCACCGCAATTGCTTGGTCGACAGGCTCCTAGCTAAGGCTGGTCTGGACACCAGCTCATACTGAGATGTATATATATTACTACGAAGTAAATTAGCTAGGTCCGAACCCAGAGTATATTCTGGTTAGTTGTTTACATTGTCCCGCATAGCTTATTTACTTCTTAGTACCCTTGGTCTATATATTGCGTTTCCCACATGATGCGGTATTTGTTTTATGGAAAGATCAATATCAATGCTTCTGTTGGTGATATCTTAAGATACTGATTGGAATATGGGTCCTGAAAGCGACTTTTACGGAGCACCAAGTGGGCAACGCAATATATAGGCCAGAGGCGGCAGTCAGAAGCTCCTCGGAGACTTTCTCACGCCACATTTTAACGCGTTTCTGGCCGCTGTATAGCCCGAGAGCCTCTTTGGACTACTCAATCGAATTACCATGCGTGGGATTACCACGATCATGCCTGTATGAGTTCAACTTGTTGCCATGGGTGTTATATATCGGCTTGGGGATACTGCTTCCCGAAGGCTGATGACGATCCCTTGATTGAATGTCATCAGTTTTATTCCACGGCGCTTCTTAGAGGCTCTGCTGGCCTCCATCCACTGGCGAGTCTTTCCTCGGTTCGTGAGTAATGGCAAGGCAAGACTGTCTCATCCTGTGCTGACTTGATACTTTAGCATTCATTCCTGTTAGTCTCCGAGGCCAAGAAGTTCCAATAGACCAGAGAAACAGAGAAGATATGGGAGCGAGTCAATCAGAATCGAAGAAAATGAGCGCTCGCAACAACGCCAGAGACCTTCAAACCCAAGATCAAAATCTGCTCTGCGAGTCTGAAGCGCAAAAGGATGAGACTGAGGAAATGAGAGCTCGGATTAAACACCTTGAAAATGTCGTTCAGTGAAAAGATGTCGATGTCGGCCACCAGAACATGCAGTGAGAGACTCTTGCCAGACAAAGAAATAGCAATATTGCGCAGCTCCGGAAGCAACGTGCCAACAGAAAAGACAATACTATTCGAGATCTGGAGACTCAGAAAACCAACCAGGACATTATTCTCCAGAGGCTGGTGGTACCACTGTCTGAACTTCTGGAGGAAATCAATGTCTCCGCAAGTCACCCAGCGGAAACAGAGAGATGAGCATCCGATGTTGATACAGGAAGGAATGGAAGTGATAGAACGCACCGAGGAAACCATGCCACGCCTGCCAAACGTCCTGACGATCATTCAAGCCGGGATTCGAATGGTCGGTCTAGAAATCCTCCCGATACTCGCTCCAATGCTCGTCCTCATGCTAGATCAAGTGGCTGGCCTCGTCGGTAGTTTTTCTTCTCCATGCTTGGCTTATTTTTATTCCTGAATGTGTGCAGTCGGATCTGATGGAGGATATAAGTTGTGTTTTTCTACATGAGCACGGGAGATTGCCAAGTTGATGTGATCTAGCAATACAACATGTATCATGTATTCCATGATGGACTATGTAGTCGTTCTTTTCAGCTCTACCAAGATGAAAGTCAGCTTGACCATCTACAACTCAAGATCTAACATTTTTGATGTCCATTTCATCATAACTAAACGCCGCGCCCAGATAAGATGCGACTTCGTGAACCAGGCTCATAATGCCCGGAATATCTGACTCTCAACATGTCTGCTGCAGACGGCTGCTCCCCCCAAGTCTGCGTCTGCTTCGGGCAGCAGATCCGATCCATCGCTTCGTCTTCTTGTGGAGGAAGCCAGATCGACTCTCGTACGCCACTCTGCTTTTTGTTCGGACGGGCTGCTCGGGCGTGGGAAGAGCCGCGAGGTGGAGGTGAGGGTAGGTGGGTCCAAGATTCCCTGTCTCGCAAGAGGAAAGGAGTGCGAAGAGGGGAAGGGGAAATAAAAAAAAAAACGGTAGATAGAAACATAACAGAAAGTGGTGAACCCAATCGTGTCGGAACATGGAATCGAGACATAAGAAACATCAAGGGAAGTGGTTGGATCATGCATCATCTCGCCATGATGCCCTCTATGCGCGGGCCTCCTCGGGGGCTGCTCGGTCCTGGGGACGCGAGCGACCACCCTTGCCGCCACGCTGGTTGCGCTGGTTGCCCTCGCCGCCAGCACCGGCAGACTCGCCCCCACCCAGGGTGAGCTGAGCGGTTGCTAGCCGATTGGACAGCTCCATCTGTGTGCGGATAGTGTTGGCAAGGTAGGAGACCACCAGGACGTCCTGGATGTGGTTGTTGCTACAGAAAAGGGTTAGACATAACAATAGACATGTCGGAAGAAGGCAAACATACAAGTCCCGCTCCACATCGGCGGGCTCCACCTTGGGAGCCAGAGCCAGAGCATTCAGCAAGAATTGACCCATGGCGGTTGATGCGGGGGCCTCCTCGTCGATGACCGACTCGACGTAGCGCGACACGCGGTCAATCATAGCCAGCACCTCCTCGATCGCACGCTCCAAAGCCTCGACATCGGTGGTGATGCTGGTCGAGCGCTCCTCGACATCCTTGGCGTTGGCAATGGCCTCGAGACCACTCTTGTCGGCCTCACCGTAGCGGAGCTCATAGGGGACGGGAATGAAAGCGGCACTGTCGGCGGCCCGCTCAGCGGTGACACCAACGGGGGCGGAGATATAGGCGCGAGTCTCGAGGTCCTTGCCGGCCTCGGTCGACACAGTCAGGTGGACGGCGGGGTGCGGCCAGGTACCGTCACCCTGGCCGCTGTAGAAGTTCTGGATCAAGGCGGAGAAAGTGTTCAGCTCGGAGGCGGTAGCGTACCAGCCGACCAGGACCTCGCGAGGGTTGGCCTTGAGATGCAAGGCCAGCATCTGCTTGTGGTATTCCATGTCGACCTCGACCTGATCCTCGGCCTCGGAATGGCCCACGGCGAAAGCGGAGCGCACTTCGATCTCTCCATCCTCCGATCGTGATCCCAGCAGCGTTCCAATGACCCGTTCCTGATCGGCGTTGCGGCGCAGCGAGTGGTCGAGAATCGAGAAGATGGCCTAGTCGAGTCAACGATTGGACGTGACCCCCTCCAGGCAAATCACCTACCTGCGGCTGGATGACCACGTTAAGAGGGGCAGTGGTCGGGGCGGTCCCCACGGAGACGGGGCCCAGAGGACGGGCGAGGTGGAGGAAGGAGTCTTCGGCCATGGTGATGATGGAGAGAATAGGGAAGAGAGGGAGAGACTTCACCAGAACTCGGAGGGACAATTTTTCCTTTCAAAGTGGAGAGCGTCTGCGCTTGTTCCGACTTGTCTTTGTGTGTGGGAATTTTCGCGCTAAGATAAGATAAGCAATCACCCCAAGTCCAGAGCAGAAAAAATAGTTCCAAGTCCGACACTGCCTCTTCGGCCACAGTACATCATGCCTCCCCGCGGTGGTCGCTCGGCCAGAGGTCGTGGAAGACGTCCCGGTCCCGGACGGAGTCGGTTCGCGGCGTCGCGATTGCACGAGATTGAGTGAGTGCCAGACGCTGGTGAGAGCTATGCGGGAGCTAACGTACGAGGCAGATCGGAATCCTCCAGTGATGAGGATGCGGTTAGCCAGGACATGGACGAGGAGATGGGGGAGGATACAATGATGGACGATGCTTCCTCCAGCAGCGATGAGGAAGAGGAGAGTGCCGAACAGCCCTACAATGAATTGCTACAACTACTTCACACCAACTCCGACGCGAAAGGGCCCGCACGCAAGAAGAGAAAGCTTGGCGAGGACTCCAAAACGGACGATGCACCGAGTATAGTCGCTACAGAGGAAGATTCCGAGCAAGGCGGGGATGCGCTGGAAGTGCAGGCACCTTCCGACGATGAGGAGGAGGACCAGGAAGCCGAGGATGACGACGAGGTTGCCGGCCCATTCGAGAAACACTTCAATCTTATTGAGGGAGCCGATCTCACCAAGAGCATCAAGCCTGCCGCATCCAACAAATGGGCCATCGCCAAAAGAGAAGTCGACGGTTTGCGACTAGTCTCGAGCAAGCCTCAACTAGGAGATACCAGCGTCTCGGTGCTTCCGGCATTGAAGCAAACCGCAAGCGTGAAAGTAGGTGGAACTGCTCCTTGGGATGTTGGTATCCAGTACTTACATGATGGATCTAGCTCAAGAACAAGTTAAAACCCAGGGCCACAGAGCTCCTGCCCAGCATCAGTGGACCCGCCCAGCACATTGCGCCCTACGTCTTCGATTATCAGGATGTTCTGTATGGCGCACGAACCGTCTCGACGGCAGAGACAATGCGTGAAATCATGGCACTTCACACCGTCAATCACCTTATCAAAACCCGCGACCAAGTCCTGAAGAACAACGCGCGTCTTGCCAAGGATCCAGACACCGATATCGAATGTCGAGACCAAGGGTTCACTCGACCCAAAGTTCTGTATCTGCTGCCGACACGGCAATCCTGCGTCCGGGTGATCAACGCCATCACTCGCTTCTACCAAGCCGAGCAGCAGGAGAACAAGAAGCGCTTCCTCGACACTTTCTCCGCTCCAGATGATGAGACATGGGAGAGCAAGCCGGACGACGTCCGGGAGTTGTTTGGTGGCAATAACGATGACATGTTCCGGCTGGGACTGAAGTTTACCCGGAAGACGGTCAAGTACTTTGCGCAGTTCTATAGTTCGGATGTGATTCTCGCCAGTCCACTGGGCTTGCGAACAATCATGGATCAAGCTGAGTGAGTAGATTGCTACCTTTGATGGCCCAGTCCTGCTAACCCGTCGTCAGTGCTAAAAAACGCGATCATGATTTCCTTTCGTCCATCGAGGTCGTGGTGGTGGATCATGCCGATGCCCTATTGATGCAGAACTGGGACCACGTCTCTTATATTTTCCAGCATCTCAACCTCCAGCCCAAAGAAGCCCACGGGTGTGATTTCAGTCGTGTGCGCAACTGGTACCTGGACAACCAGGCTCGACATGTTCGACAGACGGTAGTATTGGCATCCCACGTCACGCCCGAGATCAACTCGTTGTTTTCGTCGCAAATGCAGAATACAGCCGGACGAGTCAAAATCACCCCCGTCTATGCCGGCGCCATCACCGAACTGCCGCTCCCCGTCTCGGTCAAGCAGACCTTCTCCCGCATCGACAGCCTCTCACCGGCCAAGGACCCCGATGCACGATTTAAGCACTTTACGACCACCGTGCTGTCGACACTGGTCAAGAACATCACCGGACGCGGCAAGGGCAGCGCCGGCACGCTGATCTTTATCCCCTCGTATCTGGACTTTGTGCGTGTGCGCAACCACTTCGCCACCTCGGCACAAACCACCAACGTCTCGTTCGGCGCCATCTCCGAATATACCGAGACTCGCGACATGTCGCGCGCTCGCAGCCATTTCATGTCCGGCCGGCACTCGGTGCTCCTGTACACCGAGCGCGCACACCACTACCGTCGCTATCAGATCCGCGGCGTCAAGCGGATTATCATGTATGGACTCCCCGAGAACCCGGACTTTTACGGGGATCTGGTCGGATTCCTCGGTCTTGACCCGGCAGCCGTGGTCGAGGCGGCCGAGGGCGGCGTGCGCGCTCTCTTCTCCAAGTGGGATGCGCTGAAACTCGAGAGGATCGTGGGCAGCCAGCGAGTCGGGAATATGCTGCGGGATAAGGGTGGTGATACCTTTACTTTTGTCTAGACCGGTCATTGCGACGATTTAATCCTGGCACAGATCTATACTTAACAGTGATTAGTTGTACTTTTGCGGTGAGGATGTATACATACACCCTGGAATTATAGAAGGAAGATTCTTCAACGATACACCGATCGATCTATATCATGGCTTCAAGGTCATTTCGTATTCCCCCAACTTGTGGACGGGATATAAGAGGGGGCATGTGACGCTCAGGAACGAAGAGTTGAGTGCAAGAAAGGCGCTCATTCTTGCGACCACAATGGATTCTCCTTGATATCCTTGGATTGAAGATTCATGGATTTATAGATGTGTAGTTGTTAGGTAATCATCACGCGCGGAGTTTGCTACGGCCACGCACTTCCTCAGGTCACGCTTGGATGCCTTTGACTTCATCGCTTGCCTTATATGGGGACTTTTCACCTCTTTCTCGACTCATTTCTCCCATTTCTCCACCGGCTCAATATCCCAGGAGGAGCATGACCCACGAAGACCCAGAACACAGAGGGAAACCACCCGCGATGCCGTCAACCTCCCCATCCCACTCGACTTCTCCACCTCCGAACGACCCCAGTTCCTCCAACGACCCCGGCCCGGACTATGAATCGGAACATCCAGACGCGCCCCTCCCCCACAAGCCATATCGCGATGATCCGGAGCTAGAAGAGGCCGAACCCTGGCCTATCGAAGACGTGGATGCCACCGCCGCCGCCGCGGGGTCCAAACCCCGCCGCGCCTGGCTGGTTCGCACGAAGATGTTCTGGTTGAAGAATAAGGGCATGTTCCTCGTTCTTCTGTCGCAGATGTTTGGCGCCTCGATGAACGTCATCACGCAAGTCCTCGAAATCCACAGCTCGATGCACCCGTTCCAGGTATGGATCTCACTATCACCCTCTTTTCCAGGTCGATCCTCATGGAGATCTTGCTCTAGGTCCTCTTCGCCCGCATGTCCATCACGGCCCTCGTATGTTACCTCTACATGTGGTACGCCGCCGTCCCCGCTCCCTTTGGCGCAAAGCCAGTTCGTCCGCTCTTGCTCGCCCGCGCCACCTCCGGCTTCTTGGGCGTCTACGGCCTTTACTACTCTGTTCAGTACCTGCCGCTCTCCGAGGCGACCGTGATCACCTTTCTAGCCCCGATCATGACCTGCTACGCCTGCTCGTTCTGGATCCCCGGCGAGACCTTTTCGCGGCGCCAGCAGCTTGCCGCCTTGGTCTCGCTCGTCGGCGTCGTGCTGATTGCCCACCCGTTTCGGGCCCGCGATGCACTCGAGGACGGTAACGGCGACGGTAACGACGACGGCGATACCCCCAGCTCCGCAGACTCGTACCACCACGTCCTCGCGACCATCGTCGCGTGTGTCGGCGTGCTCGGTGCCGCGGGCGCATATACCTCGATCCGGATGATCGGTCGTCGCGCGCACCCGCTCGTCTCGGTCACATACTTCTCCAGCGTGACGACGGTCATTTCATTCGTGGCGATGGCGGCCGTACCCGGTGTCCCGTTCCGCGTACCCAGCACGCCCGTCGAATGGACTCTGTTGACGGGTCTGGGCGTGTGTGGATTCTTGTTGCAGTTCCTGTTGACGGCCGGCTTGTCGTATGTCCCGCCGCCGTCCGTGTCGTCGGGACAGGGCCAGGGATCGCGTGCAACCTCCATGGTGTATACGCAGATGATCTTTGCGCTGTTCTATGACAAGGTGGTGTGGGGTTCGACGCTGGGCCCGGTCAGTTGGGCCGGGTCGGTGTTGATTTTGGCGTGTGCGATTTATGTCGCTGTGATGCAGGAAGGTGGGAAGTTAGATCCTAAAAAACCGGAGCGAGAAGGAGGGGACACACACGCCCCGTATAAAGATGTTGAAGACGGGTCCGACTAGATGAATGTGATGATTTGATACGATCGATACATGGCAAGTACATATAACGGATATATATCCTGCATTTATACCAAGATTGTCTAGCAATTGAAATGAGATACGAGAGAAGTACGTCTATGCAGAGCATTTCCACTGTCATTTTTGAGCCGAAAAGATCACCGCGATCCTTCCTCCCGCAAGCCATTTTGTGAATCAAGACATCGCTCGTCTCGATCGAAGAAAAGGAAAAGAAAAGAAAATGACACCGAAGAGACAACATACAGCAACACGGAGTCAATTTGCGGAGTATTAAGGCATAGACATCCAGGCAGATAAAAAAAAAAAATGAGACGCCGAGCACCCGGACAGAAAACGGAGATCACCGGCATTTTCGGAGATCCTTTCCAAGTAAAAAAAAAAAAAAAAAAAAAAAAAACCCAAAAGATATAAGACACGAACCGAATGCAAGTGGTGGGAGAGATGCAATGTGTTCACGAGGTAAGATCTACTGCGCCGCAACGCCCTTGCGAGCGCGGCCACGCGTCTCCTCCTCGTAGCCGTTGCTCTGTTCCGGCTCGGGCTCGTCCTCGGATCGAGGCGAGCGAGGAGAGTGTGCTCCGCTGGGCGGCTCTTGCAGGGACTGGCGGCTGCGCATCATCCATGCGCGCACACCACCGATCAACCCCAGACTGTATCCCGTGGCAAAGTCCTCGTTCCGGCCCTGGCCCATTGGGCTTTCCGGGCGGTTCAATGCCTCCACGCGAGACAAGTGAGACTTGCTGCCACCCGTGGGGCTGGCCAAGGGTCCGCGAGCACTGGTGTAGTCGACGCTGTTGCGGTTGCTGGGCGCCGGGCTGTTCGGTCGGCTGTTCTGCCAGATCTGACGCAGCTCACGGCCCAGCTCCTGACCGGTCATGGTCCAGTTGTTCTTGATGTTGTCGCGGAGCTCCACCACGTGGCGTTTGATCTCCAGTTCGTTCTTCTTCAACCACGACACATTGAGCTCTTGCCGGGAGGCACCACGCTTGAATTGACGAGAGATGTATTGATCGTAGTCACGGACGACACTGTGAGCAGGGAATGAGTGTGAAAGCCATCAATTTCCGGGAGGTTCCTGGGACATACCGAGTGATGATACCCGTGGTGCTCACACCCTCGGTGCGCTGGGTGACCAGGAACTTGCCCTGGCGCTTAATCGGCGCGTAGATGTCGTCGCCCTCAGCGGCCTCGTAAGGCAGGTCATCGTGGGCGACGTAGTCGATGCCATGCTTGGTCAGGAACTCGGTGTCGACGACCCAGGGGCAATTGGGGATGACTTCATCCACCCACTTGCAGTGTCGGATGGTCTCGGCGCGCTCGGCGCCGCTCAGGACGGTCAGACCCTTGCGCAGGTGTGTCTCGTCGTCGCCAGTCACACCCACGATGAGGTGAGTATCCGGGAAGGCATTCTTCGCCTGTTCGAGCTGTCGCATATGACTATCGTGGGGAAAGGGGGTCAGCATTCGTATACATATCCCTGAAACAACCCACTCTTGGCAGACCCCACACGGCCCTGGACTCCCCCGAAAACTTGCTTTGGGCCGGGAATAATCACTCCAGGGGACTTACCCAAGGTGGAACAGATCGAACACTCCATCGGCGTAAACCCGAACCGGGCGGCCCGTTGGAGGCGGGTTGGTGTGGTAGCCCACGGGGTCCTGCAAGACACCACGCTGCGGCGGTGGCATGTTCTCCTCCGGCATCTTGATGTGCAGATCGGGGCGATTCTTGGACCGGGTCTCAATGTCGCTGCTATCCACGGTCGTCTCCGAGGGCTCCCCGAGATCCTCGTGCGCGCCGTTCGATGTCACGGCCATTCCGGATGCGGCGTGGGTCGCGTCGCCGCTCTTGCGGGCTCGTTTGGAGGCCGGCGAGGCGTCGCCGCTGGACTGCTGCTTCTTGCTCTTGGGCGTCGGCGCATTGGGGCTCGTCGAGTCCTCGCCCTCCTCGCCAGACGCGTCGCGTGACGAGGGCTGAAGCTCGGCCGATCCGGATTGCGGTACGGGCAGGTGGGAAGAAGTGCGCTTGCGCTTGCTGCCGGGGGAGGAAGGGGACGGCATGATGTATACGGGATAAAGAAAAAATATAAAGAGAGGATGGAGGGAGGGGGGGATGAGAGAATTAAGGGGAAGGCTGTTCTGGGAGAGAGAAAGAGGGAAAGAGTGGGGGCGTTGGACGGGGAAAGAAGTGGAAGACCCTGAAACTAATTGGGTAAGAGATCTGGACGCGGTAATGATATTCCCAGATTTCCGGCCTTGCGGCCGTTTCTAGTATCTACGCATGTGCCTCGTCTTCGCCCCCCCCCCCCAATTCTACCTGTTTGCGCCCCTGTCTTGCGTAGTAATGGGTTAATGTGTTCCGGGGAATTGGCTCAGGGATATCTCGTTCGTCAAGGGCATTTTCTGCGGTATCTCGTGTGGGCATAACAAGGGGAAAGGAAAAAAAGACATGCCCCGACAGCCTTCCCTCCTCCCCGAGCCTGATTGCGCCCGTTCTTCGCTCGCACTCGCACAGAATGGCAGGAGAGGATCAGCATGCGCTCCGACTCAACAAGACCGGAAGTTCACTAGGGAGGAAAAGAGAACAGAGAGAAGACAGGCACCAGGAAAGAAAACGGGCGGACAGAGATGGTAGAATCAGGGGGCGAGAGCGAATGGGGAGAGGAAGGGAGAGAGAAACAAGGTCGTTCACAAGGCGAACACAAAGGGGTGGTGACAGGCCGCTTCCTCTTTCCCCCGACAAAAATATCAAGGACAAGCAGTTGAAAAAGGAGAGGGCCACTACGCGGGCGCCGACTTGTCTTTATCATCCGTCGAGGCGGGCGACTCGGATATTTGCGAGGCTGCCTGCTGCTTGCCCTGGGGACCCGGAGTGCCTTCACGGTCGCGCGATTCGGCCGGGCCCTGGGGGACCTGGTGCTCCTCCGTCTGATCGAACAACTCCTCCTCGTGCTCATCCGGGATCACCTCCGTACCGTCGCCCAGCAGGATGATCCGACCGGGACGCACATTGAACGGGGCCCGCGAACGCTCCATCTCTAGCTCATACTCGTCCGGCTGGTCCTCGAACTGATTCCGGATCCCGGGGCCGCGGAATTCGGCTGCACAACTGGCCGTCAGCACGAAGGGGGGCTGGGGTCGGGTTCCTCGTGAGACTTGCCGTACTCGGGCGGAGCACAAGGCCCGTCTCCGTTCGTCACCCGCTCTGCAATCTGGTTGTACCACTCTTCCTTGGTCTTGCCGCGCAGCAGTCCGATGACGGCCATGGTCATATTGTCGCAACCCACACCACCCGTCTCGCTGTTGGAGGCTAGGCAGTTGTCCATCATGTTCTCGCAAATTCGAGACAGCTCCTGCTTGGCGGCGATCCCTCTCCGCACGAATTCCACCACGGCTTGGGAGGACTGGCAGTCCCAGATACCTGGTGGACAAGGGTTAGCATCGAAAGATACAGTAGACTTTTTTGTAGAACAAAAAAAGAGACAATCCGGCATACCATCACAGGCAATGACAAGGAACTCATCGTCATCGGTCAATTCATGCACCGTCACGTCGGGGAATGCAGTTACAATCTGTTGCTCGGGAGACAATTCGGGGCTCTTCTTGAACTCAAAGTCACCAATGGCACGGGACAGGGCGAGGTTGCCATTGACGCGTCCAAAGTCGACGAAGCCACCCGCAGCGCTAATACGGGCCTTCTCGCCTGTGGGGTTCAGAATCAGTAAAGAACGGGGAAGAAAAACTGGACCATCGCAGGGACCAACCTTCATTTTGCGGCTTGTGATCAAACGAGAGGGGCTTTGCGCGGCCCTTCACACCCAGCACTGATCGTGAATCACCTGCGTTGGCCTTTTATCAAAGTCAGTTGTCCCATCCGCACAAGATTCCTTTTTGTCGGAAAGTGGTCGCGCCGGTCACATACCACCCAGATCTTGTTCTTGGAGATGATGCTCGTTGAGGCAGTGCAGCCGGAGACTTCTTCTTCATATTTTGGGTCTGCGCTGGTCAGAAAGAGAGGGTCTACCAAATCAGGAACGGAGCGGAATCGCACGAACCTTCCAAAATCGCCCGGTCAGTGGCTAGGAATCCATCCTTCAGCGCCTGCTCGATATCTCCCCGGGAAAATGACTCCTGCTTAGACACGATCTGGTGGAGCTTCTCCCCCGCGAACAGCGCAACCCTGTCTCCACCGTGGCCATCATATACACCGAAGAATGCGAGACGCTGATCGGGGTCGGTTGGTTTGCGGTCATCGCCGCCGGTGTACTTTGCGTGAAGATCGAGGACGGCCGCGTGGGCATCTTCCATGCTGATTCGCCAGCCCTGCATGGCCGACACGCCATACAGGCAGCACTCATCCCCGCCATCGTCCGAGGTCTAAAAATATACCCAACAAGATCAGCACCGGTCAGCCTGGTTCTGGATATGCTCGTGGTGATATATGGGCGGGAAAGCTGTCGAGATCGAATCCCTCTCAATTCTTGCCCGCCCACGGTCCATTCGGCCCCTCCGGGTCCTGAGGACCCCGCATAGCCGATCACGGGGCCCAACTGGCTCCAGGAGGGCAGCGACCGCGCGACCGAGACAGCCGGGCATCGTCTCCGGATCTCCATCGAGTTCAGTGGGTGGAAGTGGGCGGGTCAGAAGAAGGGGGGAGACGGTGGACGGGTGAACCGAAAAAGCCCGGACCTTCAAAATGGGCAGGGGAGGGGCAGGGGTCACCAGCAATGGAAAATCGGACAGGACTCACCTTTTCGACCACCGGCTCCGATAAGGTCTGACCCATAATGGCACAGAATTGAATAAGGATTGGGGGGGAAGTGGAGGGGAGGGGAATTGGAGGGGGGGCACCAGATGAATGGTGGAAGAGGAGAAAGAAGTCAGGTGAGGGCGCAGGCCTTTCAGCGCGTGTCTCCCGCGATCAGATTTGGGTGGGGAACCACGACGATCTAGGGCTCTCGCTACGGGGGAAAACAACAGTTGCTGTGATGGATCGATCTGGGATCTTGACCGGGGCAGAGATTTCTGGTGAACCCGAAATCGTGAGTGGTAAATGGTAAATTACGCTCGTGTGCTCTATAGGGTCAGGTGACTGCGAGCAGTCAAAGGGTGAGTCTTTCTGCTAGACTGCTAGAAACAGAGGTTGCAGAGTCTTCTTTTCTTTATCAATACTTCTCTCTTTCCCTTCTGCTCTTCTTTCCTTTCGATCCCTCTGGTCTGCTACATCTACCAATCGGCCTCGGTGATCGTCACGCAACCGGGGCGGCATTCCTTCTGTATGGCTCATACCGAGGGAAATGATCTCCGTCTGGCACGGGCTCGGTCAACAGTTCCTGTGGGAGTACGTCCGATTCAGCACAGAGAGCAAGTACAATTATCAGAGATGCAACTATATATGACTATCACTTCCCCATCTCCTGCCCGTCAGCCGCAGCACGTGCCACATGCTACCCTGATCGGCGTACACAGTTCGAATTAGCAGGTCTAGCTCAACTAGCCCGAGTTCGCCCAGAAACAAAGTGGGATATCATGTTCCGCCATGCCTAAACTCCAGACATTCAAAACAATAGAAGCAGAGTCGCAGGTAATACCGCAATCAAACAAAAGCAAGTTCCCCGCTGCTCGCAACGGGGAGACCCCGGGAGCTGCTCTTAATCGGGCCCGGGGGTTCAAGGTACGTCTGCCATGACTGGCGATCATCCTTTTGGGAGCTGTTCTTTTTGATGTGCTCATCAAGATCAGAGATAATGGAAGAGCTCGGCGGCATGGCGGAATCTCCGTCCGTCCCGGGGGCAGGCTTGGCCTGAGAACCAGACTCGTGACGCCGGGCACTGCCCAAGCTGGTCTCGCTCCAGAAACGGGGCAGAGGGGAAATCACTCCACGGTAGTCCTGCGCCAGGCTCAGCTGGCTCTGACTCTTCCCGTTGCCCTCGGCCAGGGGAAAGAGGGTTGGAGGCGGCTGGAGAGTTTGATATTGGGATACACGGTTGCCCTCATCTCCGTACTCTGAAACCGACAGGGCCGTGGAGTAGGGTCGCCCTTGGATGGACTGTCGGTATTCATCGGTGAAGGTGGAAACAGAAACGGTATCGGCGCGGCTGCGCAAGCTTCGGGCTCGCTCAAGAGCCCGGACGCCGGAGGAAGTACGACGACTGACCTGGGCAGAAAATAAGGGATTGGTCGAGTTGCGATGTTTCGCCCGGCTGTGCACAAATGCTTCGAGAGAGTCCGCCTCGGAGATGGTCGACTCATCGGGCTCCACGGTCCTCATGGTGACCCGTTTGTAGTTCTCGGGAATACTAGACGCCATACTGTGTCTCATGCGGGCGGCTGGAGGTCGAGGGAACAGGGGTGTCATGTTGGCCAGGTTACTCTCGTCGCTCATCAAAGATCCCCTGGTGTTTTGCCAGGACATATTCACCATGCCATGGCCTGGAGGACCGAAACCACCCGCACCATGGCCGGCACCGCTCAATCGCACAGGCAGTCCAGAGGCAACGGTCGAAATCCCGCTCGACCGCTTTGAGTATCTTTTGGACCAGTTGGACTGAACGGACTCGCGCTTGTTGATAGCGCGTGGCTGGATGGACTTCAATGGCTCCCGGCGGGAGCCCTTGGTGCTCCTGCGGCGGGTCGGACTCTTAGGGAAGGAGAGACGTTGGGTCTGCTTCTTAGTGGGGGATGTGGTGGTTTGGCCATCTTCTTCGATGACCGAATCTCTCAAGGGGAGGAAAGCGCTCCGCTTGGGAGAGCGAGGCGGCGGCTGCGGCTCCGGAATGACATTCATGGACTCTTCGGGCTTGTCGAAGGGAGATACATTCCATGACGGCCCGAGTTCCAGCTTTGGGAGGTCTGACGCTGGTGAAATAGGACTCATCCACTCATCCGAGGCATCATCTTGTGAAGCTCGGTCGGGGCCGTTCGGTGGGCAGTTGGCCATATCAGGTCGCATGGGTCGAGGCGGTGGTGACTTAGTTTGGAATTGACCTTCGCCTTCTTCCTCTGTGCTCGACTTCCTCCTCCGGCGCCAGCAGCAGAAGAGAATAATCGAACTCAATATCACTACCACCGGAATGACAACCGATATAGCAATGATGCCGGCTTTCTTATGTGATGGGCTAGTGGAACTAGAGAACGGATCTGACGAGTTCGAATCGGTGTCCGTGGACTCCATAACAGCGATTTCGAAATCTTGAGTATCCTCGTTGGACCCTTGGTGCGCTTTGAGGGGGATCGTAAACTTCTTCGGTTTCATGTCGGAGGGAACATGACCAAACAAGGTTTTGTTGTGCGAATAATAGGTGAGCCACGAGGAAAGATCTCCACTCAAATCGACATCCAGTTGAACCGAATCGTCGGTCACAATGGATTGGTTGAAGACGAATTTGAAATCCTCACCAATGGCTGCTTGGCATCCCTGGGCGGCTTCCAGGAAGAGCTTCTCAAACTTGAGACGCACCATCAGTTTTGCTTCATCCAGGAAGCTGTCTTTGACCGCGATTGTAATGTTCTGATTGACGGCGTCTTTCGGAGGTGTCCCGCTCAACGCAAGTGAGTCATTATCCATTGTCAACCAGTCAGGAAGGTCGGCATCGATGCTCTTCAAATCTTTGCTCGTGATTGGCGAATCGTCAAGGGAAAGATACGTCGCGAACTTGGGGCTGCTAAATTTGTCGCCCCGAGCCAAGTTAAAGGTCTCACTCGTGTCGTTGAATGCTAGGATATGCGGGCCAATCACAAGCTTGAAGGTCACATTGGCCGCGCTGTATCCAGCCACATCCGAGGCAATGAGCTGGAAGGTGAAGTCTTGGGTACCGGAACCGGGAAAAGATGGGGTATTTCCAGCGAACTTGAGCGAGGCGGGATCGAAACTGATCCATGACGGCAATGGCGTGTTATTTGGCGATGTTCCATAATATATCGTCGAGGGGTGGGTGTTGCGGAATGTATCCTGATCGAAGCTGATGGAAAATGGGTGCCCGGGGTGCATGAATAGAGAGTGAGGGTAGGAAACTGGGCCAACGGCTTGCAATTGCGGGATCAGAGGCTTGCCCTGCGTTGGGCCTTCGTCTGTCGTGACAATCAATGTGACTTCCATGCTATCCGATTCGGATCCATTCGACGCCTCGAGTTTAAATTTCTTGGGGCCATTGTCGTCGGCGTCTGGAGTTCCCGACAAGGTACGGGTATCGCTGTCCACTTTCAACCATGACGGCGCACCCGAAAGTGTGTACTTGGTGTCCGAGTCACTGTTCGAGAAGGTACCGGCAGCGAACACGAATCTGAACGGTTGTGAAGCTCGCGCGACTGGAGGCAGCTGTGAATTGATAGGGTAGTTGGCGAGCAAAGCTGCCGCATTCACCGCAGACACCAAGGCCAGCACGATGAAAAGAAAGTGCGCCATCTCCAGTCGAGAGGATCCGGAACAAGTCCGGGGCACTGTGTATAGGTGGCGGTCCACACAGATAGCACGATCAGACGAGATGACAATTACCAACAGCACACCAAAGAAGCCTCAACCAGCAGATAGAGAGCACGACCAGAGTAGGTTGAAGGAGATGGAGGGCCAAGATGAGGAGACACCTCCATGATCTCCAGAAGGACTACGCCCCCTGGAACTCGGGCCACAGGGCATGATAGGGAGTCATTTAAGGCGTGCCCTTCCGTGAAAGCCATGCCTGGATATGCTGGACGTCACTAAAGTATGTAGCAGAGCGACAGTGGAGAATGGGGAGCGCGCCGGGGATCGAGCTCTCACGTTTCGAGGAGCGCCGGCTCATGCAAGGGATATGCTCCTTCGGCAGTTAAGGAGCCTAGAACATGCCCAACCACTGCCATGCTTTCTAGCCCCTCGTAACTTTTCCCGGTGGAAAGGCAAGGTGCCTCTCGTGCCATCCAGAGGAACAGGCCTCTCGGGCCTAGATAGCCGCAAGTGGCTTCACCCATCACGTTCCAAGTCCAGGACCATTCTGATGCCGGTTCGGCCAGGGGCGTAGTAGTCAGGGATTTCCTCCCGTTCCTCGAATCCACATCGGCGATATAGGGCTCGCGCAGGCTCCCTGGCCTTGTCTACCCACAGTTGAATGTACTGGCAGCCCTCCTTTCGAAGGCGCTCTTGAATGTAGGACATGAGCTGAAGCCCGCAGCCCTGGCGGCGATGCGCTTCAACGACACAAACCTTGTGCAAGAGGGCAACGCCCTTCTGGCGCACATACACCGCGTAGGCGATCAGGTCCGACCGAGCCCCCTCGGCCGTGGTCGCGTAGAGCACCCGCGTGTTGGGCTTCTTTCTCCACAATTCCTCACCAAACCCGAAGGCCTCATTGGTGGGGAATGCTTTTTTCTCGACGCGTGAAATCTGGGCAAGAATCTCGAGAGCTTCCGGTCTCTTCAAGGAATGAATGTCCGAGAGTGTTAATGTGGGTGGCATTCTTGAGGGTGTGTGAGCTGCCAATCGCCATTCCACGGTGAAACGAGTTTAATAAAAACTGGTTCAGATGTGCTCCAGCCAGATATTTGGCATACAAGCTGGAGGATGAGCCGTTGCAAGTGGTCAAGTGTGGGACGAGGTTTGCTCGGCGGGCTACAGATGGACACCTCAGGCAGACATGCTTTTACCATCAACATAAATGAAGCAGATCAAGGATGAATAAGTGATCGTTATCAGACTGATACTTATAGTAGCTGAGCAGAGAATCATAACATAGATTGAAGAATGAATTAAAGAGAGGCATAGCACATCTCACCATAATTTCACATCAAGAGCAACACTATTTGGGTACCCTGGTATATTATGGGCAAGGCAAATCCACGTGGATTATACAAATAAATCCTCAGACTTAGTGTCTCTGTCTCTAGTTTTTTGATCGGGTCAAGTGGCAGAAGCAGAAGCACAAGTCGACAGTTGACGGCAGAACCCCACATGACTGACGAACCCCGTCCATTTTGATCTCCCCCGAGCCACCGTCTCTCCACCAGCCTGCGACCGAGTGCAGAATGCCCGACGCCGAGAACAAGCGCGCCAAGGCGCGAGAGGTCATTGATATTCTAGAAGATATCTCTAAACTTCTGGTATGCCCCGCGAGTACTGGATTTGATGCCTCGTCTCGCGATGTGACGCGTATCAAGCGTATCAATAGCGGAGAAAGACCTCCATGACTAATGAGATTTAGAATACCAATCTCAATCGGACAGAACTCTCGCTGTGTGTGTCTTTGATCGAAAATGGTGTCAATCCCGATGCACTTGCGGTATGTGTCTCTCTAACCCCGACTCCAAGACTTTCGGGCTGATGAAACTATGGCAGGCGGTAATCAAGGACCTGCGAAAGGAGACTCCCAACTCCAAGCGAGGTACTGCGCATCCTCAAGCGCCAGCAGATTCATGAAGTCAACATGTCTGGATGCATGCTCGATCTTGTCTGATTAGTTTAACCACTACTGGAGTGTGCTCTTGGATTCTGATTTACGGCGTTAATGAGCGGCTGGTCTAGTCCAGTCCGCGTGAAGATACCCATTACTTGTCTGGCACTGTCCCCGTTCATACTGTGATGGTGCAAGTAAAAATCCAATCTGTTCGAATATCTGACTACTTCAACTCAATCTCATGAACTGTTCAGAGTGGTATTGCATTCAGGGCATCTCGCATAAGCTGGGGGGGAATTGAGAGGGCAATAGAGGAAAATCCTGGCAGGCTCAAAGCATAGAAGTGACGGTATGTCTAGCATGGAGGCAGTTTGCAATTATCTCGAAGCTTTGTCGGGCATCGTGTTTTCCTTGGAATCGGCACCCATTTCGCCGGACATGGCCTCGGCGGTAGCCTTCTTCAACTGCTCACTTTCTGGTACAGTGGTTTGCTCCTTGGGCTTTGATTCTTTCTCGTCATCGCTATCCCCCAGGCTAAACGGGTCATTCTCGGCCACCGGAGACGGCTCAACTGTAGTCAAGGGCTGCCACTTGCTAGACTTGCCGCCGGTCGGTGGGTTGCGTTTGGCGGAAGAACCCTCGATTTCAGTGGGCGGGCCTTCTTGGAATGACACCTTCCGTCTGTCGGGCGAAGGAGACGATGTCTTGAGACTGGGGCTGGCTCCGGGGCGGGGTGGGCGAGCGGGAGGCGCTAGTAAAATGTCAGTGAAACCGTGGTGTAAATGCCGAACAGTACTCACCTTCAGAATCCCTCAGCTCCAGCGCAGAGAAGTCATCACCCAACACCTGAGGGTCAGCGTCATAGCGCTCTCGGTCCCCGCTGCGACGGCCCAATTCACCGCTCCGTCGGGGGCGCCCGTATGGCGAGGGCTGCTCTTGTTGCCGACTAGGCTCTTCTTCCGTTTCCTCGCCATCGAGTCTCTTTTTCAAATTGGTGACCCAAGAGTTGACTTTTGTTTGAGTATCCAAGAATCCTTTGCGGAGGTTCTCGCGGATCACGGGTAGATCATCTGCACATCACCGGTGGGTCAGCACAGATACTTGGCTGGAAGCTCGAGCAATAAATACCCTCAAAAAAGTTGTAGTCTCGTTCCGAATCCTCGCTTCCCCTCGGACGGCGATATCGCGGGTCATTCTCCCACCCAGGGGCCTGTCCACGTCGTTCCGACGTGTTGTAATGCTCAGCCAGCTGGCGCGCATACATTTCGTCGGATTCCAATTGTCTCTGGGTAGTAGACGTGGGTTGCTGAGAAGGGCGCGGAGGCTTGGGAGGTGGAACCATGTCCTCCTGGGCAGTCGGATCAGTCATACCTATAGTCCAGGTTTAGCTGTAATTTGTGTTACTGGGCACTCCCCGACTAACCAAGCAAGGCATTAAAGGCCCGTTCGACATTCCAATTGCTAGCGTTCAGAATAGCCTTAATCACGGACTGGTCGACGGAAGGGAAAGCTTCGCGCAAAGTATTCTCCGACTGTTCTTTCGGGCCCAGCGGCCGCGGGGGCTTTGGCGGGGCAGCCGGGGGAGTTTCGGTGGCGGCCTGCTGGGTGGACGCGGCCGCGGCAGACGCATTCCCCGAGTCTTGGGGCTCATCGTCAAAGTCCAGGGGTCGCGCGGTGGTCGGCGACTCGGCGCGAGGGCTGTTGGGTGCCACTAGGGGCTTCACAGGAGTGGTCTGTTGAAAGTGAGCCTCCACCCGACAGCTGCGGATCGGGTCAGTACATACAGGCTTTTCCTCCTCCGGCATTTTGACAAAAGCTGTGATAGATATCCAGCAAAAAGTGCGATGATATTCAAGCCAGAGGGGAAAAAGTGTTGCCTATGGAGAAGACGAAGATGGAGGCAAAGTAGGCAGAAGACAATCGGAGAAGCTCCAAACAAGTGACGTGGGGGAGCACGTGATGCGGGCAGCTTTTTAAATGTAGAACATCGCGCCTCGTTTTAACACCGCGATGGATTTGCATCTGTCCCCGTGAAGTACTACGGTCCACAGGATGCTGCTGTCGTACTGGTGCCGATACATCTGCTCATAATTTAGAGGATACGCCCAGAAGCAAACAAGCCCTTGATCGGGCCCTTGACAAGATGGCTTCGGACCCGGAGCTTTCCATGTCGTTCATCCCGGCATTGTACAAACCGGCAGCTTTGTTACCAATTGCGCGGCACAAGCAAAGTCTTCTTTACCTGGTTGAAACATACCCGGTCACCATCGTGGTGGGCCAGACGGGAAGCGGGAAAACAACCCAGCTACCGCAATACCTGGATCAAGCCGGTTGGTGCCAAGATGGAAAAACCATCGCAGTCACTCAGGTATGCGTCTCATGAGGGCTTTCCAAAACTATAGTTGCTAATACATCTCAATCCAGCCCCGACGGGTAGCGGCTACCACAGTTGCAACCCGAGTCGCCGAAGAAATGCACTCCAAGGTTGGGGAAGACGTGGGCTACTCGATTCGCTTTGAGGATGTCACTTCTGCTTCAACGAGAATCAAATTTCTCACTGATGGCATGTTGCTCCGCGAAGCATTGGTTGATCCTTTATTGTCACGGTACTCCGTGATCATGGTCGATGAGGCCCATGAGAGGTCTCTGAGCACTGATGTTCTGCTCGGGATCCTCAAAAAGATCATGAAGAAGCGCCCTGAGCTTCGCATCATCATCAGCAGTGCGACGCTACAAGCAGAAGCCTTCTTGGAATTCTTCGCGGGTGAAGAATATCAGCCGGACTCTGAACCGACTGAACTAGGAGGCAGTGTAGGACGCATCATCAGTCTAGAGGGCAGAATGTATCCAGTGGACACACTGTTTCTGGAGACCCCGGCGGAGGACTATGTTGAGCGAGCAGTTAAGACGGTGTTTGATATTCACACCCAAGAAGCCGAAGGCGACATCCTCGTTTTCTTGACGGGCCGTGAGGAGATTGACCGTGTAATTCAGTTGATATCGGAGCAAGCGCTGTCTCTGCATCCCAAATCTCCTTCTCTGCTCGCTTTGCCTCTCTACGCCGGTCTCACAACGGACCAGCAGATGTATGTCTTTGAACCGGCGCCGGATAATACACGCAAAGTGATTGTATCGACCAATATCGCCGAAGCCTCCGTCACCATCAACGGCATCGTCTACGTGATCGACTGCGGGTTCGCCAAGCTCAGGGCCTACAACCCCAGCACGGGCATCGAAACATTAACCGCGGTACCCATATCCAAGGCATCGGCTACGCAGCGCGCGGGTCGAGCTGGTCGAACGAAACCTGGCAAATGCTTTCGCCTTTACACACAGCAAGCATATGAGCATCTACCTAAAGCCACTATCCCTGAAATCCAGCGGTCCAACCTCGCGCCAGTTGTAATGCAGCTCAAAGCCCTTGGTATCGACAATATTGTCCGATTCGATTTCTTGACGTCTCCCCCGGCCGAACTTGTGATTCGTGCATTTGAACTCTTGTACTCGCTTGGGGCAGTGGACGACTATGCAAAGCTCACCCAGCCCATGGGAATGCGAATGGCCGAGCTCGCGGTCGACCCGATGATGGCTAAGGTTTTGCTTGCAGCGCCCAAGTTCAAATGTTTGAGTGAAATCCTTTCTATTGCGGCTATGGTCAGTCTCCAGGGCACTGTCTGGGTCCAGCACGATGGGGATAAGCGGACTGCTGAGAGCCACCGCAGAAAGTTTGCCGTGGAGGAAGGCGACCATCTTACTTACTTGAATGTCTATCAAGCCTTTGTCACCAAGGGCAAGAAGGACTCCAAGTGGTGTCGCGATAATCTATTAAATTACCGAGCTCTGCAACGAGCCGTCAGCGTTCGTGCCCAACTCAAACGGTACCTCGAGCGCTTCGGTATTCAGATTGATGAAACACTGTCTTCTCGCCAGCACGGTGTTGATCTGAGCGAACAGCCCGAGAAGATCCAACGATGCCTCACGACCGGCTATTTTGCTCATGCGGCGAAAATGCAGCCTGATGGTACCTTCAAAACCGTGAGTGGAGGCTTGACTCTTCATGCTCACCCGAGCTCTTTGATGTTTGTGAGTATTCGGTTCCTGGCTCAATTCCCCGTCTGTACTGACTCTATACAGAATCGAAAAGCAGACTGGGTGATCTTCCATGAAATTATGCAAACGGGGGACAAAACCTACATCCGCGATGTCACGAAAATCGAGAAGAAATATCTGGTGGAATATGCACCTGAGTATTACCGGATTAAATAGTCGTCAATTGGTAGGGAGAAGAAATGCCGTTCATTGCAGATACCCCGGCGTTCAAGGACCTTGGGAGTGAAATCAGATTCAGAAAGAATACATTCAATCTCGAATAGACTCCAATTGTCAGATCCGCGCAGAAAATTCATCTTTGGCCTGTATTTTCTCGCGCCAGGCTTCGTTCGAGTTGTTTGTAGATCGATGTCACGGGGTGCGGAGAAGCTCCGCTCTCCAACTTATCTTTTCCCCTCGCAATTTCGTCTTCAGCTTGCAGAACTCGAACAAAACAACGCCCAGCATGTCTGGCCATCATCATCATGACCACGGTGATGGCGGACATTGCCATGGAGAGCATGATCATTCCAACGACATCACCCCCGCCATCCAATCCCTGCTCTACTCTCAGATCGACTTTGATTCGATCAACACCCTCAACGGTACTCGATTCCCTACATTTATCCTCGGATTTAGATTAATGCTCACTGCTCTGCAATCTAGAGGCGACCCCGAAAGCCGGGGCTGCCATCGTGCAGAAGACTTGGGCAGAGCGATTGAACGATAAGCCCGAGCTTGAAAGTGACGCCGATGAGCAGTTGCTCATGTACATTCCGTTTGTGACCCGTTCCTTTCAAGATCTTCCCATGCCGATGTTTTGTTGGTGCACGGCGATCGAAAACCCCGCCATCTGCCCCTCATCGTTATCGCTCACGCAAATATAATCTCAAAAAAACGACTCACTAATTCTTCTCAGGTTCACCGGCCAAGTCAAAGTGCACTCCCTTCTCCTCTACACCGCACCTACTGTTTCCGCCCCAAAAACTGTAAAGTTGTTCAAGAATCGCGACGACTTGGATTTCTCGACTGCCTCGGAGCTTTCTCCAACTCAGACCCTTGAAGTCCCGCAGCCTGTAACGGGCGCCGATGTCTTTGAGCTCCCATTGAACCGTGCCCATTGGAACACAACAACATCCATCACTCTTTTCTTCGAAGATAATTGGAGCGACGGTGAAGAGGATCTGACCAAGGTGGGATACGTCGGGTTCAAGGGCCAATTCATGGCGCTGAACCGGGAACCCGTCAGCTTCTTGTATGAATCCGCCGCTAACCCTAGTGACCATGTCGCCATTCCCGGCGTCAGCGGACTTGGTGGGCGAGTCATGCCTGGTCAGTAATCCAGCCGCTTGGCTCGTCTCCATCGGGTAGCATGAAACCTCGGGGGTTGGAAGTTCTTTGCTTGGGAAATCAGACAAAACAGTGTATTCACGACGTCTAAAATGCCACATAATGAATGATGATTCAACTTCAGACCAAAGAATCCGCCAACGCCATGCAATGCTCTGGAATCGTGTAGGTGACCAATCAGGTATATCAAGTCAACACCATGCGCCCATTAAGCTGCCAGCGCAGCTGTTCGGGTCTTTGCCTTCGCCTTCGTCTGTTCAGTCGCCGAGTCTTCCTGTGCGGGTTCCGTCCGGTCAAGCAGCTTATCTTGAGGAGCTGCGGGTAGTTGGTCCATCGGCAGCTTGTCGACAGGCACTGCAGGCATAGCCGGGGCAGCCTCACGCCGTAATGCCTCCAATTCCTCTTCGACATCGTCCTCGTCTTGGTTGGAGAGATGACCCTCCAGCATTTGGCTCACCTCCTGGCATCAAATCATCAGCAACAGCTCGCTAGACAGAAACCTTGGTGGGGAAAATCTCACCTCCTGGTAGGCGCGTGCATCTTCCGACTCGCCCATCAGGCGTTCGACCGCCTCAATGCCGCCCATTTCCTTGTTGATCGCCTGCAACACCTCCGTGCCCTGCTGCAACCCATACATAACGTCTTTTTGGACAAGCGCAAACTCCACCTGGCTGGCCAGTTGTTCCAGTTGCGCCAGTTGCCCGTCGGTTTTATCAAGGAGTGATTCCTGGTACTTCTTGCGCCGAAGAGCGAGCAGTGCGCGCCGTCGATCGTTCTGAGCGAGGCATTCCTTGGCAATGGCGGTTTCGCGATCAGTCAGGACGGTAATGCGTTTGCGATACTGCTTCAATTTATCACGCTGGATTTTCAGATCGAGAATTGCCCTAGAACACCCCAGAGACAAGTCAGCGCCCATACAAAGACTGGAGTCTTGCGGGAGGCCGTCGGAGGGGCTGGAGGGGAACACAATGCGAGCTTCTGCATGAAGCTTCTGCACCGTATGATTTCAGGACTTTTCGAATCTCCACACTCACCGATCCTGGGCCGAGACTTTCTGCGAGCTGCCCGTGTTTCCCATGATCGCATCTCCCGCTGTTGTTCTCGTTGTTATCAGAGCAGACAGTCCGAGGTTCACCTGATGACGTGAGGACCCGCTGTAAATTACCGTAATTTCCATCTCCATTTCAATCTTTCAATCCCCGATTTTTTTTTGATCGGATCTCCCACTCCCCTCAAAATGCCCCCCAGGAACCGTAATGGCAGACCAACCCTTAGCCAGGGCTTGGACGGTGATGTATGAACAACCTGTTTGTCTCGTCGGCATCTGGCTCATCCCCTCCAGGTCTACCAGGTTGTGCGCAAGATTGTCGACGATCAGCCCGACACTGGCCGCATTCGCCTATCGGTCCCCGTTATTTTCGACTCGATCAAGAAATCCAATTCCAGCCTCAATCGCAAACCAAAGAAGTTACTGGAAGACAGCATTGAACGAGTTTTGGAGGTCATGAAGAGGGATGGAGAAGATGAGGAGGACTCGGTGGAGGGAGATTTTGAGGGCTTGGAGGAGCCCCCGGCTACGGTGCGCATTAAGCAGATACCCTCGCTATGACTTCCCTATTGACATCCTGGTTGGTAGGAAACGAATGGTGTGAATCAGAGCATTGTGGGCATGTGGTCGACTGCCTCGAAGCCAACATCCTCTCGGAAGACAGGCGAGGGTACATCCTCGAAGAGAAAGCAACATGGAGGGGAATCCTCGTCGAAGCGGCGCAAGGCCGAAGCTGCTATTGATCGCTCGCCACCTACACACATCAGTCTCGCCGACTTGGGTGGTTTGGATGACGTGGTCCAGGAATTGGGAGACCTCGTCATTTTGCCCATGACTCGACCCCAAGTCTACCTCGCATCGAATGTCCAGCCGCCCCGCGGAGTACTGCTACATGGTCCGCCTGGATGCGGTAAAACCATGATTGCCAATGCCTTTGCTGCCGAATTGGGCGTGCCCTTTATCTCCATTTCCGCGCCGTCCATTGTGTCCGGCATGTCCGGTGAATCTGAAAAGGCCTTGCGCGAACACTTTGATGAAGCCAAGCGGATTGCCCCTTGTTTGATTTTCATCGACGAAATTGACGCAATTACGCCTAAGCGTGAGAGCGCACAAAGAGAAATGGAGAAGAGAATTGTCGCGCAGCTTCTTACTTGCATGGATGAAATCGCACTCGAAAAGACCGATGGCAAGCCGGTCATCGTTCTCGCTGCCACAAACCGCCCGGACAGTTTGGACGCGGCATTGCGCCGTGGTGGTCGTTTCGACAAGGAGATCAACATGACCGTGCCTTCAGAACCGGTCCGAGAGAAGATCCTCCGGGCTTTGACTCGCAAGATGCGCATGACAGACGATCTTGACTACCAAACGTTGGCGAAGAGGACACCCGGCTTCGTCGGAGCTGATTTGAACGATCTCGTCTCTACAGCGGGTGCCACCGCCATCAAACGGTACTTGGAGATCCTTAAATCTAATAGCGGCGAGGAAATGGAAATCGAGGGAGAAGATGAGCTCAGCCCCAAGGTGCGAGAACTACGACGTCTGATCACCCACGCGAAGGAGAACCCCATCGGCGACGAAACACAGACAGTCCTTGTGTCCAATGCGGACTTCTTCACGGCTCTCCCCAAAATTCAACCCTCATCCAAGCGTGAAGGCTTCGCCACCATCCCCGATACCACTTGGGCTGATATCGGTGCGCTGGGTGGCGTCCGCGATGAATTGGCTACAGCCATCGTGGAACCGATCAAGAACCCTGATATCTACGCGAATGTTGGTATCACTGCGCCAACGGGCGTTCTTCTCTGGGGACCGCCCGGTTGCGGTAAGACACTGTTGGCCAAGGCCGTGGCCAACGAGTCCCGCGCCAACTTCATTAGCGTCAAGGGTCCTGAGCTGCTGAACAAGTTCGTCGGTGAATCTGAGCGTGCTGTGCGCCAGGTCTTTGTCCGTGCTCGCTCTTCCATCCCTTGTGTTATATTTTTCGATGAACTCGATGCCCTGGTCCCCCGACGTGACGATACCCTGTCCGAGGCCTCTGCTCGCGTCGTCAACACTCTTCTCACGGAGCTGGACGGCCTCGGCAGCAGTCGCCAGGGTATCTATGTGATCGCCGCCACGAACCGACCAGACATTATCGACCCTGCCATGCTCCGGCCGGGTCGTCTCGAAACTCTGCTCTTCGTCAACCTGCCCTCCCCGCTTGAGCGCGTTGAGATTCTGCAGACTCTGGTCCGCAACCTGCCGATTGAGTTTAGCGACGATCTGCGCAGGGTCGCGGAAGAGTGCGAGGGCTACAGCGGTGCCGATTTGGGCAGTCTGCTGCGCCGTGCTGGATACATGGCTATCAAGCGCCGTGACACCATCAAGCTGGAGGACTTTATCGCTGCCAAATTATTCATTCGGCCCAGTGTCTCTGATTTGAAGAAGTATGAGAAATTGAGGCGAGACTGGAGCGGTGGTGTCGTCTGATTTGGGATGATTGAATGTTAAGATACCTGCCCGGCTTCGGTTCGGGGCTTTGTCGATTTGTCATTTGGGGTTTTTATAGATATAAGTTCTGGATACCCCTGAAAAAAATACTACTGCATTGGGACGGCCATCTAGAGTCCAAATATTAGAAATGCGATAAACCCAAGAGAGCTACAGCTGTCCCTTGCTCGAGAAAGTAAACCGTTGACAAAGTACTTTTTGAGGTATGGCTGTACAGGAACTATGCACACATGACAAAACTAAACGCCGGAGATAAAAAGAGCATCATGCAGACAAGGGGGAGATGGACTCGAGTACCCCCTGATTACATCCACAACCGACACGTTCCATCCGCACCGGCACTAACACACCAGGCCTCACGCGGATGCCAATCGATATCCAAGACACCCAGTTCGCCGGTGATCTTGTGGCCCTTCAGAACCTTGAGAGGGACGATGCTGGCATTGCTCAGCATATCACCGGTAACGCTGCCGTGGAAAATTTGCAGCGAGCCATCGTCACTGGCATCTGCGAAGAGTGGGTACCGGCCACCGGGGTGGAATTTGACAGCGCGGATTGCCTTGCGGTGGTAGCGTAGGGTCTTGTAAGGACGCTGCGACAGGTCGAGATCGTGCCAGAGCAGACGGCGATCATAAGAGCCGACAATGATGTTGTCACCACCAGAGGCAGTGGAAGAAGTCGGGTGGATATCGAAAGAAGAGATCCATCGGGCTCCTGGCTGGAGGATTTTGACCAGCAGCTGACGGGACAAATCGTATGCACGGATCGAGCGCTGGTTTGCCACGAACAAGATAGGCTTCGAGGGGTGGAAGTGTGCAGTCTGCGGGGGACCACCACCCTTGAGGCGCCGACGGAAGGGGTACTGAGTGAGGTGCTTGGAGATGGTGTGGATGGCAATGGCCACAGATGCTGGAGTCGAGGCGCCGGAACACACAGTAACAAAGTAGTCACCGCGCCGGTGCCATGAGATCGACTTGGCCACATAGCGAAGAGGAATGACCACGCAAACGCCGAGGTCTGCGAGGGCTGAGGATGGCCGGATCCATTTCGGGGGGTTGTTCTTCTTGTTCGCCTCGGCGCCCACTGGTGCCGGGTGGGAGGCGGCGTACCCCCAGCCTGCATCCAGAATCTCCAGGCTGGTCTTTTCAATCTCGGGATCGGTGATAGGAGGGACAGCAAGGAAGAGGTCATCACCTGCCGCGGCTGCCAGAATGACAGCGTCCTTGCCGGGTCGCCACTTCACCACATTGACGGCATCCTCCTCGCTGACCTTAGCGCTCCACAACTGCCGTCCAGTAAGAAGTTCCCAAACACGGATTGTGCCATCATCGCCACCAGTTGCAAGCCAGATGCCAGTCGGATCCACGGCGAGCGAACGGACACGGCCCTTGTGTCCACGGAATACCGTCGCACATGTAGTAGGGAACGGCTTCAACTCCTCGGGGCTGGGCAGCTTGGGAAGAAGACTCTCAGGGTCAATATTCAGCTTGCTTCTCCGCACCCGAGGAGCGAGATACAGGTCCAAACAACGCTCAAACTTCTCCTGAACAAAGTTCTCGTAGCCAGGTACCTTGCGGAGCGAAGCGTAGTCATTCGGCAAGAAATCAGTCTCACGATCTTCCGGGTCGGTTTGCTCCCATTCCCGGCGTTCCTTCTTATCGGGGAGGTACTCGGGAGGCGGGTGATAACTCTCCTCGTAACCAGGAGGTGGGAGTTTCGGGGCTGGGACGTGCATGGGATGATCCGGTCGTTCAGACTCGTCCGCCCATAGATCGTAGTTGGTAAGATTGTCATCCTTCTCCTCCTGCTCCTCCGGTGCCTTATAGGGAAGAATGCGGCCCTCGCGGATCGCCTTCACGATCTTCATCACACGCTTGCCCTCGTGCTTGGATGGGACGAATCGGCGTTTTGGCTCTGGAGCAGCACTGAGAGGCATAATCTCTTGCTTGCTGGAGAAGTACTCCACCAGGGGCTCATATTGGTCATAACCTTCACCAGGAATCTCATTCATCTGGACCTTCTTAAGCAATTCCAGTTCATCCTGGCTCAACTCCAATGGCTTGCCGGTTGAAGGATCGGTAAGACCAGTCCATCCCTTGGGGATCTCGATACTGTCCAGCAAGGCATCCAAGGCTTCACCCTTGGCCGGACGCATGATCTTCTTGCCGTTGATGTCGTAGCCGATGTGAGGGTACTGGTCGTAAAAGGACAGTGGTATATCGCCAATTGTGTTGCCATTTTCTTCGACGTCCGAGTAGTCCGAGTTGTCGTCAGGGTTGATTTCGTCGTAGAGATAACGATCGTTTCCATTGGCATCCTTGACGATGCGAACATTGGGGTCGCCGGCTTTGGATGCTTTGGAGGCTCGCTTCTTGCCCGTTTCCTCGGTATCGGAGGGTACTTCATCGCTGTCGATCTCCTCCTCATCATCTTCATCGCTGAAGTCGTCCACCAGCTCGATCTCGGAGTCGCTCTCATCGTCCTCGCTCTCCGACAGGTCGTTGGCGCTGTCCGAGAGAGCGCCATCCAAATTGTCCTGGCTCAATTCATCGCCTGAAAAAACACCCGCTTCCTCCTCCACGTCGCGAGTGACCGCCTTACGCTTCTTCGATTCCTTGGCGTTCATGATTGCCGTTGAGCTTGGGACTTTGTAGATCCACGATTTTTTTTCTTCCTCTGGCCGAGCTCACCGCCCGCGTGACTAATCACTCCAGTCTCTTATCGTTATCGATGATCGTGACTTGAAATCATCTGCTCTCGATTTCGACGTTCTATAGTGGGAATGTTGACGAACGACAGTCATGTCACAATCTATGGATGTCTCCTTGCACGGAATGGACCCGGCAAGTTCCGAGCCAAAACGCCATGCAGCATGCGACGAATGCAGTACGTGTTTTTTAGGCGGCAAATCGATGAGCAGCAGTTGACATTAACAATTTGAAATTAGGGAAACGGAAGCTCAAATGCTCTGGTGATCTGTCGGGGTGTTCCCGTTGCTTGAAGCAGGGAATAACATGCCGCTATTCTGTTCAAAAGCCTATGGGCCGGCCGCCCAAGAAGAGAGCCCGAACGGACGACGAGGGGGCGGAATTCTCTACACAATCAGCCCATAACTTCTGGCCCAGTCCAGAACAGACCCCGCCCGACTCCTTCCCGATCACCCCTGATTCAACAGAGCGTAGCGATGCAAACCAACTATGTCCTTTCTTCTTCTGGAGACCCGGGGGGGCTGCGCCTTTGCCATCGCAACACCCGCCTGATCTACTTGCGGGTGATGAAAACCACAACCACAGCTGGCGCCCTGACCGTCTAAAAAATCCCAATGTCCCAGTTCCAACATCCACGAGTCCTTGGCCGGATTTTTCGACTGTTTCCGAAGCCACTGCCATGCCATTCACTGCACCGGCGGGCATCCTCGACCTTCCCTCGCTCCCCCTCACCCCTCCAACACCCGCTTCTTCCGATTCGGCCTCTCCTCAATGTACATGTCTTTCCTACCTATACCTCTGCCTCAGTCATATCTCCTCTGTTGCCTCTTTCCCGGTCAACTCCCATACACTCTGTTCCCTGCACATCGCAGCTCGAACAGCGCAAGATGTCATCCGCTGCGAGGCCTGTCCGAAGAACTTTGCAACGGGCATGCAGAATGTCATGTTCACTGGAACTTTACTAACAGTCATCGCGGATGCCTGGTTACGCGTATATCAAGCCGATCCCGTCGAACTGGGGATGCAGTCGGCGCCTAAGGAATATGTCTCCTTGGTGCTGTCAAGTCCCGATCCCCCACAGGCATGGAGAGATTGGCTGCGCCAGATAGTCCGTTATGCAGTTGTTGGTGGAGACATATCCCCATCCTTGCGAAGCCCCTGTTCTAGTCACCCAGATCTTTTATCTCTGATCCAAGAGGTTGAGAATCGCCAGCGGCGCTGGCACGAACCTGGCCAACATCCATTGCCGCATAACCCGCTCAACCCCGGGACTCATCCGGCTGGCGAAGGAGAACCTCATTCCGAAAAGGAACTACTCTGTCTCCGAGTTGTCGGGAGTGCGCGTGCCGTCCTTGCCAAATTCAACTTTGAGCCTAGCGACTTTCCCCACGGAGTCATTCCTGAAGACTTGAAGCATGGGTCTGCGTGATTATTGTTAAGTTTGAGCGTTGGTGTATCTCTCTTTTTGGTGTTGCTTTGCATGTTTTCTGGAGGATGGGCGGAGTATCACTTGATTTAACGATTCCCCATATACGTCTTCTACGAATCCATATCATCTATCTCTGGCAATAAGATCGATATTCGTCCTGTCAACTAGGAATCTACCTATGGCAAGCATCAGTGATGGTACAAGTCTGCTAGAGTAATCCATGCGCCGGCAATTACAGCAACAACAATGTATGTCAGGATTCAGTAAAGCAATATGGTATTTGAGAAGTGACTAAATCCCATGCAAGCGCTGGGCAATGTTTTTGATTAGCAGAGACCGCCCCAACAACGCCATCCCATGTACATGACGCCCATGTCATGTGCAAAAATTGAAATCAAATGGTATGGTTTATGATCACTCATCGTCGTCGTCTTCCAGCACATAGCGATTCTTCTTCCGAGAAGGAGGCGATTCGGCTCGCGAGGTGGGAGCGGGCTTGCTGCGAGCGGGTTTGGCGGCGGCTTGGGTCTCTTCGTCGGCTTCGCCCTCGGCATCCTCGTCTTCCAGCTCTTCTTCCTCTTCCCCGTCGTCCTCTTCCTCTTCAACATCCTCGTCACTGCCGACCAGGAAGCCATCGTCTTCGTCATATTCGTCTTCACGGGTGCGAGCGCCGCGGCCGTAGTCTTCTTCATCGTCGGTGTTGATTTCCCCACGGCGGTTGGTGCGACGAGGCTTACCACGCGCGCGGGTGGTCTGCATACCATCATCCTCGAGGCCACCAATGCTGAGTCCCGAAGCGAGGGTCCGGGGTGCAGCCATACGGCGTCCGCGATCAGCCTCACGATCAGCAAGTTGCTGGCGACGACGCTCCGCCTTCATAGCCTCTTTCTCCATCTGCTCGGCTCTGCGCTGGGCCAACTCAGGATCCTCCTTCATATCAATGATCGGTGCCGATCCGTCCGCAGTCTGCTTGCTACCACGGGCAGCGGCTGCTAGAGAATCCTGGAGTCGCTGGACAGCATCGTCGCTCTCCATCTCCGTCGGCAGAACTGTAAGGCCATGGGTGACATGGGAAGTCAAGCGGAAAAGAGAAGCAGTTTCGACCGCCGCGCCGAGGTAAACGTGCGAATCGAGCTTCTGATCATAGTCACCGTTCTTGTTGAGAGGAGCGAGGGGTTTAGACGCAATGCGATATTGTTCGAGAGGAGCGGAGGCCAGTTGAAGGGTCATGGATCCATCTTCCCATTGAATCATGCGAGCGTTCGATTGCAATAATTCTTCGTCGTTGGGGTCTTTGCGCCAGCATAGCGACGTGGCGGCGGTGGAATAGGGCGGCGCGACGTAGGTCTCGGGGTTGAACTCTTCAGCCTCGACGGACAAAAAGTCAGGAACGCGCATCGTGTAGACCTGTCGAACTAAATGAGCTCAAATATCGCAAATTCTCCCCTTCTGGTTCTGCGCACCTGTCCATCATTGGTCGCCGGCACTGGCGCCCGCGCAAGGCCAACGTCCATAATATTGACGGTCTCGCCGAAATCCTCCTGGTCAGGGGCTTCGTCCATTCGATCTTCGCGGCGATCGTAGCGGTCCTCATCATCGCCGGAGTCCAGGCGCTCGTCGTCCAGGGTACGATGGACACCACTAGATAATAAATTAGTATTCTGCGCATCTGCGGGTCCGAAGGTGTTTTGTACTCAAGATTTTCCAGTCCGCCCTCTTCTCCCTCTGAGCCAAATAGATCGGCATCATCATCCTCTTCCATCTGGTCACCTCCACCGGCTCCCGCGGGGCTATGGTTCTCGGTGCCGGACTCGTTGCCGTCGTCGCTGGGTGCTGGAGAACCATTGGCACCCGCGGAGCGCCCGGGGCGGCGAACTGCCTCCTCGTCGGATGACATGGCTTGAAAGCAGAAAGCTGCAGGTGGTAGTATTGGATTAGAATGGATTGAAGAAGAGACGTGAGGGAGCTCGGAGAAGTAGAGATAGAGAGTTGAGACGGACTAACACGATGATCCGTGCCCGGGCCCAAAGGAGTCGAGTGGAGCAAGAAGACGGGGGGAGGGGAACTCACCGTCTCGTCCTCAGTCGCTTTATCTGTTCGATCTAACTGCAGTTCTTGTTCTCGTTATGGCGACTTTTTTCCAGAGCGTGTAAGTTGGGCGCATTCAATTCCGTCCTCGCTCCGCTTCTTGAAGCTGTCTTCTCCCCCTCCCCCACACTGCATCCAAAGGCATCAGTACAGCACCAAAACAGTCCAGCATTTCGACTGCCCATCCTCCAATCCGCTCTTTTATCACCGCTGCCTAGTCTCATTTCAATCCCACCGGTCTTTCGCTAGGCCTGTTACCCCTTCCAACGTGTGCTGACTCGTTTGAACAGGCGCCAAGGGTTTGGCAGGGGAGGAAACAATAAGAACAACCCTCCTAAAAGCCCGGCGCAAGCTCCTCAAGATCCACGGACCGGCGCAATGTCGAATTCACCTTCGCTCTCCAACAGCTTGGCCGTTGATAACCTCGCTGCCAATGACCCCGATGCCCCTAAATACTTTTTCCAGGAGAAGTACGCCCCGCTGAACGTGAGGGGTAACTTTTTGACCCTCTGTGCCTGCCCCAAGAATGTGGAACTGGGTGAATGGCTCGCTCACCAGAGTAAGTCATGGCTAGTGATCTATATGGAATGATATACTGATGCTTTGGGCGTAGTTGTTGAACAATATCGCCTACTCCATGGCATGCTCCAGGTCATTCAGGAGATCAACGCCGTGACCGGCTTCCCGATCTGCAATGAAAGCACATGTCCAACCATGTCGGCCGGGCGGTAAGCAGGGTGCTGTCAAGTATATTCTAAGCTACAGACTAATGCTGTTCCAAGGTTGACGTACACTTGGCTTGTGGATGGGCGAGCAGCCAAAATCTCGGCACCCAAGTTCATCAACCGTGTTGAGAAGTGGATTGTCAGCAAGATCCACGACCCTGTGATGTTCCCCACCGAGAAGGTGGCCGGAACCCCTGAAACCTTTGCGGTCAAAGATGCCAACGCAGCCACCGGGGCCCCAGCGACTTCAGCGGATGGTACCAGTCCGGCCGGGCCGAATGGAAATCCCGACGAGTGGATTGGCAAGTCCAGTGGATTCCCGCAGACGTTCTACAAGGACTGCCAGGGTATCATGAAGCAGATGTTCCGCTGCTACGCACACCTGTACCATGTTCACTGGCTGAGCCCGTTCTGGCACATCAACAAGCACGACATTCTGAACATGTGCTTTGTTCACTTCGTGACCGTCGCCAAGTATTATCAGCTTGTCTCTGACAAGGAGATGGAACCCATGCAACCCCTGATCGATCTCTTCATCAAGCAGCAGCGGGTTCCCCCCGAGGCCCTGAATGGCGGCCATTGGGCTCAGCAGCCCTCCACCTAATGACTCTGTGAGTCTGGAGAGCGCTTTGATTTTTATTTTGACGACCATGACATGTTCTTCAACCTGGCGTTGGGCCACGCTATCTTATGTGTTCGCGCTTTCTTCTTTCCATGGAAAAATTCGATGATTCTGCCTTTACGGCACAGATCCGGGGCTTCTTGAGCATTTAGCATGCGGTGTGAATATTTTTCTCATGATGATCTTGCATATTTTTCTCCCCGTCCGGTATCAATTACCTGGGCTGTCGAGGTGGATCACCCCAGGAATGGCCCCCGGGTCATTCTTGCTGGATGCTAGTTTCAGTGCTAGTTATTCTGGTTATAACGCAGGGTGATAGGGGTGACGGTGCGAATAGCGAAGCTAGTAACGATCTCGTTCTTTTTGAACCCGCCCTGTTCTCCCACATAGTGTAGATACACCCGTAGATGGAGTTTCAGCCGGTTATGAGCTTTCCAAGATGAGATGCCGGAGAATCTTCAGGGCCAGTGGTACGATACTCGCCGTGGCAGAGCTCAACACTTCGCAAAACCCGTAGGCGCCAGAGACCTCCGTGCAGGTATGGTGTTCAGTTCATTACTTTGTGGTGCATGGATCACCCAATCCTCAGAGATAGACCCCTTCTTCCCCATCCTGCGCTGTACTCGAGTCCCGCTGCCCAGCGGCACTCCCATTCGTGCCATTCGTACCCGGTGCAGCTCCCGATAATCCATCCGAACCACCATCCTGATTCTGGTCGGTGTTCTGGTCACCCAGCACCTCCTCGAGTGACGGCTGGCCCCGCCTCTCCAGCTCCGTCCGTAGTAACCCGATGCGCTCGTGGATGGACGTGATCACGCCCTCGTTCTCGGTGATATATCCCTCGATCTCCTTCTTTTCGTCTTCGGGGTCTTGCGACTCTGTTAGGAACAGACGGAGCTCTGCGTTGGAGCGATGGAGGTGGGCGATCGAGTTGCGGAGCTCCGCGACTTTGGCGTAAATCGATGAGAGCGGGAGTTCTTGGATCGCTTCGGCGAAGGCTGTCGGGTTGATGGGGAAATTTTCGGTGGTCATTTTGAATGTGGGTTGGGTTTTGGTTTGGTTCTTAAGGTTGTGTTATGTTTGGGTGGGATGGGAGGTTTGGTCGACTATCACGTGTATCTGTCTGCCCGTGGACAAGGTCGAGCTGCCCAGGTGTGGCTGGTCTGAGGATATTGGGGGAGCTTTCCATTAGGTAGGTAGAATTTTATTCTCTATCTGGAGGTTTATTTCCTATGTTGACTTTCATATTTCTCATGTCACGCTCAGGTATATATATCCTGACCACCGGGCGTCATGGAGTATTTATACGGGGTGCATGGCGTTGCACTCCGAGGATATTCCTCGATGTATGAGAGCCTACATAAGCCATCTAGGTATGTCTTCAAAGTAAAGCAATCATGCACTTTCCTGCAACGTCGGAAGCCCAGTATCCATAAATTCCCATAAGTAGTAATCCCCAACCGTATCTGTGCGAGGACAGACATACCGGGAAACAATGATCTTCAACTATAACGGGAATTGCCAGACGATTCGCCTTCTCAATCGAATCCCATCGCCGAGAACATTCGAAGACAGAAGTCCTGAATACAAAGCCCAAAAGACTCTGTAACGGTTGAAACAAAACAATGAATACATTGATCAAGTCCTATTGTTCTCGAGGTCCAATGGGACTCGTGGGAACAAGGGCTTTGACTCGTCTCTGCCTTTATTCTATCACAAAGGAACTCGATGGGTGGCCATTGTGTCTTTGTCGAGTCTGTTTCTTGCTCCCAGTCTCGTCGATAGTTAAAAGTCCTCTATAATAGAGCAGGGTTCGATCTGCTTTTCTCCAACAATGTGCAGTCTTTGAGCCTCTGTATCCAAGAATAGCATTCTAAGTTTCTTTCTCTATACTCTCAATAGTATGGCTGTCCGTCGACCCCAGATCAACGAAGCTAATCAAGCACAGCCACTCGCTTGGGCGCCTCGACCCCAGGGGCCAAGCGACGAGTCTTTTGCCGCTGGTGTGCAACGCTTCGCCTGGCACCACTGGCGTGCGATTGACTACCATCTATACCTAATTGCCGTTGAGAAGAATCGGGATCATCCTTCCCGTACGAGGAAGAACCATCTGCTGACACCCCGTGGGTTTGAGCAGATCTACTTGGAAGACTTTCTGTGTCCTTCGTCGGCTTTCAACCAGGTGCCTGTATGGACCAAGCCCATTCTGACCTTTGTGAGCCTGCCCGTTCTTCACGCCCAATGCAAGCCATCCCAAAGAAAACTGGTGCTAGGGTTTGATTTCAAAAAGCGCCACCTGATTGGCTCCTTTTTCGAGGCAGCCCCCGACGATCTCGCGGAGATGGGGGAGATGTGGGAAGACGGGGAAACCGTGATCGACATTCGTGTCGAGCGGTTCCTCGAGATCCTTGGGTATAGCATGGAGAATGAGATGGAAGTTTTCGGCCGAGGTCTGTTCCATCATTTTCACGAGACCAAGCGCCAATTCTCCGTGGGGCTGGATCTGGTGGTTGTGATTGAATTCCTGCAATTCCTGGACGATTTCGCCAATTTCCTGTGGGACGATGGAGCTGACTTTCGGAATTCTTACAAACAGTACGAGGATAGTCTCCGGGATGCTCTGTGCCAGGCTTCACTTGGTGCCTGGTTTGCGCTTCGGGATGGACGGACGATTCAACAGTTTTGCCATCGCCAGATGCAGGATGCAATTCGGTCTGGTGTGTTTCTGGATCAGATCGAGGCTCCGTCTTCTCTGTCTCATCCCTCTCCCCGGCCGGATGCTCGCTTGGCCATGGCTCTGCATCATCTGGCGGGACCCCGAGACTATATGATTTCGGTGGGACAAATTCGGGAGCGGCTGGACCTGTTGATGTTAATGGGGACGGTACATTTGTTTGCGATGTTTGGACGACTGATCCAGTGCCGGGATTGAGAGTGGACCAGCCAAGCCAATAGAGGTGATTGGTATGATCGCTAAATGAAAGTGATAAACACTTGGTTGTATTTCCTGTGGGGCTGGATAGATCGGAATCGGCAGCCCACCGTAGGAAAAAGTCGGAGATCATGTAAACTGAATTGACTGAATTGAGAGATGTTAATGATCTTCGAGTAAATGGTAGAGAAATCGAGATCAATCGGAGGCAACCACGTCGCGGTGCATCGCGCCTGCCACGCACGGATCAGCCCCGATCGAGCTGTGCACCGCCACAACACACGGACCAATCACAGCGGCTCCAAAGGCAGGTTTCTGTGGCGCGACGTGGCTGCTGAGGCGGAGAGGGGAATCGCCCCACTGTGATTGGTTCGTAATTGCCCCCGCCGACTTGGCAGCGTCATCCGTTCCGAATTATTATGATTGTTGAGCCCAAATCGCGCTGCAAATGGTGATCGATCTGCAACCCTCAATTTCGCTTCGCATCAGCCCTGCAGCCCTACAAGTCTTGGGTTTCTCCTTTCCAACTGTGCTTCCCCATTGCGCTCACCCTTCCTTTGTGACCCCGTGCGACTCGTCCACGGCTTGTTTGTCTTTCTCCTTGCGAGAATCTCGGCGCCCTCCTTCAATCGCATTGTCTGAGTCCCAATGGCCGACTCAAGTGCTCCCACCCCGATCAATGGTATGTGGAGGGATCCCGGGCTGAAAAAATTGGTCGCATCTCGAGGTGTGAGGCGCAAGCTAACTTGGATGGAATCAACTAGGGGTGACTCCCAATGGCGATGCCGCAGCCACGCGCGGTGGCTTTGAGCTGATCTCCGGTCCTCTGATCAATCTGAAGAACATGCACTACGATGAATCTCCCGTGTGGAACGGCAGTGTGTTGATCGTGACGAAGCCCAACCAAGAGAAGCCTCACCTAGTGCTGCGCCAACTGGGCCCCGTCGAGTCACAGGGCCAGCCTCAATCGGAATCCCGCCAGACGGTTGACGGTCTCAAGCTCTACGAGGACCCGGACAAGGCCTTTTGGCGATTCACGTTGGACGTGCCAGTCGAGACGTACGAGGCACGCTGGGAATATGATATCCCGGGTCTGCACAACGAGAATGGGGAGCAGGTCCAGGCCCCCTGGGAGTTTGTCGTTCCTGCAGAGGACCAGTCCATGCGCATCATGTTCCACTCGTGCAATGGATTCTCCGTCGGCACCGACATGGATGCCTGGCTGGGCCCGAACTTGTGGAACGACGTGCTGCGTGTCCACGGCCAGAAGCCCTTCCACGTCATGGTCGGTGGTGGTGACCAGATCTACAACGACGGTATCCGGGTGGATGGCCCGTTGAAGCCATGGACCGCCATTGGCAACCCGCACAAGCGCCGCCACCATGACTTCAACAACAAGATGCGCGCGGATTGTGACGAGTACTACTACGCCAACTATGTCCGCTGGTATAACACCGAGCCCTTCCGGGCAGCGAATGGTCGCATTCCCCAGGTGAACATCTGGGATGACCACGACATCATTGATGGATTCGGCTCGTACACCGACCACTTCATGAAGTGTGCTGTCTTCCGCGGTATCGGGGGTGTTGCATTCAAGTACTACTGCTTGTTCCAGCACCATATCCCTCCGCCCAAGTCGACCTTTACGACCGATGCGCCCCAGACCATGCACGCGGTCGATGGCACCGCCGGGGCTGACCCGCGCCAGCTGGAGAACACTTATGTGCTGGAGAACCAGCCCGAGGATGACAGCTGGATCATCGGGAAGCGGCCTGGACCGTATGTTGAGGAACGCAGTCGCAGCGTTTACATGCGATTCGGAAAACGCATTGCCTTTATGGGCTTGGATGCCCGTACGGAGCGCACCCGGCACCAGGTGAACTATCAGGATACCTACGACCTGATTTTCGAGCGACTGCAGAACGAGATTGCCGCTGCCGACGGTGACATCAAGCACCTCGTCGTCTTGTTGGGAGTCCCGATCGCCTACCCTCGTCTGGCCTGGCTCGAGAACATTATCACCTCGCCCATTATCGCTCCGATCCGTCTCCTGAACAAACGGTTTGGTGTGGCCGGCGGGCTTTTCAATGAGTTCGATGGCCAAGTGGACTTGTTGGATGACCTGGATGACCATTACACCGCACGTCAGCACAAGCGTGAGCGGAAAATGCTGATCCAGCGTCTCCAGGAACTCGCCCGGGCCAACTCGATGCGAGTGACGATTCTAGGCGGAGATGTTCATCTGGCGGCCGTTGGTCGCTTCTACTCGAACCCCAAACTGAACCTGGCGGGCGAGAACGACCATCGGTTTATTGTCAATGTTGTCAGCAGCGCCATCACCAACAAACCGCCGCCCAAGGCCGTCGCCAACCTGCTGGCGCGCCGCAACAAGATTCATCACCTGGACCGCACCTGTGACGAGACGCTGATGCCGTACTTTGACAAGCAGCCCGGCGGCCAGGAGAAAGGCGCTTCGTGGAACCAGGTGACGATGCCGTCGCGCAACTATGCCTGTCTGACCGAGGTGGTTCCCCCGCCCAGTAACGGGGACGCCTCCGTGGAGACCGCGAAGCTCGACCGTCTCCCCAAGGATGGCCACCACCCTCTGCACAAGGGTGAGGTCGATGCCGGTACCACCCATCGTGCGGCCGATGGATTCAGCAACAACAGCGGCATGTACGGTGGACTGGACGTGGCGATTCGCGTGGAGATCGATCCGCAGGACCGCCAGGGTGCTACCGAGGGCTATGGATTCAGCAGTAAGTGGTTATCTGATGCGATACTTCCATTCTTCATTCTCACATCCTCCTAGTTCCCCCCTTGGTGGCCACCGAGCCGCCGCCATCGTCGTCGCGCAGCCTGCGCTCGCGGGCTTCGCGTCAAGAAGAACGGCCGGGACGCCCATCGACGGCGCATTAATCGTAATTATTGGATAACCCCCCCAAGTAATGTCTGTTGAAACCTTTTGAATATGAATTCCATTCTCTTTCCCCTTGTCGATCCGATGTGGAGTCGATTTTCCCCTCGCAAGGAATGCATTACTCGATGCGGACTAGAACTGGCGATGTTGTATCTTCTTATCTGATGACAAGGTTGCACATCATGCAGGCTGATCTACTCTTCTCCTCTCCCCCTTCCCAATCAGTCCATCAGATCCTGATTTGCGGAGATCTTGTGAGGGACGCGACTCATTTTTTCTATAGAATGCGACATCTCCGACGATAGGCTTGACCTCCGCAGCCTGCTTATACGTTTGCCGCGCTGGGCATGATTTCTTCCATGGCAGAGGAATGCACCAACCTAGCCGTCAAAGCCCCCCGCGCCATCGCCCTCAGCGTACCCGTCGGCGGTATCGCCGGTCTTCTCTTTGTGATTCCTCTCTGCGCGACTCTCCCGCCTCTAGATGAGATCGTCGATGCTCCCGGTGGACAAGTTCTTCCCTATATCCTGCACCGCGTCATGGGCTCTCCAATGCTGCACTTGGTCTAGCCTTCCTCGTGCTCATCGTCACTCTTTTTGGCCCCATTGGTATCACCGTTGCAGCCTCGCGCTCTACCTGGGCCGTCGCCCGCGATGACGCCCTCCCGCTCGCCCGTCTCTGGGCCCATATCCACCCGGGTCTCGGCGTCCCCGTCTGGTCCCTCCTTCTGCTTACCGTCATACAGATGCTGCTGGGCCTGATTAATCTCAGGATCTCTAGTGCTTTCACGGCGTTTGTTTCTGTTGGCATGATCGCCTTGGCAGTCATCTATGCCATTCCCATCTCGCTGAGCTTGATCAATGGCCGCACGGAAGTCTCTCGCACCCGCTGGACATGCGGCCATGTGGTGGGCACATTGGTGAATGTGCTCGCGCTGGCATGGATTGCTTTTGAGCTGGTTTTGTTCAGTATGCCTACCGCGCTGCCGGTCACGCCGGTCTCGATGAACTATGCCCCAGTGGTGTTTGTGGGGTTCCTGACCATCTCGGCCACTTGGTATGTGGTGTATGCCACAACTTGTACGTGTCATAAGCTTTGAGTTGTCCATGCAGGTTATCCATGCTGATCGAAGCAGATTATATAGGACCGCCGGAGTCGGACGCACTGGAATAATCATGCTCTGGGAGGATACGAGACTCGAAATGGAATTACAGTTGGAAGTGCAAGTGTAGATTAATCGGTTCTTTCAGAAGTTGCATTGTAGCTCCTACTGCATTCACTGTTCAACGTATTTATTTCCTACCCCGCGTCATACTTCCCTTCCCCTCTTACCTCTTACCACTTCCTGACACCACGAGTTTCCCTCGATCGCCCACTTTGCACCTTGACATCTTCACATCTTCCCATCTCCTTATTCGCATCTGCCTTGATTCATCATGCCGGACAAGAACTACACCATCGTCAACAGCGGAACCAACAACCAGGTATGTCCTCTCTCCTCGTGGCAACTATACAAGAGCAAGCAGATCACTAACAAGCCTCCAGGGAAACCACTGGTGCACCCGTGATTATGGACCCGAGACTGCGAATCAGAACAGCTAACACTACTCCAATACGTAGGTCACGATATCTCTGGAGATGGCCCTGGAGATTACGTCCACTAACCCGTGGTGTCCAGCAATGGCTCGTACTATTACTCCAACCCGAATGGAAGCACGTACTACAACAATGGCAAGGGAGATGCGTTCTACACGCCTCCCCCCAGAAAGAAATGAGTGATGCATGATAAGGCCCGGGGATTGCGGGCGTGTGTTTTGGTTTCGATTTTACGCCCGAGGCCTTCATCCTGATCCTCTACGTGATAGTTGAATACAGCTCTTTTGCACTATTGCAAGCTACCGTATTGCTCAAGAACGAATTATCGTAGAGCTAGACCCTTAAGCAAATGGTTCACTCTTCATCAGCCAAGTTCCCATTCTCTCCATTGCTCTCGCCAACGATTCGTCGCTGCCGGGGCACACCCTCATTCGGCGAGGGACGTACGATGGCCACGGGAAAAGATGGATCACTGGGTCTCCGGCGACGGACAAGCTGATACCCACGGTCCAACTCAATCTCCACGAGTTCTCGAACCTTCAAGGCACTCACGGCAGGCCAAACACCCCGCTCGCCTTTGAGCGCCCATTCCGCCACACGGGCGTGCGTGGGATGCTGGAACAGATGCACCAGGTCTAGGAACGAGAGGTCGGGAACAAGGGTGATGTTGGGACCCGGGATAGTCTCGTCAATCAAAAGCCGACTCACGGAGCCCGGGAGAACCCCTATGTAATCTAGCTGTCGCAACCGATGACGGACTTCCACCAGGATGAGCCGCATCAAAGACCGCGACAGGTTGTTCCACCCGGTTTGTCGCCGGTCTAAAAGGTTGAGCTCCGAGCGCAAGAATGGGATCAGATAAGGTCGGGCCTGTGACACAATAAAGTGATTGACGTTGAAAAGCTCTGCAATGCGGGACAGAGGAGATTCGCCGTCGTTGTAATTGACGTGTCGCCATGGCTGGAACACATCATCCTGAGTGTGAGGCCATGGCACAATCGACCCAGTCTCGTCTTTGCAGTAAATGGTGATCGGGGAAGAGAGGACCGATGATGAGGAAGCGTTGGAAGCCGCAGCCGCGGACCAGATGAGCTGTTTACTTGTGAGCGACATTCATGAGAAACCTTGACGATTGCTTTTCTTCCATACCACATTGGGTGCGGTCAGGTAGTTGAGCAGATTGGGTGTGCCGTTCTTGCCCACTGTAGCAACAGTGATGTTCAAGACACGTTTAGAGCGAGCATACGCCTCTTCAAATGTCAAATCTCCCACATTGACCCGGACGCATTCCTCTAGAAGCTTCATATCAAATAAATTCCCTGTCCGAAGAAATCGCCCGAGTCGCCGGAAGAAGGTCGATATCCAACCTTTGGTGCCATTGGTTGCATGGGCGCAGTCCTTGCGTCGTCCATCAAAAGCAGAGAGATCAATTGTCTCGCCATCAAGGAGAGAAAGAAGCTCGCCTTCGGGATGGATTCCCACCAGGGCTGCGATCATAGCGCCCGTAGCAGTGCCGGTGATGATTCGAGGCAGCAACCCCCGCAGATGCAACGCTTTCACCACTCCAAGATGACACAGTCCAAACGCCGACCCGCCTTGCAAGAGGAGTGTCGTTCGTCCAAATGCTTGGCGCGTATCATGGAGTAACTCTAGCTTCTCCTGCGACGTGAAGCTGGTCTCCTGCTTCGGATCCGGCTGTAGCGAGGTCACATATTGGATGGCCAGCGCGACCTGGGTGATGTAGTCATCGATGAGCAGCTTAGTCCCCGCATACGCATGTGTAAACAACTTGGTGGAGGTGATGTTGCCCAGATTGCGGACCAGGCCCGAACGGAGCAGATTAGCAAGAGTCAAGACATCCATCTTCTCACGCGCACCCATCAGCGCCTCCAACCTTCCGAGGATCAACCGGTAGTCATAGTGCCGACTAACGGGATTCTGACGCCTGAATGCAGTTGGGTTAGTCCAGAGCTATCGCAGATTCATGCTAATCCCTACCATAAGTCCGTGCTCAGGAGCTCATCCAGTTGGAACGCGGCTTCTTCCCACTCCTCGTAGGTTTGAGCCGTCGCGAGTGCGTCGAACAGGCGGGACCGGGGCGATTTGGATCGCCACCATGACAGCAACTTCTGTCGAGTTGGTCAGAGCTTGCTCCGTTCACGGGTTTGCCGGTGGATGCGGTAAAGGTGGGATGCGCTCCCCACGATTCAGCCTTGGAAACGACACCCACCTGCTTCCAGAATTGGGCAACATCCAGCATCATGCTGAATATCGCGGAGACGAAGCCCCATAGCCCTTGCAGCCAGGTTCCCATGTCGAGAGGTTGGGGAACTCCCAAGTCGATCAGAAACGGGTGACCCGGGACTTTCACATGCTATGGCGTCACACACATGCACCGGCAGAATAAAATCACTGACCAGGCAGAATTCGAGGAGTGGAGATGTATATAGCGGATGATGCGGAGAGGCGACGTTGGAGCTGACGGAAAGGAAGGAGTTGACATAATCTACGGGGAACTACTCGTGACCCTCGAGGCCTCCCCATTCTACTCAGTATACAGCATCCATCGAATTCATGAATTTGCAAGTCGTTTGATTTTTGTCATTTCGCTTTGCTTCCCTATATGCAAGTAGGCGAAATTGAAAAAGAAGCTCTCCCGGACACCCGAACCCATCAAGGTCATTCTTTACTCCTCGACAATGTTGCCCCGCTCCGACACGTACAGACCGTCAAGGAACTATGAAACTGTCAGTGGAAAAGTCGCACGGGAGGTCGGGAGATTCGCTTCACATACCTTACGGATATCCTTGTTCCGGACACGGCAGATCTGCTGGATGTCGGCGGCACTCTGGGAGACACCCTCCAGGGAGTTACCGGAAAGCTGGAGCTCGTCCTTGACGTTGGGGGAGGGAACAACGTCGACGCCAGCCTGGGCAGTCACGCGGCGCACGTACTTCTCACCCAAGAAGTTACTGGAGAAAAAGGTCCGTCAGTATAATCATCCAGGGTATCTCGAAGGCATCAGTCCATACCGGATCTCAATCTCGGCGCGGTCGGTCTCGGGGTTCTTCTCAATGTTGACGTTGATGGGAAAGTGAGCGTAGACGTAGCGCATCTTGTACAGGAAGCCGCGGGTAACACCGATGATCAGGTTGTTGATGATCGTACGGACGGTACGGAGGGTAGCGACACCCTTACGGGCACCGTGGTGCAGCTCGATCGAGATGATGTCCTTCTCGGGGCGGCCGAAGGTGACGGCGATGTGGGAGAGGTCCTTGACGAGCTTGCCGCGGGGACCCTCGACGGTCACAATGCGCGAACGAATGTGAACCTTCACTGTAGAGAGAGAACATCACGAATCAGTCCCAAGTTCCCCAATCTCTGCCTGTCGCTTTTTCATGTCTCCGGTGGGACTTGTCGAATATGCCCACACACAGGGACGAAAACAAAATTCCTTCGGGGGGATGGGCGTCGATAACAAGGTCTTCCAGAGCCGAGAGTGGTGTGTCGTTGCGATCGAGCATCCTCATCTGTGAAAGTTCACGAATGTGCGCCCATCTCCCACTTGATCCCCAGTCTCCCAAGTTCCGTCGTCCATAGAAATTCAAGGGAAAAAGTCGCATGCTCACCATTGTCCGGAATGGGCAGCCGTTCCTCGGAGTGGATGTACCGCATCTTGACTGCGTGGGTGGAATTGGCCGAGGGGGGTGAATTGTCGATGTCGAGAGGATCAAAATTCGTGTTGGAGTTGTTGGTGGAGCGAAATTGTAGTCACGGGATTGTGCGTCGCTTAGGGCCTGATCGGGCTTAGCGTAGGGTTGCTTATCGTGCCCGCTTATCGTCACATGATATTCCCTATTATCGGATTCGGCTTGGCATTTACAGTTGGATATGTACAAAACGGAACGCTGTCAACTCGACGGTTCCTCTCAGAGGGGCTGTTCCCGTACTGGTCCTCGGGAGACATCTACAATCCACTTGCCTCCTAATGATCGCAGCTTTGATGCCAGGTCGTCACTCTGGTCCATGGCCGCAATGTCGTCCCCGCCGCCAATACTCTTCCCATTGACCAAGATATTAGGCACGGTACGACGGCCTGTGGTTTGTTCCAAGATTTTTTGTAGATCCTGTCCGGTCGGATGTAGGTCCAGCTCAACCACGTACGGCTTGGGCGAGATCGTGTATCCGTCAAGGAGGATCGACTTGGCTTTCATGCTGTAGGGGCAGTAGGACTTGGAAAAGATGATAACTGTGGGCACATTGACAAACCGGTTAGTCTTTGATGCTGGACAGTCTGTAGGGATGTGTGTTGGAAGGGCAAAAGAGACATACTGGGTGACTTCTTGAGGATGGTGTTCATCTCGGTCTTCGGGTCCTGATGATCCACGACTTGCTCTTTTGACGCGTCGGACCCTGGACTCGGTGGTGAGTTGCTGATATCCTGTTCATTCTTCTCCTTGTTCTTGGGCACCGTCATCTTGGTCCGGCCTGCGATGGGGATCTCCTCAATTTCCACCTCCTGCTTCTCTTTCTCCTTCGCCGCCGGCACCACTGGTCGTTCGATGTCAGGCTTGTCCACCGGTTTACTTCCGACCTTTACGCCGGGGTGGGCCATGGCTTCTTGGATCTTCTCCTTTGTTCTCGCATGCTTGGCATCCTCTTTAGCCTTCATCGCATCGAGCGTGGATCGGTAGAACCTTTGGTTCTGAACTCTGCTGTTTTCGCCCTGGAAACGACGACATTGGATACGTTAGATCAGTGCGATACAGGTCAAAGCTGAGGTGGAAAGCGCGGAGAGACGTGAGGACAGTCTTACCGAATAGTAAAACGACAGAACGACGATCGCGACGACCGCGATCATCAGGAGCTTGACACGCCGTTGAGAAGGCATCTTGGGCAAGACACCGTGTCGCAAGCGCTTAACCCGTCACAGGGATGGGGGTGGACTTCGAATTGTCGAGAGCTCGAGGATCATTCAAGGTCGAGACAAGGCTCGGCGCGATGTGACGAAGGGGTCCGAATGCCAAGACACCCGCCGATCAAGCTTTCGCGGTTCTGCCCGTGGCGCGCATGGAACCCGCCGGGATTCGAATCAAGGTGGGAATCGATATGGTTTCATATGAGACAGGTGGAATTAGAAGAAGTGGGGGTTGTCTGAGGATCTTTCAGGGATCACTTCTGAATGCGGGGCCAGCTTGGCAGGGCGTGGAGCTACGATGCGTTCAGTTGAACGAGGATTACTCTGGATCTTGAATTCACAAAACAGAAATTGGACATGGGTATTGTGCTAAATCACAGGCTTCCGTCTGAAAATGACTCCTCGTGAAATATTCCATAGACGGGGCGTGCATCGGCCACTATTAGGATTATGTATGAGGTCGGCGGAATAGTGTCAGATAGGTAGTAGTAGGATCCGAGGGGAAAGGGAGGCAAGTCGTTGCCGAGAGAACAGCAGGCCCAGCTGCGGGTTGATCAAAATGAGGCAATTAACAAGGATTCGACCACCGGGGTCACGGCTTGCGTAGGACGTAACGCATAGAGCCGATTCAACAGAGGAAAGGGCGTGGAGGCCCAGTGTAACGGTCACGTAGAAAGAATACTTGCCGATCAAGTCTGGATGGAAAGACCTGGTCGGGAAGCATGGTGGGCGACGGCTTTGCGTTTGCCCTGAACGATGGTCGTCCAGTCCTCCCATTCCTTGGCAATCTCGGTCAAGACGCTGCCCATGACCCCGGCGGATGCCATCAAGCCGTGGCCTTCACCTTCAAGCACTCGCACCTCACAGCGACGCATCGTCTTACCCAGCCACTGGACATTGTCCACGGGCACACGAGTGTCTTTGCTGCCATGGTGAATGACGGTCGACCGAGTGATGTCCACATAACGGAAGCCAATGGTCTGGCGTCGTTCGAGGCAGATCAACAGGTCTACTGCCGGGTTGGCGTTGGCGGTGGCAAGCTCCCAGATCTTGTGGGTAAGTCGAGTATCATAGTCTTGCTGGCGTTCAAGTTCCTCTTCGGGGGACTTGGCGCGAGATCCAAGGGTCGCGTCGCTCCTTCGAGACGCGGCATGAGGGGCCGCGGGTGGCTTAGAGCCACCAAGCGGCGATGGGTCCTCCATCTTTTCGTGGATATCAACATCAATGCTTGAAGCGGTGTCGGCCATAACGTCTGCATTGGCTGCTTCTTTGGCAGCCTTTCGTTTGGCTCGCTTGGGGGATTTGGGAAGACTGGTCGTGATGCTAGCACTAGTGGCGCTCATGAAGCTTGTGTTGGCCACTTTGAGCAGGGATGTCGGGAGAGCACGGAGGATACGTTGGGAGTAAGGGACGGCATTATTAGGAGCAGGTTCTTTTTGGGAACCAATGCTGGAAAGTTGGGAGGGAGGAATCCATGGCGCCAGGAGATGGATCCGTCCACGAATGTGCTGTGGGATGCGGAGGGCTGTGGCTAGGGCGTAGATGGCTCCGGCCGAATGAGCGAGAATGGAGAATTTGGTCACTCGTAAATAATTGCACACGATGGCCACGTCATCTAGTCTCTCGGTTAGTGGGGGAAGAATATACTAATCGCAATATTCAGAAGACTCACCAGGCCAGCTGAGAGGGGTGCTCGGCTCGTCTAGTTGAAGTGGGCTGCTCTCGCCGACACCGGGACGGTCTAGGGTGACGAGGCGCAAATTAAGGGTCCGAGCTAGTTCATCATAAAATGCCGGCAGGTATCGAGTGAGACCCATTCCCAGACAGCAGAGGACAACATGACCCTTGGGATTCCCCACTTCTGAAAAGGCAATGGTACGACCCGTGGTGGGATGCACGACTGTCTGTGTCAACTTGGGAGAGAAGACATATTCCTCTACCGCCAGATCGATCGAATCGGCACTGGATGGTCGTTCATGGTTGAGTGAGGAGCGGCCAGTCCGTATTGAGCCAGACGGCACACGGCGGTGGTTCCGAGTCGGTGTAGCCGGTTCTAATGACCGTCTGTACCGTTTCTCATTCTCGGGCTTATCCGACAATGCCCTCGCGATCTGCGGAGAGAAGTTTGTGGGCTTGGATGCCAAGGCCCCGGGCTTCGATCGACTCTTCCCCGTCATTATGGATGGCGATGGAGCACTGTCATTCAGTCCAGGCTGCTCGCCCTTGTGCCCATTTGTCATTCTCTGGTCCGGTTGACTGAGTATGCGTGGGGGTGGTTGCTTCGTTTGCTTCACGGGTGTCGTTTTTGTGGATTGGCCGGGGCTGTCATCGACCTCGAGCTCGGTCTTGATCTTCTGTTGCTGATCCTTCAATTCCTGGATCCTGCGGGTGACTTGCTCTGCATCATTACTGGTTCCCGGGGATCCGTTCTCTCCCGTCGACTCCTTGCTCGCAGTAGACGAGTACCGGCTGTGACGAGCGGACCTCCGCGGCTTCGACCCCGAGGACTGGCTATGCCGATGTCCCAAAGAGGAGTTACGTGTGGGGATAATTCGACCACTGCCAATGCCCCCGAGGTTATTGTGGTGATCCGGTGTACTTGGAACTGACGGATGGTCCCGAGTTGGCGGAGTGCTGGCGGACAGGGCTTCCGTTGATTCCTCCTTCAGCCCGTGAGGGCCAGGGCCAGTCTCCTCCGCGAGGTTGGCCATTGAATGTATCGAGCGGAGACTGGCGCGGCTGCGCGGGACGTTATGGCGCAAGCCCTCGTTGAGGCTGTTCGTCTTTCGCAATCGATCCACCTGCGAGTCCTTGTCGCTTCCAAATTCTCGCGAGGGTTTCTTCAACAGCCCAAATTGACCTTTCAAGCTCTTGGTGCGCCCGGCGGAGCTGTTGGATGCGATGCTGACAGCGGTAGAGAGCCGGGGGCCGGGTTCTGCGCTGACGGTCCCGAAAGCTGAGTCGTCGGGGGCAGCCCTTGTCGATGAGTGAGAATCCCTCGAGGCTGGACGAGGGGATGAGTCGGTGGCTTTGCTAAAGGGCTTGAATCTGGGCGAACGAGGGGACTTGGGTGATTTCGGCGAGGGTGGCGCTCTTGCCATGCGAATGACAGGGGAAAGGGCCGCATCATCCGGATGCAAGAAGGGGCTGTTGGGAGGCTCTTCCGCTGTGGTATATGCACCGTAGCTCATGCCAAATCCATGCTGCTGCGAAGGGGGAACGGAAAAACAGGGCGCAGTGTGTGGCACCTCGGGCAAACCAGGATCCGAGGAATCCTTGGAGTCTATTCGAGGGACGGTCTCGAAGTGAGAGTTCAGGGGCACGGAGATGGTCGACAAGGACGAGATCAGCGATGAAATGAGTTCAGGCGAGGTAGGATCGGTCGAATTTGCGCCCTGCGCGCGTGATGGAAGGGACTTGCGACGGCGGCGACGATTCAACAGGGCTGACTCCGCTTGTTTAGGCGGCGCCGCGACACCGTCCTTTAGCTGCATAGTGTTTCAATAGTCAAGGGGAACCGAATTCCACCGGAGATCAACCAAATATGCAGGGTCGGATAGGCCGCACGCATGATCTGCCGGATCACTGCAGTTTGCTGAGGATGCCTTGCTCGGAAACCCCCTTACACCTCCGACGTGGGGCGATAAGGGAATGAAACGGTATAACGGACGGAGGAAGGGAGTGTACTCCGTGGAGGGGGGGGAAGGGGGGAGGGAGAAGAAGAAAAGAAGAAAAGAAGGTTAAGGAATGAATAGTCGTAAATTATCTCCAGCGAAGTTTTTCTCCGTATGGGTATGGGGGGTTTTTGTTAGCGTTCGCGCCTGTGACTCCACCGAATATTATTATTATGGATCCCAATTTCCCACTCGTTTGTGTACAGTATGAACCCCATCCCCTAATCGGGTATGTATAGCTACGATCCATGGCTCTCTCGGTGGAAACCGAGGTTCATCCGTGGGTCGAGATATTGTGACGAAGGGAGGATCTATATCGTGAAGGATCCGGTAGAATTTGGAATCCGGAATATCGATATCCTCCACGTGGAATTAGAGCCGAGAATGCTTAATTGCTTGGAAATTCCCTCGCTGACCTGCCGACCAATTTTGAACCCCCTAAACAACATATGGATCGGCAGCGCGATCGGAGATTAAAGCTCTTACCCGGACTTCCGACGGTGGTTGGGCATGATGTACTCCGTGCTTCTCCGCAGGGCTACGGAGGACACTGTCGAATGAGCAGATCATCACAGCCTGATCTGACGTGCGGACATTTGGTTGCTTATTTCCGATTAATTTTTATCCTTTACTGTTGGTTTGGGACGATGTGATCGGGAGGCCAAGTCTCGCATCTACCATGTCTATCACTCCATGATGTATCAATTTGTACGGAGGGATATCCATGTATATCAACAAATATGGATTACACCTAGTGCCATCGCCCAATGATCCTACAACCTTTCTCTTCCAGCGTTGTCAATGGGAAATAAAGTATACCATGCTCACCGCCCGCGGGGGGCGGCAGTATCAGCCCAAGCTATGATTCGCATCGTGTTTCCCCCCACAGGACCCCGTTACCCTCCCCTCGATCAAGTCCCGGGTATCCCAATCGTTCTGGATTTCCCTAGACATGCGGTGACCGTGTTTGCACCCTCAGCTATTGTCCGCAATGGACGCCTACCCGGAAGACTACGTCAATCACAACCTGCCTCTAGTCCTACTCTCGGGGCTAGAGGTGACCTCGGGAGATGAAGCTGGACCTTCCCTCGATTATCCCTTACTCGCAGAGAAAGGCCCCAAGATATTTTCGGATTTCCCCCGTTAAGTGGGCCGGTTGCGGAAGACTTGCGGGGCGTGCTCTTGGACGAGGATGGCACCCGGATGCCTTGGAGAGCGGCCCACGGCTCAAACGAGGCCCCCTCGGCGCCGCAAATAAGATACCGGATTAAAAGCATTGGTCGTGTTAGTTACAGTCGCCATCGAGTTTTCTATCGCCGCGACGAGGCACTAACAGCTCATAGTCCTACCAGCTTCCACCGAGGAAGGCAGATCCCCCGCAGCGCTCAACCCCGGCAAGCCCTAGTGCCAACTCAGAAGATGTACTACCACCATCTCATACAATCTCAAATCTTCATTCACCAATATCTCCGCTTTCACCTGAATCGCCCACCTTCCCCGATGGCCTGCTCACGCCGTTGTGGGTAACGAAGCACCAGGATCTCATCCCGGCCGCGGTCATCAATTTCTTCCCGTTCTCCTTGGATCCCAATATGAACTCGCTCCGTGACAATCAACTGAAAATTGAGATCAATGGCTTGAAACAGGAATGGGTAGCTTCTGGGGCCAAAACACGATTCTTGGCGGTTTTGATATCAGAAGAGGGCGATGGGGGGTACATCGGCGAGGTGGACGATCGTGTTGCGGGGATTCGGAGAGCGACAAATCTGGATCCAAAGTCTGTTTTCATAATACCCCCCGATGCCACCACATCGGAACTGAAGGACTTTGTGAAGTCGTTATTCTCCCTTTTGCAACCCTCGGTCGTGGAGTACTACCGGGACCTGTCTAAACATGCCCGGCGGAAGCGCAACCGAAGCAGTATTCCTCCGCCAACCGCGCCACCAACCAGCGGAACCTCTCAAACCCTATCTTCCCAGGGGTGGAATGTCCGATATGAATTCAAGCTCGGAATTTTCGCCGAGTTCCGTCAGGAGATGGATGCTGCCTGTCGCAATTATGAGAGTGCATATGAGACCCTGTTTGGCCAGGAAGTTTTCGAAAACATTGCAGGCTGGAATCCTCGTTTCGATGATGCTCGTCTTTTGGGCGATGCTCTGGCCATCCGTATCATTCGCTGTCTCTTGTGGACAGTTCAAACTACATCTGCGGCACGATTCTGGGTCGACCATAGACTGCGCACGAACGATATTGTCGATAGAAGAGGCAAGGGTAGTAAAAGCTACGGATGGGAAGCCTGGGAAGCACGTTGGTCCATGATCATGGCCCAGCTAATGCGCCGAGCGGGAATTCCCTTCTCGTCTTCTGAACTCTCGAATGACGAACCACAGCATCCAGTCATCTTTAATTATCCGGAAAGAACCATCCCCATTGGCGAACCTGTCAATCCGTGGGAGCAGCTTCATCACGAAGGCTATTGGCTGCATCGCTCAGCTAGGCATACAATGAGTCGCCGACTGCTCGCTGAACAGATACCGGCCGAGGATCAGGTTCCTCCGGGCCAGTCTCCGGCTTCTCAAAATGCCAACAAATCCTATTTGTACGATACCTATTTGGCACCCGAGCCACACCTTGAAGCAACTCGCCCGGGGCAAACAGGATTTGATCACTCTAGACTGGTACTGAGCACCCTTCAAGATGCTCTTGAGGAATTCTCAAAGCGGCAACAAACTCGAAAAGTGGAAAGGCTGAGTCTTGAGCTGGCCGAAGAGTACATGCGCGTTGGCTCGTGGTCTGAAGCACACAGTATCCTTCAGCCCCGGTGGTCATCCCTTAGCTGGCGCGGAGCCGGCTGGTGGCATCTAATGGAAAGGTTTGCATGGGCTCTGAGGGAGTCAGCCCTGCGCGTGCAGGATAGTGAAACCGTGTTGCGGGTGGATTGGGAGCTTCTTAGCAAGGGTAAGCCACGAGCTCGCGTTTCTATTCGCAGCGAGAATACAAAAGCTCATTTTGTTATCCAGTTTTCCTTCCTCGGCCAGCCTGGCATTACGACATTCACAAAAGCCTTGAAGGATTTGACTCGGCAAAGCCGAAACCTTCAGTGGCGCTACGGGCGGAGGATGTCATGACAAGCTGTAAGTCAACCCATGACATTTTAAATGCTCAGAATCTAATTCTCGGTGGCCTGTAGTGACCGCCTCGCTCATATTTGAGAAATCCGAGGGCAATGTCGGTGAGCCCTTGCAGGCTCAGCTTACTCTCTCATCCTTCGCTCACAAGTCGTGCACTCCTATTAAGCTCTCCGAGGTCAAGCTTGTCTTCGAGGGATGCCTCCGGCCTTTAAAGCTTCAGTCTGACCAAAACCAAGATGCCGATACCACAACCCCGTGCTGCATCTCATCAATACCACTCCGTGAGCCCAGCGGCCCCGGTGATCCAAGCCTCCAGTCCCCAACTGGTGCTTTGCCTACGCTGATTGGCGTGGCCGATTTGACAATTGGACCCTCCCAGGCCAAGGTTTTCAATCTTACGTGCATCCCTCGCGAAGCCGGCGAGGCACAAGTCACTTCTATTGCAATGTCTGTGGAGGAAGAGAAGTTCGACCTCACGTATGTCATCACAGATCATAGTGTGCGGGAGTCCTACTGGTGGCAGCAAGCCAAAAAAGGGCCATCCCGTCGCCGAGTTGGCAAGGACCGGGATACGGGGCGTTGTAGAATCCTGCCAAAGCCCCCCAAGATTCGCATCTCGACTCCCAACCTCAAAGACACCTACTATACCAATGAGAAAGTCGCTCTGCAAATCAGCATACACAATGACGAAGACGAAGCTGCAGATGTGTCAGCCGAGATACGACTCTTTGGCAGCCCAGAATCAGCAGCGAAGCTCCAGTGGCTAAATGGCGAAGATAGTCGACCGACCGAGTCAGTAGCAAGCTCTCCTACAGAAGGCTCGGCTCATTTCTTAACGCAAAATGCCGGGGTGATGGCGCCTTCTTCTGAGAGGGATCTCATCGTCGTGCTGGCTGATACCCAGGATGCTGGCAAATATGCACTGGAGATTTCCGCCATTTACCACTTAGTGTCCGATGTTCAAACGCCGATTATCAAGACCATCACCGTGGATCTTTCCTTTGTTCGACCGTTCGAAGCCAACTATGATTTTCTTCCCGACATTCACCCCCAACCCTGGCCAAATTTCTTTTCGGTTGGGGACGAGCTGGTTGGGGACGGCTCCACAGCTACCCCTGGTGGCTTGTCACAAAGATGGTGCCTCAACTCCAAGGCGGTATCATTTGCGCTGGATGCTCTCGTGATTGAGAAGATGTCGTTAAACCAGCTCAATCTCACCGGCGGTGCTGTATGCAACATCGAGCCAGAAGTTCTCGTCAGCCCGGAAGCAGCACGCATTGCACCCGAGGAGCTGCGGGAGTCCAATTTTTTCCTTGATATCCAAAAGCTGGCATTGGGGGACCGTCGACCTATAGCACTCAACTTTGCTCTGGAGATTGCATGGCGCCGTGAATCCGGAAGTGCAACTAACGACATTGAAAATGAGGTGACCACCACTACTCTTGAGATTCCGCGTTTTGTCGTTCCGATGGGCGAGCCCCGCGTTCTTGCCTCGGCATCCGCATCCAGTGCCTTGCCGGGTCTAATCCACCTGGAATACACGCTGGAGAACCCCTCTACCCACTTTCTCACCTTCAATTTGATGATGGAAGCGAGTGAGCACTTCGCTTTCAGCGGGGCCAAGACCACCGTTGTCCAGCTTGTTCCACTCAGCCGTCATACCGTGGGGTACAATATTCTGGCAGCAAGACGTGGGCTTTGGATCCAGCCTCAGCTCGTGGTCATCGACACCTATTTCAACAAGACCCTTCGGGTTCTTCCGACGGGTGACATGCGTGCTGACAAGAAGGGCGTCCTAGTTTGGGTTGATGCAGAGGATTGAGCCCGTCATGAGTGTGTTTGGTCGGATGAGTAGGATGAACATGATGACCAGATGAGACATCTATGTCAAAATATATGTACATTTCCCGGAGAGAGATTCTTGTGTAGCCAACCTCGAGGACTATGAAATCTTCATGGTTGACCATCCTCCGTTCTTTAAGCTGTATATAAACATCCGATTGTTTCTTACAATATTCATAGTTCATGTATGTTGATGTCAACCAGTGAAGGATCCTTTATCGGTCACGTGGACAAACCCTTATCGGCATTCGCCCCGAAACGGCTAGCGGCGATCGGGCGTCGCAGCTCTCTCCGCGAGCTTCGTCACTTCTGCTCGTGCCGCTCAGTACAGAGAGCAATCTCTCCAAAATTGCTGTTGTGAACTCTCCCAGCCCGGCTTTGACCGAAGATCTCATCATACCACCGTCAAGACCTCATTCCCCTCCTCAGCATTCCTCCCCACGCGCCACCGGCGTGTTTGAACCGACACTCTCGTTGAAGACCCGTAACCATGACGACCCAAGCCGCGCTGATTGCCGATACAATTGTCGGCATGAAGCGAGCATTGAGGAGAGAACGGGATGGTACGTTTGATTTCGACCGTGCTCGCGCGGATTGAGTCCTGTCGCTGACGTCTTGTTCTCGCAGATTCGGGCCCAGACGACCCTATCATGCAGCCGACGAACCGCGGGAACAAAATGAAGGCGAATGCAAAATATGTTCGTGAGGGAGCCATGGGATACATTGACGCGGAAGATTTCTACAAAGAGGTGCGTGGTTTTCTGCTCGTTGCCGGGCCGTGGGGGGCACATCGCCGCGCGCGCTTCAGATTACCTGGAACTGACAGTTGCTGATCTTTTTCTCGTGTAGAAAATCGAACACGCCGGTCATACTCGTCATATCCTTCGGCGAAATCCACCCCGCTATGACTCCGAGGGTGAGGAACTCCTGGAGGAGGATGAAGACTCTGAGGCTGACACCGCCGCGGCTGAGGAGAACCCGTTTTCGGGAATTGCACTTGAAAGTCGGTGACCCCGTTGTTGTTACGAGCCGATGATCCATGTGGTCAGGATGCTGACCGTGATGATCTATAGCGCTGTTGTGTCCTCTGAAGCACCCCTCCGAACTACCGACGCATCCCTCCTTGTCCCAACCATACACTTCCGAGGCCCTTCAACACATGGCAGTCGCCGTCGAGGAGAAGTTGCGACAAGAGCGTTCACTCCTATGGCGGGCTCGAAATCTCCACCAACAGTTTCTGGGTGACGGTGGCTGGATGCCATGCGGTGCTATGGAGACCGATCACGATCGTTGGATCTTTGAGCCGAGAATCGTGGATGATCACCAAGAGATACCCGCGGAACAACAGAGGCAAAGCAGAATGGGAACACCGTCTGCAAACGGGGCTTTCAACGGCGCAGAAGAGGCTCCTTATCCCGCGGAATCTACACGGGAAGTGCAGCAGGCCCCGAACGGAGTCGCAGGCGATGATGTTGAAATGGCCGAAATTCACCAAGAGCCAATGAAGGAACTCAAGTCGGAGGAAGCCGATGCCCCGGTCAATGACCTCCCGCCGCATCCCTCGGGGGAAAACGATTCGGCTCAAGAGGGCAAATCCAATCATGCAGCAGATGAAGGCGAAGTAGGTGGAAATCAAGAGGGAATGGATACCTCCAAAGATGGCGAGAAAGCCGACACCGAGACCCGACGCGAAGGAAATGAGGACGAAACCGAACATGATGCAGAGATGCACGAGGGATCTTCGCCTGAGCCGCTGCGACGCATGACGACGCGTGCCCAGACAAATGCCACTCATACGGGCAACCAGTCTCCCATCTCTTCTGCCGATACATCCAGCACTCTCCCCGTGCCTCACCCCCTCTTCCTCATCCCTAATAATGTTCGCCCGGACGCCAACTTTGGCCTTCCCGCTGCCGAGGCCGAGGAGACCCGCCGTCTCCTGTGGTCTTACATCCAGAAGCAAGAAGAGACGGTGCGTGGATTCGAACACATGCTCAACTCCCTGCTCCGGGCCTGCCACATGAAAGCCGACGTGCTGGAGTGGTGCAAGGCCGAGGGTCACGTCGGCGAGATGAGCGATGGTGAGGACTGGTACGACCGCGAGAAATGGGGCCTGGCCGAGGGCGAGGATCTCAAGAAGGGCACGGACGAGGATGAAGTCGAGACAGTCGACGAGAGTCGAACCACGGCCAAGAGAGGCCGTGGGCGGCGGGCATGAGACTTTGATATGTGTCTTATCCTCGCGTCTGTTCGTCTGGTTCCTCTTGTCTTTTTCATAGCGTGGTGTTGGTGGAATGTTTAGTCAATGGTGGCGATGCCCTGGCCCGTGCAATGTCGATATACCCTTTGGAGAATGGAAATAGTCAAAATTTATACTGTGTTCTACGAGAATGTGTCATGGCAAGTCTTCGTATAGCCATGAATAAAATCAGGAAAGCATCAACAAGAATCCTCTGGATGAACTGAATCTATATGACTCCCCCGGTGCCAACTATATGACATGCCACAGCGGGCTCAGAACAGCCCTATCAAGAGCCCGACATCACCCCAAGTCTACAGACCACCCGCCTTGCAGATCTTCGCAGCCTCCGAGACCCGTTTCGCATATCTGTCGGGGTACGCAGATCCCTGGACCCTCTGGCAAAGCTTGCCCACATTCATCGTCTTCCAGCCGCTGATGCTCTTCATTTTGGCAAAGAATTGGGCGGCAGATCTGGCCGCGTCCATACTGGCCGCGATGTTCTTGTAGTACATGGCGCGCTGTTGGAAGATACCCACGCTGTCATGGTCGGAACCGACGGCGTCGTGGGGATACTTGAGGGACTCGGGGACAGCCTTGTTGGCATAGATCAGGATATTCGACTAGAGAAAGGGCAGTTTTAGTTGAGCTCATGTGGGATGCATGTCAGCCCTACCTCGACCAGTGCGGTTGCAATTGCCGCCGTGCAGCCCTGACGCCCCAAGTTCTCTTTCTTGGCCTCGCCGATGATGGCTTTGGCGTGCTTGGTCTGCGTCTTGTTGAGACCCGGCAGGTTTCCACTGCCCCCGCTGCTGCCACCGTCGCTGCTCCCGTCGCAGCGTTTGGTGACATAGTCGTTTTTGCCGGTCTTCACGTAGTAGTCGGCTACATAACAGCCGTCCGAGGTCTTGTCCCAGATGTTGTTGCCTTTGACATCAGTGCCGGTGGTCTGGCAGCTGACGGAGACGTCAGATCCCAACTTGTAGGTCTTCACCACGGAGTGGCTGGTGCCAGGACCGGAGCGGCAGTTGACGGTGCTGCCGATGATGGGGTAGGCAGTGGTCAATGGCAGGGCCACGGCAGAGAGGATCAGAAGTGGGAAGTACATCTTGGATGTCAGTGAGAGAGTATAGACAGTAATGAATCGATGGTGAGGATTCAAGATGATTGATCGTGCTGGAACAATAACTTAACGCGAGAAATCTGCTTGTATTTATAGTGCATCTCCTCAGCGTAGATGCAATCGAAGCGAGGCATTGCTGCCATCTCTTTTCTGTAATCAAGCTGACGGCCCTGGCCGGAGCTCGTAAAAGATGAAGCCATTCGTATCCAAGAGCCCATACTCATGTCGTATGCGGAGATGAGCACCGGGAGGATTGGACAGATGGAGGCCGGGACTCGAGATTTGGTCCCACGCTAGTATTTTTTGGCTGCACATTCTCGTATCTCGGCCAGATGGGATTGTGGGCGATGCAAGTGAGAGAAGTTGCGAAGATGGAACGAGGGATGGCGTTGCTTGGCGTTCGTGTTCCTGAGAAAAGCCATGGCAGGCCTAAAAATAACCCGAGATCGAGGACAAACAATCCATGTTCGTATTCACGAGGCTGAATAATGGATCCTTTCGGTGTTGGCAGTCGAGATTGATGTTGACAAGGCTGAATCTTGTATGCAATTCTTTGCATACGGTATGATCTTGGCTGCGTTCAGTGATCGGACCGACATCTCTCTTTTACTGTTTATTTCTTTGCATCTTGGTAGATATCGTATCATTGAGCTAATCTAGGACTCCATTGGGTCCTGCAGTCGAGCCGATGATGCTCTGCACCATAGCCATGCTTGTATGACAGACCCAAGCGAATGATCGCATCTCAAGTAGCAAAAGGCTTCAGTGCACATTCGTCCATAAAACTGGCTCATCAATATCCCGAAAAGCACGTCTACATAGAATGGGCTGGTCATAATTGCATCGGAAGTTATTGTCGCTATGGGTGGAGAGAGTATAGAGTCGCGTAAGGGAAAGAAAAGGAGGGTGCATGCACCCGATGGCCGAATCTATCGTCTACTTTTCCAGCATCGTTGAAGATTTGAATGCGCCGGTGGGCCGCGGAGTTGCCATCTTCAGTGGGCCAGGCCGGGTTCGGGTCGATGGGTGAGGGCGTTGGTCATCTCGGGGCCGGTCCCGAGTGGTTTCATGCGTGGGTTGAGGATGTTGAATGTCCAAGCCAACCCTTCTTATATCCACATGTCGTTTACTGCTTCTTGCCGCCCTGCTTCTTGGCACGCTCGCGCTCACGCTTGGCGTAGATCTCGGCAGTGAAGGGGCTATCGTGATCAGCTGGCTTCTAACGATCATCGACGCGAAGAACTTACTCCTCCCACTGCAGAGCGAACCAATATACCACAAAAACCTCGGCAGTCAGCAATATACCGGCCACCTTGCCGTGGTAAAGCGCAACCCCCAGGAAGTTCAGAGTGCTTCCCCAATACATCGGCGAGCCGGTCACGTTGAATGGGAACCCCATGACGGGGGCATCCATAAGGATGCCAAAGTAGTCACCCAGGTAGGTGCCAGTCACACCAAGTGCCCACATGCTGGAAAGAACCAGGACCGAACCCGTGGCGAACAGGACACCACCCACGATGGGTTGGTGCACTGGGGCGTAGAAGGGCTGATCGGCGAGGGCCAGTTGGTAAATATGATCACGCAGGATGCCCAGCGAGAAGATGGCGGCGGCAAGGACATAGCATCCCCGATAGGCACCCCCAAACAGCTTGGTCAGAACGTGGTGGTTGTATTCTGTGCGGGCCAGAGTTAGCCAGGTTGCCAATGTATTGTAGAGGCAATCTCGAGGGGAATTGGCACGAACCTGCACGAGCAGCCACGCTTGAAAGATTGATCAGCTAAATTTCACTTCCAACAATTCCTCCATGGAAAGAATCACCTACTTCCAAAAGATGGGGTTGAATGCAATGCTCGCGACGGCCACTGCTGGGGTCAATCACATGCAAATTTGAGATGAGCGGGGAAGGTCGACGTACCGGCCAAGGACGGAGCGGAGAGATTAACAAAGTCACCGAGGCTGGCCATGGTGTCAGTTCTGGTGGGGATCGATGGAAGGTGAGAAGAGTTCAAAGGTACAGAAGAGGGGAAGCTAGATGGAGTCGACGTCCATCGATTAAGTAAACAGAGCAGCAGATTTCCCGATGCGGTTAGCCTTGCCTTTTTGGGCCACCGCCTAACTAACTAACACGCGGTCTCGTCATGGTTAGTAATCGTGTCTAGCTAGGGTAAGTAACTATGTGGTGGTGATGTATATAACTTGGAGATGGATGCGTATTGGAGTGAACCTCAGAGATCAGATTTGCCAAAGAGGCACTAAAAACACCATTGATCTTGCAAAATGTACGACATTTCCAACCTCGAGAATTAACGTGACCAAAACCCTGGCAATCTTGCGGGGCGGTCAAGCGGTCCGGGGGAAAAAGAGTTGGATTTCAACTGGCATGATTCGACCTTTTTCGATTCTTTGATGCCTTTGGCTGGGGAAGCCTCTTGGATTAGACAAGTTTGAAAGCTCCGGAATTTCAATCTCTCCTTCTTCCAACAACTCCGCTGTCAAATGTTCAGTCGAGCTCCGCACTCCTGATCTGCCCCGAGCGGCCGTCATGAGATCGGGAGCTCTCATGCGTGCCTGGGGAGAATGGCCCTATATCGTCGTGATCTGCTCTTAGCAGGGCTCAGTGGCTTCATTGCTTGGGGCCTGGTTGTACGCTGGTGGCCGATCCTTCGGTATCTGGGGTATGCCCTGACCCTGGGCATCGTGCTGACGTCTGCCGCTTTCCTCGCCCTCATCTTATACACCACGCGATCGCAACACCAAACCTACAGCCCTAAGAATGTCTCCGTCGCGTTCATCACCCCCAATAATTGGCGCAGGGAGGTTTTGAATACCCGGAGGAGTACCCGATACCGTCCGCGGCCTCTTTATCCCGAATCCTTTGTTGTGTCGGAGGAGATCGATGCGTTGCTCGCTCTCGTCACCAGAGACTTTGTATCCTCATGGTATCACAACATCAGTCCAAGCCCCACGTTTGCGAATGAAGTCGATCGAACCATCCGCGTGGCCCTCGAAAACTTCCGAGATAGGCTATTGGCGGAGGATCTGGTATCATTGGTCGTCTCGCGGGTTTTCCCCATCATCACGGCACACCTGAAGGAATTCGATGTAGCTGAGCGCTCAGTACGTGGACGAAATCTCAATCGAAATGTCACAGAGTCCGAAGAGCTAGATTTGGCCGTTGCCAATAAGTTCCGGGAAGGTCGCCTGCATCCCGCCGTGGCTCTCTCTGCTTCGAACCAGAAACAGGTCCAGCAGGAATACTTGCGCCGGATTGCTGTGGGGCTTCTGCCTCAGCTGTTTCCGGAGAGCGTGCTCAACAGCAGGATTGTCACCGTCCTAATTCGCGAGATCATCTCTTGCGCAGTGTTGCTCCCCTTAGTTACGGCAATCTCTGATCCAGACACATGGAACCAATTGATGGAAGCATATGGACGAACAGCCCTGCAAGACCGGAAGACGGTGCGAAAGCTGCGGGCGGCATTGGATGAGCATGCATCCCCTACGCCCAAATCCAAGCACGGGCAGCCATTTCCACGACTGGCAGCCCACGACTCGGAGCGGGTCTTTGAACGCTTTGTGCGAGCTATCCGCCGTTGCAATAATCTGTCAGATGCTCGCCGATTTCGTGCGCTTGTCACCAGTCAGTTGAAACGAGAAAGCATGGTTGATGGCCAAGACCAGGTTTATCTCCGGCGCCTTGAGACAGGCAAGCGGGTTTTAGACCAGAAGGTTGTCAAACTAGCCACGTCAGAGCATCATCCTCATCCACGATCGGCCACAAAACATGCCCGTCACGATAGCAAGTCCACGATAAACGAGTCTTCCCTCGTGGATGTGATGCACAGTGCATCTGGTCTATCCTATTTTATGGAGTTCATGGACCGCCAACATCTGATGACTCTGGTCCAATTCTGGATTGTGGTTGACGGTTTTCGAAACCCCTTAGAAGATGATTTTGGAGACGAGTCCTCCACTGCCTCCGTATCGTGGACTACGAGTGATCGGAATGACATGGCACTCCTGAGTGAAACCTATCTGTCTAAGCCAGAACTCAAAGTCTCCGATGAGTCCCGCAAAACAGTCAAGGCTTTTTTGAGCGCTGGAAAACGCGCCACGCCGGAGCAATACTACAAGGCCCGGACTGTTGTCTTGATGACCCAATCGGCTGTCTTGAATGAGATGGAAACCATATACTATCCAAAATTTAAAGATTCCGATTTATACTGGAAATACCTCGCGTCGGACGAGGCCTCTGGTTCTCGGGCGCCGGCTCCTCAACCATCACCACCAGAAGTTACCATCGACCCACCGGAGAGGCGTCCACTTCCCCCTCTTCTCTCTCGAACGTCATCTCAGCCGGCTACTAAACCGACCAAGGACCTTCGCAGAGCTGCCGTTTCATCGAGTGATGTCCGGGGTATGGGGAAGCTCTTTGATGACGACGATTCACCACGGCGATCGCTAGACTCTGAACGATCGGCACCTCTTTTCGATGATGATTACGACACTGATCAGCTTGCCATGTCCACTCATAGTGTGGGCAAGGACTCGCACAGTGGGGACAATGATGCTCCCCAGAGTGAGGTTCTCGAAACCATGGGTGCAGCTCTGAATGAAATCATCACGAATGAGCCGAGAAATGAAATAGTGGAAGAATTCAAAAGCAACGATGACTCCTCGCCCTTGTTTGAGCAGGAGCGACCAGAAAATTCACACCGGGCCTCTTCTGAAGCCTCTAGGACGGAGACTCGCCCCGTTGACAAGTCGAAGAAAAGCATTGCATCGCTAGGTCTGGTGGACCATGGATCACGACACGGGGTTTTTGACAATGATCTTTTCCCAGATCAGCAGAAGTTCATTGAGGATGAATACGAAGAACCAGTTGGCGGGGGCGAAAACGATCCAGCCGATGAAGTTCACGAAGCCGCACCCGGTGATCTTGGTCTCACGGAGGCAATCGAAGCGCTCACGGTCGAGATCGACAAGCTCACCTCACAGGACTCTGTGGTTGAGGCATTGACCCGAAAGGCCGAGCTCACCAATAACACGGCGGAGCTGCGTATCTTGAACAAATCCAAGACTAGTATCCAGCGTGAAATCCAGCGCAAAGAGATGCAACGGCAGCAATATATCATACAAGAAAGTGACAACAGTTTGTATGGTCGATCCACCGTGCGAATCAAGTCGATTGTGGCTGGCAAGGAAGAGGAAGATGGTCGCGAATTCGCCATGTGTAAGATAATACTTCTGACTTCTTCTCGATGGGATCAGCTGACGTTTGAGAAAAAGATGTCGTTGAGGTGCAGCGCAAGGCCGGAGAGCAAATGCCTGCCGCTTCGTGGGCCGTGGCTCGTCGGTACAGCGAGTTTCACGAGCTCCACCAGAAGCTTCGATTAAGTTATCCTTCCGTCCGACATCTTGAGTTTCCCCGTCGGCGTGTCGTCATGAAACTACAAAGGGAGTTTCTACAGCGTCGACGTGTCGCCTTGGAAGCATACCTTCAAAAACTGCTGCTTCTTCCCGAGGTCTGCCGCAGTCATGACCTGCGAGCATTCCTTTCTCAACGAGCGATCCTGCCCCGTCAGGATCCCAACGCCCGTGGCAGTGAGAGTGAAACGAAGGATCTCGTCACGCGCATCTATAACTCCGTTGCTGACGGCATGGATGACTTTCTCGGCAACTTTGGAGTACTCGATCAACTTTCCACGGCCGGGCAAAATCTTATCTCGGCTGCAACCCAACAAGCCAGCTCTAGCGTCGCTCCAGATGTGGGTCTTGCCACCGAAGACGCTGTGACAAGTGCCGAGGCGGAGGCGGAGATGAGCGCCTTTGAGGATCGTGAACTCGAGCCCTTCATCAAACCCATCTGCGATCTCTTCTTGGAGGCGTTTGAGCTCAACCGAGGTAACAATTGGCTTCGCGGTCGTGCGGTCGTGGTCGTCCTTCACCAACTCCTCGGTGGTACGATTGAGCGTAAGGTCCGCGACGGCGCGCGTACTCTCTTCCGGGAAGACTCGCTGCTGCGATATCTCGCGCTGGCCCGGGACACTCTCTGGCCCGGGGGTGTCCTGCGCCAAGTTCCTCCCCGTTCCACCCCCGACCGTCTCAAGAGCCGTGCCGAGGCGACGGTCGTGTTGGCCACCTTGGTTCCCGACCTCGCGGCCAATGTGGTCGGCCGTGCCAATGCCCAAGCCGCCGCGCGTCGCATTTTCGCGACCTTGAACAACCGTCCTCTGAACACACACCTAGCTTTTACCCTTCTCGATGAGGTGGTTCTTGTGCTCTTTGGCAGCCGGGATCTTGGTCGCGCCCGTTGATGATTATGTGATTGTGGTATTTGTATTCTGTGACCGGTTCCAGCGTTTCCCCGCCTGCATAGTTTATGATTGTCATTAGCGAGATTAGCGAGGATTGTTTCTTTTCACGTATATGCTCTTCATCTCTGCAGCGTACTCTTGATTGCTGCGTAGGAATCCCGTGACTTTGTAGTTGGCGCTATACGAGACTAAGCGCGGGTTGTGGGCCACGGTGGATACGCATTGCTTAATTGTACATCGCTGTTCTCCATCTTCTCGCTATTCCTCTCTCGCAATCGGCAAGTGGCTTACAGCTCATTATTTTACTCTCCGTCTGATGCCTACCCTACTGGAACAATCCTGGGAATTAGTGGATTTCTGGAGTGATACAAAGGAGTGAGCGGAACACGAGCGGAAACGACCGAATACACCGCGCACGGCACAAAAGCCCAAGTTCACCCCGCGCCCTCTCTTAATTCTTGTTTCTACATTCCGGACCCAGAGGAGAAACACGCAATTGCAGAGCAGCCGATCGGGATCCCGGTTAGGGAGGGGAAGCCATACCGTTGAAAGATAAAAAGAGTGAGAATATCAAGTCACAGAAGGGGGAGTCCACTCGGGAGCAGAGCTTCACCCGAAGAATCAAAGGCAAAGAGGGAAAGAAGAAGAAAGAATGGACGGCAGGAATCCACGGGGACGCGTGCCCTGACCCGGAGTCATGGGGAAACCCCGACCTATGCGGCCTCGTCCTTGTTCTTCTTTTTGGACTTCTTGGAGCTGGGCTGTTGTTGTCCAGTCTTCTCCTTCGTCTGATGCACGATCAAGCGTGTCCAGCACTCATCCTTGTCCCACTCGAAGCCAGCGAGGTAGGGTTTTTCTAGCTCATCGTCCGCCTGTACTTATGAGTATCCGATGATTGTGCATTGACAGGACAGGAACTTGCCTTCTTCTTGAACTGTTTGTAGATGGCGTCTAGTGCATCCTTGATGGTGACACCCTTCAGGTTCCGGGCAGTCACCTCCAGGCCAAGGGGGAAGTGCAGGTCAATCTTCTTGACGGGGGGATTGATGAGTTGCAGTTTGAGGATATCTTGATCCTCGATGGTTTTGGGGGACGTGTTGAGTTTCCTTGTGGAGTCAGCATGACCGGCGTGATGAAGGTCAGCCCATCATAGAGAACATACCATCCTGTCTTTTGGGTTTCGATGGGGAGAGTGATCTCAATCTTCTTTTCCTCTACAAAGCAATGAGTGATGAACCTGATGAATGAGAAGTCCCGAACGCACCAAGATCCTTGATGTTCCAGACATTGTCTGATTGCGAGGAGGCCCGTCTGTGGGTTCTTTTAACCTCTTTCTCAGTAGTATCGGGGGCCTTCTCTTCTAGAGACAGGCCAGCGATGGCAGAATCGACTTTGGTAAGTGGAGCAGACATGGTGTGGGATGGAGAAGATGAAAGGGGGAGGAATAGAAGAGAAGAGGAGAGGAAGAGGGGGAAGAGCAGGTGACCAGGGCGGGGGTGGATGTCATATACTTTGCCATTTCACACCATCTCGTCAGGGAATCGGCGGAATTCTATTCTTTGACCCTGGCTCCTCTCTTCTGATTCGTTCAACTATCCACATTTTTTGTCCTCTCTTCTCCTCCGTCAACGGAATCCCCGGATCACCACTGACATCAGGATGGTTGGTTCCCGTACCAGCCAATCTGTGTGCTGCACCCCGCATTCCCACTCCCAACTCCACTTGGCTGGATTTTTGGACTGTCTCGAGATCCATCGTAGCTCTCTCATCACGCCATGAGAAGCTATTTCAAAGCCATCAGCCCATTACTCTATGAAATTCTGCAGATCACCTGATGTCATGCACACGCGACACATCGGCCCACTGCAAAGTACGACAACCGACCCGCATGGCTGAGGAACTGAGATAGATGTCTACCGAGTAAGACATTCGCGAATCCCATCATACGATGGACTTCTTCCTCGTCCTGGAAGCACTCCAGAGCATCCGACGGCCCTGCGTCATCAGTCTCGCAGTCGATCTGGAACAATGCAGCCGAGTGGATCCGTCCCCACTCCGGGCCCGACCATATGCACTCCAGTTTCCCTCCGCGGTATTCTCCTTGGTCAATGAGAAAGTTTGGCCGTGTTAAATCATTGTCAATAAACATCCGTGAGGAAGGACCGGCCATTGAGAATGGAATCGAATGGTAAGTGACCTTGGAGATGAAAAGCTTGGCAACCTTGGCTCTGCCCGGGGAGAGCACCGACCGAAGCCAACTGACGTACGCATTGATCCCCATTCACAGCAATGCTTCTATAGACCAATTGAATGGTAATTGCAAATTCCAGCCCTCATCAGTCCACTTTTGGATCGTGCTATCTCCTTCACCTTGGCAGAGTAATGATCTCTCTTCGAAGATATCAATAAATTGAATGCTCACTTCAAAACTCTAACTCAAATCTTTAACCTGAATTCTCTCTCTTAATCTGAGCCAAATATCAAAGATCAGTTATCTCAAAGTCACAAGGGTGGTAGAGGAGAACGGCGGAGAGCATCCGTATACATCAACGGTATATGATTGAGGATCAAAAGCGCTCATACAACATGGGACATTAAGATAGCACTTAAATACAGTAAATCTACTGCTGTATTCATTTTGCACGCCAAGCTACCTTCATCTCCATCATCACGCCTTCGATACCCAACGACTGGCGGTTAGTGAGCGATCTGGTCCTCTGGCAGTAGCAGCCCTCCTTCGACCAGTTCAAAAAAGCAGCATTCACTGGAATTTTTAATTCCAACAATTGCGTGAATGAACCGCCACAAACTCGACCCAAATGCGCCTGGAGACCTCTGTATAGTTCGCGCGGGCGGTGAGCACAGCTTTTCTGCCGGGCCAAGCATCGCGCATCGACTCAAAGCGGCGTCACTTTTTCCAGCTTTGTCCACCCGCCAACTCCTTCTTCTTCCTCCTCGAATTTTCTCTATCACTTCTGACTCACTGCTTCTGGTCTGCTCTCTCACCCTCGAGTGTTTTCGCTCTCCAATTCTTTTTTGCACCGGGAGCTCTCCCGCGCCTTTCCAGATGTCCCTCTTCACCGGCGGCGCGTCCGCATCGGCCGGTCAGACCAACACGACCGGCGACATCTCCAAGGATGTGACCTTGAACCACCCGCCGGAGGATAGTATTTCGGATCTCCGATTCTCACCCACCTCCGATCATCTGGCTGTCGCGTCATGGGACAAGAAGGTCCGCATCTACGAAATCAATGATCAAGGCCAGAGTGAAGGGAAAGCTCTCTTTGAACATGAGGGTCCTGTTCTGAACTGCGCCTGGTCTCCGGTAAGCTGCCCCCGTTTTGTACCCGGTGGGCTTGGACATCCGCAACTAACGCGTGTCTCTCAGGATGGAACCAAGGTCGTTGGTGCCGGTGCCGACAAGGCGGCTCGCATGCTAGATCTCGGCGCCAACGCGACAACCCCCGTACAAGTGGCCGCCCACGATGCCCCCATCCGAAGCTGTCATTTCATGTCCAACCCAGCGGCCGGCGGGTCTCCACTTCTCGTAACCGGCTCGTGGGACAAGACGGTCAAATATTGGGACCTGCGACAGTCGAACCCCATCGCAACTCTGGAATGCCAAGAGCGCATCTACTCCATGGATATCAAGAATAAACTGCTGGTGATTGCCACCGCCGACCGCTACATCAACATCGTGAATCTCGACAATCCGACCACCTTCTACAAGACCATGCAATCCCCTCTTAAGTGGCAGACGCGGGTAGTCAGCTGCTTCTCCGATGCCACGGGATTCGCTGTTGGCAGTATCGAAGGTCGCTGTGCTATCCAGTATGTCGAGGAGAAGGACTCGGCTTCCAACTTCTCTTTCAAGTGCCACCGCGAGAACCCGCCCAACACCCGGGACACCTGCAACATCTACTCTGTCAACTCCATCTGCTTCCACCCCGTTCATGGCACCTTCAGCACCGCCGGTGCCGACGGAACCTTCCACTTCTGGGACAAGGACGCCAAGCACCGCCTGAAAGGCTACCCCAGCGTTAGCGGACCGATCTCGAGCACCGCCTTTAACCGCAACGGTAGCATCTTTGCCTACGCGGTGAGCTACGACTGGAGCAAGGGCTACTCTCACAACACCCAGCAGACCGTTAACAAGGTCATGCTGCACCCTGTCCACCCGGACGAAACGAAGCCTCGTCCAAACACCCGCAAGCGGTGATCGAGACATGAGCAAAAAAGAGACTGGCTGATCGTTTTCCTTTTCTTTTTCTACTTTTGCGCTTCTTAGAGCGTCGAGGAGCCATCGGCGCTATGAGCATGTAATGAACTTCATCCATTCATATCGGCGTGTGTATTTCCAACAGAATTGCAAATCGGATCGTGGATCCTACCCTATACCAGATGCCGTTGCAGTAACTTGACCATGATAGATATGGTGGACGGGCCAGAGGAATACATCAATCGCCGGGGATGAGCATGTCGAATCAACATGGTAGGAGATCGAATAGCACAACTCTCTATGGAACAGATCTACGGTCAAAGTCCAGAAATAACCATATAACATTCAAATGCAACCCCCACTTTTATCCCGCAACACCCTTTCTCGTAGATTCATGGTATAGGTGAATGGTCAGTGTAATCCAGTCCCAATGCGTGCTCAAACCCGCAACCGTGACCCATCACCAAGATCCGTCGGAAACGTCTTTCACATTCCTCTTCGCCTCATGCAACATAAACAATCATGTCAGAATTTCGTCGTGGCCCTTCTACGAGGTCGGCAGAGTCACCTGGGAAACCCCATCGGCGACCTTGTCAACTGCTTCATCGTGCGGGCCATTGTTCGTCACGCTGGGACTCTCGGCACCACCCTTGGCCGAAGCCTCGACGCCGCCTGGCGCCTTGTTCTTCTTCTCCTTCTTCTTCGCCTTAGCGGCGGCCTTCTTGGCTGCGATCTTGGCAGCCTCGTCGGCCTTCTTTTGACGATCGGCCTGCGAGCCACCGTAGAGCTCGCGCCACTCGTCGGCCTTCTTCGGGTCAATGCGCGAGAAGAGGTATTGGGCCTTGCCGATCTTGTGACCGGGCTTAAGGCTGTTGGGCTTCCAGCCATCCTTGAGCTGGTCGAGGCTCGGGATGAGAAGGAAGGGCGCATCCAGCTGCTCCAGGATCGACTTGGAGGTGGTTGGCATGTACGGCGCGAACACGCTGGACAGTAAGTGGATCAGGTTCAGCACAGCACCGACGACTGCCGCGGCCCGCTCGGGGTCATTGGCAATCAAAGAGTTGTCCAGACGGTTGGCCTGGATCAGACCGTTACCGGCCTCGGCAATGCGCATCGCGGTTGAGACACCGGCGCGGAGATGGACACCCTCCATCTCCTCAATGTACTGGCGCAGAAAGACAGTGACCTCCTCCAGGAAGGGATTGAAGCTCTCGGGGATGGTGAACTCCGGAATGACAGATCCGTATGACGCAGTGACGAGCTTAATGACTCGGTTAACCAGGTTACCCAGCTTGGCCAACAACTCGCCATTGTTGGCATCCACAAACGGGCGCCATTCAAATTGCGTGTCGGCTCCCTCGGGACGATTCTTGAGCAAGTAGTACCGCCACACATCCGGGGGCACGTTGGTATCTCTGGCGTTGGTGCCGAAGACACCGACACCCCGCGACTTACTGAACTTGCCGTTCTCGTAGTTCAGGTACTCCGTGGCGCTCAAATGGTGGTTCATAGTCCAGCGGTCCCGGGTTCCAATCTGGGTGGCGGGGAAGATGACGCTGTGGAAAGGCACGTTGTCTTTGCCCAGGAACTGGTACAGCTGCACATCCTCCGGGTTGCGCCACCAGAGCTCCCAGTCCTTGGTGTAGTTGGCCGTGATGGAGGGGTATCCGATACAGGCCTCAAACCACACATAGAGCACCTTGTTCTCATATCCCTCGAGCGGGACGGGAACACCCCACTTCAGGTCTCGGGTGATGCCACGGCTCTTTAACCCTTCCTTCAACCAAGACTCGGTGATGACGCGCGAGTTCTTCGGCCATTCGCCCTTTCTGATTGACTCCGTCACCCACTTCTCCACCTCAGGTTGGAGCTTATCCAGCAGCAGATGGATGTGTTTTGTCTCCCGGCGCACCGGGGTCGCACCATCGAGCTTGCAACGAGGTTTGATCAGATCGAAGGGATCAAGGAGATTACCACACTTGTCGCACTGATCACCCCGCGCATCATCATAATGGCAGCGCGGGCATTCGCCCTCGACGTATCGGTCTGCCAGGAAGGAGCCGTGTTGCTCACAAAAGGGCTGTTCCGCGGTCTCCTCGCCGAGGAATCCGTTTTCATACAGGCGCTTAAAGATCGCCTGCGAGATCTCGGTGTGCTTCTCGGTAGGTGTGCGGCCGAAATGATCGAACCCGATTCCGAACCACTCGTAGACTTCCTGGTGAATCTTGTTGTACTTGGCGCATAGCTCCTGCGGCGTTACCTTCTCTTCCAGCGCCTTGGTCTCGGTTGCCGTGCCATATTCGTCCGTTCCACAGATGTAGAGGGTTGGGTGTCCGCAAGCCTTGTGATATCTTCCGGCGCATTAGCTTGGAGGTGCAAGCTTGGTGGGGGTGAGTCATTACCTCGCGAATACATCGGCACTCAGAACAGAACCGACAACGTTGCCCAGATGAGGCACATTGTTGACATAGGGCAGCGCGCTGGTAATTAGGATATTGCGCTCGCCCTTCTTGGGCAGGATTGGGTCTGACGCCATGATGGATGCGAAGTGATCGAGGGAGGGGAAAGCGGGAAAATCTAAAAGTGGGCTATCGCTCGTGACGTCCGCCCCGCATATCAGAAAAAAAAAAAGACAACCCTTCCCTTACTCGATTACGCCCCTTGCGTCTATCTGAAACCATGGAGTCGAATCTCCTGGACAGTCTCCTTGACCTGGAGGAGCAGTTCTACCAAGAAGGCTATCACTTGGGCGCGGCCGATGGCGCCGATGCGGGTTATACAGAGGGGAGTGTCTTTGCCGTTGAAAAGGGCTTTGAGAAATTCGTGGAAATGGGACGTCTGTACGGAAAGGCGCTCCTCTGGGCCCAGCGACTGGTCGAATCCAAGACAAAGACCGAAGAGTCCTCCGCGCAACCCGCGGGCACCGTCGATGCGTTGGGCCTCGATCCATCCATCTGCAAAGCAATGCCGCGTCTTCCGGCCCACAGCACGCGGTTGGAAAAAAACCTGTCGACCTTGCTGGAGTTAGTCGATCCAGCCACCTTGGATATGAACAATACCGAAGATGCCGTCAACGATGTGGATGAGCGGTTGAAAGGGGCCGCTGTCAAAGCCAAGCTCATCCAACGAGCTATGGGCGAAAACGACGAGCCCTTGGGCGCTGGCGCAACGGTCAAAGATGTGTCCAAGCCAGGTGATGGAACTGGTAGCATTGAAGATATCAGTTCCTTGAGTGTCCGCCATTGAGAAGAATCGACCTCGGTTCTTTCTCTTACAACATGCTTCAGCCAAGCCTTGCGGTTCCGTCAACTGGGCCAGCTTCCAAATGTGCTCCCGCTTTGAGGGATGTGCGGTATGGATACACCGTGTCCATTATACTGTATGGACTAGCTATTCATACATACCGAGAGGCTTGATGCCCCGAACCGCCGTCCACTCGCCTTGCCTAGTCCGGGTGCGGGGACAGCTCGACTTTTACAAAGAGCGGATTCCCTCCGGGGTCACTTGGGACAGTTGCTTCGCACAAAAGACGTATGCACGGTAGCTAAAGCTCACAGCCCAGTGGGTTCAGGCTTGACAGCTCGCCAGGCAGGTGGAATCGTGGCAGGCAATGTACGATAGAGTTGATGAAAGAGCTCGCAGGTCTCGAACAACGAGCTCTGAATTTCAGTTTGAGACTTTCAAGTGACTAGATGCAGGACAATCCATGTGATATCGGCACTGCCCTTTACCTTAATGGAACCGGGCTTGTATAGAACTTGGTTTTCTATGGATTTTGCAGGGATGAAAGCATCATGCCAGTCGATGATATTTTAGTCCAGTTGGCTATGTTCTCATGTACTCAATCATCTTTTAAGATCAAATAATAATTATCTAATATATTTGATTGTATATCTTTCTCCCCGAAACTAGTTAACTAGTTACAACCTCCGCACGCTTAGCTAAGCGCTGACGTCTTTCTGCATGCGGCCATGGGATTCCATCGGGTCAGCAAAGGCTCGCCGCGTTCAGAGCTCGAGGCCGAGTTCGTTCGTTTCGCGTCCGCAATCTCTCCTTTTCAAGATGAAATAACCCTTGGCCCTTGATTCTGAAACAAGCACGGATCGCTCCCGCAACCCCCCATCGCCCTCGCACGAGCATATATACCTCCCTGAATTCCGCGCTTTCAACTCCCAGAATTTCTTTGACACTCCTTCAAAGAGCACGCAAAGACCGGGCGATAGAAACCGGTTGGCGCCCAACTGCTCTTTGCGAACCGCTTCCACGACCTTCCCTAATCTCTTATCAGCCGAGTTCTGCCCCGCCGTGATCCTTTCCCCCCTGCTCAGTGTCGCGCTCGTCATTTCAGGCGACGATGATGCGTCGCAACTCGGATATTGAGATCCAGCTCCCCGATGCAGGGCCTACACCCCTGTCGCCGGTGTCCATGAACGAGTCCGACGTGGAAATGCTTTCCGAGGAACCCGCACCGCCGCTGACCCTGCCGCCACACATCGCCGCTCGCTTCTACCGCCGAAGCAGTAAGGCCCGAAGATCCTCTGCCGCGTCATCGCGACGGAGCTCGGTCTCTTCGTTACACTCGCATCATTCGAACGCATCCTCGCATGGCTCTTCCAGTGCCGACCATATCGCCCAACACCTACGCCGCACCTCCCTGCTCGAGAGTCGCAAAGCCAGACTGGCCGATCGTGCTCTGCACGTCGAAAAGGTCAGACTGCGCGCGGCCCTGGCAAAGGCGGCTACCCGGAACTTGCACAACGAGGAGCGCGCATTGGCAGCCCAGCAAGCACGGGAACGCCTCCTGGCCGACATCACGGCCAAGTGCGAAGATCAGGTGAAACGGGCCAAGAAGAAAGCCGAGGATCAGCGGGAGAAAAAGGCTGCCGAGTATGCTCGGCTCAGACTGGAAATGACCGAGAAGCTCGCCGAGGCAGAGAAGCGCCGGACGCTGTATCAGCAGACCCATCGGCGGCAACGCACCAGCAGCCTGCCTGCCGCGGAGGAAAAGAAGATGGCCCACGCAGTCACCAAATCGCTCACTCAAGACGCCGCTGCTCGGAAGATCCAGAGGGTCTGGAGAACGCATCATGCCAAGGCAGTTATGCGGGAGTTCCGGGCCCTCAATCTGACCGTTGACCGGATTCGAGAAATGTCGTTTGACCAGGTCGGGTCCTATGTCTCTGATCGAAACGTGCTCGATACAATGACCAAGGTTCTCCGACTCTGCGGACTTCAGGATATGGAAGGCGGCGCGATGGGCGAACGAGGCGCGGTGCGCACGTTTCTCAGCAGTTATATCATTGTCACTCATCCAACTGAGGTGTTAAGTGGAGATGGCGACGACGAGCAGGAGAAGGATTTGATTACCAAGGCGCGTGAGCTGCTCGTCGCCTTCGAGCAGGTCACTTCGTTGCTGTCGTCTGGCTGTTGCTCGCCCGTCGTGATCACCGCCGACCTTCAAGTCCTGTGCGAGTCCCACAACGTATTCTTCTCTGCATTCCATGCCTGGAAATCCCACGACTCGACTGTCTTGATCGAGATTATGTTGGCCCAGTTTGTTGAATTAGAGTTGATCTGGCAGACAGTCAAGGGCGATACGGCCGGTGGTGTTGCGTCTGATTATGGACAAGGCATCCGACAAAACCAGATTCTTCTGCTGGCCCGGCTCAAGCGGCTTGCTGGGTCTGACCGCGCCATGCAAATGGTTCGGACTTCGCTGAAAAAGGCCAAACGGGAGAGAAAGCGCTCCTCATCCAAGCAAGCTATCCCTCGATCTGCCGAGGTGGCGCCCGCATCGACGGAGGGTTTGACGGAGAGTGTTACCTCTCCCATCAGCGAATCCTTTAATAATGTTGACTCTGCAGTACTCCAAGAGTTGGACAAGCAGAGGGCGTCCCCCCATGAGCGGTTCACCAAGATTCTCACTGCCCTGCCGGAGAATCGGGTGTTGGTACATGAACTGCTCCTCAATAAAGAGTACAAGATTGAGGAAACATCATATACCGATCCTCGAAGACGAATCATGAAACACATGTGTGATCAAATGAGACGAGATGTCGAGGCTGGACATGGCACCGGCTGGACCATGGCCATGGCCACCGTGATTCAAGACCGTCTGTTGCGCTCTCTCCAGCCCGGGAATTCACTGTACGTGCTTATCAGTGAAGCCCTAGACCCCAGATTGGTGGAAAGCCAATGCAAAGCCGGCACATTCTCTTACGAGAACTTTTTTGATTTCATGAATAACATTCTACCTCGACTGTGCGCTCCGTATCGAGACCCGGTCGTCCAAGCATTCATCGAGGACACCTCGGGGGATGCTATTGATCGACTGGCGAGACTGATGGGCATTGTCGACTTGCTCTCTCTGGATCACACCAACTTCATGATTCAAATCGCCGCCCCACAGCTTATTCAAGAGGCACCGGGGTACGAACAGCGGATCTTTGATCGAGGAGTTTCCGATGGATCTATTGGGTTAGGAAAGACCCGGCGATTCTGGCGCACCCATCGGAAGGTCATTGTCGACGAGCTGAAGAAGCGAGACCCGGAGAACATACACGGAGAACCCCGTCCGTCAATTGCACGCGTGTACGCCCAGGGTCTCGCAGATTTGGTGTTTAGCAACGCTACCGTGTCCGAGGATTTGGTCCCGGAGACTCTAGCGCTTGATCACCGGCGCCTGGAGCGACTACACGCTAGGGCCTTCCAGATTGTGGCGACGGCATCCATCCTGCTGACCGCGAAGAACCTGCTGAAGCGGGACGCGCGGTCTCAGTGGAAACCGGAAGCGGACCGGATCTTGTCGCTGGACTTTAATGAGATCAGTGCGGATCGCGTGCAGTCCATCCTCGAAGCCACCCATCCCATGCCACCCAATGCCAGTGCTCAGCTCGCCTCGACCATCCGACGAGTTCTTGCGCCAGTTGCGACGGCAAGCACCGCAGCCGCACTCCAGGCCGCCCTGCAGATCTACCCGGGCGATTCAGCCGAATCCACAGCTGCTCGAGATTCGGTGGCGGAGCTGGTGGGAAGCACATCCGCGGCGTCCAGCTTCTCGGACCCCGTGGCGCGACTGATTCTGTCGCGCCTGCGGAGTCATGTGCTCTCTCGATTGACGGCCTCGAGTGCATCGGAGCGAGTGCGAGCGACGACAAGCGCTAGTCAGAGTCTCGCTGGCGCGGGCATGCCCGAGTTTGTCAGCGAAGTCGGGCAGTTGGTGGATGAGCTGGAGAAGGTGCGCGAAGTGGATTGGGTCTGTCATGGAACGGTCTATGATCGTCTCTCCGAAGAAGGCGTTTCTTCATAGTTCCCGGCGTTGGGATGTAAAATATAATATCACGGGGGGGTTTCGGAGGCGTTTAGATTCCCGATGATTCTTGGGTACATATGGACAGATTGGCAGGACTCGACCCGGTAGATTCTATACTGTTGGTTAGGAAACGCAATACCTTTCAGACCACGAAGAGAGAACAATAATGTACAGAGTAGTTGAGGGCAAATGGACGTGCTATCAATGTTTCCCGATTTGGCTCTATCGCATCTCAACCCCACGTGAAAAATAAAATTGCTCCCCCGCCACCGGAGATGAACGACAGTTCCCCTCGCACATCATGGCCACATCTCACCTGTCCCTACTGTCCGACCTGACACCTCCCTCCCTGGAACGAACATGGCTCACCGCGCCGCATCCGACCCTGCCTATCGTCGCGACCTGTAGCTCCGACAAGACCGTGCGCGTGTACTCGCTCACCAACTTCAAGCTCCTGTCGACCATCACCGGCGGCCACAAGCGCAGCGTGCGAACATGTGCCTGGAAACCGCACGTCTCCGGAGAGAGCGTCCTGGCCACGGGCAGCTTTGACGCGACAGTCGGGATCTGGCGCCGGTGGGACAGCTATGGACGGAATGATGGCCGCGGGGCGGCGGGATGGGGTCTCAGCTCTGGATCGCGCCATGCACAACCCCACGAAACCGGTGCAGATGGTGCGGATCTCCCGGACGACCGCTCCGACAAGGACAAGGACGATGAGGAGGAGGAAGAGGAATGGCGGTTCGCCGTGCTGCTGGACGGTCACGATAGCGAGGTCAAGTCGGTGTCGTGGTCGCCGTCGGGTATGCTCCTGGCCACATGTGCCCGGGACAAGTCGATCTGGATCTGGGAGGATCTCGACGACGGAGATAATAACTTTGAGACGGTGGCCGTGATGCAGGAGCACGGCGGCGACGTCAAATGCGTCGCCTGGCACCCCGTCGAAGAGTGTCTGGCCAGCGGCGGCTACGACGACACTATCCGGCTGTGGCGTGAGGATCTTGACGACTGGGGCCAGGTCGCCTGTATCAAGAATCACCAGGGCACCGTCTGGTCGCTGGACTGGGAAGGGCCCGACAGCGTGCCCAAGCTGGCCGCGTCTCCCGGCGGGGCAGAGGCGGCTGCACTGCACACTCAATGGCGTGAGCAACGTGCGCTCTCCGGACCTCGCCTGATCTCTGGCTCGGATGACCGCACGGTGCGAGTATGGCGCCGGCTCCCCAAGGAAGCCCCGGCGATGGGACACGCCTCGTCCGCCGCCACCGGCATCCCGAGCATTATCCGGCCGACGGGGACCGATGAAGCATGGGAGGAGGATGCCGTCCTGCCGCATGCCCATGAATTACCCATCTATGCCGTGGCCTGGAGTCACCGCACGGGGCTCGTCGCCTCCGTGGGTGCCGATGGACGCATCATTCTATACGAAGAGCGCCGTGTGCCGTCGACGCCCGATGCGGATGCCATGGACACGGATGTCAAGCCCGCGCTGCAGACCGAGTGGGCCATTCTCGCGGTGGTCAACGGTGCGCATGGGATCTATGAGATCAACCATGCAGCCTGGGCGAAACGCGCCGACCGCGGATCTGCCAATGGGGAGGAAGAAGTGTTGGTGACAACCGCCGACGATGGCAGCGTCAAGGTGTGGACGTTGCAGTGATCATGGAGCCTACAATATAAACATTGAATACATCTACCTCTCTGCACTTGGTGATCTTCTAAATATCGTTTAGGGCCCATATCCCAACCGGTATTTTTAAGATATCACCAATAAGAACATTGATATTGATCTTTCAATGAACAAAAAGCGTATCAGGGTATACGGGGGCAGGGGTATACGTCTAAGCACACAGGCTTCTCCGTAGCAATTCCGGTTATATTTGTCTATGAAAGATGCAACATGATGCGCCTCGGCTTTATACACAATGGAACCCCGCAACCAAAAGACATAAGATACTAGAGCCAGGAACCGATGCAAGAAAGAAAACAAAACCGTGACACCACAAGCACTTTAATCATGATGATGGATGACGGGGGTCGGCTTTCGAGGCGGAAGGATGGTCACCTTCGTCCTCATCGCTGGCATCACCAACCGCGTAGTGTTCGCGTTCAACGCCGGGGGAGTGTAGCTGGTCCAGCTCTGCCTCATCAAAGTCGCCGGCCTCGACGTCGGTCGCCGAGCGCTTGTTATGGAACCGGTCCAGGACGGACTCCGAGTGCAGATCCATCGGGGCGTGTCGGACACCACGGTAGCCTCGGTGAGATCGACGGCTGCGCCAGATGAAGAAGCCCCAGACCGTGACACCGATGATGACCACGACGAGGATGGCCTCGCCGGACTTGGTGTAGGCATGCCGTTCCGTGTCCTTGATCTTCTGCTGCTCCTGTTCCTGGGCCACAGTACTGTTGGGATGGCCGCCCACCGAGGTTACGGGCAGCTTCTCGCCGTCAATACGTGAATCCGCTGGCCGGCCACCGATGCTACCGATGTCGACCTTCATGAAACGGTCGAGCATTTCACGAGTTTGACGGGGCTGGTCGAATGGGACCATATGGCTGGAGTTGTAGAATAGGACGTAGGTCAAGTTCCGGGCATGCTGGTAGATGCCTACCGGTTCACCTTCAAACGTCCAGTCATGACGCGGGGCCCACACGTCCGGCGCGATCTCGAATCCGGTGCCGCCCTTCCACTTCATCTTGTGGATCATGTCTTCGGTCCCGTAGTGGTTGCAAATGAGGTCCTTGTCGCCGCTGAAGAGAAGGACATTGATGCCTGCTTCGAGCAAGCCCGGAAGTAATTTGACCGAGGGCTGGGAACGGGAGGCTTGGAAGGCCTTGCCTACATCGCCGTTACATTCCTTCCAACCGGTCTGCTTCAAGGGGTTGATATTCAATGCCTTGACCACGTCCTGCCGTTGCAGGTAAGGCTTGATATGGACCAGGTCCGGAGGCCAATTCATACCACACGAACCATCGACATCTTTCAGCCGAACGTCGTACATGTTGTAGCACAAACCATCCTTGCTTGTCAGAGTAGTGAAATCGTCCAAAACGGCGGTGCACTCGTCCAAGTCCACCCTTCCTTGGGCCTCTTCGCTTCCTGCGGCTGAAATACAGCGGGCATTCATGGCCTCGAGCTTCTGGTAGACTTGAGATCCCGGTTCCACCAAGCCCTCCTTGATCACATAGTCAAAATAGGAGGGACCTTGATCAACGGGTGAAATCCAGCCGTTTCCAATCAACATGCCGCGTAAGGGCCACTTTTTCCCTCCGTCTTGCGTCGCTTTCTTGTTGTGGTCCACGATAGATTTCGCAATATAAGGAATATATTGACCTGCGTAGGATTCGCCCGCCAAGTAGATCTGGAGCCGGTTAGCAATTCGGGCGGTTTTCTTTCATGGTCTTGACGGGCGAGCCCAACATACATCGTCGTTCTCGTATTCGGGGAACAGCGCAAAGAACTTCTCCAGGAAGACCATAAAGTTGGCTGCCATTTCGTCCAACTCGTGCAAATATTTGTTGGTATCGACAAAGCTTAACCCCGTGCCCACCGGTTGGTCGACAAAAAGCAGATTGGCAAACTCATCCCACGAGCCGTTGTTGTATTCCAGGGTCTGATCAGGCATCACCCGGTATGGGCCAACTTCCATGAGGGCGCCATCCATGGAGCTACATCCCGGTCCACCGTTCAGCCAGATGACCGTCCGCTGTCGGTTCGCGATGTGTCGGTTCTGGAAATGCCAGAAGAACAAGTTGCCGTTTGTCTCCGGGTTGACCTCAATGTGCCTGGGGTATCACGGAATGAGCCGGAGGCCATATAAAAGAACAGAAGATAGGGACTCACCCAGCATGCATCTTCAAGAGGGGGTTCTCGGGGGCCCCGGGAAGAGAGTGGACATAATAATCCGCGGCCCCGGCGGCGGCCACGAGACCGGGGCCCAATGCCAGGGAGAGTATCCACGACAGCATGGCCAGGGCGGGACTTGGTGAAGACCAGAAATGTATTGAGGTTATCTCATGTACACGCCAGTGCTGAGATCATGGAAATCCCGGCACGGGGGGTGGTACCAAAGGGGCCAAAGGAGGCAGGCCCGTCGCGGAGGGGGGTTGAGGGATCAGTCGGTCATCGAACCTGGACGAGGAAGGGCGGGCAAGAATCGCGCCAGTGAAAAGGGGCAGCGCGAGTCGAGTGAGGAAGGGAGAGCGGACAGATCAATGATCCAAAGCGCGGAGATGATCGACCGTGGCCAAGTGGGTCACGCGTACGGTTGTATGTACGGTATTGTAATATTACGTGTATATAACCTATATTCGAGTGTTTATGGTGTGTATGTAATGTATGTTGTGATACTATACCACAGCTATACAGGGCGCATGCACTGCCCGTGTAGTCGGTTTGGACTCGCTTTACAGATGATGCTATTGAGGTCGATTTTAGGAATTCGAGTCTTTGTCTGCTCGAAGTGCATTTTGATTGGCTTGACCCCCCTCAGAATAGATCATCGACGCCCTTGTCGGCATCCTTCTTGATCAGATCCACCATCCCCTGCAAGACATCAGTAGCGGCACGGGCATCAATCATGGACATGTTGCTTACCGCGGGCATGATCGGCTGCTTGTCGGCATCCGTGACATAGCGGAAGGGCATCTCGGTCCGTTCATGTTCATTGATGAGAATCTCCGGGTAATCGACGTAGGGAATCTGCTCCAGCGGTGCTGCTCGGAATCAGTGGGATTCATGTCAGCGTCTGGGAGACACTTTACTCTTGTCGTGCACCACCATGCGAGTCACTCGGACGGCCGTATCGGTCGTCATCTGTTTGGGTCCCAGTCGTCGTCCGACGTAGCCCTTTTTGCGCAGCTCCGAAGTACGATCTTCCGGGAGTCAGTATTTTGATATTTGATCTCATCGAGGGAGATCCCGGGGACACATACCTCGAGGCGGATCATCACCTGCCCCGTACATCAAATCCGGCATGATTAGTCTCCCCCAGAATGCCCGGGATGTACAAGGGTCATACCGAGAATACCACCGAACAAGAACACGTCAAAGGTATCGCCATCCGTCGGACTCAACTCCTCCTGTGCGGCGGGATCCAGCAGACAGACGCGGTCCTTGCGATCCGCAAAGATCTCCTCGACACTGCGCTGTTCCACCTCGAGGCCGCGAGTGGCGGCCAAATCGGCGGGCATCTGCAGCGCCGCGGGCACGGAACTGAGCAGGAAGCGAGCTCCGCGATCATGCGATTCGCGAGCGATGCAGGCATATTCGAGCGCGGACCATGGACCCAGCTCAGGGTCCAGATGTTCGACCACAAAGGCCGGGGTCTTCTGATCCATGGCGGGGAGTGTCTAAAGGTAGAAAGAAAAAAAAAAACTGGATGGGAGGATCCAGAGTGCAGAATGTGCGGATGCGGCCGAAGACGTTCGCCCATTCACCCTGACAGGTTGATTATTATAGAGAGAAGAAAAGAAGGATTCTAATGCTTCTCGTCAGGGCGTATCTCTGCTGATTGGGATGGGAAACATTCTACGTAGCCGTCGTCATGGCCTAGATGACATGACGTCGATGGCCACACGGAGGAGCAGAACAGAAAAAGATTATCATATAAAAACCAGACGAGATGGTCCGATCATTCAGATGTATAAATTACCATCGGCCATCATCATCTCGATCCCGAGCGTGCAGGAATGCAGCAAAGCGTGGATTTGCCCAAACCCCGCGCGTTATCGATAGTCCCTGATTTCCCGTTCGCTTCCCAAGCTCCACCACTCTTCACCTTTCTCCAACTCCCCGTCCAAGATGAATCCGCATCAGCAGAATAAAGTCGATATCAGCGTGAGTGGTCGTTCTGGTTCGAGATCCCCGGTACTGACCAGCGCCAGTCGTTGAGCCCCGAGGAACAGCGCCTGTTCCGCCTGTACGGCAAGATGCCTACCAAGAAAGACGTCCTACAGAACAAGCTGAAGGTGAGTATCGGCCTGGATTCTGGCGACCCCCGATGAAGAAGTAACTGACTTTTTTTCTGTTCTTTCCCCCGCTAGGAACGCAAATACTTCGATTCCGGTGACTACGCCCTCAGCAAGGCGGGCAAGGCCTCAGATGTGGGCGTCACCAACATTGGCTCCCGCCACCCGGTCCCTGAGAACATCCCCCATCTCACTGCATCCTCTCCCGGGGCCAACAATCCAGTAGCCGCCACCGGCAACGGGGGTAGCGTTAGCCATCAAGGCCAGCAGGCCCCCGGTAGCATCAGTGGCCATCCAGGTTCGGTCGGATTCCAGAGCCGTAGCCCCGCCAAGGAAGGCAGCTTCCTACACCGGGGTTCAAGCATCAGTGAAGGCTCACCCGGTCCCCTTGCTCAGGAGGAGGTCAAGGAACCCAGCGTCAGTCCCCCGCCAGCTCGGGAGGGCGTGCCCATCCGCCGGTGATAGGGACTCGACACCAACCCCTCAACCCTATGCATTTCTGAAGTCCTTTTTTTCTTTTCCCGCTGTTTATGGGATGAGTTCTGGTGCAGGTCTCCTTTGTTTCAAAAGCCTGGCGCTACGGGAAATGAGCCTTTCTGTCGGAGATAAGGTGCACTGCGGGACAGAGCAGATGAGAACACTGGGATCGGGACACACCACACATTCAAAGCATGTCCCTTCCATGGAACGAAACAAACAGACCGGGGAAGCCCCCAACCCGAGTCATCATCACCGGACGTTGGCTACAGGGTCTGGTGTTGGGCAAGACTTCTCTCACCAGCGTGCTATGGCCTTGGTTTTCTCATGCCCAGCCCTTCCCAGCTTGCTCATACGTTCGTTCTTGCGATCTTGATTTTGACTTGCTGCCATCGCCTGACCTTCGCATGCCAATATCTTGCATTCTATACTTCCTCGTGTCCGTTATCAACGCATATGCTATCCCCTTCTCTTGAGTATGAATAGTACCTTTTAGGGCCTTTGAGTTTTAATGGTATCCGCACATGTTTACCCCGGGCTTTGACAGAAGGCCCGGGTCATAGATGCTTACCCACTTGAAGCTTGGCGAGTTAATCCGAAACAAGAACACGGGGACCGATTTCCGACTTTCGTGGGGGCTAATTCTACATACTTCCATACTTGAATATGCTGGCGAAAGGGAATCTCTCTTGGATGAATTCATACACTATTAAGAAAGGGAAACCCGAGTGGAATTCAAGGAGCAAGAAATGACAATTGGGCCAGGATGAAGGGTATAAGCCGAGGTACAACAGGAGAAGCAAATAAAGACAAAGAGCAAGAACATCGCATCTGGTATCATGTCATGAGAAGAAGCAGCAAGATACGAGCCCATCAGAACCCCGAAGAACCACACAACCCATATTGGACCGAGGAGTAACCTAAAAACACAGCGTAGGGGATCAAAGGGAAAATGTCGTGCCGCGAAGGTGGAAGGCTTTGCTTCGACACATGAGAGCAAGCCCATGCAAAGGAAGCACGCAATTCCACTAAGGCCAAGAGCCAGCAATAGGGGATTTCAACATGAATGCCCGCGAAGGGCATGGGACAGGGCGAGGCGTGGAAAACGCCACAAAGGTAGGGCCGGGGAAGAAAATCATTTTCATCGGTATCAAAACTGGAGGCATCAACCACCAGTGATGCTTTGAATGATTTTTTCTTTCTCCTGTGGAGACTCGAGACTGGTCGGTCAAGAGGCCGCAAGCGAGGAGTAATGGTCCTGGTCATCGAACCGGGTGAACTGAACTGGTCAATGCGGTCGCCATCGCTGCCAGCCAGCAGGAGAAATTGGGATTGTAGTTTGTTGCTGCAACCCAGGTGAGAAGCGAGAGCATGGGAGACCGGCTCGATTGATGAACTCCGACCATGAGGCGTAATCAGGGGCGCTACAGGCCCAAGAGCATGTCTACCGATCACCATTCATGTATCTGCCCGTTCAGTCGGTTTTCCAGTGACCAGCCAAGCCATGATCGAGATCATCGTGCTCCCCGAGCCAAAGTTCCACGGCATACAGGGAAATCGTGCAAGCGAGGTTAACCCATCGCCAGAGGTTGCCTCCACCGCCGCCCCCTGTATGCTCCACCATTCACCACTGCCTCCCATGGCTTGAGATGCAGATGAAAAATGTTGCATGAGCAAACTGGTATACACCGCGATCAGGATGGTCGGGGCGAAGTAGCTCAAGAAGCCCAAGACTTGACCAGCGGCATCGGAATCTTCCAAGGATGCCTCCTGCGAAAGAGCGCGGGCCCCCGAGTCACGCACAGCGGGGATGATGCGCGTCGAAGCATACAGCACAAGGAGTCGGTATGCGAGAGAGATCAAGACGGAGGGGGTCACCGCGCTGAAGACGGCGGTGATCACATTAAAGGCCGCGTGGATAATAGACGGTAGCAGCGACAAGGCATGCATGAGAGTGGTGTAGGATGCCATGAAGATCGGGGGAAGCGGGGGGAAGTCGCCGGCTTGCGTAGGTGAAGGAATCTGCTCCACGGGGTAGGATGGCTTGTAGTCGGTGAATATCTGGTAAATGCAGAGGACCACATAGGCGAAGAGCAGAGAGCTTTCAACTGGGTTTCCGCGCCCACTTCCAATCCCCCAGGCGCACAGAATGACCGCGCAGGTAATTGACACCCCGATCAACGCCGCGTCCACGTTAGATATCTCCGGGAACTGAAGAACGCGCCAGAGGAAGTACACCGAGCTCGAGATGACGGTTGCGGAGAGCACAAGAAGGCCAATCTAGCCAGCAATGTTAGCTCGCGTCGCAGTTTCCAAACATATCAGTGCATCTACTTACCATCCAGCTATCGCTTCGCCCTCCTCGATTCACAAGCCATCGGGTGATTTGTCCGGCCGCCTGGATCACCAGTAGACTGCAGAATCCCTCCGCCAGCTGGAACACGGGGGTTGACCATCTCAGGAGTCGATCCCAGTTGCCCAGGCTCACGGTCTCGACCAGACCGTCGCGCCCAAAGAGCCATTCTTGCACCGAGCTATCCTGTGCCCTCTTGCCGCTAAAAGTCCGCTCCACCCATCCACTGTTGCTGTCTGTCTCCGCAGAGAAGCGATTCAGGGACCAAATCAACAGGATCGGTATTAGAATCCATTGAGTCGAGCGGATAATAGCGACCAGCGAAGCACGAACCCAGGACCGGTCAGGCGTCGTGAGCCGTAGTAGCGAAAAGAGGAAGTAAAAGGTGGCCAGGGATAGGGAAAAGGCGAGGCCACAGGTTTTGCCGCCCACATCGAAGGCCAACGGGATGGAGGAGACGGTGACAGCAAGGAACACCGTCGACGAGAAGACCCGGAAGAGCCACATCGGGGGCGAAGCGCGAGGGGCGCGCAGAGAGGAATGATTGGGATGGGAGAGGAAAGGGAGGGGGAGAGGAGGCACACGACTTGGCTATTTTTCTTTTCCTTTCTTGAGCTTATCGGTCCTTTCACGTGCTCAGCAATGTAGGGCGAATGTTTGTCGGATTGAATTTCAACCAATACTTCATGCGCATGAGACCATTTTTTTTTATTTCTTCTCTGCTCAGCCCGAAGGAATTCAGAATACATTCAATCGGGTACAAACAGCCTCTCCTAGGATACACAAGGGACTGGCGGTCAGAGCACACGGGTTGAAGATGGTTCAAGACAGCGCTAGCCCAATCATCACACCTGAGAGACTCGATAATACACACGAGTTGAATTCCTCGTGGAGATTCATGCGTGAATTGATAACGCCATCCACGAGTCTGATATCTCACATTGTATCCGAGAATTACTCAGCCGGTCGCGATTCGCAACTTCCACCGCAGATAGAGTCAGGTGTGCAAACAGAGCAAACTTGGGGCAAGAGCTCGAGTCACATGCTGCAATCGAGCCCTACTCTCCAGCCCTACCTTCCCGATACAGGTGTCTGCGATAAGGGCAGCCAGCCAGAGCGCAGCAATAATAATCTAATCGCGATTCCCTGTGAATGCAGCGCTTTCGTCACTACTTCAAAATGGCCGAGACTACTGCGAAAAAGCTCAAGACCTCGTCGCCCTTGATTGGGACACACAAGTAAGTCAACTGCCATCACCCATGGCGATATAGTCGGAGACTAACGGAAGCTAGTGGTCATTTCCATGCCGACGAGGCCCTTGCAGTCTATATGCTACGCTTGTTGCCTACGTATGCTTCCTCGCCACTGCTCCGGAGTCGCGACCCGGCTCAGCTAGAGACCTGTCACACCGTGGTCGATGTGGGCGGAGTGTATGACCCGGCGATCAACCGCTATGATCACCACCAGCGGACCTTCGCCACGACCTTCCCCAAGCACGACACCAAGCTCTCATCGGCGGGGCTAGTCTACATGCACTTCGGTCGTGCAATCATTGCCCAGCACATGTCGCTTCCGGAGGACCACCCGGACGTCGATCTCCTGTATGAGAAGCTCTACACAGACTTCATTGAGGCCGTTGACGCCAATGACAACGGTATCTCGGCCTACGACCCTGCCGCTGTGGCGGCTGCCAATTTAGAGAAGCGCTTTAAGGATGGAGGCGTCACGCTCGCTTCAATTGTCGGTGATATGAACAACCCGGACCCGACGAGCCCGCCGGGCGAGCCGCAGGACGAGGATAGCCTGTTTGGCCGGGCTAGCACCCTGATCGGCAATGTCTTCGCTCGGAAGCTGCACCATGCCAGCTCCTCCTGGCTTCCTGCCCGCACCGCGGTGGGATCGGCATACCAATCGCGTGGCGACGTGCACCCCTCGGGTCGTATCATTGTGTTGCCCCAGGGTGGTGTTCCCTGGAAGGAGCATCTGTACAATTTCGAGAAGGAGGCCTCCGCTGGGGGCGAGATTGACCCCGCTGCCCAGGTCTATTACGTACTATACCCGGAGAGCGCTGCCGAAGATGCGAAGTGGCGCGTCCAGTGTGTCTCCGAGTCCGAGGGCAGCTTCGTGTCCCGGAGGCCTCTTCCCGAGGTCTGGCGTGGAGTACGCGACCAGGACCTGGACGGTCTGATGGCATCAGAGGCCGAGAAGACTGGCAAGGAGAAGCTCCCCGAGGGCGCGGTTTTCGTGCATGCTAGTGGATTTATCGGGGGTCACAAGACCCGCGAAGGTGCCATGGCAATGGCTGTACGGAGTCTGGAATAGTTTATCGGATGGTTTTGATGTGGAAGACATTGCATGGCTGACTTTGGGATGTTAAAGATTCTATTTGAAATGATGAAGACGAAAATTATATGATTTTTTCAGCGCCCAACGGGTTTCCAAGAAATGATTTGAGACTCCTGTTCTGAGCTGGAGATACGTCATTTAATGACATTCTCAGTAGTATGCATCTAACGTAAAATACTCTCGGCTTAGGGGTTTTAGGGGGTTTCAGGGGGTTTTTTCCGCCTAACCGACGGTACCCCCGGTTGAGACCCAAGGCCCCTTCAGAAAGTCCAGTCACCTCCGATACAAATGGTACTGGCGTTTCTGGGCTTAATCTGGCAGTTCTCGTGATCCTAGCGGTGGTGACCGAATTTCCTGGGATCGGACTGTTGAATGGTCAAAGTCCGTCCAGGTCCTTCTATGAAGGCCACGCATGTCGCAAGCCTGGGCAATGCGAAGGGCGTGTATGCCAAATCTACGAACATAACGTGTCCAGCTCTTCTGTGAGGTTTGGAGAATCCCGAGGTTACTATAAACCAGAGATATTGATTTTCATATATGGACAGTAGGAAGTAAGAACTTCCATGGTGATATTCGGATCATGTGGCTCAGTGGAATAAGTGACTGGTCAAACAAAAACAAATTATTCCGCCACTTCGTTTTTTTTGAAGATCGCCCGTCGAACCCAGCCAAAAGATACTTCCTTTTATTCTTTCCCCATACAACTTCAATCACCTTATGGTATATTTCTTTCTTTTTCGCTAACAGCTTTTTGTCATGGTCATATAAAGAAGTGGGTTACGATCTACTACCATAAAATTGCGGTACAGTCCCATATGCCCGAGCAGCAAATGAATACCAACAGACCGACAAGGGATCCCGCAACTAAGCCAAGCATTAATTATACCCTGAATCCCTGGAATCAGACATATATGACCAATGAAAAGACACCCACGATGGATTTAGCATTGGACTTAGCTCTTTTGGATGTCTCGGGGCCGAATGTTCCGATACTACTATATGAGTTCATTTACTATATTTTACATTGAGTGATGAACGGAAGAACTGGTCCTGTCGATGCAACGAATCTGTAACGTGAGCAATTGATGTCTCGGGTTACTGAAATCTCTTATTCTGTATATCATTCATTCCTGTTGCTTCCAAACCAAATATATTCTCATTTCCTACCCCTTCTCTCGAGCCAACCCTTTGGGCAAAATGAAGACATTGCATAAGAGGTGTGATAGATTCGTCATGAACAGAGACATCTGTCTACGTCCGATAACATAAGGGACATTGGACAACAGACATTCCCCCGTTTCCAGAGGTTCGATTTGTCTGGGAGAAAATGCAGTGTCTCCTGCTTTCCCTTTGAGATTGAATTGGGTTACGGAAGGGTTTTTGAATAATTTGATCACCTACGACCCGTAGAGCTGAAGCAGGATATGTAAATGTCACCGAAGAGATCAACAGGATGATTCTCTGGGACTCATTGATGGTTGACCGAACTATTTCGGGATGACCTACGCAAGCGAACCCGTAACTGGGTCGTGTCCTGATTCTGTCTCATTCGCAACAAAAGTCGATTCAAATGCCAATTGCTAACGTCTCTTCGTAATCTTATGCAGGTTCTATATGGGACCCTACCATACATGGCAGGCTTTTACACTGGCATGTCCCACCAAAGACATACCAACCAGGCCAACCTCTGTGGGTTGACCTTCTTCAAACGCTGTGCCAATGGACCATGCCCGAGAGTCACACGGGAGTGTTGAAGATCAATAGACCAGAATTTCTCTGGCAAATCTCGGAGACGGCTTCCGAGGCCCTGTGCTGTAACCTGCTTCTGGGGGTCAAAGAGCAGTTCATGGACACTTTGCAGGACACCTCTAGAGCTTGAGGCCTGAATTCCTTCGTGGAGTGACTCAACGACAGATCAAGGTTATCTGTCAGGAAATAGAGTCGAAAAGCAGGGGTGGTTTTGTCACTTGGCCGCGTGACCCGAGGCTCAAGTAGTCGTCATGTTCTTCGCAAATGGTAGCATCCAGCCAAGCAATCACCGATGGCCAAATATGTCGATATATTCAACTCCATCGTCATCTTCGTCATCATCACCGTCGTCTTCGTTGTCTGAAGACTCCGAGGACTCTGCTGTTGCTTCGTCTTCTTCCTCGGCCTCTGATACCCCTCCGTTTTCGGGGTTATCTCGGCCCAGAAATCCATATCGATCTCGGAGTTTTTTGCTCAAAAAGTTCAAGGCCCCATAATCATTCTCATTGTCGCCGCGGGTGAAACTGCTGAAAAACGGCAAAGAAGACGGCTTGTCCGATTCACGTTCGGGGGGTAGGCCGAAGTAATTGCTCACAACCGGAGAAATGGCACGACCGTGGGTCATGTTATACGATACAAAACGCCTGTCCGGTCCAACGGGTCCCGGTACACTGAGGCGTGATGGCGGGGTTGGATCCACATTGAGGTGCAGTGAATCTAAAGACGATGCTGGTTCATCGCGCGCGTTCAAGGTCGAGGACCGTGGCCGAGGTGTGGGCTCACTGACGCCCTCCTCCTCAAGTACTCCCGACACGTCGCCTTGCAAAAGTCGGATTTGGGCTGTGTTGTAGGACTCGCATCTGGATACATTAGCCTCGTGCTATCAAGTTCACCGATGACACAAAACTCACAAGTCACATTTCAGCCCTAGCCAGTGGTATTTGACGACTGACTTTGCACCGCAGTCGTTACAATAAACAAGGCCTTTGGTGTCTTTGAAATCAGAAGGCATTGGCTGGCTTTCAATTGTGCGGTCAAGGTTCCTGAACGTCGACTCCATGTTGGTGATCGTCTTGCTGCAGATAGGACAGCGGAATGATGTCTTCGAGTACTCCGACAAGCACTTGTTATGGATGCTATGGCCACAGCGCATTACAACAACGGTCTCCGGTGAGGTGAACATGTAATCTCCACAGATGGGACAGTCACATTGAGTAGATCTTTCGATGCAGCGATGGGTATCTTCAATGGAAATGGGTAGACAAACACAGCATGTCTAGATGCGGTTAGCATTTCTCAATTCACGGAGACCGGCACTAGTCCGGCTTACCTTGCAATGGAAGAAGTCTTTCCCTAGGCCCTGTCCAATACGACATATACCACAGTCACCGCAATGATAGATGCTCTTTTTGCTGTCGTTATCCCAGAGCTTGCAAATGTCGCAGTAGTATTGAGCTGTCTGTTCATTGCATTTGCTGCAGTTTTGCGCTGCCGGCTGGGGATGGCCGCATAGCATACAGAGCATGTTCTCGGTGTCTTTGCGGATGAGATGGTGGTCCTCGGCTTCATCATGACAGAAGCGGCATGTGTACCATTTCTTGCAAGTGAAGCACTGGAGCTTCACATTTCGCATGTAATGTTGACAGCCTAGTGATGTCTCGGCTAGTTCTTCTGTGTCCGGATCCTCATCTGCCGCCTCACCCGCCTCGACGACGGGAGATTCAGGCTCGGTCTTGGGCACGTATGTTGGGGTTAAGTCCTCCGGTGTTAGCGAAAAAGACTTTTCCTGCAAGGAGTCCTGAGTCACTAATACTGGGCTTCGTGGGCTTGGCTCTGAGGGTTGTTGCAAGCCAGGGATGGGCTGATTGCCGGAGTTATCCATGCGCGAAGGACTCAACGTAGGAGAGAGCGCAGCAAATGGGGTCGGTGAAAGTTTTTGAACGGAATTATACCGTTCAGTCATCAGGTCATGAATCATTCGCGCTTTCTCGTTACTGCTTAGATTCAAGTCTCGTATGGCATGGATTTTGTTCCTTAACCAGCCCATCCCATCGTCCTCGGGCAAGGACACTCGGCCAAACCCATCCACGTCAAGGGAATGGTCCGGGGAATTTCCACTTGCATCTCCCACTTCGGGCGGTGATACTGTGTTTGTGCGCGGTGGGTCACCCGGCAGCCTAGATGAGTCGGCATGTTGAAACTGCACACCATGTCCACCACCAAGATCTATCCTCCGCTCAGTCGCTTGAGCAGCATCTGATTGACGAGTAGCGGGGAGCGAAATGGAACGGGTACCAAAAGTACTGTTTCGAGGCGCCGGCCGAGTGACCTCTGGCTCCGGCGTCCGGCCACTCATGTCTTTTGGTAGAGTTGCGAAAAAGGGCGGACTGGGCAATGAAGCCACATCTCCGCTGATCGGTCCTGATCCCTCTCTTTGTTTTCTTCGCTCGAGATTATCAGAGTTGTCAATGTCACTCGTATCTGTGTTATCGTCTCGGGGTGACTCCGCCTCGTCTTGGGGCGCAGGATTGTGATTGGGGCGGCTGCGAAGTCCGAGCTCGTTCAATAGCGAGGATATAAAACTGCTCATGAAGGGCCGGGGTGAATCACATCGGATTGCAATCACCTCCAACCGAGAGGAAAGTTGATTGACTGTGGATGGGCGGAGCATGTGACGTTGCCGCAACTGCTGAATCATCCATCACATGGTGGATCTACATTTTGGGCTATGAACTATCAATCTCGATTTGTGGAATCCCAAGATCGTACGGTGATCATATCTGATGATGCAAAACGCTCTGATATTGTACATTGAACTGGCTCGGCCCGCGGGAGGGCTGCAGCCATCTGCAAAGCCATCTGCAAAACCCGTGTTCGGATACCCGGTACAGCTCTGTTTGTGGGATACTGGGCTGCATCTGGAATTCATATGGAGAAGGCCCCGATGCGTGCAGACCCCAGCCAGTTGCACAGAAGTAGACCGTGTATTCTTGTCCGGGGCTGTGGATGCAATGTGCATGGAGTGACGACCTGACTCGGGATATATCATCATACCCAAATAACGGTCCAGATGCAAGGCGGGGTGGACGATGGCGTTCCAGACTAAACCCGATCTCATGCCTCGATCCCAAGTTGGCAGAAATACCTCATTCCTGCATCTGGAATTCATGCCCAAGAGAAGCACCGGCGCCTGACGGGCGCAGGATTCGTAGTGCGACGAATCGGGTTGACCCAGTGGCTTCAGTCAGGATCACTTCAGGCACGTTCCGAGGCTAGCGTTGAGACGATCTAGCATCAGACTGTGCTGGTGGTAGGCCATTTGACGAAACTTCTCCTGTTCGCGGCCGAGCCCGAGCACCTTCAAGCTGCGACCAAGTCAGCATCGACATTCTCCACCTCCGCAGGGGCACTCACACGCGAGACTCTTTGGCGATCCCGGGCACTTGCCAGTAACGGGTCAATAGTAGGTTCTTCACAATTTTGTGCTCGAGACCTGCGACATCCGTTGCGCGTTCTAGGAAACGAAGGGTGTTGGCGATCCTAGCTTGGTCGAAGTCTTGGGCCTGGGAAGAGCGAAAGGCCATCCGCAAGGTGGAGCGTAGAACATGTCGACCGGGCGTAGAATAGCGGATCGCCTTCAGCCCCTGTCGATAGAGGTGACGATAGGCCTGAAGTCGCGCACTCATGATCCCGGGGAAGCTCGAGCTGTAAATGCTGAGATTGGTTCAAATCGACGATCAATAAAGTGCGGGCCTCAGGCAGCGCTAGCCCGATCGAGGCAGGTGACTTTGGGCCGCAACGACATCTGCGCATTTTCGCCCTCCGTCCGGTGTGAACACCAGTTCTCCGGTTGCGCTGGCTCCAGAAATCACCAGATCCGTGTCGCTTCCCTGCTTTCCCCGGACTTCGCATCGTGTTGAGTCCTTCCCCATCCCGGGGGATTTTAATGTCGATTGACCGCCCGCTGCCCATCCCGAGATCGAACCACTTCCTCTCATCCCCAGACTTCGAAACCATGTGCTGAGACACCCTGGGCCTGTGTCGAGAGCCGACCTGACAAAAATGGCCCGCGTTGTGCGGAGAGCGGCCTCGGCCGCAGCCAGACGTGCTCCCACTCGGGCCGTTCAGAGAAGAGCTCGCAAGCACAAGGTGATCATGGAATCCGTGACGCGCGAAAAGAAGAAACTACGAAGTGTCGTACGTGCTGCAACGATGTTTACTTTGCTCGTGTCGGTGCATGGCATCTTAACAACTGTTTTAGATCTGTTTCGAGGCAAAAGCCCCCAGTGGCTATACCTTCATCCCAGCGGGAAACCCTCTCCTTACCACCACGTGCAAGGAGAAATGCCGAATTGAGGGGCTTGAGATCTTTGCGGTCTCGGTAAGAAGAGTGCTCTTTCTGTTGACTCGCTAGTCCCCGGACACCGCTCATCTATTGCAGACCACGCCTCATTTACACACGCTGTCTCAACATGTCCACCGGATAGGATATCATTTCCCAAGCGTCGTGGTTGCGGCGTCCTGCTCAGAGCTAGGACTGTATCTGACAAGCTCGGGAAAGGCAGTGCCCTTCCATGACCTTGGCACGCAAGAGAACCGACCTCAAGCCGAGTCGGAGATGGACCAGGCTACCATCAACACCGAAGCTAGAGACGCGATTAAGGATTTGTTTCCCACGATCCCTGACAATGATTTGTTTCAGATTATCAAGACCGCCTTTCAAAAGGTATGTTCCAAGGTTCCCCCTCCCAGCAAAGATGACAGACCAGGGATGCCTGATATCTACGACGTCAGGGACAACGTAAAGTCGGCACGGCAGTCGAATTGCCTCTCGCTCGCAGAGCTCAGCTGGCTGTAGTCGCCCATATCCGGCACATTTACACAGATTATGACCGTTTGTTGAAAGCCACCTCGTTTCACGAAGCAAGGTCTACCGTGGAGCAACCGACTCTGGCCAAGATCATAGAATGGCGCGGGGACGATGAGAACGGCGAAACCGTCCTGGAAGATGTTTTCCGCGAGGTGATCGTCATATCAGATGATGAAGACAGCGAAGCCGAAGAAGATGGTCCAGCAACAACAGATCCGCGCGACCCGAATGTGGAAATCCTCTCCAGTACTGCTGGAGCCCATCAGATTCAAACACAGCCGGTCACTGCTCTAGGTCCCCCGAACCAGAATTCTACTCGCCATGTGTCTGAAGAAGCACCCCCTGGAATTCGGTTCATTGCCAAGACTCCGGGTAAAAAGACAATCGATCGCCGTGGATTCAGCCGGTACCAGGCCTGGAATCGTGCACTGAATCGGCATCGGGCAGAGGCCCATGGGACCGAGCAGACTCGGCTCGATGAAGTTTCAAGTGAAAAACAGAGCCCTCGATACGCAAAGCGATCTGCCGCTGCTGCTTATGACATATCAGAATCGGCTAAGCCGCGGAGTGATGCCGTGCCCTCTAAAGGAATGGTTCCCCGAGTTCCTTCGGGCCCTGTCCTCGTTGGTCCTTCGACGCAAAGACAGTTGCCTGGGCCGGCAGATCGACCGACAAGCAAAATCCATGTAGGTTCCCAGGAGAGACATAGTCTTTTGGAAAGCCCGCGGATGTTTTCTCAGCCCGGCTCCAGCGGACGACCCCTCGCACTAACCACGCAGAAACCACATGAAGTCCGTCGCCTGGAGCAAAGTCCTCGGCAGACTGGACAGGGTATCTACCTTCAGGGTGCAAATTACCCCGATATGGATCTTCACCGGCCCGAAAGAATACCCGGGTCAAACGAAAGAGTGAATGCACCTGTCTTTGTGAGCGGGCCAAGTGAAACCCATCCAAGTAACCGGAATCAATTTGGATCCCGGAGTGACTTCTCAATGTCTCATTCCTCCAGGCCTGGGATGGCTCCCCAGGAATATGTGCTGCCGTCCATTGAAGCCCCCTGGCCAACGGAAAAGCGGCGCATGGATGGCCGTTTAGCGCACCTGACCAAGAGAATGTCCCTCCGTTCCGTAACCCCCGTTCATTCCCAAGCAGAATCCTTCAGCCATGTCAGCACCGCGGCGCCGGACAGCCCCGATGATCCCAATTGCAAGCGAAGGCGGCTGGTATATGCCGACCCTCGTCTGGAATCCCGTCCCGAACCCTGGGGCGCAAGACCCGCTGGAACTCCGATCTCTGAAGAAGTGGCGCCTAGAGGACAGTACCACCGTGATGAGAATGCATCCGAACGCCGTCCAACGGAGTCTATGTTTCTTCGTCGGGATTATGCGCCTTTAGTGGAGCAGCCTGTCATGGTCGGATCTCGGCGAGAGAGGAACTTAGGTCCCTTTATGATGCCATCGGCCAATCACGATGCCAGGCCCGGATCGGATCGGACGCGCGTTGTTGATCCTCACGAGCATGTCTCTATGCCCACCTCGTCGCAGCCAATGGTGTCCAGCGGCAAGGTGCCCACCGGTGACCGTGGCTTCAGGTCGGTTGTGGATGGCTCTTATTTTGAACACCGTCCTACTTACTATGGCGATCGTAGTCCTCGCCTGGATCGTGTTCGCCCTTCCATGGAGGAATCGCGCCCCCTAAACAGGTTTTCCGTGCCAATGACCGTTCCCTGGTCCAGAATGCACCATCTGCTGGAAGACAGTACGCTGACGGCTTTGTCCGCCACGTCGATATCCACGAGACTCGCCCTGTCGAGCATTACGCGCCTCGTCCACGTCCGCAGGTGATGCGTTTGGGAGAAGTCCCTAGCCCGCCCACCCGGACTAGGAACCCTGATCTCTATGGTGTCCAGGAGCTATCGTATCCCCACGTTTCCTCGGAACAACGTCTACCTCACAGTGCTCTAGCAGCACCTACCGTGCGTGATCACCCCGGGAGCCATGCACCTCGTGAGCCTCCCAGTAGTGGCCGGGACAGGCGCCCTGGCAGCGGGCTCGGTACCACGCGGTAAGCCCTTCTGCTTGGGACTCAACTAGCTTTATTCACTCCTGATATCCCGCCGGGCCTCCTTTTGCGCTAACGTCTTCTCCCAGGCGCGTCCATGATCCTCGGGCTTTTCAGATGGCGGAACAGAGCCGGCCGATTTATGTGCAACGAGTCGAGTCGCATCCACCACCGCAGTCGGTGCCGGACAATCGACCCGTGGTGATAGTGGATTAGGTCGACCTTGTGGTACCTCAGGGGGCTATGGTTGAAGATACGTTTTCTACGCTTTGGTTTCCGGGATTTGCAGCTTTATTTCCGTTTGCCAGCATCCATGATACCCCCGTGTCTATTCTTAGATCGCCTGTCGTCGCCCATGATGAATTCCATCTGCAGATATTGCATATTGCATGTTGCATTCAATGCTGCTGGTCTTGACTTGCAGATATTTTCCCACTTCTACGTAAAGCCGGGGTACCGTGCATAGATGCGATGCTAGGAGGTATAATTGCGCTTCTATCATGATCCCCGCCAGATCAGAAAAAGAGTCGTCGATCTGAAATGCTTGATTCTGCTTTGCAAATCTGCCCTGGGCCATCATCCCACGCGTAATGTAGATGCTCCAGTTGCATCCAACCTCATCACACGGCCTGGGCCGCGCCGTCGGCCTCGCCGCTATTCACGGTCTTGCCGGTCTTTTTGATCTGCTCCAGAACTGTCTCATAGGATACGGACGGTTCGGTGTTGACCACGGCGGTTTGGGCCTCGAGGTTGACGTCGAAGGACTTGACGCCTAGCAAGGATCAGTCTCGCCCGGTTTCATAGAGTTGGCAAAGCCTACCGTCGAGTCGCTTGAGAATCCGCTCGATGGCACCGGAGCAGCCACCGCAGCTCATGGACACGTTGAACTTGTACTGGTGGTCGGACATGGTGATGGAGGGGGAGGATGGAGGAGGAACTTGTGGACTGCGGGGCGAAACGGCAGATCGTCGAGGGGGAAAAGAATGGATTTATAAACTCGCGACTTCAGGTGGATTGAGCCATTTCCGCGATTGGTGTTCATTATGTCGCACGCAATTTACTGTTAATTTCCTCTAGATCTAGAATCCCGCGGCCCGTTTCTTCTTAGCCTTGTGGCTCTTCTTCACTTCCCGCATTCCAAACTGCCCTCGTTCGGTTTGGGTCATCGGGGCCTCGTCCAGCGTGGGTTGACTGCTCGTCAATGGCATCGCACGCTCGGGCTGGCTACCCCAGGTTCGGATCATGGGCGCCACTGGGGTTGGTGGCAGGGTCGAACCCTGGGGGCCCACGGAATACTGGGATCGTTTCTTGCGCCCCCGTTTGGGCGTGCTCGGTCCCGACATCCACGCCGCCTCTTCTTCCTCGATATGTGAGATCTTCTGCCATTCATACGTGGCTGGGTCGACCGCCAGTTGCCAGTGCGACAGCAGATTGGTCACATTCCGAGGCATCCGCCGTGGTTTATTAAACGTAGTGAACGCAGAGAGGCTACTATACACCGGGGTAGAGACCTGCTCCGGCGGCGCACGGGGTGTTGCACTCCTCCTGGATTGGGCAGCAGTGCCTTTGGTCGCCAGTGTCTGGCTGCTCGGGATCCGAAACGCCATCGGGGTTTGGGACGATGAAATCTGTCGTGTCAGACCCTGATCGGACAGGCTGTAGTCTTCCATGACATGATCCGTATCCACCGAATCAGGAGCACGAGATGCACCGTGACCATTGGGCCCGTTGGAAACCCGCACAAGGCGCGCCAGAATAAGATCCAGGGCAACGCCGCGAATGACCCTCTCCTTCATGCGACGAGTCGAGTTAGGGATGCCATGCGGCAGACCCGCCAGCCACTCGGTGATCATGCCATCGTAGGTCTTCAGAAGATCCAGCGACGATTGATTGTCCGAGGAGCTGGTCGGCATGCCGTAGAAAATATTCGAAAAGTGCGAGGGTAAAGTGATGAAACGATAGGTGGAATCCGGGTTTTCGGGTAGAACAGTCGCAACAAGGCGAGCCAAGTCGTCTGCATTGTCGTCGATATCACCGAGCACGGGTCGGCCGCCGCTTAATTCGAGACTGTAATCTTTTAGCCTTGATTGAATACATCTCGGGGCGAACTTGGACATACCTCGTTTCACTGATGCGCCCCTCGGTCAACTGCTGTTCATTTGTGCTATCCCTCAGCTTGTCAATGGCTTGGTCGAAGGCGCATCCTGGGTTCTCGAGCGAGTTCTGTCTCATGTCGTCCGTGAGCTTGGCCACGGCCAATGAGTATATGGACGCCCAGTTTAACGTCCATTGAAGATCGAGTGCAGTGGGTTCGGGGGCAATATGCCGAGGTTTGGCGTGGGGAGGAGCCACGGATTCATCCCAATCATCCACCACAAAATCATCTTCGACGAGCTCCTTCTTGAGGTGGTGGACGACCCGCCTTTTAACTTTCAAGATGTTACTTCTCTCAATCTCGAAGGCTTTCTCATCCGCTGTCTTGTCACGGGCTCTGAAAAGTGTCTCGTGGGTTGCAAGGGACGAATCAGTCCAAAACAGTTTGATGAGCGTCATGTCCGGGTTGTATGGCGTATCTATTAGAGGCCCCTGGGAGTGCCCGATTTCTCGAAACACGAGATCGGAGAATTGTACTCGGGACCCTGTCTCCGTGGCAGAAACTTCAGCTGTTGATGGCATATCAAGCAAGAACGGGTCGGACGCAATGTTCGACTCTGTCTGCTCTTCAACGTCCGAGGGGCATGGAAAGACTTGTACAAGCTCGGTGAGTCGAGAATACAAGACGAGATTCAAGACTAATATAATCAGTATCAACGCGCAACTTTCCAAGGGCAACGGACTCACATCCGGTCACCACTAGCTCGCTGATGCGCAAGGTGGTATCCTCGGGGTCACGAAAATGGCGCCAGCAGAATCGAGGACGCATAGGTGGCCGCGGGCCATCATTGTCGACGGGTGAAAGTGTGGCGTCAAACCACAACAGCCGAGACGTTGTAAGAAGGAAGAAATGGGACGCATTCTGAGAACTTCTCTGTACATCCAAAACCCATTCAGATTGTTTGCCCATTCCAAGCTCAACCGCGGTAGATTGGCCATCGGTGCCCGTGATCTGGTACAGCATGACACATCGCCGATCCGAGACCAGAAGAGTCGAAAAGTCTGCAACCCACAGAATCGATGCCCATCCATCGTGCCGAGGTCTATTGGCATCGGAGCTATCACTTTCCCAGGGCAACCTACCGGTCAATCCGCGAGTGACAGTCCAATTAGCCTTCTGGCGACGTTGCCGGCCTGAGATTTCCCACACACTCCAACAGCCCCGGGTATCAACCAGGGCTAATTGTCGGTGATACCACGGGTTGAAGGCGACATCCGCGTGAGCATACCCACCCGTTTGTAGATTGTGTATCTCAACCACGGGGTTCGCGTCAAGCCGCGAGTTTTGCAAGGTGGGGAGCGTCGCCGGAGTGTCACGATGAACATGCATCGGCATTGGGTCACGATGATAAAGAGGGTGAAAAATCACGGTTGCTTCCGACAGGCGAGCAGCCATCCAAGCAGCCTTTTCTTCCATCTCGGCGGATTGTGCAAAGTGAATCTGGCGAATCGGGGCTCCTTGCGTCGACCATTCGGTCTTTTCCGTATCCCCGATAGACGGCAATCGGATGAGAGATGCTTCATATTGCGTATCCTGATCCACTAGCGTCCTAAATGAAATGGCATTGCTGCATGTTCCAGTCACTACCGCTGCGATAGGGACCGTCCCGCGGAGTTTCGGGTCCTCGTGAAATAGATCCGCCGCGAAGCCTACATCGAGCAATGAGGATGTTTGAGGGTCATAGATGGATTCAATGGCCGTGAGGAGTTTGGAAAATGCATCATCCCGAACCAAGGACCAATGGGCCGCAAGATCGGGATGTGCGTGGGGGATCAGCCTCTGATCTGCCGGTCGAGCTTGGTGCAGAGACAATTTGGACTCCAATGAATGAGATGATGGCACGGCCGTCTTAGTAACTCCCGTGTAGTAGAATGAGGAAGTCCTGGTGAACGAGCGCGAAAATGTCCAGGCTTTGGCCTCGGGGAGATAGACAGCTCTTCCCACCTGCCCATAGTGTAGAGCACCACCGGGGTGTTCATCCATTTGATCGCGTCTGGGTCCTAGCGGGATGCGCACTGGACCAGACCATATCGAGAGCCAAGAAAGGACAAGATCTGTCGAGCCGAGCGAGTGAAATCGAATGATGTAGACGGAAAAGCGTGCGACGGACTTTTGCTTATCGATAAGCCGTTGCGCCGCAACCCAAAACAACCTTCGATCTTCCCCCACGCGTCCTTATTCTCACCATCCACCTCAACCATCAGAATTGAGACCATGGCCTCATCGTTTGAACCTTCCTTGTCGACAAGTGGCATGCGACCGCCGCTTGCGTCGGCCGATGCGCCATCCATGGCCGACTCGCTGCCCAGTATCAACTTTGGCTTTGAAGACCTGCGCAATCGCATGGCTCAGTTCACCGCAAAATTCGACGCATTCATCGAACGAGGTCGCAAGCAGGTTCTTGAGGAGAGAAACCAGTTTCATATCAACCTCGCTGAGCTACAAGGTAGAGAGAAGATGCCCTCCATAAGTTTTCTCCCAATGTCTAACCCTACCCTCTACAGAGGACGAACGAATGCGACAACGCGATATCGAAATCCTCGGGCTCAAATCACAGACCCTCGAGCAGACCCTTCAGAAGGAAGCCGCCGAAGCGGGGGAGATGCACGCGGCTATATCATCCATCACCATGGAACGCGATTCGCGACTGACCAAGCGCGACCGTCTCAAGCAGCAGATTGCGGAAACCCAAAAGGCCATCAATCAGAAACTGGAGGCGCAGAAAATGCACGCCAAAAATCTAGACGCCCAATCTCGACTCAACTACCCCGAGCTGGAATTCTGGCAGGAATATCTTTGTTTACGGATCGAAGGCGCCGGCCGAGAAGACCGGTTGAAGTTTGTTTATAGCCACCTTTTGGAGAAAGATTGGGAGGCTGAGGCCTGGTTTGAATTGGGGACCGCCAGTCGCGACTATGAAGTGTTTCACACCCGACCCAAGGTAGATCGAGACGCGTTGGAGCGCGAGGTGGACCTGGTGAACGACGATCGCGACTTTGGGGCTTTCCTCAAGCGCATGCGTAAATTATTTGTGGAGGCAATGAATTGAGTGGATGGAAGGATTGATATGGACTATGAATTCATGGCTTCTGTGCACAGGCATCATCATGATCGCATTTGCATTTGCGTAGAGCATCCCTCACTCTCTCTTTAGCCTCCCGAGGCCTCGCGGTAGAATGCCACGCTGCGATTGGCGCCAGCGGTTGCGAAACCCTCCGATCTGCCGATCTTGGGTAGCCACTTGACACTCCAAACCGCTTTCTCGGTCTCGGAGAGCGTGGCCACGCAAAGCTTGGTGTCGATGGACCACGCTTTGACTTTGCCATCGAATGAACTAAGGGGCTGCGTTAGGCTTTAACTGGATTGGGACCGGGGTAATGCACTTACCTGCTTAGAAGATACTCGCCAGTGTGGCTCCATGAGAGCGACAAAATCCAGGCCGAATGGCCTGACAGGTTGGCGATTTGCTCCCCGAGCTTGTGTCATAGAGAACAATCACCTTTGAATCTCCCGCGGCCGCTAGGATCATTCCACCGGGCGAAAATGCCACTGATCGAACCGGGTTGACTAGGCCTATATATCCCATTAGAGACGGAGGGTTCCACAGTGGCGAGGATCACGTACCCGCGAGAGAGAATGGCATGCGACCTGTTTCGGTACTAAAGATGTACACGCCCCCATTCTCATGTCCACTGGCAATGAAGCGGCCATCGGCCGACTGGGAATGTCAGCGAGGAGTGTTCAATTGAGCACGAGAGAAGCTTACCAGGTCGATGCAAATACCGAAACTTCCTTTCGTCTCATGGTCTCGTATTTGGGTACCATTCGTATTCAGATCCCACACTCGGATATGACCATCTTGGGAGACTCCGGCGAGGTATTGACCATCCTCAGACAATGCCACTGCCCATGTATCGATCCTCTTCAGGTTGGCTGTTCACCGTCAGTATACCATCAGGGGATCTGGGCGAAACGGACTGCAAGTACCTGAAGCTGTCGTATCTGCAGACCAGTGGCCATCTTGACAAGCCCAGACCTTCACGTCCCCAGCAAAGCCAGCGCTGACAGCACGTGCACCTTTGGTATCGGTCACAATGTGGTGACAGCCTAATGTGTGGGCATCCTCAATAGACTGGACCAGCGCGAAGTCGGTGTCGGAAGTCGAATGAACCTTGATCGAGGGAGCGCCCGATACCGAGAGGATCTGCTTGTCGGTGACTGCGAGAGAAAAGATGTCGACCGGGTGTGCTGGGACTCATTAGCGCACCGGTCCAAGCTCTCATGATCACCAGCACCCACCATTGTCTGCCGAGCCCCACGCGAGAAATTGTCTCGACTGCCGCAGTATTAGCTGCAGCGTCCATCAAAAACGTCGTAGAGCGTACCATGGTTTCAGCCTGTCTTGGAGGGAGGGGTGTTGTTTGGTCTCTGCGTAGTTGCGGAGGCCATGACGTTTCGCGCGCCGCTTCCGCCTTATGTGCCGCCCACCGTTTTTGATAGTCCGGGATTGTGATAAAGTCAGCGATCATGGAACAGATTGATCTATGAATGGAATTGGCCCGATAAAGCCATGCAATTGAAGACTACAGAAAGGTTTCCTTTCCTTTTTTAAAATCCCATAACATAACCTTTGGAAAACCAGACGCCAAATGCCATGCAGCAGAGATACCCACACCCCTCCGATTCTATAAATACACAGTATTCTTAAGACAGTCCCACGAGAGATCGAGCTCTAAACGGCCAATTGGGTTGCTGTCCTGCCGTATATTCCATGCCCGCGCTCATGCAGTTTGCGCTGATTTCCACGATTGCTTGATATCTATGGTTTGTTAGTGGACGGATCAAATGGACGGAGTGCGAGTTCGAGGGAAGCCGAGGAACAATGCTGCGAGAACAGAAAGCCCTCCAGAGGTATGCACCCAATGCAGAATGGTTTTGGCGAATGGCGTAGAATGGCGTACCTTTCACACAGTGAGGGCATAACAGATGAGCCCGCTTGACCTGACCACACCCAGGACACTTGTTCAGACTCTCAACATCTTTCAAAGCCTTGCCAGCCATTTGACGATGGCGCTTCTTCATGTGGGAGGTCTTCTTCTTAGGGACGGCGCGGAGAACGGATTCCCAGAGATCGGCGAGCAGTGGTGGGACGGTAATGGCGATGGGGAGGGTGAAGGAGGCTGGAGCAAAGAACGCAGCAATGCCGGGACGAGGCAAGGGAGCCAGCAATCGGGACGCCATGGCGAGAGCTTGGAGACTGGAGAACTGGAGAACTGGAGAACTGGAGATCGATGAAGCTCTTCAACTCGGGAATTCGCAAGTTTGCGCTGGCCGCCCACGCTAGGCCCAAAGGGGTATAGCCCACCCCTGAGTTCGATAGGGAAATAACAAGACGGAAGTTAAGGGGTTGACAACATCTTCACCTGGGGAATTTCTCGCTCCATTCTCTCCGCTCGCTCTCCCATCATGGCCGCCGCTACCAGTGCTGCTTCGGCTCAGCAGCCCACCGTCTTCCCCCACAGCCATGTCGGTTTCGACAGCATCACCTCCCAGATCGAGCGGAAGCTCTTGAAGCGTGGTTTCCAATTCAATGTCATGTGTGTCGGTACGTGTACCCCTCTCCTTCCCCCAACGGGACCCGACACTGATCTCGCGCAGGTCAAACCGGTCTGGGCAAATCGACCCTGGTCAACACCATTTTCGCATCCCACCTGATCGACTCCAAGGGCCGTCTGACCCCCAACGAGCCTGTTCGCTCCACAACCGAGATCCAGACGGTTTCGCACAGTATGTATGACCCGGACAGTCCTCTGAGGGAGGTACGACGCAGTGCGCAACGGCTGACGGCAATGGCTAGTCATTGAGGAGAACGGTGTGCGTCTTCGTCTGAACATCGTGGATACGCCTGGCTACGGTGACCAAGTGAACAACGACCGCTGGTACGACGATCACGAAGGACCCCTCAATTGGAAAGCTAGCAGTACTGACCAACCACCAGCTGGGACCCCATTGTCAAATACATCAAGGATCAGCACTCGGCTTACCTCCGCAAAGAACTCACGGCCCAGCGTGAGCGCTACATCCAAGATACCAGGATCCACTGCTGTCTGTTCTTCATTCAGCCCTCCGGCCATGCGTGAGTGCCTTTCGCTCTGCTCAGATCTAGTTCTCGAAGCTGACCGTTCTATCCCACTCAGCCTCAAGCCAATTGATATCGTTGTTCTGAAGAAGCTGTCGGACGTCGTCAACGTTGTGCCCGTCATCGCCAAGGCCGACTCCCTTACCCTCGAAGAACGCCAGGCATTCAAGGAGCGGATCAAGGAGGAGTTTTCCTTCCACAACCTGAAGATGTACCCTTACGATAACGACGAGCTTGACGACGAGGAGCGGGCCATTGACGCCCAGATCAAGGTAGGCCAGACTGGAGACAGCACCGCGCGGAAGATTTTGGGGCCAATTCTGACAACCCCGGCAGGACATCATCCCCTTCTCGGTCGTCGGTAGCGAGAAGACCATTGTGGTCAACGGCAAGCAGGTTCGCGGCCGCCAGAACCGCTGGGGTGTCATCAACGTGGAGGATGAGAACCACTGCGAGTTTGTCTACCTGCGCAACTTCTTGACCCGGACCCATCTGCAGGACCTAGTGGAAACCACGAGCCAGATCCACTACGAGACCTTCCGCGCGAAGCAACTGCTGGCTCTGAAGGAGAGCAGCGCTGCCGGTGGCCACTCTGGCGGCAGTCGGCCCATCAGCCCCTCGGCGGACCGGGAGCTCAGCCGCAACTCCCAGCGTGGAGCTATGAACGGATATTAATTCCCCTCTTCCAGGCAGGGTTGATGACGGCCATGCTTCGACCACCGGGCAAGGCTCCTGATTCCCTCCGAAAATCTACTGTCCCTTTCGACGCCAGCAGGCCCTGCAGATATCCCATTTTTCTTTGCGTCTCCCTGTTTTTCTTGTATCCCCTATCCCCCCCCGGGCTTCTCTGGGAGTTCACGGGGGACCTCCTTATTGTCTAGGATTTGTATTGCCGGGAAAAAGAGTCTGTCATCCAGCGCTCGTGCCATCTGGTCTTTTCCATGTACTTAGTTTCCTTAATTCTCCCCGATAAGAAACTTTTATTCTTGGATTCGAGGGTCCTTAATTCCCGGTTGGAGCCGGTATGCATCGTTTCTTTAAATAGTCAAGATCGACTCTATTGAGCACCAAACTTGCCGCCATCAACCACCCACTCGCTCAGCTCCTTGTACGCCGCCTCGAGGTCCTCGTTCACCACGGTCTTGTCATGGGCTCCGGGCTGCTTGGAGTATTCAATCTCATTTCTGGCTTGAGCCAGGCGGCTTTGGAGGGATTCCTCGGTTTCGGTCCCACGGCCGCGAAGTCGCCTCTCCAGCTCCTCCAGCGAGGGTGGTGCGAGAAACAGGAATCTCGCATTCAGGTCGCTGCGCTTGACCTGCTTTACGCCCTAGACATCGGATACCACCATCAGTAAATCCCACGCTCATCATCGATTCGGGGATTCGAGATCAAGCGGGCCCCCATACCTCCATTTCAATGTCGAGGATACAGATATGTCCCTTCTCCGCGACATTCTTGACCGCCGCCACGCTAGTTCCGTAATAATTCGAGCTGAATTGCGCTGCGGTTCTCGTTAGATGCCATGCCAAGAACCCCCAAGCGGGCCAGATGGCACATACCATGCTCGATAAACCCGTTCTGAGCCACCAGGTCCAAAAAGGCCTCCTTCGTGACAAAGTTGTAAGCCACACCATCCTCTTCGCCTGCGCGAGGAGCCCGTGTCGTGTCTTTTTGAGTAGATTGAGTCAGTCTTGTATTTCGCGCCGGGCTCGGGGTGCCTCTTACGGGAGACGGAGAAGCCGAATTTATCGGGATACTCGGCAAATAGACGCTTGAGCAGGGTACTCTTGCCCGTTCCTGAGGGGCCAAAGATCACCACCGGTCTGCATGTTTGGACTAGATGGCGGGGTCAGTCGAGTGTTCCCCCGGGGGGATTGGGACCACACCCAGATCAGATCACATACCGGCCGTGGAAGCCATGGTGGATGTCAAGCGATACACACGCGGCAGGGACGGTCTAAAGCAAGTCAATCGGGCACGCAACGAGCAGCACAGCATCGCGATGGAAAGAAAGCGCCCGAATTGCAAAACTACGGAACGGCGGGCAGAAAATGGCGGTGAGATCGGTATCTATTCGCTCTATACAATACATGCGATCTTTTTTAGGGTCGAGCAGGTCCCGGATGACTGCCGCGTCTCATGGCCTGGATGTTGCCGGCCTCGGCCTCTTGTTCCAGGAAATTGGACCAGAGTTCGGCCAGAGTTTCCTTGCTGGAGGCCCCGTTGTCCATGAACTCGGTCGCGAGGTTGGGCGTGCTGGGGGTTCGCAGTGGAGTGCCGGGAACTCGGAGTTTCCCCGGCATAGTGGATGTGCCGGGTCGGGCGAGGCCAGCCTGTTCACGTTGCTCTATAGAGACGAAGGGTTAGAGGGGTGCGAATGAGAGGGACGAGGGAAACCCACCATCATCCCAACCAAGCAGGGCGGCAATTAACTGGAGAATCTGGAACTTCTTCGGGTCTGACCGATCCAAGGCCAGAAAATGTAACAGGTGGTTGGTTACAATATGCCTATCGAGCCCGTCAGCAATGGTCTGAGATCGTGTATCTCTCGCCGTGTTCACGCACCGGTCCACATTATCCTCCGGCTTCCCCTTCTTGAGAAAGCGCAGGGCTTTGGTTAAATGGTCATTCAGCGTCACAGCTTCATGTCGCAACTTGCCAATCAGGAGGTTTTTCTCCTTGACTTCTTTTTCAAAGGGCCGCACTCGTTCCAACTCCTCTTGCGCCGTACGCATGCTCTGGTCAGCATCATGGGCCTGCTGCTGCGCTTCGCGGAGGGACCGTCGGAGCTCCTCCAATTGCGTATCTGAGCTCTCCACCAATTCACGTAGCTCTTGCTTTCGGGCAGTTTGGATCTCCTGCAGAGCCCGCTGGAGACCGTCGACGGTCGACTGTTGGCTGTCACGCTCCCCGGAGGCTCTTTCATAGGCATCCCGGAGGTTGACCAACTGTTCCTCCAGGTCGGCGACTTTGTCGCCCAGGTTTTCGCGAATGGACCGTTCTTCCATGGCCAGGACCTCCCAGTTGTGCATGGCCTCCTTTGCTTGCTCGAACTCCGACTGCAGGTAGGATTCCTGCTCCATCAGCTCTTCCTTCTCCTTCAGCCAGTTCTGCTGGGACAGGTTCGTGCGATCTCGGAGGGTGGAGATCTCTTTGGTCTTCTGCGCGGAATCCTCGGACAGGCTTGATATTTCGGTCGACTTGGAGTCGAGCTGCGACTTCAATTCCGTGTTCTCGTCCTCGAGTTCTTCGATATGGGATCGTGCTTGGGCCAACTCCTCCTGTTAAGAATCAATGAGCCGGTTGCGATCGCGACCACCACACAACACACGCAGATTGCACCTACCGCATCCTCCTTAAGTCGCTCGCCTAGTTGCGACTTGATTGTATTGACCCTCTGGAGCAACTGCTGGAACTGCGTTTCCGCCTGTTCCTTCTTGGACTCGGTGTCGTCCAGTTTCTGCTGCAAGGTGTCCATTTCCGCCTGATGTTTGGACTGGATCTCTTCCAAAGATTTGCGCATGTCGGTCACCTCCGCGCGAAGGGAGTCTCGGTCTCGAACGAGGGCGTCGAAGCGCTCTTTCGGTTCGGTACCGTCCACGGCGGCATCGCGGTCTTCTCGGTCGACATCAGCCGGGGAGTCGGTCGCATTGTCTTTCGTATTATCTAATTGAGCGGTGTCGGTCACCGGTGGATCTTGGGAATCGGTGGGTTCGACGGGGTCGTCCTGGGGATCCTCAGCAATACGGCCACGATGGCGGGGAGATGTCTCGCACGCACACGAGAATCCTCCTCTGCGGGCTGCGAGGGCTCTGAAGATTCGTGCTCCGTGGACTGGATCGGTGCCTGGTTTTTCGTGGCTTTCTTCTTGTTCTTCTTGGATTTCGCGCCTGGATTAGAAGGCGGGGGTGTGAGCGGAACGGCTGGGCTTTCAGGGGGGAGAGCGAAGAATCCGCCAATGGTCGTACCTTGGGCCGGCGACGGGGGATTATCTCCAGCCATGATGGGTTGGAGACAGTCGAGGTGGTGGGGGGAGGGAATTCAGAGTAGATGGCAGAGCGAGGCTTGCCCATAGCTGTCAACACTTCCACTAGCGCGGCCGGGGCCTTCTCCGCCCGATGAATAATCCAACCCTGGACCCGATGGAGAAGAATGTTTGGATCGGGGGCTTGGTAACTATGGGATTCTTTCTTTTTTTCACCGATCGATGCATGATCGAATGCATGGATCGGGTTGAGTTGGGTCGAGTGGTAGGGAGTAGATCCAGCGAGGTCGATACTCGCTGGAGAAGCTTCTCGGGTATAATTTAAGCAGGAGTATTAAAAAAATAAAAATAAAATAAAGTAATTGAGATAGAATAATAGTAATAAAAAAGGTCATAAAAGTAATGATCAAACAAAGCGTGTGTTGTGTTGTATCTGGATTCCTGAATACAGGATGCTAAGACTATCGAGTAGAAGTAGAAGTATACCTTGCCCCATCCCAACCGCAACTGCAATCCAACTGCAATTCCACAACTCGCCAGGATAAAGGTTATCCATAGATGTTCACAGCTTCGGATCACGCGCAATCAGATATACTTTGCGGTGGATTCCATCCTCCATTCATTCCGGCGCAATAACCCCATCGGGCCTCGACTCCTCCCGTTCATGCACTCTGCTCTTCCACCGGGATCCAAATCCAACTCCACCCCCAAACCCAATGTCAGCTCGGATGCTGAACGCCACCTCTTACAGCCGAATGCTCGACACCATGGTGGCTCCCCCCGCGCTTTTCCCGGCGAGACATTCTGAAACGCCCCAGGAAGCGCGAGATCAGCAGGTCCCGTCGGAAGGGAAAAACATCCATATACACCACACCGTACGACCAAAAAAGATGATCCTCGAGACTCGCGGTGGAGAGAGAGACTCTCACCCGAAATTAGCCACCGACCGACCTTCCCGATCCTCGCTAGGCCGATGGAAGACCGAAAAGAAAAGGATCTCCGTCTCCCACCTGAATCATGTCCCCAGATCCAGTTGAAATAAGACAGATTACCAACTCAACGGGAATCCACCAGGAGCCTCACTCCCCCCCCCATCTCCACTGCACTGAGGCACCGGCCCATTTGGCCAGGCTCCGCTTGCGAGTTGGATTGGCCCTGCTTCCCAAGGGCTTAAGCGACATTTCGGACCCTTGAACCCTATGCACCGCCCACAAATCAGCGGGCCCAGACCGGGTCCCTCTCTCGATCCTCCCCGGTCTAGTTCGATCCTAGCCGGAGCATGTCATTTGTTTTCCCCTGTGCTTTCTAGCCCGAAAAAACCGTTACGCCAAGGTTGGAAACGCTCCCACCACGGAAGAGCCCGTCCACGGCAAACCACTCCCCCACTCATGCTTCCCAGCCTTAATGATGATGCACGCGACTGGTCCATCCTGATCTGAGCCACTGCCCGGGCCACGAGTGCTGCAGGACCGTTGGCAGCCATGTCAATCCCATCTCTTCCCCCCCCCCCTTCTCTCCCGCTCCCCCGGGATGAAATCCGAAACCCTGGCGGAGGGACGGGTCCCTGATGAAGGGAACTCAATCTACCGTTTGGTCCTGTTCCCGGATTGTCACTTTCACTTTTGGAGATTTCGGAAGTCCTCAGCCGGGTCCTTTACACACACACACACCCCCTTTCTCCCCTGCTCCACTCCGGCTCCAGTTAATGATTGAAAAGATTGGGAGTTTCCGCGTCGCATGCAGGACTTTTTTTTCCCTCTTCCTTCTTGCTCATCTTTCCCTTCGGACCCCCCGGGCGCATCTCCAATCCTCCCCGCCGTCCGCGGCAGTCCCTTCTCGGTTCCGACGGGCTTTTTTTTTCTAACACCGCTCGTCCCGTTCTCTCTCGTCATGCCCGTCTCGAAAGATCCAGCTGCGATCCGACAGGCCCTGGAGCGGGCTCGGAACTGTGAAGATGGCAGTGTGGATCTGTCAACCGTCGCGCTCCTCGAGGCGGCCATCACCGAACTATGGAACCGCATTCAGGCCGAGCCTGATTCCTACATTCTCAACCCGGATGAATTTGCTCTTTTTAATTATTTTCTGGAACGATACCGGGGCTCCACCGTGGCCCAACGGGCTGTCGCTCGATTTTGGAACAATTACCAGGGTTCCCTTGCCGGCTCTGGAGGCAAGAAATCGCCTTGATTCCCACCATTTCTTTCCTTATCTGGACGGGCCTGGACAGGACCTTTCTCCCATCTCTGAGTGGTCCAGATAAATGCTCTGCCATCTGCCGCCCATCGCAGTGCTGGCACAGCTGGGTGCAGCAACACTGGTCTCGACCACGACAATTTGGCTTTTTTCTTTTCTTTTTTTTTTCCGTTTCCTGTCTGGCTCATTTCGGAGGGGGCAATCCATATATGACCACACCGACAGTCCGAGTTTTTGTTACGTGATTATCTTTGATAGGTCCCGGGGCAGTAGCGCATGCAGGCATTCATGTTGCCAGATCCCCGGGCAAAGAGGGAATCTGCAAGCCGTTGCGCCTGCGGAAGGAGTGCGGTGTGTATCCGGGTTTGCCCTGGAAAAATCCCTGTCGATGGGACATGCATCAGGATTGCATTGGCCTTTGCATCTGGGGGGGGCAATTTTGTATTATAAAAAAAGTGGCGTTGGGGGAGGGAGGATTTGTCTATATAGTGTCTTTTTCTTTTCTTTCGGGGATTTGGATATGAATATGGGGTTTGATCAATGGTGTGTCTCGCTGCATGGCTCCGTCAGCAATTCTCCGACGATCAGATGTACTTGGAATGTCCTCACGCCATCGAGAAGGGCCCAAAGCAGCTACGTAGCATTGGGAGCCCGAGATGCCGATCGCCACGTCGACCGTTGGGCGTCACTAGATGCGCTGATCAATGGAACTGTGCGCCTGCAGGATACTGGCCACACGAGACAGAGAGCGTGCGATGAATTCGGAAACATTCTAGAACCCATTTGTTTGGATGACTTGCTTTTCCCTGCTTCTCGTTGCGTCCCGAACCCTAATCGCAGCGTGTCCACTTATCTCCACCAGACCAGGAACCACGGCAAACCAGTCACAGAACTTGTCTCAAGTTCCACCAGACTGCATAAAGGGAGGTGAAGATGCCAATCACAGACTACCCCGGGTTAGGGTTGGGCCACAGGGAAGGGCCAACCACTTACAATGATCAAGGTCAAGCACCAGAGAATGACATCCAAGCGGAAGCGACGCCGGTGTCTCCGGCTCATGTTTGCAGAATACCGATCCACATAGGACCGGAGAGAGCCAAAGAGAAGGCGAGAGATCACAATATTGGGCACATAACCCTGGCAAGAGGCTTAGTGTGATACCACAGAAGATACGCCTCACGTACCATGAGCCGGAGAAGACCACAGGAAATCAACAACCCCCGAAAAAAACATCGGACAATCAACACCACCGCAACAAATATCCAGGATATGGGATAGAGGGGAGACCAGATGATAGCCTTGACCACCCGTTTCTGGAATGGACGTGAACCCATCCACTGCCAGACTCGAGACACCTCCCTGCGAAGCACGCTTGGCATGAGGCTTAGAGCAACCGAGATAAGATTCCAGAGCACTTGTTTCTGGAATGGGTGTGTGCGCTTCAGCCTCCAGTCTTGGGACATCTGCCAGTGCATGAACTTGGCTGCCACATAGATATCCACTATGCCTCCCACCACAAGCTGAATAGAATTAGCCAGACCACCTCTTGAATGATATAGAGTGAACATACTGTTGGAATTGCAATCCCATCACAGAGAGGACGGAGGGCCGTGGCTGCTGGGTCTGCCCCGGGCTGGACAAATACATCAATCACAATCATCATGTCGGCATACAGGATCATCTCACATCTTTGCACAATCCCCAATGCCCTGGGGATGTCCTGGATTCCCTTCAACTCAAATGAGAAGGTAATCATGGCAATGTAAGCTGCATATCCGAAGATCACACCTGCCAGGGTAACGTATACCCAGTGTCTGTCAGTGAAGGAGATGGCCAGGACTTCTGAATGGGTATTCAGGGCCATATAGGCCAGGGTGGAAGCGGAGGCTAGTATCAAGTTGCGCGGTGAAGAATTTCCCGCTCTCTCCCAATGCCGAGGAAAGACCATGAAGATGAGGAGGAAAGCAACCGGCACAGCAAGAGAGACCCCGAGAATGGATCCACTGGGATGGGCATGGATGATCTCTTGCACGGTGGAGATGGCCAGTCCATGGGTCCCTAGCAGAAAGCAGATGAAGCCCACCCTCAGGATTTCACAGATTTGATCACGCAACTCCGTCGGTAGGTTCCTTAGTCCATTCTGGATGAGATCTGCCCATTCATGGGGGTGCTTCTGTAGGCTATGGAGCGATTGGAGATTGGAGTGGAAGACTGCAATGGCCAGAATGGTCATGAAGCCTCTAAGAAAGTATGTGAGTGATGATCTTGTCAGAGACCGGGCCCAGAAGAACTAGGGGATAGGATACAGAGCAAACCCCATGGCTTTCAGGGCCTTTGGCAATGCCCGCAGCCCGAATAAGATGGATTTTTTGAGCCGAACTGGTAGAGGTGTGGTGGATTCAGGTTGAGATCAGACACAGGCTTGGACAAGACTCACTGAGGCTGGCTTGCCTATGGATCCGACGAGTCAGCGATGTCTCCATCGAGGACAATCACATACCACCACTCCACCGGACGATCCTCAATGCCTCCATGACTCTCATCGCCAAGGGAGTGACGCCCCGGGGCAATCGTTGGGAGTTGAGTCTCCCTGTCAGCCACACTCAATCCAGGCTCCTCACGACATCCACGCTGGCAAGCTTGGGGCTTCATGATGCAACATTGCTAACAATCGTCTTGGGATGTAAAATGCAACCACCTACAGCGTGACGCCAGACGCACTTGCCCCGGGATACCAAGAAGCAACAACGAGGGAAAAAAAGATTAAATGAATTCTATTTGTACAGCCAGTCTATATGTCACATCTATTTCTCGGCGGGGACCGAAACGGGGGTCTCCTGGGGGAGAGGAGCAGCCACACTGTCGCTCTTGAGAATGTCGGCCGGGGGTTCTAGAGGGATGGGTTAGCAAGAGGAATCGAGGGTCGACTTCATCATGGGGGGGGGAAACTTACCGGTACGAGAGAAAGACTTGCGCTCCTCAACCTCGAGATCACGGACGCGGCCGCTTTCAACCTCCTTCAGGGACAGGCTGAGGAAATCCTTGGGAAGACCCATGGAACGCAAGTACGAAACCGACTCGCGGTATTCGACATCCTTGCGGTGGCTACTCCAGTTCAGTTCCTCGCCCATGAGATCAATCACGCCGGGGAGAGCTTCCAGGGCAGCCTCGGCGTTCAGGAAAGCCAGACGGGTGCGACGAGCAATCACGTCAACGGCGGTCTGAGCGTATTCGTGACGGATGGCGTAGCGGACCTCGCCGTCGACGAAGGGGTACAGGGTGGAGATACGGATACCACGCACGGGGTAGCGCTGGTTGGTCGGGGCCGACAGGGCGGCGACCTGCCAGGCACGGTCACCGTAGGAAGTGGTCAGGTGCTGAGCCACGTCGGTTTCGAGACCGAAGTGCTGGATCAGGTTGATGAAGAGAGTCTTGGAGTAACCGTGGGCACCGATCAGGCGAACCTGGTGAGTCTGGCAGGAACCGTCCAGAGTGGCACCGTCGGCCACCAGACCGCTGCCACCCACACCACTGATATCGGGCAAGGAGGACATCTCACGGGGCTTGAGGCCAAACACGTCGATCGCCTCGTCCACAGCCTCCTCGGCCATCTGGCGGTAGGTGGTCCACTTACCACCGGCACAGGTCAAGAGTCCCGAGGGGGAGACGGAGATCAAGTGGTTGCGAACCAGAGCCTGCGAGCTGGTCTTGTGGGGGTCGCGAACCAAGGGGCGGATACCGGACCAGGCAGCCAGCACATCGCTACGGTCGACAGTGATATCGGGGGCCAGGTAGCGGCGGATTTCACCCAGAATCCAGTTGATGTCCGACTCCGAGGGCTCGGGCTGAGTGGTAATCTCGGTGGGGGCGTCGGTGGTACCGGCGATGGTGTTGCCCTGCCAGGGAAGGAAGAACACCACACGGCCGTCCGAGGTCGACGGGTCGATCAGGCCCATGTTCGAAGGGCTGTAGTATCCGGGCAGGATGACGTGAACACCCGAACTGGGGGCGACAATCTCGGGGATCTCGGGATCGTCCATCTTGCGGATGGAATCGGTGAAGGGACCGGTGGCGTTGATGATACCCTTGGCGCGAATGTGGAAATCCTCGGTGCTCTGACCATCCCGGCCGGGAATCACGTCCTTCAGACGGGCACCGTTGAGCTTGCCCGAGGCATCCTTGGTCAGACCAGTCACCTCCATGTGGTTCACGACGGTGCTACCGTAGAGAGCCGCGGTCATGGCGAGGGAAACGTTCATGCGCGAGTCGTTGTGAGCACCATCGTAGTAGACCATAGCACCAACCACGTTGTCGCGCTTCAACATGGGGAAGGCGTCAATAGCCTTACTCTTGGTGAGGAAGTAGGAGCTTTCAATGCCCTCGGAACCAGCCAGAAGGTCATAGGCCTTGCAACCCGCCCAGAAGTAGGGAGCCTGCCACATCTTGTTCACGGGGACCATGATGGGCAGCCATTGTGACAGATGAGGAGCCGTGTTGAGGAAGTACTTGCGCTCGCGGAGAGCCTCCTTGACCAGTTTGTACCTATCGGAGACACTCGTCAGTCGCTGGAAATGGGAAAGAGAAGTTCTGCTGCATCGGACACCTACTGGTTGTAGTCCAGCTCCCAGACAGCCTTTTCCAAGTAGCGCACACCACCGTGCACCAGCTTGGTACTCTTGCTGCTGGTTCCGGCACTAAAGTCATCGCGCTCGACGACCGCGACCTTCAATCCACGCGTCGCAGCATCCAGGGCGATACCGGAGCCGGTCGCACCACCTCCAATGACCAGCAGATCATAGGGCTCGTCGTCGGTGGCGCTCTTCTTCAGGTCTTCGATCTGGTGGATGCGGTCCTTGATGGTTGGGAAACTCGGAGGCACCAGCTTGCCCTCTCGGTATCCCGGAGGAGGCACCGCGGGGGCTTCCAACCCGGGGATGTTCCGCGGACGGTAGGAGATGTAGAGGACACCTGCTCCGGCGGCGGCGGCGGCCGAGGTGTAGAGCAGGGGTCGCAGGAACTTGCGAGAATGACGGGCGGCCATTTGGGGGCGAGGGTAGATTCTTTTTTTTTTTGCCGGGGTCAATTGCACCTCCCGGAGACAGAGGGGAGAGGAGTGGAGGAGAGAGTGAGAAGAAGGACAGACAACCCCTACAGGATCTCGCTTGACCTTCCACGAAACCGGTTGACAATTAAGCGTGCGTCATGGGCGAGAGCTGCGGAGTGGATCTTCGCTGGAATTTGTCCCACGAATCAGAATCTCGGCCCGGACTCCATGTGACTGGGCAGATTTTTTTTCCCATTGACTTGGCCTGATTGAAATCCCGAGATCGGCCTATAAGCGACGCGCTGGCCGTGCCCGTGGAATTCTCTTGTCCGGTGACTCGCCCCGGTTTTTTTCAGGGGCTCCAAGGGTCCAAGGGGGAAATCACCCCCCCCTAACCGGGAGACTCCTTGCAGAGTGAAGAATGGAGCTGGATTGCTTCGGTGGAGTCGGGGATCGCCGTGGACAAGATCCACTCGAGGTGTAAAGATCTATTTTTACTTGGTGCGATAGATGGACATAGATGTACGGAGTAGTCGGTACGGTGTATGGAGTATGGAGTGTGAGAAAGGATATATCTCGCGGAGGAGCCGGGACAACCATTCACATATTTCGACCATCTCTACGGAGTATGTCTCCGATCCGGAGAATAGACCGGAGCCGATAGTCGCGGAAATGATTCCATCGATCTTGGGTTGGCGCAGGATGAGTCTGGCGCGCGTCTGGCGCCCGGCATTGCAGGCACGGGCACTTATGCAGGAGGGATCCACGTCAAGGTCAATGATTCTGCCATTATTCTACATTCTCGATAGGAGAGACTCGGGGAAATACAGAAAATATCCAAGGGAAACCAGATCTCAGAGTGACAACCATACTAGTCCATGCCATGCAAAAATCATCACAACTCCCCCAAATCCAAATCCAAACCCAAAACCGCAGAAAAAAAATATGTCACAGTGCAAAAGGGTATCGAGGTTCGTCAACCGTAGGGTATAATCCAATTTCTTTTGTTGCAGAGAGACGCCTGGTCCCTGTTTTGTTCCGGGGGATGCAAATCGGGTCGTGGAGACAAGGGTCTCAAGAGGTGGTCAATCGTCGTTTCAGATCCCGCACGGAATCAAAGCAACTGGCATAGTCGCGGAGCTCATCTTGAAGCTGATCGGCGACCGTGGTGGCATTGGAGGACTGGCTCCGGAGGGAGGTGAGGGAGGTTTGGGAGGACGAGGCCGACAGGCCTCGTGTGGACGGACCGTCCCCGATGGAATCGAGGCTGGAGGAGCGGGAATGAGCGTGGGAGGGTTGGCGAGAGCCATCCTCGGGCGCGGGTCGATCCAGTTCCGCCAGACGGCAGGTCTGGGAGCAATAGGGCGCGCCCATGGTCTGTCGATCGCAGACCAAGCAAAAGTCGAGGGACCATTCAGTAGACATGGTGGAAGTGGAATGAAGAGCAGACACCAGCAGCGCCGAGGGATAAAGTAGTCGGGTCCCCGCGGATCACCTCATGGGTGTCACAATCATGCCACACCCGAATCATGCACGAGCCCCTGCGAACCTACCACAGGCACCGATGATTGCGGGGGTCCTGATGATTATGGCGTGGCTCGGGCGCTTGAGGCCAAAAAAGCGGGACTTGAGCGAATTCCTGCGGGCGCCTCGAACGGGAATTCTCCACTTGCTGCAAAAAGCCCGTCATCCCGTGGTTTGAGCGTGGGCCGGTTGGGCTGGATGAAAGCGCGTTGATTCGTTGATTCGTTCTCTATCCGGGGTCCTCGCGTTCCCCTCGAAACTCTGCTGGCAGGGTTCCCTTCTACACTACCGGGTCACGCGAAGACGAACGGAATTAGGGTAGATAAGACGTGGATCCTCAAGGGCTATTGGTGGTGATCTTTGCCGTGGGGACCTTCATGGGAGCTCGGATCTCGGAAGGTCCTTCAATCGTCGTGGTCCGTGATAACGCAGGACCAATGAGCGAATCCGCGGGGGATATGATGTGCGTGAGTGGCTCAGGGGCGAGAGAGGGAAAAAAAAAAAAAAAAAAAAAAAAAAAAAAAAAAAAAGAAAGAAAGGAAAGGAAAGAAAATCACGACATCAAAGTTTCATAGCCAACACCACTAAATTGGTTTCAAGTCAGAGGTGTGGCTCGGGTTCATTCGCCCGTCTTGTCGCGCTGGTCGGCGGGGATGCGAACCAAAGTGGCTGGCAAGGACTCATGTGGTGTCGCGTCCAGACTGGTGGTATCGTGAAGTCCACTTGCTTGTTCTACAGATGGGTTAGTCACGGCCCTGATAAGCAATCGCGCAAGCTTACTGGAGGCGAGACTGATGGCGCGGAGGACATTCTCCCAATTGGCAAGTACACATGCAACCGCTGGAACAAGTCAGTGGGAACCGGAGAGGGCGCTTTACGGCTGGCCAAAGAAGGGAACGCATAAAGAATGACCAAATCGAACAAGGAAAAAAGTACCTTCGGTGCCATCCTTCAACGTGGCGACTTTGCTCTCGAGCGCCTGCATTTGCATCGCCAATGTCCCGCTCAAATCGCGCAACTGACGTAGATTCTCGAGCTCGGCCTTTTTGGCAGCGATGCGCGTCGACAGGGCTGATGATGGCTGGGAAGCCGGTTGACGCAGCCCCCCGGGCAACATCGTTGGTCGCGTAGAATACGCCATGGAGGGGAGTGTGGCTTCTCCCCCGGTGTTATCGCTTTCCCACAATCGATGATGGTCGATGATGGTCACGCTCATCCATCCCACATCATGGTCACGGGACCCGATAGCGCTGAGTCATCTCGGTATGCGCTAGACCGGAAACGGCGAAACATCAACATTCGTGTTTACGTTCGATTGCACTCTTGCCGAAAGACTTTGGCTCGTCACTCTCGACAGATCCATCCTTCCTCCCCAGCCCCCGGCTATTGTATAGCATGGCCCGGCTCAATGATTTCACGGCTCCCGCGGAGTCGATCGAGGCTCGTGAGTTCAGATGCCCCGCGCCCATGCGGTAGAGATGGTTTTTAACCCGGTGTTTCCAGTGAAGCGTCGATTCGTCCGCCAAAACCGCGAGATCGCGCGCGTTAATTCGATTCAATCTCTTCGTATCCGCAGCCTTGAGTCCGAGGTGTCGCATCTTCTGGCCGAAAACGTCTCCCTACGCGAGCAGGTCATTAACCTGACGCACGATATTGACCGACTCGAGGCGGCCAAGTCTCTCTCCAACGGTGTCTACGAGATTAAGTCCCGCCTAGACGCGAAACTAGCCGAACTCAGCGGCCTTGCGAATGACCTAGGAATGTTGCCTCGCAAGGTTGGCAAGCCGGAGGGAGGAAAACAAGACACAGAACTAGATCGCCCAAAGGCTACAGCCCCGGAGTCGAGACCACGTCCCACTGACCCGGAGGGACCCCCTGATCTTGATGACGGTCGGCTTCCGGCCATTTTGGAGGACAAGTATTATCCTCGCCGAACGTTGGAGTAAGCCTTGGGATCACCCTGGAAAATAACATGCGTGCATCGCTGACTGCTACAGGGCCCGCGAAATTCAGAGTTTAACCGAGGCCGATGCAAGTGTTATAGAAACTTCCCCTCAGCCCCAGCAAAGCCCGATTGGCGGACTCGATCTTGGATTAGAAAGTCCGACCCCGAACATGAATGAAGACCGGCTGCAGAACCGGACGAGTGAAGGGGAAAGTCCTGATCTCTTCTTCCCATCAACTCTCGAGACCCGCAAGAGGAAAAAGAAGCCGACGCAATCGACAGATCCTGTGGCCAAGGAAGCGACACGAGGCGACTCTGATTCCAGCGGTACAACACTCACTAGGAAATCCGGATCCAAACGAAAATTTAGCCCGGATGACGATGGCTTCCTATCCGATCCAGCCTCGGAAGACGAGTTCCAATTTAGCCGTCCAAGCCACACCCCGCGGAAGAACACCGAACCGACAGAGACCATACAGCAGGAGTCATTACCCAGCAAGACCCCTATCAACTCGGACACTAGACCTATCAAGCCTGCCAGCACGAAACGAAAGGTCCTCGAGCCCAGTAAGAATACCCTATCCCTTGCCCCCCGGAATGCCGTCGGGTCACCTTTGCTAATTGCATCCAACAGAGAGTGCCAACGTCAACCTGGGATCCCCTAAGAAGGCCCGTTCCTTACATACCGATAGCAAGATCCTCCCGCCCGCAGCAAGCAACGAGAACGAAATGTCGCCGCAAAAACCCAAGGAGCTGTTGAACCATAAACCCAAGCGACCCAGCCAAGCTGTACGAGGATCCCGAGCAGCTTCGGATTCGTTGAAAGCAAAGCGCTCCAGTCGATCTATCGGGACTGAGGATGCATCTGAGATTTCACCAAATGTACAGTCAGACGAAGCTCTTGCGGCAGACTTCGATGCGAACACGATGAGCCGACCCTCTCGACGACGAGGTGCTGTGGTCAGCTATGCTGAACCCAATTTGCGGGCCAAGATGCGTCGCCCGACCAAGGAAATGATCGATGCCGTCGCCAACGAGGACGCTCGCAGGTCGTCCAGCTTCCAGTTCCTTCCGGACGGCTTCAGCGACGAACGTGACAAGAATCATGGTGGAACCCCCGGCCACAGCCCTCGTCTACGTCCCAGTGGGACCCTGCCTGCCGATTTGGCGCTTGCAGATCAAGCCACCGATCATTTCAAGAACCACCCAGCCCAGAGTTTGGTGGGCGTATCTCAACGAAGAAGCAAAATATCACTCGGGAACGGCGACGATCGGTCTTCTACGGACTATAATGAAAGCGCCGGTGGATTTGCCCCCGAAACATCGACTTTGGATGAGCTTCGGTCGAATTCCAAACACACGGCACGGCGACAGCCTCGGCGGCATTCATCAAACCCCAAGAGTACTTCCCGCAAAGCTCCATCTATGCGAGATGTAGACACGAGTGGCGAGCCACAATCGCCGTATCGGGACACTGCGTCTCTCCAGCAGTCCATTCTGGAAGACGAGGATGCCGAGTGGAAGGACTCCATGGATGCAGGAGTCCGGCGGGAGACTCGCATTGCCACTAGGCGAAGGAGTATGATGGTCTGATAGTCTCAACAGAGATGTTTAATACTTGTCATTGTGTATTTACATGTTACCCGGTGGTCGCAGTACTTAGCATACAGATACCCTTTCTTGTTAGATCATCTTCGCCAATGGAAGGTAGATTGTCTTTTCTGATTCTTTTTTCCTTCTTCTAACGACCTCCGTGGATTTTCTCCCCAACTCTCTTCTCAGTGTCGGGCGGCAATGCAGATCTTCCCGACGACCAGAGTTGCGAATCCGACGGGGGCAAATGCTTGGGCAAATATACCATCACTTGGCCCCAATCAGAGCGATAGTGGCCATGGATTCCGGAGTAAGTCTCGGCCTGGCGGGGCTGATAAGGCTGGAGAGGGGTATTCCAATCTGCAGGCGCAACTGGATGATGTCGTGGCAGACTTGGGTAGTTTAGATTACTGTATGGATTGACGATGCACGGGGTGGGTTCTGGGCCATGGGGGATGGGACCACGCCCGCCTCATTCATGTGCCTCGCGAAGGATTTTTGGACGACTTGGGCATCTTCTCATATGCATTTGGACTTGGCTTCCTCCTTTTAGACTTTGAGTGTCCGGGGTCCGAACAGCAAGCAGCCGTGGCTCTGTCGCTTGGATGTTTCGAGGATTCCCTTCCTTGTGGTTGCCCTCTGGGATGAGCGTGGTGACCGTGGTTGGCTCGGGTTCTTCGGCGCTCGGATTCATTGTCACTCGCGGAGTCGGATGAACTGGAGTCAGACTCGGATTCCGAGCTACTTTCGCCCACTGGACGGGCTTTGTGGTAGATACAGCACACTACAGCCCGAGTTAGGATGCGACGTGTGTGCCCAATGAGAATACGCTGAACAGGTCACCTTTTGAGCTCTTCTTCCCCATCCCTTCGTTGTCCACCACATCTTCACTCCACCGGATATGACGTGCCGGCGATGGCTCATTAGTCCCGGGGGTCTCGTCACCGCGCAATCGGAGAGTCCTTGGCAGGCGCACAGTTGGAGAGTCGCGCGAGGTTTCCGTCGCAGTCTGGGGCGGGGGGTTGCCCGACAACTGGTGGGACGGAGGCATGGCACAGGACTGGATCTAGCAACGATTGCCGGATGGTGAAAGAAGGCAATCGGAAGTTGGGGCAAACTTCGTCATGGAACTTCATAGGGCCTCACCGCCTTCCGGGGGCAAGAGACTTCTACCGGTATCACTTCGACCAAGTTTGGACTCGGTAAATTTTTGTGTCTTGATTTTGAAGCTATCGTAGAGTATCAAACAAAATCACCATATGGTGCAAAATACAGAGAGGAATGGTGGCTTGCCATGCCAAACTTCAGCCTTGACGGGAGGATACTGGGTTGTATCACGGATGCACTGCGATCCCCCCAGCCCCCAGAGAATGTTGCGGCATCTCCCCCTCCGCTAGATTAGAGCTCATAGAGAGACCACCCATCCAGGCTATCACTCCTCGATGTCACATCCGGCTTCACCGTTCTCCCGGAAGAGCCAACCGATGGGGATGGCAGGTATTCGGTGCGGAACTCCTGATCAAGTCATAGCTCATCTTCGTGGTCCATTTCCGATGGTTTCAATAAACCACCGACCTTCATCGCTCGGTTTCGCTCGGCAGTTTGTGCATCACGGGCAGCCTGGTCACGCTCCTCGGCATAGAGCTCAGCGTTGTCATCAGAAAATTCCTTCAGGGAGATCAGGAAATCACGCAAGTGCGTCTTGAACTTGTTCAGGTCATCGGTGTATGCGAAGAGCCCAATCACAAACTGCTTGATTTGTCCACTGTACTCATGATTAGTATGAGATCCGAGACCGGGGGACTAGGATTTACAAAAGAGAAGGGACAGGGAGAGGGGAAGTTCTTACTCTTGCAGGTTCTTGAAGGCATCCCGCAGCAACTTTGCGATGTAATCCTGTAAGAACTCCTTGTTGGACGTCCCGGCCGGGGCCTGTTCAGGTGCGTAGATGGGTTCTTGGATCTTGCCGGATTCGACAAAGTAGAACATCCGTGACAAAAGCATAGCTTGTGATTTAAATCCTGAAACAAGAAGCGAGACATCAGTATACGTCATAAATGTCCCAAAGCCGAGACAAGGGTGGATGGAAGAGGCCAACATACCGGCCTTGTGATCACTGTCGGTGAGAACGAAGAAAACATCCTGCAGGATCGAGAGATAGAACTGGCGGAAGAATATGCTCGACGTCTGCAAGTCAGTTTCGGCCATGTTGTCCATCAGCTCCAGGCACATGGTGAGACCTGTGTTCTCCACCTCGCGGTTGTCGTGTTTGGATGCCCACATGCAAGAGTCAATGACGAATTTGAACTCGGCGGCTTCAAGCTTGAGCAGTGCCTGGAAGCAGTACCTGTTGATGGCTTGGAGGAGCTTAAAGAACTGGACACGATGTTCGGGGTATTCGTGAAAATCCTTGCTGATCATCTCCAGAGTACAACTGAAGACACTCTCCATCACACCGGGGATCTTATCCTCCATGAGATTCTGGGGAAGCAGAAGAAGGTTAGTTCGGCTCTCAATGCAGAAGAGAGAGGGTGAGAGATGGCATACATGGAGTTTATGGATAATCGTGGTGATCACATTGAGCACCTCTGCCTCCCGGGCGTCAGGCACGTTGTGGCCGTAGTCGACAAGCACCGCCTCGAAAAGAGGAATCACCATGTTGTTGTTCACCATTTCAAGGTCATCGGATTTGTCCACGTAGGTGTCAATGAGTTTCAAGATCTCTTTCTTAATGGTCCGAAGCCCTCGAACTTTGGGAGTCTTGGGGGCAATTTGACCTGCGAGGGATGAAGATTAGCGCGGATAGGTCTTGTGGTCTTCACACCCCGAAAGAGAGGAAGAGAAAATGAGGGTATAGAAAGCGTTATCGTACCGTCATTGGCCACAGCAGTATTAATGAGATCGCTAGCGGCGCGATACATGTTCAACATGTCATGGTAGATTCGACCAATTTGGGAATAGAAGTACGTTCCAATAGAGGAGCATGCAGCCACATTTGTCTTCATGATGTTCCCAACGATCTTGATCGTCTCTGCATCCTGGAGAGTGGCGGGATCCTGCGTGGCATTGATGATGATCCGGTCCCAGGCCGAATTAGGGAGCGCCATCAAGTTTTCGATCAAGCGGTCCTGAAGGCCTTTCTGGCCCTGTGCGGAAATCATGTAGCCACAAGCTTCGTAAAACGTATGGATCTGTTGAGGTGAAAGATCCTGGGTGATTTTCCTCATGTTTCGAACAATCTCCTCAATGAACGGCTCCGTCTCCCCGGGCTGGAGGGCCACGAAATGACGCCGACACTTGTTAGCGATCTTAATAAAGGTATCGCAAGCCATGTCCTGGACACCTGCAGGGATGTCAGTTTTCTATCAGCACACACGGCCATCGGGCAAGTACAGACCTTCATGCGTCTCATGCATAAACTCGAAGAGCTTGTTCACCACCGTCTTAAGGAATTTCCAGTGGGCCTTCAAGAATCGCGGGTACTGGCCGACAATGTACATGATATTACTGGCGACAACAGCCTTGTTGTCTTTACCACGTTTCTGTTCGGTCAGACCTAGCAGGTCCTTAATGACGGTCACCAGGAATCGCTTTTCGGTCTCTTCATTCATGGCTCCAGAGATCGAGCCGATTGCCCAGCACAGAGTATTGCAGTTGACCCAGGACCATTCGCTTCCATCGACCTGCTTCGCCAGCTTATCGATCATGATGGTCTCGGTGTCGACAACGTCCAGATGTGTGAGGTAGACCAAACACTCTCGGATGGTCTTGTAGAGCTGGATCGTGTCGCTCTCCTTCACAAACTCCCGCACAATCTCGCCTTCGTCGTTCTCGACAATCAGAACCTCCTCGGGACGAACCATCTTCTCAATCATGACGGTACGCAGGTTGGAAAGCACGGTCTCGTACTTGTGCTTGCGAAGAGGATAACTGGCCAGGGTGTTCGGGTTGGGGGCACCTCCATTGGACAGGCCGCTGACCCCCATTGTAACGAGCGGGTTAAGATCTGTGATAGGGAGTTGTTGCATCTCCTCGTATAGTTCTTGCACCAGTCGCGTCCAGTAGTCGAGGCAGATCTTGAATACCTCACGGTCCTCGATCTGACTGATCCGGATCAGATAGAAATGGGCGTGGGTGAGAAAATCTTGGTTCGGCAGCTTCTCGATCAGCTAAAGATAGAAACGAACCATTATCAGCACATGAATTCAGCATCATAAGTTGTTTGGAAGGGAAGGGGAAGGGGGAGAAAAGGAGTGAGGGTTGGCATTCGGCTCACGTACATCCAAATGAGCGCTGAAAAAGCTGGAGAGAAAGAGCGCCAGGTTGGCGACAAACTCCTGGTCTCGGCCGTTACTCTGGGCGTATGTTTCCTTCAAGTCCATGGACAACGGGATGACATTGGAGACCATAGTGAGGGTTTCCGTGAACATGTGCACCAATCTCTCGTCGTAGTTATAGGGGGCACCGATCTGTAGACCGCCGATCTCGGTGAGACACTTCAAAGTGACATTGCGGAATTCGGGGACATCCAGGAAGCGGGTGAGGAGGGTGCTGATAATAGGCGTCTCGAAGATGTACCCGAGTGGGATCCAATTCAGGAAGCGAAGGAGAGTCTCCAGGGTCGCCTTCACCAAGCTAGACTGGTTGGCGGTGGTGAGGACTTCGGAGCATAGCTGGAAAATGGAGGCAAACTCCTGGGTCATGGAAGTCTTCAGGTTCCGAGCCTTGACCGACGTCATCTGATCCTGGGAGAAATCAAAGACCTCCTCTGACAGCAAGCGAAGAATGGCCATGTTGTTCTCACAAATGGACAGACTTGCATGACAGGAGGCGATGATCTCATTGATGAAGTTGGGCCAATTGTGTGGCCATTCTTGCTTGAGAATGGAGACCAGGACCAAATTCAATTTATTGACCAATGCGCGTTCGGTTCGGAGCTTTTCCTCGGAGCTGGAGTTTTCGATGATGAAATTGACGATGAAATTTCGGATCCCTGAGCCGATCCTCATGTTAGATTTGCTTGAATACGATGCCGGGGGGGGGGGGGGGGGAGGGGGTTGCATCTGAGGAAGTAGAGCTCTCTTACCCTGGCATTGATCTGTCGGTAAGACTTTCCATCGGGTCATGATCAAGTCGTCAAGAACCTGGAGGGCGATATCTGGGGCATGGTCAGCGCGACGCAAGTGGGAAGGAGACCGAGGACCGGCCGAGTGGGCACCCAACACTCACATTTGGTCTGGGGATAGGACGCCTCCTGTAGGATACTGCCGACGGTGGTCCATGCTTGAGGGTTTTGCTTGAACTAGAAGTCCCACGCTGTGAGTGATCCAGATCGCGTCGCCGGGGGGAGGGGGAGGCTGGCAAGAGCTTACTTCGGTCAAAGTCTGCTGGGCTTGTTTTTGCTTCACGCGGGGTCAGTCCAAGGCCCATCTTGAGCCTAAGCTCTCTATCACGCGAAGCGCGAACTTACCACATCGCCTTTGCCTTCAAAAAAACTCCGGACGGTGTTGTCCAGGTCTACTACCGAAAGAGCCATGCCGTCGCGAGGATTGGCGAAGTCGCCGGGTTCACGAGAGGGCGGTCACGGCAAGGGATTCCCGCGGCTGAACAGAAAAGGAAAGGGAAGAAAAAGGATTGGCCACACTCCGCCCAGATCTCACGGGGAGGAGGTCGAATGAATGGGTGGTGGTGGAGCGAGGCAGGTGTGTTGTCGTCGGAGGGTAGGGAGAAAGATGGAGGGGAGGTTCCAAGGAGCGATGTGAGGTTTGGTGGGGTAGCAAAGAGCACCTCTTTCGGAGGGGTTTTGTTTTGGGGAGAAAGTTCAGTAACCCCCCAAAAAAATCAAACACCGTGATGGGGGATGGTAGCCAAACGCGGCTCCAGAGATGCGCTCGAGAGGTAAAAAAAAAAAAAAAAAAAAAGAAGAAAAAAAGAAAAGCCGAGACTTGGAGGGGGGACAAGCAACCAGAGATTTGCAAGGGACCAGTGAAATCTGGCGGTGAAGCTGGGACTTGTTTGATGCTCGGGATCTTAGTCAGCCGAGCGCTTACAGCTGGGGGAGAGGGAGAGAAGGAGTGTGGGAGAGAGGGAGAGAAAAATCGAGATGAGAGTGATCTATAGCCCGAAATTGAACATTGAAATGGTCGTTGAATTCCCCGGTCTATGGATGAATCACCATGAATCCGTGAATCCGAGAGTCCGAATCCCTAAGCGATGCATAACCGCCCAATGCGCCGCGGGCGGCGCCAATCCTCGGCCGGTCCCACTGGGAACACGGGGCGGCTTAGGAACGCGCGCCATCGTCGCTCTGGTCGCCTGGGAAATGATGAGTGTCTCAGACCCGCGCGACCTCCAGGGACTCGCCGCGTGCGCCTTCCGATTGGCGGGGCTCGTGACGCCGTCCTTGCCGATCGCGCGCCAACTCCTTTTTTGCACTTTCGCCCTCTGGGGGCCATTGGGCTTGTATACAGTCCCCGGCTGTTATAGTTGTCTTTTCCCCCCTCTTCTCTTCTTCCCCTTCTTCCCCCCCCCCTCCTCCTTCTTCCCACTTACCCTCCACATTTCCCCTCCCTTTTCCCTCCCCCTCCGATTTGCTTTTTTACTTTTTTGTGGCTTCGTCTTCTATTGGTGGATGGGCTGTTGGCCCCTTCATTCAAATCCCTTCCCTTGTTCGCATTCAGGCGCGCTGAACCCAAACTGTGCCCACCCTCCGACGCCCCACCACAGACGAGGTTACCGCGATCCCGAATCGTCACCCACGAGGAAGACACTCCTCGGGCACCATCCAAGGCAGAGAAAAAAAAAAAAAAAAAAAAAAAAGAACAATCGAACCGTTTAAAGGAACCTGAAATTATTCAGAGAGTTTCCAGGGGAAATTGAAATCCAAATAAGAAAAAAAGAAAAAAAGAATTGCGACCAGGAATCAAATAAAAGATCGAGCGTCCTCCACGACATCCTTCTCGTGTTCGTGTACCGTTGCCCGCGTTCCTTAGAACCTCCGGCAACTTTCCCGCGTCTAGGCGCATGGGGTCGGTGGTTATTTCCGCATCCCCCCTCCAGGCCTACCATCAAGAACGTGTTTGCGGTCGTCTAGGGCTGCGATCATGACGGCCGTCGCCCCTGCGCCCGCGATGAACAATAATCATGACTCCGGGACTGACACCGGGACCGACCACAGTCCCTCTCGCTTCACGGCGGTTAATGGTCGGGATACGGTGCCCGCGGGCCATCCCCTCCCATCCGCCAGCCAGGAGGAACGAGGGATTCAGTCGGGTGCCGAGAGCACCCCGGATTCATCGCGAGAGAAGGTTGCGGGGCAGAATGATCCGGGTCAGGGTGACCGGGTATCGCGGGGATCATCGCCGCCCGCCCACAGCACGCACAAGCGGAAGAGGTCGGGGTCGCGGGAGTCACGACGGGATTCCGAGGGGTACTCTGCTGGCAGAGGGCCCCATCGTCCCGGAGAGTACAGCGCAACGCCCAGTGCTAATGGTGCTGGTCCCGGGTCCGTCTCGGAGATGGAGCCAGGCAGTGCCGCGGCCCCATCCGGCCCCCAGTCCGACAATCAGGAGGCGCCGGGGTCTACCAACGGGCCATGGCCGGACTATGATACGCAACTTGTGAATCAGGCGCAGAGGGCCCAGCACATAGATGCCTCGGATGCACACCTGGTGGACGCATTGCAGCGAGACTCCCATGCCCATCGCCCCGCGTCGTCAGCACCTAGTGTGCAGCCAGCCTCGTCGCCGGTCTACTCGGAGCGAGGAGCCACCACCGTCCAGGTCGCCCCGAAGCGGAAGCGTGTCTTTAGCAATCGCACCAAGACGGGCTGTATGACCTGCCGCCGCCGAAAGAAGAAATGCGACGAGCAACATCCGGCGTGTAAGTAGATCGGACTATCGCCCACTTTCCCCTTCATTCTTTCGGTCGCAATCGCAATCGTAGTTGTGCTGATGGCCCTCTCGCAGGCAACAATTGTATTCGCGGAGGCTTTCTATGTGAAGGCTACACATCACGAAGTACCTGGCAAAAACCATCGAGCTCGAAAGCACCGGTGCCCTTGCAGTCCAAAGACGGATACCCCGACGTCAGCGCACAGTATCTCCCCGACGCCGCTCCCCACCACGATCCACCCGGCAGTATCGTCGAGCATCTCGACTCCCGAAAGATGAGGCCGATCGTTGCCGAGGAGAATGAGCGGCCCGCCCCGCAGTACAGTTCAAGCCCCACGGGACCAACCGCCAGTCATACTTCGTGGACGAAGCGCAGCTGGACTGGTCCCAACCACCACGCACCCTATGTGACCGAGCAGATGCCCAAACCGGATTATCCGTCGATTCATGAGTTGTCTCGGAGCGGACCACCCAAACATGACTATCATCAGGTGGTTCCCTCGATGCGTGAATTGCCACATGGACTCCCTCCCAAATCCAGCATGCCTTTATTCCATAGTGCCGTGGAGCCGCGGCCGCTGCCAACCCCCACGATGGATACGAGCAGTCCCCAAGCACAAGCAAGGATGGCTCTGAGCATTGAGCACCAGCTGTCTCACCGCACCATGCCGGGCAATGAAACCGAGAAGGAGAAGATGATCAAGGGCGAGCTCTACCGGCCCTTCGATGTACAGTTAGTCGAGGATAGAGACCGTTGTAAGCGTGCTCTGTGGCGGTTCAACAACGCTTGCAATCCAATTTCCGGGCTCAGTTCGAAGGAACAGAATCGGCTTCTCAAGGATATTCTGGTCCCCCCATCCGATAGCATGGTGAACTCTCCCTCGGGCGGGGCAATGCCCCGAGGCTCAATCGGACAGGGCGCGGTGGTGGAGGCGCCTTTTACCTGCCACTATGGATACAACATCAAAATCGGCGAAGATGTCATGATCTCGCACGGCTGTCTCTTTGTCGACGACTGCGGTATCCAGGTCCGCGCCCACACTTGGATCGGTCCCAATGTGACCATTCTCAGTTCGTCCGCCCATCCGAATATGCAGGAGCGCAAGGGCTCCCAAAGTCGACTCCAAGGCCGAGAGATCATCATCGAGGAGGATTGCTACATCGGCGCGGGGTGTACCATCTACCCGGGCATTGTGATTCAGCGCGGTGCCTATATTGCTCCCGGGCAAATCATCACGCAACACATCAAAGCATATACCATCAATGGGGAGAGGCCCCTTCATATGGTATAAGGAGGGAAAGTATGAGATCTTTATGTGTGTTTTTTTTTAACCATCTTGTTTATGATAGCGGGCCCTCTTGTACTGATAGCCTCCTGTGGTCCTTGTTCTCTTCTCTTGTGACTTTTTTTCTTCTGCTTTTACATACTTATGGTTCTTGGGATTTCATGCTGGGTGATGTTTCAAATCGGCGCCCGGGGGGGGGGGGTCTTCTTTCACAACTCCGCTACCCCTCTTCTCATGCCGAATTTGGCTTGACTTGTGTGAAGTAAATATACCTAATGGTCAAGTATGGTTCTGGGAGTGAGAAGACCTTGGATAGATCATGAAACGATAAATTATCTATGGGTATCTGAATGAGTGATAGATAGAGAGGACGGTTTACAGTAGGGGTCCACACCTTCGGAGGTTCTTATAGCCAATCCAAGAACTCCGGCACAAAATAGCTGACCACAATGCCTGCGCCAGCCCGGAGGATTCCCTCGGTGCTTTCAAATGCCATGGCCTTGAGGTCAAACACACCCGCCTTCGCGCCCGCATGAATCATAGCAAATTCACCACTGACCTGGTAGGCAGCCACTGGGAGATCCTGGGCCAATTCCTTGGCGTCCCGGATGATGTCCAGATAACTACTCGCCGGCTTCACCATGATGATATCCGCGCCTTCGTGCATATCCCGCTGGATCGCTCGACGGGCTAGTCCGCGGCCACCTGGCGGAAGCTGGTAGCAGCGACGGTCTCCAAACGAGGGGCACGATCCCGCCGCATCCCGGAAGGGGCCATAGAGACAACCACTGAACTTGGCGCTGTACGACATCAAAAGCACGCGATGAGCGAGGCCCGCCTCGATCAGTTTCAGCTTGATAGCGCGGACACGGCCATCGTTCATATCCGAGGGGGCAACGCAATGAGCACCGGCCACTGCATATGCCAGGGCCACATCGGAGATACGATCCACCGATTGGGTATTGTCCAGCGTCCCATCTTCTCGCAGAATGCCACAATGGCCGTGCGATGTGTACTCGCAAAGGCACACATCGGTGGTGATATAGAGCTGGGGGAAGCGAGTCCGGAGAAGACGAATTGCTTGGATGACGGGGCCGGTCGGGTCATCTGCCGCGGTTCCGAGGGCATCTTTCGCCGAGGGGTGAAGCGGAACTCCAAAGAGTATCACGGAGCGTAGACCTTTGCGAACGAGTGGGGAGAGGAACGGGACCAGGCGGTTCACTCCTCGGCGGTGCTGATTCGGAAGGGATGGGATTGGAGTCTCTTCGTCGGGGTTGTCGGTGATGAATAACGGGTAAATGAGCATTTCCTCGAGGGCGTTAGCGAGAGCTCCGGGCCCGGCTTCAGCCTCGGGAGCTCACCTTGGTCAATTGTCTTTCGGCCTGCCATGACCGGCTCAGTGGATGACTGTATCCCGCATGGAGCTGGCTGGAGATATCGCCCGAGATGCTCACACTCGTGGCGGTGGTGCTTGCGTATGATCGCGCTGTACGAGATTGGGCGTGAGAAACCTGCGAACCACGATCATCGACATTGGCATCCCGAAAGGCTAGATCGGACACGAGGTTGGAAAACGACATGGTGGGTGTTGGGGGATGGAGGAGGAGAGGGGAAGGGGCTGGTCATCGGTAATTTATCGCAAGCGATGTGAATACCTCGGCTCCGATTGGTGGGCCGGACGGGTGCCAAGCGTGAAGAACAGACCACCAGATCCACACTTTTGGAGATGTGCAATTTGTCGTACGAGAACAGAACCAACAGGTACCGTAAGGTTTCAGCTACGCAAGTAGAGTGGGCCAAAAGCGTAATAATGGATTCGATTGCAAGGAAGAGAGAGAAAAGAAGAACGGGAGGTGGAGCTGATGGCTCCTGGTCGCCGCCCTTACATAAGCAAATACCTCTCCTCCGAATTTCATACCAATCTTTCGCCTCCTCTGCACAAATTGTGGATCTTACTCAATCCAAATGATCATCCGAAGAGCGGATGCGAAGGCGTGTACACCGGCTGGGCTTACACCCACAATCTGGGTCTCCTCACCAGGAATCCTCCGTCCCGAGCGCTCATCTCTTGTTGAAATAGCCCCTTCCAAGATATCCGACATCTGCCAACCACGAGGAATGCGCTCTTCGACATTTGATACCTGTTGTCGAGTCCAGAAAGCAACTACCACATTCCAGTCTTGTGTTGATAGGTGTAATTGATGTAGATCCCGGAAATCTGGATCTTTGAACACCAGAACAGCGCCAGAAATTGCATATCTCAAGGCGTGTGGAAGGGATGGGGTGGTGTAAAACCCCGGGCCAAGTTCATTGTCATTATGCGAAGACTGAATCGTGGGGCTAAAAAAAGCCATCAAGCTTACGAGATGGGCTCTTGGTACGCCTTTGAACAGGAGATTGCCGCCGAGCGAGTTCAGAAATTGATTTTCTAGGTCGGTGGCATTGCATTCAACGTTTTTTTTTTGATGGCGGAGACTTGATTTAACGCAGAGGATTTTGGGCGGAATTGACTGTAGTCGAGCGAACGGGAAGATATTCAGCGTATTATGCTCGCTGACAGAGCTCGACACAGCCGGAGGGATTGCTTCAGGTCGAGAGACTGATCCGGGGCCCATCACAAGCCATTCATGGTAAAATTCCGCCATAATCCGATCGGGGATTTGACCGTCATCAAACAGCCTGCCAATGAGCCAGTTATACCCGGCGCCATGGGGAATATACTCAATAGCATCTTCAAGCGTGTAAGCCGGGTCTTGGATCAAGTCGCAAAGCTGGTCCGCCCGTGCCAGCCAGAATAGACTTGAACGAGGCCCGATCACCTCGATTCCCTTCTCAATACCAGGGTAAAGGTATTCCGCGATTTCATCGGGGACTTCTCCGGGGTATCCAAGCTGGAAGTGCCAAACAGGACGATAGCCTGCTGGCTCAAGACCATGTATACGCCTGCGTTCCATCGAAGACCGTTCAAATTGATCGAGGGGGGCTGGATCCGTGTTCTCGGCAATGGAAATGGCTGAATCTGCACTCGGAAGGGTTGACAGGCTTGTAAAGGATGGCAGGGATTGGCCAGAGGGTGTGTTTGTATCGACTTGGGTGATGATTGGCGGGAGAGGAGGAGGCATTCTGCGGGGCAATATAAGTGGAGAAACATCTTCTCGGCTTCGTTTAGCGCGGCGTGCTTCCTCGGTCGACATTTTTTCGAACTTGCTCGAAATAGGATGTGTTAAACCAAAGGCAGACCAGGAGGATTAACGCCCCATGGTTTCGTTCCGAATCTTCTTTGGGAAGGCACAATTCAACTCTGGTTTGCATCCATTGCATCCATTGACAGCACTCCTTGAATCCGCCGCGCCACCAGCCAAGGAACTTCCAACTCCATGTGTCTCGGAGTCATCCGCCCGATCAGAACAGTGCTTGTTATCGCGGCGCGATGATCGATCATCGTCCACATCGGAGACAAATATGTCGTCGATCTGCTCAGTGAGCTTCCGGGGAATCAGAGCTATCGGCCAAGTATCGCAAGCATATTACACAAATTTCTTTTTTTTATTTATTTTTTATTCTTTTGATTCATTCTCGGGTCTATCAGGCGTAGGCCCGATTTGCCGGTAGGATACACTAGAGTAGCCGGAATAACTATATACAAAAATCCGGGTTAGGGGTTGATCGAACCACTGGCCTTCTATTGCCCTAGTCCGGCTTAGGCCTAGTTGGGTGCCTAAAACGTTTGGCTCCGATCGGTCGCAAAATTCCCTAGGTCCTATAGGGTACTAGTAAAATCAGGTATCTACCTAACGAGCTACCGGAACTATAGTAGAATCTAGCTTCTACTAACTATTACGGACCCTATAATAGCTAGAGGCCCTATAGCTTAACGACAGGCTACTAGTTAGTTATAATTTAATAGCGCTTACTTAATAGAGATCTATTAATAGTTATATCTTTTTAATTAATAATAAAACTAAAAAATTTAATTTCTATCTAATAAAAATAGCATTTTATAGATTTAGTATAGAGCTATATACTCTATAAATATTTAAAGATTTACTTTAGATACTAAGTATATAAATCTTAGTCTTTCGAAAAAATAATAATATTATTAAGATATACTATATAAATAATATTAAATAGTCTTTATAATATTATATAAATATAACTCTAAAAAATAGTAAAAATATTAGTAAGACTAAATAGTATAATAGTATATTTAAAATAGCTATAGTATATCTAAAATACTATTTTTTATTTATTTATTTTAGCTATATAAATCTAATAATAGATATCTTAGTAAGGCTTTTTAAAAAATAGATTTAGCTATTAGTAGTATTTTTTTTAAAATAACTATAAAATATAGTTAACTTAGCTTAAGAAAGAGAGTAGATAGGACTAAAAAAAAGCTTTTTTTTAGATATTAATTTTATAATTAGTAGATTTTAAAAATAGAAATATTATAGATTTATTATTATTAAATATATCCTAAAATAATTATAATTTATTAGGGATCTAAAAGAAATAAAAAAGTCTAATATTATTTTTTTCTCCTAGGATCTAAATTTCTTTAGGAGTTTTAATAAAAGTATAGATAAAAATATTATTTTAGCTTTATTTAATAAATTAATAAAAACTATATAATTTAAAAAACTTTTTTTTATATTAAACTACTATTAATTTTTAGTAGAAAAAAGATTAATATATTAATTAATAAAAATAGTCTAAAAAAAATAATAGATCTATTCTTTGGATCTATATTCTAATTAATTACTATATATTTATGTTATGACCTCTCCAGGAAGACCCCACTCCTTAAACACTAGAAGGAGCAATAGGGACCTATCTGTTATAAACTACTAACTGGTCACAGTAAGTAACGTCCGTAAAGGTGATACTTCTCTTAGAATACTACGAGCCTTAAGTATGTCTATAACTGTACTAATACCTTAGAGGCCTTCTATAGACTTAGGTCTCTAGGGTACTTATAAGGTATACCAGTGAGAGCGCTAGTTAAGTTAGTCACTTAGGGATCGAGGATCACTAGGTAAGCTCCTAAGACTATTAGAGGTTTATCGCTATATTCGAACTATAAAATACTAAAAATAGTTCTAAGTAATAATATAGGATTGATCATAAAGAACTAGATATATATATAGCGAAACTTTTTCCTATATACCTAGTCTTTTATATAGATATTAGTAGTAGATAGTATAGTAGTAGATATATCTTAGTATATTCTATTAGTTAATTATTCTACCTCTCTACTAAGAATAAATTATATATAGGTCTTAACTATCTATTCCTTAAGAGTAGTATTTATTATAATAGTTAATTAGTAGCTATTTCCTACTATTTTTTATAGATATCTTTATCTATATAACTTTATATTAGTTAGTTCTTAGTAGTCTATTAGTTATTTAGTAATTATAAGGGTTATAATATTATCCTCTTCTCTCCTAGGATTATATCCTTAGGATCCTTTATAAGTACTTACCCCTCTTAGGTAGGTATAGTTTTCTTTTATTTTTTATTTTTCTATATTATACTTAAATAGAAGACTAACTATTTTCCTAAAGATATTCCTAAGCTTCCTACTATTTAAGATTAGGTAGTTTATTATTTTTATTAGTTCGATTTTATTATTTTAAATAGTTTTATATCCTTAGTTTCTTATAACTATTATATAGAGGCTAATAAGAATTATATTATAGATTATACTTATTATTATTCGAAGTATATATTATATACCTATATAGGCTATATATATAAATAGGAATTTTATACTAATTAGGAGTAGACTCTTTTTTCTTATATAGAGTCTAAGGTTTTAGTAGATATCGAAAAGAATAAATTAGAGTTAGATCTATTAAAGCCTAAGCTAAGCGATTTATAAGATTATCTAATAGTATTATATTAATAGATATTAGTAAAATAAAAGTAATATTAGGATATAATAAATTATTAGTATTATTTATAAAAATAGATAGCTTTCTTAAAATAGAAAAGCTTTAAGATATTAGATTATAATACTAAATTATTAGTAATATTAGATAAAAAATAAATATCCCTAGAGTAGGCTTCTCTCTCTACTCTTAATATTTAGTGATTAGTAGCTACTACTAAAAATCCTAATTTTAATTAGATTCTATTAGAGCTTAATTATATATCTTTAATTTTCTAAGATAGTATTAATTTTAATACTTCTTTTATTTCTATTCTTCTAGAGTCCTTTTTATCATATAGTAATACTATTAAACTAACTAGTAGTAGCCTTTTAAGTAGATAATAGGTTCCTATATATTTTCTAAGATAGGATATTTTTTCTATTTAATTAGGAGTTACTACTAACTATTAGACTACTTATTATCTAAGATAGTTTTAACTTTATATTTATTTTTTATTTCTTCTTTAAGTTTTATATTAGTAGTAATTTTAGTTTTTTTTAGTATAGATTTAAATAATAAGATATAAAATATTAGATAGATTCTTTTTATATTTTCTAATAGCTTTAGTTAGTAGTTAACTAGTCCTATCTTTTCTTTAATTATAAAAGGTCCTAATTTTAAATAGTTAAGTTTTATACTTAGTTATTTAGCTTTAATTGCAAGGGTAAGTCCGGGCGCTCACACCTCTAGCCAAAAAGACCACAATATCGAATCTCCTGATTCGATAGCCCGGAACCCAGATTATATAGTAGCGTACACTATACCTTTATATTAATATTTTATTATAGAAAATAGACTTTTTTTTAAGTTAAGGCTAATTTAATAGCGCTAATTATAGTATATTTTTATATAAAGATTTAGAAATTTAATATCTTAAGCTATTTATATATATAGCTATCTAATTCCTATAGCTAGTAATCTTACTAATTTTATTATAGTTTTTTTATTTTTTAGTTCTCTTATTAACTTTAGATAGTATCTATAGTTAGTAAAAAATAGTATTTCTTTAGTAGTTAAGTATAATATATCATTATATATAAATTATATAACTAATAGTAATCCTATTTAGTTATCTTATTAGTAGTTTATATAATATCTTAGATATTATTTAATTATCTAATTAATCTATTTAGTTTATCTATTAGTTTATAGATAGTAAACTATTAAAAGACTATAGTAAATCCTAATTTAATCTATAAAAGATTATTATATATTAGATATAAATAATTTATCTTAGTTGAAGATAATCTTATTTAGTACTCTATAGTTTATAAAAATATATTAAAAAAAGATATTTACTATTTAATTTTTATTAATATTTTTAATAGTTAAGATTATATAGATATACTTAGTAAGTTAGTTAATAATTACTATAATTATATTATATTTATCTAATTTTAGTAGTTTTATAATAAAATCTATTATAATCTATTTCTATAGTCTTATTAGAGTATCTAAGAGCTATAGTTCTCTATAAAGAAGATATTATAATAGTTTATCCTATTAATAGGTATTATAATTTCTAATATAATCTTTTACTTTTCTATATATATTTAGGATATAGTAGTTATAAGTAATTTACTCTATTATTTTTTCGATTCTTATATATCTATATATTAGTATATTATAGTATTTCTTAATAATTTTATTTTATAATAATTATAGAATATAGATTAGACTATAAATAAGAATAAAGCTATTATTATTTATAGTCCTATTTTAATCTATTTTTAGGATTTTTTATATAGATTTATTTTTAATAGTAGTTTTTTAGATCTTATATAGTTAGTTATTATCTTTTATATTATTAGTTATAGATAATATTTCTCTATTTATTAATAGTAAAGATAATAGATACTATTTTTTTAGTTCTAATTTTATAGTTAGGTCTTCTATTAAGTATATTAGTAACTATATTTTTTATTCTTTTATAATAGATAATCTTAAAATTATACTATATAAAGATCTTTATCTATTTAGCTTATTATTAAATAAGTTTTTTTTTTATAGTAAAAAATATTAGATTATAGTAGTTTATTTTTACTATAATAATATATTTTATTTTTTTAAATATATTTTTTAAATTTAGAGTACTAATACTATAGTAAATAGTTTTTTATTATAGATATTATAATTAAGTTCTATTAGAATTATTTTCCTAGACTAAAATATAATTAGTTATATTTTTCTATTATTATCTAATTAGATTAACTGTACTTTTAGAATATAATTAGATATATTAGTTTTAAGTATAATTAGTTTTTTATAGTTAAAGATCCTAAGAATTATTTTTTTTTATATAATTCTTTAAGTCTATAAAAAGATTCTTTAGCTTTATTATCTTAGTTAAAGACTTCTTTTTTCTAGATAAATTAGTAAAGTCTTATAGTATATATTAAGTAGTTAGATATTAGTTTCTAATAATAGTTTATAAGTCCTAAGAAGCTTTAGATATTCTTAATATTTCTAGATATAGACTATTCTATAATATTTCTAATTTTTTTTTATTCTTAGTCTATCTTAACTAATAGTATATCTTAGAAAGCTAGTTTCCTAGATATAGAATTTATATGTTACGAACCACTAACGGAGTATGGTGAGTAATGCTTCAAAGGTGATACTTCTCTTCGGTTACTGCTGCCTCAAGTGTGTCCTCAACCGTACCAATGCCTCGCTGGGCCTTCTATGGACTCGGGTGCTGTTGGGTACTTGTAAGGTATATCCGTTAGGGCGCCGATCAAGTCAGTCACTTAGGAATCCAAAGGATAACTGAGTAAGCTCCCAAGATCGTTAAGGGGTTTGTCACGAATGTCGAACTATGAATACCAAAGGCGGGTCTTAAGTAACAATGTAGGATTGATCACGAAGAACTAAATATAGGTGTGGTAAAGACAGTCCTTATATATCTAGTCCTTCTTATCACTCGATGAGTCCGGGACTCATCGCTGGTGTCTTCCGGTCTCATCGCTCGATGAGTCTTGGCTCATCGCCCGATGAGTGATCACGTGCTGCTTACTATCCGATGGTTATTAGCAGTATAGATTGTGACGGCGAATAGGCGGCCGTTTCCTGTGCCATTACGTGACGGGTCGTGCGTGGGTGGTCCTGTGGTTGTTACCGCCCGGAGGCCCCTCTGGTCTCAGGTCGGTTGGCTTTCTTTCCCTCTTGTCCCTAAGGCTGTGGTCGTACGACCAGCCAGGCCATAAGTCGGTCGCCATGTGATTTCGCCACGATTGGTCCTGAGTGTCTTATTACCAGTTGCGACCCCTCATGCTGTAGGGTTCGTAACATTATATTTTTTAAGCTTTAGAGTAATCTTAGCTTCTCTAAGCTTTTATAGTATTTTCTAGTTATATTTAATATATTTAGTTTTAGTTTTAAAAAATACTAAAATATTATCTAAGTAAATAATAATAAAAATATTAAAATATTTTTATAATACTATAAAAATAAATTATTAAAATAATATTAGTATATTAGTAAAACTAAAAAATATAACTATATATTTAAAATATCTAAATTTAGTCCTAAATACTTTCTATTTATAGTCTTTTTTAATTCTAAGTTAGTTATATATTTCTATAATATTATATTTTATAAAATATTTTACTTTTTAGATCTAATCTTAGATTTTATAAATTAAAGATAGTAGATAGTAATTTTTAATAATAACTAAATTTAATTATTAATAATCTATATAAAATTAAAGACTTCTATCTTTTTTTAGAATAAATAGAATAGGATATCTAATTAGTAAAATAGATTTTCGAATATATCTCTTTTTTAAGTTTATATTAATATATTTCTTTAATATCTTAGATTCTTTTTATAAAAGTTAATAAATAGATTAAAAGATTAGTTTTTTATCTTTTTATAGATTAATTTTATAGTTATATAGACTATATTCTAATAATATATTTATTTCTAATAATATAAATATATTTTAGAATTTCTAATATTCTTTAGAGATTTATATTTTTTTTTAGTTATATAGAGAATTACTAGTTTATATTTAATTATAATATATTTTTTTAGTTTATTATCTATTATATTTAGTTATTATTTTATATTAGTAACTATATTAGCTTTTAGTTTTTTATATTATATTCTATTTTTAGACTAAATATTTTTTTTAGATTTTTTTTTATAAAAGCTTTAATAACTATTTATTTTTTTATAACTAAATATCTATTTAAACTTTTTTTTTAGTCTAGGTTTTACTAGTCTATTAGTATTTATATTAGTTAAAAATAATAAGTCTTTTTTACTAATTAATAGTAAGATTATATTTTCTTAACTATAGTATTTCTAATATAATATTATATTATTTTAGATTAATAATATTAAAATTAACTATTTTATAGTAGTTTTCTATAACTATTAGTAGATTTTTAATTTTATATATAATTCTAAAGTTAAATAGTTCTCTATTAAGTCTAGTTAGAAATAGTAGCTTTTTTTTTAGTTACTATTAGATTATATTTCTCTAATAGTACTATAAGCTTATAAAGTTTCTACTTAATCCTAAATTAATTATTATTTTTATATTTTTATATACTATATTAATATAGATTTTTATATATATTTTCTACTAGATTATAGCTAATATAGATTTAACTTTTTTATCACTATACTATATTTCTATATATTCTTTTTTCTAGTTAGATTAGTTTTCTTAGTTCTTTAGTTATAGCTCTATTCCTAAGTTTAATTTTTTTTAGTAGTAGACTATATAGTTTTTATTATAGTAATCTAGAACTATTTATATATTATATTTAAGATATTATATATAATCTTAATATATATATTAAGGATATTTATATAGATAGATTAGTTTATTTTAGTTTTATTTTTCCTAAGTTAATTTATCCTATTAGCCTTTTATCTTATTACTTAAGGTTTTTTAGCTATAGCTATTTCTAAGAGATTTTTAAAATATTTCTAGGATTATTTCTAATATTCCTAGAAGTATAGATAGAGTTTCTAGAATCTTTAGTATTCCTAGGATTTTAATTAGTATTCTTAGAATATCTATATTCTATCTCTAGGAATTATCTAATAATTCCTAGGAGTTAATAGTATTCTAAAAACTATATTAGATTTATCTTTAACTCTTTAGTTTTTATAATAATTTTTCAGTTTTTTTATAGTTAATCTTTAGGAATATTTTATTTTACTTTTTCTATTAGTATAACTTAGTAAGTTAGTCTAAGATTCTTATCTATTATTACAAACTGCTAACTGGTCATAGTGAGTAACGTCCGCAAAGGTGATACTTCTCTTAGAATACTGCGAGCCCTAAGTGTGTCTATAACTGTACTAATACCTCGGAGGCCTTCTATAGACTTAGGTCTCTAGGGTGCTTATAGGGTATACCAATTAGAGCGCTAGTCAAGTTAGTTACTTAGGGATCGAGGATCACTAAGTAAGCTCCTAAGACCGTTAGAAGTTTATCGCTATATTCGAACTATAAATATACTAAAGGTAGTTCTAAGTAATAATATAGAAAAATTAATTATAAAGAACTAAATATATATAGTAAAGACTATTCTTTATATATTTAGTTCCTCTTATTACTAATAAGTCTTACTTTATTACTACTAAGTCCTACTTATTATTAGTAAGTCTTAGCTTATCGCTAATAAGTTATTATATACTATATACTATTTAGTAGTTATAGATAGTATACTTTATAATAGTAAATAGGTAGCTATTTCCTATATTACTATATAATTAGACTAGTCTCTTTAGCCCTATTAGTCTTACTAGTCCTTTTAGTCTAGCTAGTCTCTTTTATCCTACTAGTTACCTTAGTCCTACTAATCCTTTTAGTCTAGCTAGTTATTTTAGGTCTTATTAGCTATCTTAGTCTAGCTAGTTTCTTTATTTATTAGGTAGTATACTTAATAGGTTACTATTACTTTTACTAGTATTTAAAGAGTAAGGTCCTTTTAGAGAGGTTATAATATTACTCCCTTTTTTCTTAGGTTTTTATTCTTAGAAATATAAATAGTATACTTCTCTTAGTAGGTACTTTTTTCCTATTATTATATTTTAAGTCTTTTCTAATTATATTATTAAAGTTATCGATTTATAAGAACTAACTTAGTACTTATATTAAGGAGGAAGGTTATTAATTAGTAGTTCTTTATAACTATTATATTCAATTTAAATAAGTATATATTTATTCCGATTATTCTGATCGCTATACTAACTATATTAAAAATAGTAGTAGTATAAAGTATATAATATCTTATTCTATATATACTAATACTAAGTAGTAGCGCTTAGTAAAACTTTAAGAGGAAATTATAGAAGAGTATTATACTACTTTTATAAAAGTAATATACCTTAAATATTAGAAGATATTACTTTATTTTTATACTAGTGATTTTATTATATATAATTATAAAGAGATTACTAAGTTAGAGGATCTTAAGTATTATAAAGCTAAAAAGATCGCTTATATCGAAAAGGAGTATACTATAGTCTTAGTAGCTAGGTAGAGTTATTCTATTTCTAAAAGAAGTATTATTAATTATAGTATATCTTTAGGTTTTTATACTATATTATCGTTAGTTAGAGAGGATAATTAAACTCTTACTACTATATTAGAGGGTCCTACTCTAATATAGATAATTATAATAGCTAATCTATTATCTACTATTTTCTAGGAAGATATTAATTTTAATACTTTTTTTACTTCTATTCTTCCGGAGTCCTCTTTATCTTATAGTAATACTATTAAACTAGCTAGTAGTAGCCCTTTAAGTAGGTAATAGGTTCTTATATATTTTCTAAGATAGGATATCTTTTCTATTTAATTAGGAGTTACTACTAACTATTAGACTATTTATTATCTAGGATAGTTTTAACTTTATATTCGTCTTCTATTTTTTTTTTAAGTTCTATATTAGTAGCGATTTTAGTATTTTTTAGTATAGGTTTAAGTAATAAGATATAAAATATTAGGTAGATTCTTTTTATACTTTTTAGTAGCTTAAGTTAGTAGTTAATTAGTTCTATTTTTTTTTTAATTATAAAAGATCCTAATTTTAGATAGTTAAGTTTTATATTTAGTTGTTTAGTTTTAATATTTTATTATAAGAGATAGACTTTCTTTTTTTTTTAGGTTAGGGCTAACTTAATAGTACTAATTATAGTATATCTTTATATATAGGTTTAGAAATTCGATATCTTAAGCTATTTATATATATAACTATCTAATTCCTATAGCTAATAATCTTATTAATTCTACTATAGTTTTTTTATTTCTTAGTTCTTCTATTAACTTTAGGTAGTATCTATAGTTAGTAAAAAATAGTATTTCTTTAGTAGTCGAATATATTATATTATTATATATAAATTATATAACTAGTAGTAATCTAGCCTAGTTATTTTACTAGTAGTTTATATAATATCTTAGGTACTATTCGATTATTTAGTTAACTTATTTAGTCTATCTATTAGTTTATAGGTAATAGACTATTAAAAGACTATAGTAGATCCTAATTTAATCTATAAAGGATTACTATATATTAGATATAAATAATTTATTTTAGTTAGAGGTAATTTTATTTAGTACTCTATAGTTTATAAAGATATATCGAAGTAAGATTTTTACTATTTAGTTTATATTAATACTTTCGGTAGTTAGGATTATATAGATATACTTAGTAAGTTAGTTAATAATTACTATAATTATATTATTTTTGTCTAATTTTAGTAGTTTTATAATAAAGTCTATTATAATCTATTTCTATAGTCTTATTAGAGTATTTAAGAGCTATAGTTCTTTATAGAGAAAGTATTATAATAGTTTATCCTATTAATAGGTATTATAATTCCTAATATATCCTTTTATTTTTCTATATATATTTAGAATATAGTAGTTATAAGTAATCTACTCTATTATTTTCTTAATCCCTATATATCTATATATTAGTAGGTTATAATATCTTTTAATAATTTTATTTTATAATAATTATAGTATATAAATTAGTCTATAGATAAAGATAAAGCTATTATTATTTATAGTTCTATTTTAATCTATTTTTAAGATTTTCTATATAGATTTATTTTTAATAGTAGCTCTTTAGACTTTATCTATCTAGTTATTATTTTCTACTTCGCTAGTTACTATAAATATTTATTAGTTATAGATAATATCTTTTTATTTATTAGTAGTAAGGATAGTAGATACTACTTCCTTAGTTCTAATTTTATAGTTAGGTCTTTTACTAAGTATATTAACGACTATATTTTCTATTTCTTTATAGTAGATAATCTTAAAATTATATTATATAAAGGTTTCTACCTATTTAGCTTATTATTAAGTAAGTTTCTTTATTATAGTAAAAAATATTAGGTTATAATAGTCTATTTTTATTATAATAGTATATTTTACTCCTTTTAGGTATACTCTCTAGACTTAGAATACTAATACTATAGTAAATAGTTTTTTATTATAGATATTATAGTTAAGTTCTACTAGAATTATTTTTCTAGACTAAAATATAATTAGTTATAGTTTCCTATTATCGTCTAGTTAGGTTAACTATACTCTTAGAGTATAGTCTAATATATTAGTTTTAAAAATAATTAGTTTTTTGTAGTTAAAGATTCTAAGAATTATTCTTTTCTTATATAACTCCTTAAGTCTATAAAAAGATTTTTTAGTTTTATTATCCTAGTTAAAGACTTCTCTTTTCCTAGTAAATTAGTAAAGTCCTATAGTATATATTAAGTAGCTAGGTATTAGTTTCCGATAGTAGTTTATAAGTCCTAAAAAGCTCTAGATATTCTTAATATTTCTAGGTATAGGCTATTTAATAATACTTCTAACTTTTTTTTTCTATTCTTAGTCTATCTAAGCTAATAGTATATCCTAAGAAACTAGTTTCCTAGATATAGAATTTATATTTCTTAAGCTTTAGAGTAACCTTAGCTTCTCTAAGCTTCTATAGTATTTTCTAATTATATTTAATATATTTAGCTTTAGTCTTAGAGAATACTAAGATATTATCTAAGTAGATAATAATAAAAATATTAAGATATTCTTCTAATACTATAAAAATAAACTATTAGAAAGATATTAGTATATTAGTAAGACTAAAAGATATAACTATATACTTAAAGTATCTAAATTTAGTCCTAAATACTATTTTCTATTTATAGTCTTCTTTAATTCTAAGCTAATTATATACTTTTATAATATTATATTTTATAAAGTATTTTACTCTCTAGATCTAATCTTAAATCTTATAAATTAAAGATAGTAGATAGTAATCTTTAATAGTAACTAAATTTAATTATTAGTAGTCTATATAAAGTTAGAGACTTCTATCTTTCTTTAGAATAAATAGGATAGAATATCTAACTAGTAAAATAGATTTTTAAATATATCTCTTTTTTAAATTTATATTAATATATTCTTTTAATATCTTAGATTCTCTCTATAAGAGTTAGTAAATAGGTTAGAAGATTAGTTCTTTATCTTCTTATAGATTAATCTTATAGTTATATAGGCTATACTCTAGTAGTATACTCTCTTTTAGTAGTATAAATATATCCTAGAACTCCTAATATTCCTTAGGGATCTATATTTCCTTTTTAGTTATATAGAGATTTATTAGTTTATATTTAATTATAATATATTCTTTTAATTTATTATCTATTATATCTAATTATTACTCTATATTAGTAACTATACTAGCTTCTAGTTCTTTATACTATATCTTACTTCTAGGCTAAATACTTCTCTTAGGTTCTTCTTTATAAGAGCTTTAATAACTATCTATCTCTTTATAACTAGATATCTATTTAAGCTTTCTTCTTTTAGTCTAGGTTTTATTAGTCTATTAGTATTTATATTAATTAAAGATAATAAGTCCTTTTTATTAGTTAATAGTAAGATTATATTTTCTTAACTATAGTACTTTTAGTATAATATTATATTATCCTAAGTTAGTAATATTAAAGTTAACTATTTTATAGTAGTTTCCTATAATTATTAGTAGATTTTTAGTTTTATATATAATTCTAGAGTTAAGTAGTTCTCTATTAAGTCTAGTTAAAGATAGTAGCTTTTCTTTTAGTTACTATTAGATTATATTCTTCTAATAGTACTATAGGCTTATAAAGTTTCTATTTAATCTTAAATTAATTATTACTTTTATATTTTTATATATAATATTAATATAGATCTTTATATATACTCTCTACTAGATTATAGTTAGTATAGGTCTAATCTTTTTATTACTATACTATATTCCTATATATTCTTTTTTCTAATTAGGTTAGTTTTCCTAATTTATTAGTTATAGTTCTACTCCTAAGTTTAATTTTCCTTAGTAGTAGACTATATAGTTTTTATTATAGTAATCTAAAACTACTTATATATTATACTTAGGATATTATATATAATCTTAGTATATATATTAGGGATACTTATATAGATAGGTTAGTTTATTCTAGGTCTACTCTTCTTAAGTTAACTTATCCTATTAGTCTTTTATCTTATTACTTAAGATTTCCTAGCTATAACTATTCCTAGGGGGTTCTTAAAGTATTTCTAGGGTTATTTCTAATATTCCTAGGAGTATAGGTAGAGTTTCTAGGATCTCTAGTATTCCTAGGATTTTAATTAGGGTTCTTAGGATACCTATACCCTACTCTTAGGAATTATCCGATAATTCCTAGGAGTCGATAGTATTCTAAGGACTATACTAGGTCTATCTTTGACTCTCTAGTTCTTATAATAGTTTCTTAGTTTCTTTATAGTTAATCTCTAAGAATATTTTATTTTGTTTTTTCTATTAGTATAACTTAGTAAGTTAGTCTAAGATTCTTATCTATTCCTAAAGTTTTTCTTTTTATAGAATTATTTTATTATATATATCTAATAGGGTTCTTTAGAGTTAGTTGATTTTACTATTGATATTTTATAGTTAAAACTCTTTCTAACTTAGTATTAGTAGCTTACTACTATCTATAATTATAGATTTTTCTTAGTCCTACTCCTATATTATATAGAGCTACTAAGACTTTTCTAGTCTTTATATATTAGTTATATTATATATATCTTTTTATTCTTAGGTTATACTAAGCTATTATAGTTTTTTCTATTACTTACTCTAATAGTCTTTTACTTAGTATTTTAGCTTTTTATAGTTAAAGTATAGATTATTATTCTTTTATTATTTCTATTTTTTAGTAGGTATTTTTATTATATTAAGCTCTATTAATTATAGTCTATATAGATTACTATACTATTCTCTAGATTACTATCGCTTTTCTTCTTAGTAGCGGAATCCTAGTAGATAGTTTTATCTACCTCTTTTAGCTTCTTATTACTAAAGCTTTTATTTATAGATATAGTTATCGAATTTAACTATAATATTAATTATTTTAGTTAGTATCTATAGCTAATTAATCCTTATAAGTTTATTCTTAACTTCTTCTTTAAGTCCTTACTTAAAGATCTAAATATATATATCTTTATTAAAATCGAGGTATAAAATAATTTACTAAAATTTAGTAGTATAAGTACTAGTAGATCTAATCTATCTAAGATAATCTAAATATCTTTCTATTATCTAAGTAGTATTAATATTACTAAATATTAATTTAAGCTTCTTTTTAAATATAGTATATAATATAAAGATCTTCTTAGTAGTATCTCCCTAGTCTTTTATATATTTCTTATTAAACTCTTAAATAAATAGTTCGAACTAGATAAAGGCTTATCCTTATAGATAGATAGAGATATAGATAATTTTATTATATTCTTTAATATAGTAAATTATATAAAGCTATATATCTATCTAGGTAAGAAAGCTTCGAAGCTTAGTTTAAGTTCTATCGAAGAATTTAGGTTTCGGAAGTTTTATACTCTAGATTATCTTTTTATTAGCGCTAATAAACTACTCCTAGAGTTAGGATATTATCTCTATAAGTTTAGTATTAGTTAGTAGTAGAGGTATCTATTAGCTAAAGTCTTATAAAATATTACTAATATTATTACTAAATACTATAATATTAATATATTTATAGTTTAACTAATAAAATAATTAATATATTATAAACTACTAACTAATTATAGTAAGTAATATCTATAAAGATAATACTTCCTTTAGAATACTATAAGCCTTAAGTATATCTATAACTATACTAATATCTTAGAGACCTTCTATAGACTTAGGTCTTTAGGGTATTTATAAGATATATTAGTTAGAGTACTAATTAAGTTAGTTACTTAGAGATTTATTACTATATTCGAACTATAAGATATAAAAGATAGTTCTAAGTAATAATATAGTAATTAATTATAAAAAACTAAATATATATAGTAAAAGCTATCTTTATATATCTAGTCCTTTTTATTATATAATAAGTCTAGGACTTATTATTTAATATCTTCTAAGCTTATTATTTAATAAGTTTTATCTTATTACCTAATAAGTTATTATATAATAGATACTATTTAGTAGTTAACGTAACCCGTAAGCGAGCTGCCATTGTAAGCGAGCTGCCACCCCACCAAAAATCACCTCCCCAATCTCAACCCTACTATTTCAAACGCCTACGATGCCACCAAATCGCTCCCAAAACGGCCAAAAAAAGGCTGAACAAGAGGGTAGAATCTTATTAGCTATCCAAGCTATTCAGAATCAACAAATACCCTCGGTCGCTGCTGCGGCAACCGAATTTAATATCCCCCGCTCTACACTACGTACCCGTCTCGCTGGTGTTACCAATCGCGCTGCCACCAGAGCAAACAGCCATAAATTGACCCAAATCGAAGAGCAATCGCTCATTAAATGGGTGGTTTCTATGGATACGAGAGGTGCCCCGCCCCGCCAGTCTCATGTGCGAGATATGGCCAATTTGCTACTCGTAGAGCGGGGTGAAACCCCCCCCCCAACCGTCGGATCAAAATGGGTATATAATCTTATCCAGCGCACACCGGAGCTAAAAACACGTCTCTCTCGCCGCTACGATTACCAACGTGCGCAAAACGAAGATATAAACCAAATTCGGCAGTGGTTTACCCTAGTTTCCGACACAATTGCGAAGTATGGCATCGTTACCGACGATATATATAACTTCGATGAAACTGGGTTTGCTATGGGGATGATCGCAGCAACCAAAGTAGTCACTCGCGCTGACTATTATGGACGCGCTAAGCTACTACAACCCGGCAACCGCGAGTGGGTTACTAGCATTGAATGTATCGGCGCGTCTGGATATATATCCCCGCCATACCTTATCTTCAAAGCTAAGCGCTATATCTCTGGCTGGCTAGATGATCTCCCTACTGGCTGGGGCATCGATATAAGCCAAAATGGCTGGACTAGCGATGAAATTGGGTTAAATTGGCTACTTCGACGGTTCATCCCAGCTACTACGCCCCGGTTACTAGGGCGATATCGGCTTTTGATACTAGATGGCCATGGTAGCCATCTTACCCCCAAATTCGACCAAATCTACGCACAAAACGATATTATACCTCTTTGTATGCTAGCGCATTCATCTCATCTACTACAACCACTAGATGTGGGGTGTTTTAGTGTTTTGAAACGCGAGTATAGCAAATTGGTAGAGGGGTATATGCGCACTGGGGTCAACCATATTACCAAGCTAGATTTCTTAGCTGAATTCCCTACTGCGCACGCTGCTTGCTATAAACCGGATACTATAAAAAACAGCTTCGCAGCTACCGGTTTAGTGCCATTGGATCCCAATCGGGTAATCGATACCCTAAATATCCATCTCAAAACACCGACCCCCCCTCAGCAGCGACAGCGATTTTTCGATGAAAACCCCTCAAAACCCTAAACAATTGGGTAAACAAGCATCATCTATAAAAGCGTTACTTCGGCGACGCTCAGCAAGCCCTACTAGCCCTACCCAGCGCGCATTGGACCAAATTGTGAAGGGTTGCGAGATGGCTATGCATAACGCTGTATTTCTGGCGCATCAAAATGAGCTATTGCGCAATGCCAACGCAAAGCAGACCATAAAACGCGCCAAATCTGCGCAGCAACTGCTATATAGAGATGGTTTTATAGCTGGCGACGCAAATCAGCTAGTATTGGATGAAAAAAGCAGCAAAAACAGCCAGCGGAGCAGCCAGCGGAGCAGCTAGAAACGACGCAATCACTACCTCATCGGGCGCCCCTGCGATGCACTAACTGTTTTGAAGTGGGGCATAAGCGGACACAGTGTAAAAAACACACTGGATAGCTTTTTTTGTATTTAAATGGCGTTTTGGTTGAATAAAATTGGATTAAATTTACCAGATTTAGTTGGGGTGGCAGCTCGCTTACAATGGCAGCTCGCTTACGGGTTACGTTATAGATAATATACTTTATAATAGTAAATAGGTAGCTATTTCTTATATTACTATATAACTAGACTATTCTATTAGATATACTAGTCTTACTAATCTCCTTAGTCTAGCTAGCCTCCTTAGTCCTACTAGTTGCCTAGGTCCTACTAATCCCTCTAGTCTGGCTAGCTATCTTAGCTCTATTAGCTATCCTAGTCCTACTAGCCCTTTTTGTTCCTAAGGTAGTATATTTAATAGGTTCCTATTATTCCTTTTAGTGTTTGAGGAGTAGGGTCTTCCTAGAGAGGTCATAATATCTACTAAGAATAAATTATATATAGATCTTAACTATCTATTCCTTAAGGGTAGTATTTATTATAATAGTTAATTAGTAGCTATTTCCTACTATCCTTTATAGGTGCCTTTATCTATATAACTTTATATTAGTTAGCTCTTAGTGGCCTATTGGTTAGTTAGTGATTATAGGGGTTATAATATAATTAAGTATACTATCTTAGGGATAAAAAGACTAGCTAAACTAGGGACTAGAATAGCTAGCTAGGCTAGAGAGATTAGTAGGACTAGGCTACAGCACCAACCGCAAAAACTATAGTTATCTTATAACTATAACCGCAAATTTACAGTTAAGTATAGTAAAGTACTAACTATAACTATATTATAGGTAGTTATAGTTAGTAAAGTACTAACTATAACTATATTATAGGTAGTTATAGTTAGTAAAGTACTAACTATAATATAGTTATAGTTATCTTATAGTTATATAAATATTATAAATATATCTAGACTTATAATCTACTTATAACTATATAGATTATACGGTTTTACTAGTATTTTTTAGGTATTTAGTATATAATTATTTATATCAGAAAATAAAGAGGTATAAGGACTTAAGAGTATATTCTTATTAGGGTTTAGCGAAAGATAATAGATTTTTAGCTTAAAACTTAGGGAAATTTAAATATATTTTCTAATAGCTATTAGAAATTATAGGTTAGGGGTAAGAAGTTAGCTATAATTAATTAATCTTAAATCTATTTAGTATCTTTAGTACCCTCTATTTCCTTCTAAAATATCTCTATATCTTACTCTCTTCGGTTTATATTTCTAAGAGTTAAGGTTTATTATCTAAAGACTTAGATATACTACTTTAAGGCCGTTTTTACCTTATTTATATACTTTAGGCCGAAGAATATATAGAAAGTAGCTTATTACTATTCTTTTTATTATCTTTTTTATTATTACTAATTAGTTTAAATTATTTAAGATTAGTTATTAGTTAGATAAAGCTTTTTCCTAATTAATTAAAATATCTTCTCTAATAAAAAAATACTCTTTTATAAAGTCTAGCTTAGCCTATTTAAGCTTAAACTTTAATAAATATATCTAGAGTATTAATTTTCTAATTATCTTTAGCTTTAGCTATCCCTAATAGTAATAGTAGATATTATAGATATAGTTAAAAAAATATTTAATACTAATACTATTAGTAAAAATAATAAAAATATTATAAATAAAGCTTATAAATACTAGAAACTTATATTAATACTCCTTTTAAAAGATCCTTAAATAAATATAATTAAACTCTATATATAAGATTAGTATTAGGATTTAAAAGAAAACTATTAAAAAGTTAGAATAATTAAAGATATAGACCTTTAGCTAGATATTATATAAATTTATTATCTTTTAAATCCTTTTTAGGCTATAAAATATTTTATAAGTCTATTAGTATCTTAATTAAATTATAGATCTTAATAGGACTAATAGATATTTAGACTATAGTAGATATTTTTTTTTATTAAATTATTATTTATACTACTTAAACTCTTTTTCTAAGTATTTTTAGTATTATATAATATAATTATAATTTTACTAATCCTTAGTAATAAAAAATTAAAGTTTTTTTAATAGAGCTAAGATAATAGCTATTATATAGATATTACTATATCTTTTTATATTTATAACTATATAGTATTTAAAAAGCTTATTATATATTATAATAAATACTATAAATATTCTTTTTTTTAAAAAGATCTTCTTATATCTAAGCTATTTTTAGGAGGCCTTAAGATACCTAAAAAGCTTATTATAAATACTAAAGATTTAATAAATAGTAATATTTTTAGTCTTTAATAAGATAGTTATAAACTTAAAAAAAGACTTAGTAATTAAAAGAAAATACTTAATCTAATACTATTCTTTTTTTTAAGCTTAAACTAAAGATATTAATCTATTATATAATATAGATTAAAAATTAGCTATAGTTATTTAGTATAATATAGTATTAAAAAGATAGAATTTTAGTATATATAAATATCCTAGATAGGAGTAACCCTAGATACTCTAGTTTAAAGACTTAGAAAAGCCTCCTATTACTATAGACTTATATTAATAAAGATAGTAAGATCTTAAATCTTTAGAGAAGATTAGTAGAGTTAAAGAAAAAAAAAGAAAAGATCGAATCTTATTTAAAATATCTATAATCTCTTTTATTAGATATCTTAAATAAAATAAATAAATATATTTATTAGACTACTCTATCTCTATTTTATTATTAACTAGATTTATTTTTATTTTTCTAAATAGCTAGTTTAGACTAAGCTAAATAATATAAATAATATATAGAATCTAGAAAAAAGAAATATTATTTAGATCTTAAGACTAAATTATATTATAGATATTTATTATTATAATATTATTATTTATTATATTATTAGTTCTAATTAATAATATCTAATTAATAATATTATATTTTTAGAAAATCTAAAAAATAGTTATATTTAAATTATTTTTAGTATATAATCTATAAAAAGACTTAAATCTAAGAAGAATCTTATAGTATTCTTAGTTTTAATTAAGAAAATAGCTAATAATAGCTATAAATATCTAGCTAAAAAGTAATATCTAATAGTCTAAAGTAATTAAAAATTAGCTTTTATCTAAAAGTCTTTCTAGGATCTTTTTCTATTATTTTTAGATAGTTATATCTAAATAGTACTAAATAGTCTTTATAGAAGATAGATTAATCTTAGATTAGATAAGCTAAATAATATCTACTAGATCCTTAAACTTAGGGTATTTAAAAATATAAAATAAGAGTTAGATAACTAGAATAAAAATAAGAAGCTTCTTTAGGAGAAGATCCTAGCTAAATACTCTTTAGTTTAAAGATTATAGCTAAATAGTATTAATAATTAGATCTATAGATTATAGAAAAATAGAAAAAGATAGAAGATATACTAAGCTTTATATTATCTAATTAATCTTTTATTTTATTAGATCTATATAATAGATACTTTTTTTTAGATATATATTTAAGAATAAAGTCTCTCTATACTAAAGATTTAGATAGATAAAAACTATATAATAGTATTTATATATAATCTTAGGCTTACTAATCTTTTTATATATAATCTATTTAAAGCTCTCCTAAAGCTTAGACTTTTTCTTTCTATTCTAATAGATTTTATCTACTATCTTTTTTTTTAATCTAAAGCTTATATTAAGCTACTATTTTATAAAGCTTTACTAAGAATCCTCTATCTCTATATTACTATAATAGATAACCTAAAACTTTTAGAGCTTTAGTCTAATATATTTAAATAAATCTAAAGTAAAAAAGTAGTATAGAGAGTAAATAAGATCTAAGTTAGATATCGAAGTTATAGTTTACTAGCTTACTAGATAGAGAAAATTATCTAATTAAAAGAAGTTAGGTTTAAGGAATTAATCTAAAAAAAATAATACTTAGGATTAAGATATCCTAAGTAGATTCTAATATAAACTTAGATAAACTAAAAATCCTTAGGAGAATAGTAAAAAAGGACTTACTAAAAAGTTTTTATATATAATCTTAAAAGATATAAATAAATAAGTTATAACTATAACTTTAATATAGAGAAAAAATAATTATAAATAGATATTTACTATTCTATATACTAATTAGCTATCTAAGGACTATTAGTATAGTTATCTATAGTTATCTTATAGTTAACTATAGATAACTATATAACTATAGATAACTATAATAATTAAGAGAAAAATTATAAAGTCTTTTAAATTAAAAAAAAGAAAAATTTAAATTTCCTTTTATTTTTCTATAGTAGTATAAAAACTAAAAATTAAGAATAAATAAAATAAATTTCTTACTATCTTCTAATACTATTTTTAATAAGTTTAGGCTATTATTAGTAGATTCTAATAGCTTTAGTATATTTTATAAAAAATATATACTAACTCTCTTTAGTACTAAATATATATTTCTATAATAATATTATAGACTAACTAATAATATTAAAGTTATAGAAAACCTATATATCTAATCTCTAAATTTTATTAATAGATAATATTTATTATACTATATTTACTAAAATATATTAATATTTCTTATTATTTTATATAGGAATAGAGAAAATTATAGAATAGTACTATTATAACCGGAATAGATATATATTTAAACTAAAAATAAAAGTAAGTTAGCGATATAAATATTATATAAGAGTCTATAATAGGATAAACTAGCGAGGTTTATACTAGTATAGTTAGTAATAAGATAACTATAGTATATACTACGGTTAACTGTAAACTTACGATTACGGTTATAGTTAGTAAAGTAATAACTAAGACTACAATTTTGCGGTTGTGGTTAGTAAAGTGGTAACCGCATTTGCGGTTATGCCGTAGTCTAGTCGGTAACAATGCTATACTTCGTAATTGTGTCGGAAACTAGGTAAACCACTACCGAATCTGGTTCATATCTTCGTTTTGCGTATGTTGGTAATCGTAGCGGCGAGAGAGACATGTTTTTAGCTCTGGTGTGCGCTAGATAAGATTATATACCTATTTCGATCCGACGGTTGGTGGGGGGGGTTTCACCCCGCTCTGCGAGTAGTAAATTGGCCATATCTCGCACATGAGATTAACGGGGGGCGCCCCTTGTGTATCCATAGAAACCACCCATTTAATAAGCGATTGCTCTTCGATTTTGGTCAATTTATAGTTATTTGCCCTAGTAGTAGCGTAATTTGTATAGCTAGCGAGACGGTTATATAGTATAGAGTAGGGTATATTAAATTAGCGCGCTATATTATATTAAGACGTGATTTATTTGGTATAAATAGCTTAGATAGCTAATAAAACCCTCCCCTCCTACTTAGGGTTTTTTTAGCGATTTTAGGAGCGATTTGGTAGTATTATAGAGGTTTAAAATAATAGGGTTGAGATCGGGGAGTGGTTTTTGGTAGAGTGCACAGCTCACTTACATACATAGCTCGCTTATAGGTTACGTTAGTCTAATAGAATAGATTAGGTAATCTAAAAGACTAAGTATTTAAAGAACTATTTCGCTATATATATATCTAGTTCTTTATAATTAATCCTATATTATTACTTAGAACTACCCTTAGTATTTTATAGTTCGAATATAGCGATAAACCTCTAACGGTCTTAGGAGCTTACTTAGTGATCTTTGATCTCTAAGTGACTAACTTGACCAGTGCTCTAACTAACATATCTTATAAGTACCCTAGAGACCTGAGTCTATAGAAGGCCTCTGAGGCATTAGTATGGTTATAGATACACTTAAGGCTTGCAGTATTCTAAGAGAAGTATTACCTTTACAGACGTTACTCACTATGACCAGTTGGTAGTTCGTAACAATAGTATAATAAAATAGTATCGAAAAGGCTATAGAAAGATATTAAGATATAAGAGTATCAATAGATACTAGGTTCTAGGAAAGATAAATAGGATCTTAAGAAAAGAGTACCCTTTTTAACCCTCTACTTTTCTTTTATAATAGACTATAATAATACTAAGATATATCTAAATTTAGTTACTTTTTATTTCCTTTAATAAACCTATTAGTAGCTATAGATAGCCACTCTTAAGGAGAAAGGATAAATTATAAAGGGGTTCTTTTATCTAATATTATAAGGGCTAAGCGAATCGATAGCGGTTTGTCATCGGAGTAGGGTAGAAAACCTAGTAAGTCGGCCTCCCCCCTTTCTAATTTCTTTAAGAATCAGTCTTATTCTAAGATAGTCTATTCTGCTAATTATATCCTCCCCTCCTTATAATCTCCCTTGCCTAATCAATAGGTATTCTACCCTATCTAGTAGTCTACCCTTATAATTAAATAGTATATATAATCTCCTACTTAGTAAATTTAGCACTAGGATTTCTATAGAATATAAGCTAAAGGTATTGATATTAGATAAATCTATATTTAGTGTAGAAAGGAAGAGAGCTTACTTAAAATATCATATTTTCTATTCGGTAGTAGTATACTTAGTAATAATACTATCCTAGCTTGTTCGGAGTATAGTATTACGAACTACTAACTAGTCATAGTGAGTAATATTCCGTAAAGGTAATACCTCTCTAGAAATACTATAGGCCTTAAGTATATCTATAACTATACTAATACTATATAGGCCTCCTATAGTGTAAGGGTAGACTAGTAGATAGGGTAGAATACCTACTGATCAGGCAAGGGAGATCATAAGGAGGGAAGGATATAATTGGCAGAATAGTCTATCTTAGAACAAGACTAATTCTTGAAGAATTAGGAAGGGGGGAGGCCGACTCGCTGGGTTTTCTACCCCGCTCGATGACAAACCGCCATCGGTTCGCATAGCCCTTGTGACATGATGTTAGACAAAGGAATCCCTTTACATATAGACTTAGGTCTATAGGGTGCCTACGAAGGTATACTAACTAGAGCGCTGATTAAGTTAGTTACTTGGGGATTAGGGATCTCTAAGTAGGCTCCTAAGATCGTTAGAGTTTTATTACTAGGTTTAAACTATAAGATACTAAAAATAGTTCTATATAATAATAATAGGATTAATTATAAACTAGATATATATATATAGTAAAGATAGTTCCTATATACTTAGTTTCTTATAATAGTATTAGCGGTAGATAGTATAGTAGTAGATAAGGCTTAGTATATTCTATTACTTAACTATCCTATCCTTCTAGTAGTATTAGGTTACGTATCAGTCTAACCGTCCGAACCTAAAAGGCGGTACTTATTACGATAGTTAATTAGTAGCCGTTTACTACGCCTTATCCTATATGACTATTTACTTAGTTAGCTCTTAGTGACCTATAGGTAAACTAAGTCCCCTCAATTAGTTAGCGACTGTAGGGGTCGTAAAATATGGGGGATATAAGATATATATAGGTTACTACGGTCATAGGATTACTTAGTAAGCTCCTAGAGCATATCTAAAAAGGTAGACGCCTCTTCTATATAGTTATAATAGGCCTACTAGGACGCTTTTTTACTAGTATAGCTAAGCTTATAGTATAGCTAGTAAAAAGCTTCCTAACTAGCGTTATTATAGGTAGCTTACTAGTACCGATATACCTATTTCACTCACTCCCGAAGGGGAGTAAGCCAGGGGCAGTGGCTAGGGATAGAGTAGGGTCCCTATATACCCTCTTGATCGGCACTATATCGGCAGATACTACAATGACTTTATCTATAAGTTGCTTAGTAGTATTATCCACTTGCTGGGGGGGCATCGAGAGACGGGGCAGCGAGGGACACTAGGGTATTGGGAGATGCTGGGGGAGCCGTCCAGCTAGCACAATACTGAGCTAACGCGCTCCCAAGCCTCCCAAACGGTGTTTCGCCAATCGCGGCGCTCTCTCGCCCCCGCTGGCGTCCACTGGACGTCGAATTCAGACAGAATAGGGACGTGATCAGCCCCAATCTACCACTGTCGCTATGGCTAGCACCGAACCAGTCTGTCGGCCAACAGGGCGGATGCCCAGGCAAGATCGAGTATGCTGCGCACGAAGTCGCCAAAAACGGGCCCATAAGTATGGTTTGACTAGTGCGTAGTAGTAGCCGGTCAGCGGGCCTACCGGGATGACCTCGTCACGTATTACTCCGGCTGAAGGCTTCGTTTGGGTTTAGGGGTTTAGGCGTGAATGGTTAATATTTTGGAGGCCCGGCCTACTCCGTACTTCGAAAGCAATTCCGTATGAGCGGTGGCGAATTATATTCAAGTTTGGTTCATACTTGATCGCCTTCGCTCTAGAACCCACAATACCAAAGATCGTTTAATTCTGTTGGTTGTATTGGGCCAATCGCAACGGTAGATATACGACGTATAAATTCAGATGCAAAATGCGGGGTTGTCACGGGCCACTTCGGCAAGTCTAAACTAGCCGGAACTCTTGGTTACCCATAATAGCCTGAAGTCCGGTGGGAATGTGACCAATCAGTACCTTTTTTGCCTATGCTCTATTTACCCTCAAGCGTCCGGCTACTTGTTTAGCTAGTGATGGGCGACTCAAAGGCTCCAAATATGTTCAACATATAGGGATGTTAACGTATGCCAAGAAATATGAGGTCATGCCAGAACTCCCAGAACCTAAGGCATGGATCGTGTTGCTAGGTTCTAATCTACCAAATACTTGGATATATAATTAGGAACATATAATGATTCGTGGTTAAATTTATCTTTTGCCACTCAACTACTTGGCTGATCCTATCAACCACCCGTTCACCTTCGAGTGACAACGATCTTTCCGGAGGGGCGAACCATACTTCAGTCTCGTAAAACTTCGAAGTCTATTCTTCTGTCAAATGGTTCAAAAATTCCCTGGTACATCTTGGCTCATTTCCACCGATCTACTGAATTCCCTTTGTTTTCTCGAGACTAGAGGTATGCTCAATCGGTCAAATCGATCGCCAAGGTTTAAGACATCGTTAATAAATTGGTTTACAAGCCTTCTATTTGCTTTCCCTAAGAGTCAGTTCCGTTAGCTCATCTTCTATTACGATATTATGAGACAATAGACTTCCTTGCATGCTATTCATCAAACCAAAATCCTTGTCATCGCATCATTGACATAGTCTCTTGAAGCCTAGACCTTGTCATTGAAAGTTATAAAGAAGGATGCAAAAAACCAAATCGTTATCACATCAAGCAGAGAACACAATTCCCTCACCTGAATAACACAACGCTATACCATACACAATTTCACCATGAAATTTCCCATCTACTGCCTTGCCACTCTTCTTCCTCTTGTCTCACAGGTTGCATTGGCCAATCCTCTCGCAGATTCCCAGGATGGCAACCTAGAGGAAAGAGGAGACGATCGTTGGGGTCACCATGAGTACCACCCTAATGACCAGTGCAAAGTAAAGAAGCCTTACTGGTATCATAAGTATCCTTGTGACTCCAGCGAGAAGGTCGGCGAATCCAAAGTGGGTGATACTTTTGCACCTGTTTGCAAGTACCAGTAAGCTTTTGCCCCTATACAATTACTCATCTTTAGTTATTGAAAACTAAAACTCCGTTAGGAATTGGTACAAGAACTCTAAGGGTTGGTGGGTCAAGGAAGAATACAAGCCCAAGCACTGTTGTAAGTCTCGTCCGGTTTTCGAGTTCAATTATCAAGTGCTTAAGCTGATTGTCATTATAGACGTCAAGGTCGACAAATGCCATTAAGTTGGCTCGGCCCTTCTTCATCAAATGGCCAAGTGGAGTAACCAAGGCAGCCAATAGCTTAACGACTTTTCTGCGGGACTGAGTAGTGGATTTCATTTTCCTATCTCATCAAGTCGCTCACTTTCGATCTAATAATTAAAAATTAAAAAAAAGATAGGACGTATGGATTTTTAATGAATACTATGTTACGGAGGTCCATTCGAAAAGTCATTGCCGCACTAAAAATAGTATTTTACTAGTTCTATTAAACTAGTGTACTGCACAACCCTCTTTGTATTCGTTACCTCCCTCTAGTCTTATTATCTCTTCGACGTGCCGAGGTAGGCGTTCAATCCATCTTTGTATACTCTCTTGGGGGAGCGCTTCCTAAGCAGCTTCCCAAGCTCGTATAGCTTCCGCGCGAGATTTTGGGGCCCCTTTTTTAGTTGTATAGCGCTTCATCCAAGGCCAGCAAGGCTCAATTGTATTAAGATCCGGTGAATTCCCTGGCCAAAGAAGCCGTTGTACTCCCGCGATATCAAAGACGTGCTGTTGAAATTGGTGACTATGCGCAGGAGCCTTATCCTCTTGAACAACTGTTCGAGGCCTCGAGGACATACAGCTTTGAGCGAACGGTAAAAGCTTTGGTATAAGGATCTTTGTATGGTAGCGATACTAATCAATACCTCCTTTTGACTTGCTTCGACTTAGTTTTCCACTTTTTTGATTCCATCGCTAAGTTAGCTTATTCCCAGGGAGTTGTTGAAGATTTAAACGTCGAAGTCCGTTCGAGAGCTCCCACTCTTCACGCATAATAGGCTCAAGCTCCGTATTCTACTATTCGAGTAAGACTTTAGAGTCTCGTCGTTCGGCAGCAGTCTCCGGACCCTAACAAAAACACAGGCCTTTTCGATTATAAGAGAAGCTTCCCCAAAACATAAACTCCGAGGCGCCCTTCCATCGTTCTCGAATCACGCTTCGAAGAAAACGTTCGTCCTTATTTCGCCAGACTCGATAGCCGCCACGTCGATGAAGAAGTATAACCGAGGTCTTATCAGTCCAAATCACATTCTTAAAGTCCTCAAGAGTCCAATTTCGTCGTTCGAGGCACCATCGAAGTCGGTCAGCTCTCATCCTCGGTGTCAATCCAGGTTTTCGAGTCGGCTTCGTCTTCCGAAGGCCCGCTTTCCGAAGAATCGTCTATATCGTTGTCGCAGAGATCGAGATTCCCTCGGAGCTTAGCTCCCCAGCGAGATCAGTATAGTTTTTTTCCCTCCCATAACGATCAAGGCGCACCTTCGATAAAAGCTTTGCTTTAACATCGTCGGTTTGTTTTCGAGGACAGCCGGTACGAGGGGCATCAAGGATAAAGGCATCAAGGATTTCAAGAGGTCGGTGATTTGGCTCAAAACCTCACTTTACAGCGCGTGTAAAGATTGAGCGGACAGTTCGGACAGGGATTTGAAGCAGCTCGGCTACCTCTATAGTGGTTTTGCCGGTAGAGAGGAAGGCCAGAATCGACACGCGGTTACTGAGAGAGACCAGCATTATGGTAACAGGGGGTTAGGAGGGGTAGTAGTGACGGTAAGAATACATAGCCTAGAGGACGCTAGTAAAATGCTAGCGTGATTGAGGCAAGGACTTTTCGAATGGACCTCCGTACTTCCGATCGAGTTTTCGTCATCAGTAATGGCCATTAGTGCGCATTGCTCAATATTCATAATTCTAGGAAAGTATATATCAGATTATAGACTTAATATAGTGCGGATTTGTACTAACTACTTTCTTTATTCTGAAATTTGTATGCGTGAAGGTTAAAATACGAAATCCACTTCTGCTCAAACTGTTAAGGTTCGCGCCTTTGTACATTGCTTCTGCTAAATCTGTGGCCCTTTTGGCGATTCGCTCACAACAAAGATACTGAAAACTATAAACAGGACATAGGTTGAGCAGACATATCAGGCTAGGATGAGCAGCATCGGCAAACCACACCCTACCTTTCTTTATAATCTCGCCTAGAAAGAGGCATTTAGATCTCACGATACCCGATCCGCCTATATGAGAAGCAGACTTTTAATTCGATTCGTCTTATGTCCTCTGAGAACTTTAAGCGTCCTAGCCCGAAATACAGACCTCGATTCATATGGACCATCCGATTATGTCTTCTAATAGTGTTTTCTAATATTCACAATCTAACCACCTCTGATCATTTCGCCTTACTTTATAGCGAGATAATAGAGTAATGCAATAAGTCTAGACAATAAGTACAAAAATCGCCTATAAACAGTGGGTGACAGCCACTAAAAAGAGCTTTGCGGAGGGCGCCTGGTTGCTAGAAAGGGATAGGATCCTATGAGCAGAAAAGCGAAAAGACCTATCGAAAATCTAGTGACCTAAAGGTCATAGGATATACAAAAGTCATGAGCTACAAAGATATCGTTATAATGCAAAAGAAATGCGATATAGTGGTGGCAAACAAGAATCAGGCTTAAGCAATATATACTAGATTTGTCTGCGATACTATAAGAAACAGGGCCTATGAATTCTGCGGTTGCTTTCGTACTAGCTAATAACCATAGGACACTCACTAGTAATATCAATAAATGATCCTAAAAAAAAGAGAGCGACGCCATGGTATATCGAAGCCCCGACTAGGACGACCAAAAAAACTCTCCGATGAAGTCGGAAAATAAGCAGTAATATAGAATAGGCTCGATAGCTCCCCACACAACCGCACTATTGCTATATAGGCAGGTAGCCTATCTTTATACGTATCGGTGCTATAATAGCGAACCCTAGCTCAGTCATAAGATAGGTAAGAGGTGCTATATGTTACGAACTGCTAACTGGTCATAGTGAGTAATGTCCGCAAAGGTGATACTTCTCTTGGAGTACTGCGAGCCTTAAGTGTGTCCGTAACTGTACTAATGCCTTCTAGGCCTTCTATATATTTGGGTCTCTAGGGTGCTTATAAGGTATGCTAATTAGAGCGCTAGTTAAGTTAGTCACTTAGAGATCAAAGATTACTAAGTAAGCTCCTAAGACCGTTAGAGGTTTATCGCTAAGTTTGAACTATAAAATACTAAAGGTAGTTCTAAGTAATAATATAGGAAATTGATTATAAAGAACTAAATATATATAGTAAAGACTATCTCTATATATCTTAGTCTTTCTTATTACTAATAAGTCCTATTTTATTACTACTAAGTTCCTCTTATTACTAACGTAACCTATAAGCGAGCTATGTATATAAGCGAGCTATACACCCTACTAAAAAACCATCCCCGATCTCAACCCTATTATTTTAAACCCCTATAATACTACTAAATCGCTCCTAAAATCGCCAAAAAAACGCTAAGTAGGAGGGGAGGGTTTTATTAGCTATCTAAGCTATTCAGACTAAACAAATTACCTCTTAACGTAATACAGCGCACCAATTTAATATACCCTACTCTATACTATATAACTATCTCGCTAGCTATACAAATCGCGCTACTACTAGGGCAAATAACCATAAATTAAGCGAAATCGAAGAGCAATCGTTATTAAATAGGTAGTTTCTATAGATATAAGAGGGGCGCCCCCCCATTAGTCTTATATACGAGATATAGCCAATTTGCTACTCACAGAGTAGGGCGAAGACCCCCCCTAAACCGTCGGCCAAAAATAGGTATATAATCTTATCTAGCGTATACCGGAGATAAAAACACGTCTCTTACGTCGCTATGATTACCAACGTGCGCAAAACAAAGATATAAACTAGATTCGGTAGTGGTTTACCCTAGTTTCCGACATAATTACAAAGTATAGCATCGTTATTAACAATATATATAACTTCGATAAAATAGGGTTTGCTATAGGGATAATAGCAGCGACGAAAGTAGTTACTAGATGTAAGAGTAGACTACTAGATAGGGTAGAATGCCTGTTGATCGGGCAAGGGAGATCATAAGGAGGGGAAGGTATGATTGGTAGAATAGTCTATCTTTGAACAAGACTGATTCTTGAAGAATCAGGAAGGGGGAGACCGACTCGCTAGCTTTTCTACCCTGCTCCGATGACAAACCGCTATCGGTTCGCTTGCGCCCTCGTGATATAATGTTAGACAAAGGAATCCCTTTACAATTTATCCCCCCTCTTTGAGAGTGGCTGTCCGTAGCCACTGATAGGGTTATTAAAGGAGATAAAGATAACTAAATTTTAGACACGCCTTGGCGTCGTCGTAATTCACTATAAAAGAAAAGTAGAGGGTTAAGAAGGGTGTCCTTCCCTCGAGATCCTGTTTATCTTTCCTAGAACCTGGTGTTTTGTTGATATTTTTGCGCCTCGATATCTGTCTGTGACCTTTTCGATACTGTTCTATTATACTGTTACTTATCGGAAGATAGCTTGTTAGAAATGTATTATAAAAGCTGCGGGGGTACGACCCGTAGTAGCGGCGCCCCTAGTATTTCCGGATATCTCTTGTTCTTTTTTGCGCTAGGCGTCGAAGAAATGTGACCTCTGTAACGCTGAGGTAAAGGTATATTATAATGTATGTGGTAACCTTCTTTTTGCGATCCGATGCTGATTCGACGTAGGTCCTTAGGGGTATCGCCAGAGAGTAGATTATTTTGGTTGAACTCTTAGATTAGGTGGTAGGGACTTAACCTAGCGCTGTCTATCTGTCTATAGTATTATCTGGGGCGGCTCCGATTAGGGGTCTAACTATATTAGTTTAGGGCCCTATAGTAAACATATAAGCTGCTGTGTATAATGCTTTATAGGATCTGATTGAGGCGTATACTACTATACTAGTTGCTTATTGTGAGGAGTGGAATATCGGAGGTAACTATATGTTGAAATTGTCTAGTATAAGTTGCTAGTTCTTCGGTATTGCTCCGCTAGTGTTTCGCTAACTTATCGTTTTTAGAAAGTGTAGATTAATTATAATATATAGGTTAGTATATATAACTAATCTTGTCCTTCTACTCCGGCTCCTCCTTATGCTCGTCCTTGGAGTAATCATAATCGGATCCGTCCGACTGATAGGGGTTATTAGGTGTAGTATATAGCGATTTGGTCGTTTTTTAAGCAGATTATAGATGGGTACTTAAGGGATATAGTAGCTGGATTTGGGGGTACGGCGAATGAAGGTGCTTGGATTAAGACTAAGGCAATGCGATACGCTAATGCTTTATAGGCGAATAGCTATCGAATAGTCATTGGGTCTTATTGTAGAGTTAAGGTTTTTTTTTTTTGAGTTTTTATTCCCCCTCTCCGAATGATGTTGTCTGCGACGTTTAGTAAATATATTTGTGGGGTAGACGGATTTATATAGTAGGCGATTTGGATAGTAGAATGAATCGTAGAATGGTTTTTTTATAGGGTTTTTCTGGTGTGTCTCGCTGCGCTAGCAGGTTTATTTGGGTTAGTGTCTCGCCATCGCTTCGTTCTCTCTCTATCTATCCCCACCCTTATCCCCGCTGTGTGCCCTATAGTAAGTTATTATTATCTTTATTATTTTAGGGGATTTGGATATGTTTTTGATGGATTCGAATACGTCTTTGCTAATTCTATCGCTTATTAAGGCGTTTTTCCTTAGTTTTCAAAATTTTCTATTTCGATTCGAGCCCGCCTCGCCCCTACTCTGCCCCTGTTTTGTTATGTCTTTGGAGGTGTCTTATAAGCGCTAGATATGTCCCCTACTCCCTAAGGAGTTCTATCGGAGCGCTAAATATAATTAGTGTATTAAGTATTTTAAGAGCGCTATAAGCGTATACGCCGGTAACTCCTACTTTGTTGTGGACTATGTAGATGACGCTATTATGTTGGTCGCCTATTGCGATTGTTTTAAAAATAATAAGCCTTATTACTGAGTACATTCTTCTATTAATTCGAGGGGTAATCGCTAATGTTTCGTAGACCTTAGCTGGTATAGGAGTAGATTAGATCGACCTAATCATCTTACTAGACGCCGCTAATGAGTTCTATTTGGCCGCCTATATCGATCTTAAGGACGAGGATAGTAACCCGGTCCTTAATAAGGACGGAAGCGTTGTGTGGGAGTTCCGCTATCTTTTTAGGGAGGAGATGTTGGAGACGGTTGGCTAGGCGATTAATGTCCTGGTCTAGGGCTAGGATATTACTGTCTCCGCTGAGTTCTGTGTTTATAGGTTCTTAGTAAATAAGCAGTTCCTATTTGTGAGTATATCAATTATATCCCGATAGCCCTTCGCTAACGATTCGTAGAATAAGTACGATGCCTACTATACCGATGTCGCCCGCTCACCGCCCCCGCTATATGATGTTGCCCCTCTGGCTTCTAGCGCTACTTATCTATAGCGCCACTTATATAAGCGGTCGCTCCGCCGGTGCCTCGATGGTTCTTCGGAGGCCTAGCCTCTATGGGTTTGCGCTATAGCCCTATTCTAGGATATGATTCGGAAGGGAATTATAGAGTATATGGCTAAGGATAAGCGTAAGGATGCGTTGACCTAGTTTAACGCTACGATTGTGAGTATATACTTCCCTGAGTGGTAAGTGGTTCGGAGGTCTGCCTTTAGGTATTTGTGGCTGTTTTGCTAGCGTTTCGCTTTAGTATTTGGGTAGATACCCTTTTTTGCTTTTATTTCTTTGCCTAGAACTTGGCGATCATTTGCTTCGCTCCTCCTATAGCTAAAATAGGAATCTATTAATTATACTCTATAGGCTATCTAGCCTATTTAATATAGAAATAGGGCTCTCTATAAATAACTTCTTTATAGATGATTTCTTCTAATTCCTATTCGTTGTTATTAGCTAGTTTAGGTATTAGTATAGTATCGCTATTATTTAGCTATCGGTTCTATAGCTCTAAGAGTAATATAGGGAAAATATTATAAATCTAAGAGTATTTCTCTAGTAGTACTAGTCGGTATGCTTAAGAGCTAACTATATTGAGTACTTAAAATGGCCTAATAAACTTAGGTACTAGTTTTCTAGATAGGAGCTTTAGTTTTAAATTATAGGTTGATAACCCTATAAAATCGTTCCTCTTAAACTTGATTAGGGTATATCTTTTATTGTAGTGTCTTACTTACGATTTAATGGTATATTGCTAGCTATTTAACGCCTTTTCGCGAACCTAATTTAATTTCTTATACCGGTCCCTTATAGTAGGAGCTTCTTTTTCGAACTCTCCTTCGGTTTCTTTTAATTAGAAGTTTAGGGTATACCCTATTAATACTTCGAAGAGTAAGATACTAATTATAGTGTTAAATATATTATTATATATAAATTAGGCTATCTTTAATAGTTTTAGCTAGTTCGTTTACTCTTTGTCTATAAAGTAATGTAAATATCTTTCTAAAACTTGATTTACCTATTCTGTTTAGCCGTCGGTTTAAGGGTAGAATGTTGTTAAATAGCGAAGTTTTACTAAAGAGTAATAATAGAGTCTTGACTAGAATCGGCTGGTAAATAGGGCCCCTCAGTCGGATATAATACCCTCTAGGGGGCTATATTATAACTCGATTTTTTTATGAAATAGTACTATAAGCTTAGGTATAGTAATAGTAGTTAGGATAGCTTCGAATATACTCTATTTCGTTAGGCGGTCGACGACCACGAAGATAGCGTCGACGATCTAATGATTATATATAATAGTAGGCAACCTAGTGATGAAATCTATAGTGATCTTAGTAAATAGCCTCTTGGGATTTGGTAGCGATATGAGATCGCTATAAGGGCGATACTATAGTGAGACGGTTCCTTAATATTATATATAGGATCTAATATAGTCTTATATATTATTATATAGTAATATCTAATAGTATTTTTATTATAGTAGATTCTTAGTACGATTTCTCCTAAAGTATCTGGTATATAGATTATTATAATAGATTTGGATAAGGTTAGTCCGGAGCTTACCGGCCGGAATAAATAATCTTTTTCGAAATATAAGGATTCTATCCTCTAAAAATAACCAATTTTTTGGTTAGGGTTTCTCCTATGAATCGGACTCGAACCGCTTACAAACCTATAGGTCTTCGCCCTATAATTGTTTAATCTGTCTCCTTAGATCGATATAGGGAGTGTCTTTATAGATGGTTTTATATATATAGATATCTTCTTTAGTGCCCTAAGGCCTAGATTAGGAGCTATCTAAATCCTCTTAGATAGCCTAGTTAGCTATTTCTGTATTATAACTTCGGTATAAGTCGATATCTTCTATGTCTATTTTACTCTTATCTGATTCACTAGTGTCTCTAATATAAAGATCTATTGTTTCAGTTTCTTTAAACTAGGATTTGCCGGCTAGGGAGTCCGTAGATCCCTTAATAGAAGTTATAGTTACTACCTCGTTAGGCTTAATCTATTATAGAAGCGACTATAAGTCGGTAGAGTCTCGATTACTCTCTGCTTCTAGGTTTGGTTTTTGTGATAATCTGTCTATAGGGTTTGTCTTACCTAGTTGGTGTTTTATAATAAAATCAAAAGATATAAGAAAAATGTACTAATATACTTGTCTTCTACTGATCCGAGGGCGCTTTATAAAGTACTATAAATTAGAGTGATCTAATAAGACTTCGATAGGGTATTTACTTCCCTTAGTATAGTATCGCTAGGTTTTAAATAACTAAACGATAGTAAATAGCTCCTAATCTGGCGTACTATAGTTAAGCTTAGCGCCTAAAAACTTATATAACTAAAATATAATAGGATACTAGATACTATCCTTATTAGGTTACGATATAACTATAGCTATTCTAAGATTAGATATATTAGGTTTAAAGCGAATTTGTAGTTAGGGATCGAAATACTATAGTAGAGGTGCTATCGAAAAGATAGCTTTTAGATCCTGGAACACTTTCGATTTGTTTTCGTTTAGTTAAACTTACCCTAGTTTCTTACTATTCTTACTCCCTTTAAATAGGGAGGTAAGAGGTTAGGCGATAATAGAGAAATGGTAGATAAATCGTCGGTAAAAGTTATAAAATCTAATAAAAACTTAGATATTATAATAGATAGTTAGAATCTCCTACGATTTAATAGCGCTTACCTAATAGAGATCTATCGATATACCTTCTTAATTAATGATAAAGCTAAAGAACTTAATTTCTATCTAGTAAAAGTAGTATTTTATAGGTTTAGTATAGAGCTATATACCCTATAGGCGTTTAAGGACTTACTTTAGGTACTAGGTATACGAATCTCAATCTTTCGAAAAGACGACGATATTATTAAGATACGCTATATAAATAACGTTAAGTAGTCCTTATAATATTATATAAATATAACTCTAAAAAGTAGTAGGGGCGTTGGTAAGACCGAATAGTATAATAGTATACTCGAAGTGGCTATAGTATATCCGAAATACTATCTTCTACTTATCTCTCTTAGCTATACGAATCTGATAGTAGGCGTCCTTGATGTCGATTTTGCTAAAGAACTTGGTATTAGCGAGACAATCGAGAATTTCCGAAACAAGAGGTAATAGGTAGCGATTCTTAATCGAAACGCAATTAAGTCTATGGTAGTCTATATAGAGACGGAGGCTACTGTCCTTTTTAGGGACAAAAAGGATAGGCGCCTTGGTAGGGCTTTTTAAAGGGCAGATTCGGCTATTAGCAGTATTTTCTTTAAGGTAGCTATAGAGCGTAGCTAACTTAGCTTAAGAGAGAGGGTAAATAGGGCCGAAGAGAGGAGAGGCCTCTTCTTAGATATCGATTTTGTGGTCGGTGGATTTTAAGGGTAGAAGTATTATAGATTTATTGTTGTTGAATATATCCCAAAACGATTATAATTCGTTAGGGATCCAAGAAGAATAAGAGGGTCTAGTATCGTCTTTTTCTCCTAGGATCTAAATTTCTTTAGGGGTTTTAATAAGGGCGTAGATAAAAGTGTTATTCCAGCTTTATTTAATAAATTAGTAAGGGCTATATAATTCGAAAGACTCCTTTTTTGTATTAAACCACTATCGATTCTTAGCGGGATAGAGATCGATATATTAGTCGATAAGAGTAGTCTAGGAGAGAATAATAGGTCTGCTCTCTAGGTCCGGATTCTGGTTAATCGCTATATATTTATAGTTAAATCGATAGATAGTCCCTTAAGAGTCGGTAGTGGTAAGTAGAATATTCTATAGTCCGTAAGTTTGAATCCTAAGGTCTCTAGCGGCCTTAAGATTAATAGGTAATCGTTTGGCTTATTATAGGTAATATCCTTTTGTAAAATAGATACTTATAATATTAACTTATATATATATATCTAGGAACACTATTATTTCGATAGTGTCTTATATATATATTGGTACTAAGAAGTAATAAGCGGTTCCTACTAGCGGTAGTAGAGTTGGACTTATAGGTTCTAGTATAACTCCTTCTTATTTTCCTTCTAGATTTCGGTGACTTAACTAGTCTTTTCTAGATATTCTCTAGCCTAGTGATCTATCTTATGATAAATATTATAACTTCTAAAAGGGCCTCTACTACTAATTTGCTCTTAATCTAATCGGTTTCTATAGTTTTAGGGGATACTATTATAATTTAGGTTATTGCATCCTCGGTTTCGGAAGTTACTATATCCCTAATTATTATTTCTACGATTAGAGTACCTATAATCCTAGTAACTATAGTTTAAGTTCCTATAGTATGGCCTATAAATAGTTCTTCCCTAGTGATTCGATGATAGATCGGTGATAGTTTGATTAGTAAGTACTAAAGATCTAGTATATCCGCCTTAGATCCTAGGTTTATTATTTGATTCTCTTTATAGGATACTCTAGAATTAGTCGGCATATTTAACTATCTTAAGGCATATTGCTAGAAGTAGGGTAAGTATAACCCCTATCTTATCTTAGAGCGATATTTAGAGCTTCGAATAGAAGATAAGAGTATAGTTATTTTTAGATATACGATTAAAATATTATTCTAGACTATCGAGGTAGTAGTGAAATATTATTAGGTCGTTATTAGGACGCTATCGAGTATTATCGAGTCGTACTTAGAGATCGGAGATTATAGTTCCTAAGTTTTGAATAAGAGAGTAGACGAATCTAGTAAAATACGGCCACGAATCGCTCTCGATACGATAGTCTTATAGTAAAAGGTCTCGAAGATAGCGGATCTATCGATATTATAACTCCTTATCTATATATTCGAGGGTAGTAGAGTAGATCTTCTTTTTATCGGTATTATACTCTATACGATTTGCTTTAAAGAAGTACTTAAGATCTCCGATCTATATAGTAAGTTGTTAGATCTTAAAACGTATATAGAAAGGCTTAAGGTGCTTAAGCTTAATACGCTGCCGCTTATAAGGAGGCGACGAAGAGCGAGCGTCTCGATATCGATTCGGTAGTGAGTTATCTAGGGTATTATCTTCCTAGATCTTTCGAAGCTCGCGTTTAAGCTCTTAATAGCGACGGGCGCGAGTGAGCTCTTCTTCGAGAGTCTTAAGGGTCTGCTCTGAGATCCGGGTGATTTCGGGCTTATAAGGGGATGTTTCGTTTCCCGTCTATAGAGTTAACTACGACGGTTCCTAAGTGATTCGCTTATAAGTCGCTACCGGTTCGGTGTCGTCTCGGCGATCGGAGTTTCGGGTAGAAGGTGCTATTATAATCTCCTTAGGCGATCAAAGAAGAAGAATCAGAAAATATAAGAGTAGACTACTAGACAGGGTAGAATGCCTATTGATCGGGCAAAGGAGATCATAAGGAGGGGAAGGTATGATTAGTAGAATAGTCTATCTTTGAACAAGACTGATTCTTAAAGAATCAGGAAGGGGGAGACCGACTCGCTGGCTTTTCTACCCCGCTCCGATGACAAACCGCCATCGGTTCGCTTGCGCCCTTGTGACATGATATCAGACAAAGGAATCCCTTTACACTAGATTAGACTACTATAGATACGCTAAGCTAATATAACCTAGTAACCGTAAGTAGGTTACTAGTATTAAATATATCAGCGCGTCTAGATATATATCCCTACTATACCTTATCTTTAAAGCTAAGCGCTATATCTCTAGCTAGCTAGATAATCTTCCTACTAACTAGGGTATCGATATAAGCTAAAATAGCTAGACTAGCGATAAAATTAGGTTAAATTAGCTACTTCGATAGTTTATCCTAGCTACTACGCCCTAGTTACTAGGGCGATATTGGCTTTTAATACTAGATAGCTATAGTAGCTATCTTACCCCTAAATTCGACCAAATCTATACATAAAACAATATTATACCTCTTTATATACTAACGTATTTATCTTATCTACTATAACTACTAGATATAGGGTATTTTAGTATTTTGAAACGTAAGTATAGTAAATTAGTAGAGGGGTATATATATACTAGGGTCAACTATATTACTAAGCTAGATTTATTAGCTAAATTCTCTACTATATATACTACTTACTATAAACCGGATACTATAAAAAATAGCTTTATAGCTACTAGTTTAGTACTATTAGATCCTAATTAGGTAATTAATACCCTAAATATCTATCTTAAAATACCGACCCCCCCCCCCCCCTTAGTAGCGATAGCGATTTTTCGATAAAAACCCCCTAAAACCCTAAATAACTAAGTAAATAAGTATTATCTATAAAAGTATTACTATAGCGACGCTCTATAAGCCCTACTAGCCCTATATAGTGTATACTAGACTGAATTATAAAGAGATATAAGATAGCTATATATAACGCTATATTTCTAGCGTACTAAAATAAGCTATTATATAATACTAATACAAAGTAGACTATAAAATACGCTAGATCTATATAGTAGCTACTATATAGAGATAGTTTTATAGCTAGCGATATAAACTAGCTAGTATTAGATAAAAAAAGTAGTAAAAATAGCTAGCGGAGTAGCCAGCGGAGTAGCTAGAAATAATATAATTATTATCTTATTATATACCCCTATAATATAGTAACTACTTTGAATTAGGATATAAGCGGATATAGTATAAAAAACGTACTAGATAGTTTTTTTTTATATTTAAATAGCATTTTAGTTAAATAAAATTAGTTTAAAATTAATAATTCTAGTAGAGTATCCGGCTCACTTATATATCCGACTCGCTTATAGGTTACGTTAATATAGTCGGTAAGCGAGTCGGATATATAAGCGAGCCGGATACCCCAAAACACTATACTTAAAGCGATATTTTAGATATCTATATCTTAATACTTCTTACAGATTTTTAATCAAATAATTTATATTACTTTTCTAGTAGCGTTTAAAATAACTTAACAAATTTTCAGACAGTTTAGTATATATATATAGAAGATATATATATTTGAATTGATTTAGTCAAAAATACAGTATATTTTATAGTAATTCTAACAAAATCGGTTTAAATTATTCTAGGGTCTAGGAACCTTCTCTATATACCTTTGAAATACTATATAATTAATTTGAGTAAGTAATACTTGATCGTGGTTGAGTTAATAAGTTCTAAAATATCGTCTTAAGTATAGTGTTTTGGGGTGTCTAGCTCGCTTATATATCCGACTCGCTTACCGACTACGTTAACGTAACCTGTAAGCGAGCCGTGCATGTAAGCGAGCCGTGCACCCCATCAAAATCATTAATTTTAATCCAATTTTATTCAACCAAAACGCTATTTAAATACAAAAAAAGCTATCCAGTGCGTTTTTTACACTGTGTCCGCTTATGCCCCACTTCAAAACAGTTTGTGCATCGCGGGGGCGCGCAATGAGGTAGTGATTGCGTCGTTTCTGGCTGCTCCGCTAGCGGCTCCGCTGGCTGTTTTTTCTTGTTTTTTTCATCCGATACTAGCTGATTTGGCTCGCCAGCTATAAAACCATCTCTATATAGTAGTTGCTGCGCAGATTTGGCGCGTTTTATGGTCTACTTTGCGTTGGCATTGCGTAATAGCTCATTTTGGTGCGCCAGAAATGCAGCGTTATGCATAGCCATCTCGCACCCCTTCACAATTTGGTCCAATGCGCGCTAGGTAGGGCTAGTAGGGCTTGCTGAGCGTCGCCGGAGTAACGCTTTTATAGATGATGCTTGTTTACCCAATTGTTTAGGGTTTTGTGGGGTTTTCATCGAAAAATCACTATCACTACTGAGGGGGGGTCGGCGTTTTAAGATGGATATTAAGGTTTTGGATGACCCGATTTGGTTCAAATGGTACTAGACCAGTAGCTGCGAAGCTATTTTTAATCGTCTCCGATTTATAGCAAGCAGCGTACGCAATAGGGAATTCAGCTAAGAAATCTAGCTTAGCGATATGGTTGACCCCAGCTCGCATATATCCCTCTACCAATTTGCTATACTCACGTTTCAAAACACTAAAACACCCCATATCTAGTGGTTATAGTAGATGAGATGAATACGCTAGCATACAAAGAGGTATAATATCGTTTTATGCGCAGATTTGGTCGAATTTGGGGGTAAGATGGCTACCATAGCCATCTAGTATCAAAAGCCGATATCGCCCTAGTAACCGGGGCGTAGTAGCTGGGATGAACCGTCGAAGTAGCCAATTTAACCCAATTTCATCGCTAGTCCAGCCATTTTGGCTTATATCGATACCCCAGCCAGTAGGGAGATCACTAAGCCAGCTAGCTTGGTAGCGCTTAGCTTTGAAGATAAGGTATAGCGGGGATATATATCCAGATGCGCCAATGCATTCAATACTAGTAACCCATTCGCGGTTACCGGGTTGTAGTAGCTTAGCGCGTCCATAATAGTCAGCGCGAGTGACTACTTTGGTTGCTGCGATCATCCCTATAGCAAACCCAGTTTCATCGAAGTTATATATATCGTCGGTAACGATGCCATACTTCGTAATTGTGTCGGAAACTAGGGTAAACCACTGCTGAATCTGGTTTATATCTTCGTTTTGCGCATATTGGTAGTCATAGCGACGTGAGAGATGTGTTTTTATCTCTAGTGTGCGCTGGATAAGATTATATACCCATTTTTGGCCGACGGTTTGGGGGGGGGTTTCACCCCGCTCTGCGAGTAGCAAATTGGCTATATCTCGCACATGAGACTGGCGGGGCGGGGCACCTCTCGTATCTATAGAAACCACCCATTTAATAAGCGATTGCTCTTCGATTTCGCTCAATTTATGGTTATTTGCCCTAGTAGTAGCGCGATTTGTATAGCCAGCGAGACGGTCACGTAGTGTAGAGTAGGGCACGTTAAATTGGCGCGCTGCATCACGTTGAGAGGTGATTTGTTTGGTCTGAATAGCTTGGATAGCTAATAAAACCCTCCCCTCCTGCTCAGAGTTTTTTTGGCGATTTTGGGAGCGATTTGGTGGCATCGTGGGGGTTTGAAATGATGGGGTTGAGATCGGGGATGGTTTTTTGGTGGGGTGCACGGCTCGCTTACATGCACGGCTCGCTTACAGGTTACGTTAACGTAACCCGTAAGCGAGCTGGACATGTAAGCGAGCTGGACACCCCACCAATGTCTATAGTTTTAAACCAATTTTATTTAACCAAAACGCTATTTAAATACAAAAAAAGCTATTCAGTGCGTTTTTTACACTGTGTCCGCTTATGCCCCACTTCAAAACAGTTAGTGCATCGCGGGGGCGCCCGATGAGGTAGTGATTGCGTCGTTTCTGGCTGCTCCGCTGGCTGCTCCGCTGGCTGTTTTTTCTGCTTTTTTTCATCCGATACTAGCTGGTTTAGCTCGCCAGCTATGAAACCATCTCTATATAGCAGTTGCTGTGCAGATTTGGCGCGTTTTATGGTCTGCTTTGCGTTGGCATTGCGTAATAGCTCATTTTGGTGCGCTAGAAATATAGCGTTATGTATAGCCATCTCGCACCCCTTCACAATTTGGTCTAGCGCGCGCTGGGTAGGGCTAGTAGGGCTTGCTGAGCGTCGCCGGAGTAACGCTTTTATAGATGATGCTTGTTTACCTAGTTGTCTAGGGTTTTGTAGGGTTTTTATCGAAAAATCGCTATCGCTGCTGAGGGGGGGCGTCGGTGTTTTGAGATGGATATTTAGGGTATCGATTACCCAATTCGGATCCAATGGTACTAAACCAGTAGCTGCGAAGCTATTTTTAATCGTCTCCGATTTATAGCAAGCAGCGTGCGCAGTAGGGAATTCAGCTAGGAAATCTAGCTTGGTAATATGGTTGACCCCGGTACGCATATATCCCTCTACCAATTTGCTATACTCGCGTTTCAAAACACTAAAATACCCCACATCTAGTGGTTGTAGTAGATGAGATGAATGCGCTGGCATACAAAGAGGTATAATATCGTTTTGTGCGTAGATTTGGTCGAATTTAGGGGTAAGATGGCTACTATGGCCATCTAGCACTAGTAAGCGATATCGACCACATAATCGCGACGTAGTAGCTGGGATAAACCGTCGAAGTAGCCAATTTAACCCAATTTCATCGCTCGTCCAGCCATTTTGGCTTATATCGATACCCCAGCCAGTAGGGAGATCATCGAGCCAGCCAGCTTGGTAGCGCTTAGCTTTAAAGATGAGGTATGGCGGGGATATATATCCAGACGCGCCGATACATTCAATGCTAGTAACCCACTCGCAGTTACCGGGCTGAAGTAGCTTAGCGCGTCCATAATAGTCAGCGCGAGTGACTACTCTGGTAGCTGCTATCATCCCCATAGCAAACCCAGTTTCATCGAAGTTATATATATCGTCGGTAACGATGCCATACTTCGCAATTGTGTCGGAAACTAGGGTAAACCACTGCCGAATTTGGTTTATATCTTCGTTTTGCGCACGTTGGTAATCATAGCGACGTGAGAGACGTGTTTTTATCTCCGGTGTGCGCTGGATAAGATTATATACCCATTTTTGGCCGACGGTTTGGGGGGGTCTTCGCCCCGCTCTGCGAGTAGCAAATTGGCCATATCTCGCACATGAGACTGCCGGGGCGGGGCACCTCTCGTATCCATAGAAACCACCCATTTAACAAGCGATTGCTCTTCGATTTGGGTCAATTTATGGCTATTCGCCCTTATAGCAGCGCGATTAGTGACACCGGTAAGACGGGAAGCAAGTGTTGAATGTGGGATATTAAACTGGCGCGCTGCCTCGCGAATTGAAGGGATTCGCTTAGTCTGAATAGCTTCGATAGCTAATAAGACCCTCCCCTCCTGCTCAGCGTTTTTTTGGCGATTTTGGGAGCGATTTGGTGGCATTGTAGGGGTTTGAAATGATGGGGTTGAGATCGGGGAGTGGTTTTTGGTGGGGTGTCCAGCTCGCTTACATGTCCAGCTCGCTTACGGGTTACGTTAGTTACTTTAGTCCTTCTTATTACTAATAAGTCCTATCTTATCGCTACTAAGTTCCTCTTATCACTGATAAGTCTTAGCTTATCGTTGATAAGTCGTTATATAATAAGTACTATCTAGTGGTTATAGGTAGTATATTCTATAATAGTAAATAGGCAGCTATTTCTTATATTACTATATAACTAGACTATCTCGCTGGCTATACTAGTCTCGCTAGTCTCTTTAGTCCGGCTAGCCTTTTTAGTCCCGCTGGTCGCCTGGGCCCCACTGGTTGTCTGTGTCCTACTAATCCCTCTGGTCTGGCTGGTTGTTCTGGTCCTATTGGTCGTTCTAGTCCAGCTGGTCTTTTTGTCCTTAAGGCGGTATGCTTGATAGGTCCCTATTGCTTCTTTTGGTGTTTAAGGAGTAGGGTCTTCCTAGAGAGGTTATAATAATAAGTCTTAAGGAGCTCTAGATATCCTTAATATTTCTAGGTATAGGCTATTCTATAATACTTCTAACTTTTTCTTCTTCTATCCTTAGTCTATCCGGACTAATAGTATATCCTAGGAAACTAGTTTCTTAGATATAGAATTTATACTTCTTAAGTTTTAGAGTAATCTTAGCTTCTCTAAGCTTCTATAGTACTTTCTAATTATACTTCATATATTCGGCTTTAGTCTTAGAGAATACTAAGATATTATCTAAATAGGCGATAATAAAGATATTAAGATATTCTTCTAATACTATAAAGATAAACTACTAAAAAGATATAGATATATTAGTAAGGCTAAAAGATATAACTATATATTTAAAGTATCTAAATTTAGTCCTAAATACTATTTTCTATTTATAGCCTTTCTTAATCCTAAGCTAGTTATATACTTCTATAATATTATATTTTATAAAGTATTTTACTCTTTAGATCTAATCTTAGATTTTATAGATTAAAGGTAGTAGATATTAATCTTTAATAGTAACTAAATTTAATTATTAGTTAACTCTATATAAAATTAAAGACTTCTATCCTTTTTTAGAATAAATAGAATAGAATATCTAGCTAATAAAATAGATTTTTAAATATATCCCTTTTTTAAGTTTATATTAATATACTTTTTTAATATCTTAGATTCTTTTTATAAAAGTTAGTAGATAGATTAGAAGATTAGTTCTTTATCTTTTTATAAGTTAATCTTATAGTTATATAGACTATATTTTAGTAGTATATCTATTTCTAATAGTATAAATATATTTTAGAATTTTTAATATTCCTTAGGGATCTATATTTTTTCTCTAGTTATATAGAAAATTACTAGTTTATATTTAATTATAATGTATTCTCTTAGTTTATTATCTATTATATTTAGTTATTATTTTATATTAGTAACTATATTAGCTTCTAGTTTTTTATATTATACTCTACTTTTAGACTAAATACTCTTTTTAGATTTTTTTTTATAAAAGCTTTAATAACTATTTATCTTTTTATAACTAAATATCTATTTAAACTTTTTTTTTAGTCTAGGTTTTACTAGTCTATTAGTATTTATATTAGTTAAAAATAATAAGTCTTTTTTACTAGTTAATAATAAGATTATACTTTTTTAACTATAGTACTCCTAATATAATTTTATATTATTTTAGGTTAGTAATATTAAAATTAATTATTTTATAGTAGTTTCCTATAACTATTAGTAGATTTCTAGTTTTATATATAATTCTAAAGTTAAGTAGTTCTCTATTAAGTTTAGTTAAAAATAGTAGTTTTTTTTTTAGTCGCTATTAGATTATATTTCTCTAATAGTACTATAGACTTATAAAGTTTCTACTTAACCCTAAATTAATTATTATTTTTATATTTTTATATATAATATTAATATAGATCTTTATATATACTTTTTACTAGATTATAGCTAATATAGATTTAATCTTTTTACTATTATACTATATTTTTATATATATATTTTTTTTAGTTAGGTTAGTTTTCCTAATTTAATAGTTATAGCTTTACCCTTAGATTTAACTTTCTTTACTAGTAGATTATATAGTTTTTATTATAATAACCTAGAACTATTTATATACTATATTTTAGGTATTATATATAATCTTAATATATATATTAAGGATATTTATATAGATAGATTAGTTTATTTTAGGTTTACTCTTCCTAAGCTAATTTATTCTATTAGTTTTTTATTATTTTTATTTTTTAATAAGTATTTTTACTATATTAAGCTCTATTAGCTATAGTCTATATAAATTACTATATTATTCTTTAGATTATTATTATTTATCTTTTTAGTAGTAGAATCTTAATAGATAATTTTATCTATTTTTTTTAGTTTTTTATTATTAAAGTTTTTATTTATAGATATAGTTATTAAATTTAACTATAATATTAATTTAAGCTTTTTCTTAAATATAGTATATAATATAAAGATTTCCTTAGTTATATCTCTCTAATTTTTTACCTATTTTTTATTAAATTCTTAGATAAATAGTTTAAACTATATAAAAGCTTATTTTTATAGATAGATAGAGATATAGATAACCTTATTATATTTTTCTATATAGTAAATTATATAAAGCTATATATCTATCTAAGAAAGCTCCGAAGCTTAGTTTAGGTTCTATTAAAGAATTTAGGTTTTAGAAGTTTTATACTCTAGATTATCTTCTTATTAGTATTAATAAGCTACTTCTAGGGTTAGATACTATCTCTATAAGTTTAGTATTAGTTAGTAGTAGAGATATCTACTAGCTAGAGCCTTATAAAATATTACTAATACTATTACTAGGTACTATAATATTAATATATTTATAGTTTAAATAATAGAATAATTAATATATTATAAACTACTAACTAGTTATAGTAAGTAATATCTATAAAGGTAATACTTCTCTTAGAATACTATAAGCCTTAAGTATATCTATAACTATATATTACAAACTGCTAACTGGTCATAGTGAGTAACGTCTGTAAAGGTAATACTTCTCTTAGAATACTATAAGCCTTAAGTATGTCTATAACTGTACTAATGCCTACTAGGCTGTTATGACCTCTCCAGAAGGACCCCACTCCTCAAACACCAGCAGAAGCAACGGTAACCTATCAAGCACACCGCCCGATAAACAAGGAAGCCAGCTGGACTGAGATGGCCAGTGGGACCTAAAACAACCAGCCAGACCAGAGGGATCGGCGGGACCGGGGCGACTAGCGGGACAAAAGAGGCCAGCCGGACCAAGAGGACTAGCGAGACTAGTAGGGCCAGAGAGACCAGTCTAGTCACGTGGTGACACAGGAAACGGCCGCCTATTCACCGTCACAAAGTATACTGCCTATAACCACCGAACGGTACGTAGTACGTGACGACTTATTAGCGATGAGCTAGGACTTACTAACGATAAGCGGGACTTAGCAGCGATGAGGCGAGACTTATCGGCGATGAGAGGGACTAGACATATAAGGAACGGTCTTTACCGTATGTATTTAGTCCTTTGTGATCAATTATCCTATTGTTACTTAGAACTACCTTTGGTATATTCACAGTTCGAATATAGCGACAAACCTCTAACGGTCTTAGGAGCTTACTTAGTGATCTTTGATCTCTAAGTGACTGACTTGACCGGCGCTCTAATTGGCACACCTTGTAAGCACCCTAGAGACCCAAGTCCATAGAAGGCCCCCGAGGCATTGGTACGGTTGCGGATACACTTGAGGCTCGCAGTATTCCAAGAGAAGTATCACCTTTGCGGACGTTACTCACTGTGACCAGTTAGCAGTTCGTAACATAGGCCTTCTATAGACTTAGGTCTTTAGGGTGCTTATAAGGTATGCTAATTAGAGCGTTGGTTAAGTTAGTCACTTAGGGATTAAGGATCACTAAGTAAGCTCCTAAGACCGTTAGAGGTTTATCGCTATATTCGAACTATAAAATACTAAGGGTGGTTCTAAGTAATAATATAGGATTGATTATAAAGAACTAGATATATATATAGCGAAATAGTTCCTTAAATACTTAGTCCCTTAGATCATCCGATCTGTCTATATAGATTATTGCTCTGCCTAAACAGATCGTTGATCTATTCTATTGGGCTATTGATCTGTTTCTTTAGATTACTAATCTGTCTAGATTAACGTAACCCGTAAGCGAGTGGCCATTGTAAGCGAGTGGCCATTGTAAGCGAGTGGCCATTGTAAGCGAGTGGCCATTGTAAGCGAGCGGCCACCCCCAAAACACTATAGTTAAGGCGATATTTACCAACTCTACAACTCACCGACCATTACTTATTATATAACCTTTCTATAGATAGAATATTTTTACTATAAAAGTAGCCCACTAGATAAGTATAGAAAATTTTTTAAGACATTCTGATTGAGATATATATATTTGTAGCTAGAAGTGCCTATATATGCCTGTATTTTTGGTAATCTAGTCAAAATAATATTGGATTATTTCTAGATTAATAGAAGTTACTTCTTATCCCTATAATAGGCTCTATATATAATAATAATATCAATCAATCGATGGTTGTTGAGTTATAGAGTTAGTAAATATCGCCTTAACTATAGTGTTTTGGGGGTGGCCGCTCGCTTACAATGGCCACTCGCTTACGGGTTACGTTATATAATATCTGTCTTATTAGTCTGTAACTATCGGTCCTATAACTCTTTTAGTCATCTTAGGCCATAATTACGCTATCCCGCTCTAGGCCAAGTTGGTTGGTTCTTAGTGTTCTATTTATAACCCCAACTAGTGCGTTAAGGCGGGGTTCGTAATAACTATCTCTTATAGAAAGGTAGCTTACTAAAAATACCTTATATAAGCTATAGGAGTATAATCTATAGCTATAGCGCCTACTATATTTCTAGGTATCTCTTATTCTTTTTTACGCTAGTTATTAAAGAAATATAATCTTTATAATACTAAGAAAGAGCTATATTATAGTATAAGTAAATAACTTTCTTTCTATAGTTCGATACTAATTTAATATAGGTTCTTAGTAGTATCGCTAAAGAGTAGATTATCTTAGCTCTCTTTTATACTTATCTATAGAGTAATTATAATCGGATTTAGCTATTTAATAAAGATTATTATATCTAGTATATAGTAATTTAGTTATTTTTTAAATAGATAGATTATAGATAGATACTTAAGGGATATTATAGCTAGAAATAGGGGTATAGCCTCTTAGGATACTTAGATCAAGTCTAAGATAGTATAATATACTAATACTTTATAGATAAATAGCTATCGAATAGCTATTAAGTCTTTTTATTATAGTAAAAGTTAAGGTTTTTTAAGTTTTTATTCCTCTTTTTCGAATAATATTATCTATAATATCTAATAAATATATTTATAGGGTAGATAGATTTATATAGTAGATAATTTTACATAGTAGAATAAATTATAGAATAGTTTTTTTATAGGGTTTTTCTAGTATATCTTACTATATTAGTAGGTTTATTTAGGTTAGTATCTTACTATCGCTTTATTTTTTCTCTATCTATCTCTATCTTTATCTCTACTATATACTCCATAGTGAGTTATTGTTATCTTCTTTATTTTAGGGGATTTAGATATATTTTTAATAAATTTAAATATATCTTTACTAATTCTATTACTTATTAAGGCGTTTTTCTATATTTTTTAAATTTTCTATTCTAATTTAAGCTTATCTTACTTTTACTCTATCTCTATTTTACTATATCTTCGGAGATATCTTATAAGTATTAGATATATCCTTTACTCTCCAAGGAGTTTTATTAGAATACTAAATATAATTAGTATATTAAATATTTTAAAAGTATTATAAGTATATCTATTAGTAACTCCTATTTTATTATAGACTATATAGATAATACTATTATATTAGTTACCTATTATAACTATTTTAAAAATAATAAATCTTATTATTAAGTATATTTTTCTATTAACGTAACCCGTAAGCGAGTGGGTCAGTGTAAGCGAGCGGGTCACCCCAAACACCATAGTTAAGGCGATTTTTTATGACTGGCTAACTTAGCAAATATCGCTTGCTATATAGTATTATCATAATTATGTACTCATTACTACTTAAAGACCCTACTATATAAGTGTCAGAAATTTCTAAGATATTCTAGTCAAGATATATATATCTCTAGCCAGAATCTATTAGATCTGCCTATATTTTTGGTAATATAATAAGAGGAATATCAGATCATCCCTAGACGAAGATTTTCTGTTCTATCCTAGTTATATAACTTAAATCTCTAATTTTAAAGTAGTCCAATCGATGGTTGTTGAGTTATCTAGTCATAAAAAATCGCCTTAACTATGGTGTTTGGGGTGACCCGCTCACTTACACTGACCCACTCGCTTACGGGTTACGTTAATTTAAAGAGTAATTACTAATATTTTATAGACTTTAGCTAATATAAAAAAAATTAAATTAATCTAATTATTTTATTAGATACTACTAATAAATTCTATTTAGCTATCTATATTAATCTTAAAAATAAAAATAGTAATCTAGTTCTTAATAAAGATAAAAGTATTATATAGAAGTTCTACTATCTTTTTAGAAAATAAATATTAGAAATAATTAGCTAAGTAATTAATATCTTAGTCTAAAACTAAGATATTACTATCTCTACTAAGATCTATATTTATAAGTTCTTAGTAAATAAGTAGTTTCTATTTATAAGTATATTAATTATATTCTAATAGCTTTTTACTAATAATTTATAAAATAAATATAATATATACTATACTAATATTATCTATTTACTATTTTTACTATATAATATTATCTCTTTAGCTTCTAATACTATTTATCTATAGTACTACTTATATAAATAGTTACTCTATTAGTATTTTAATAGATCTATAAAGACTTAGCCTCTATAGATTTATACTATAGCCCTATTCTAAGATATAATCCTAAAAAGAATTATAGAATATATAGATAAAAATAAGTATAAAAATATATTAATTTAGTTTAATACTATAATTATAAGTATATACTTCCCTAAGTAGTAAGTAGTTTAGGGATCTATTTTTAGATATTTATAAATATTTTATTAGTATTTTACTTTAATATTTAGATAAATATCTCTTTTTATTTTTATTTCTTTCTCTAGAACTTAGTAATTATTTATTTTACTTCTTTTATAACGTAACCCATAAGCGAGTTGCGCACCCCACCAAAATCATCAATTTTAATCTAATTTTATTCAACCAAAACGCCATTTAAATACAAAAAAAGCTATCCAGTGTGTTTTTTACACTGTGTCCGCTTATGCCCCACTTCAAAACAGTTAGTGCATCGCGGGGGCGCCCGATGAGGTAGTGATTGCGTCGTTTCTAGCTGCTCCGCTGGCTGCTCCGCTGGCTGTTTTTGCTGCTTTTTTCATCCAATACTAGCTGATTTGCGTCGCCAGCTATAAAACCATCTCTATATAGCAGTTGCTGCGCAGATTTAGCGCGTTTTATAATCTGCTTTGCGTTGGCATTGCGTAATAGCTCATTTTGGTGCGCCAGAAATGCAGCGTTATGCATAGCCATCTCGCAACCCTTCACAATTTGGTCCAATGCGCGTTGGGTAGGGCTAGTAGGGCTTGCTGAGCGTCGCCGAAGTAACGCTTTTATAGATGATGCTTGTTTACCTAGTTGTTTAGGGTTTTGTAGGGTTTTCATCGAAAAATCGCTATTACTGCTAAGGGGGGGGGGGGGGGGGGTCGGTATTTTGAGATGGATATTTAGGGTATCGATTACCCGATTAGGATCCAATAGCACTAAACCGGTAGCTACGAAGCTATTTTTTATAGTGTCTAGTTTATAGTAAGCAGCGTATGTAGTAGGGAATTCAGCTAAGAAATCTAGCTTAGCGATGTGGTTAACCCCAGTACGTATATACCCCTCTACCAATTTACTATACTTGCGTTTCAAAATACTAAAACACCCTATATCTAGTGGTTATAGTAGATAAGATGAATACGCTAGTATACAAAGAGGTATAATATCGTTTTGTGCGTAGATTTAGTCGAATTTAGGGGTAAGATGGCTACTATGGCCATCTAGTATCAAAAGCCGATATCGCCCTAGTAACCAGGGCGTAGTAGCTAGGATGAACCATCGAAGTAGCCAATTTAACCCAATTTCATCGCTAGTCTAGCCATTTTGGCTTATATCGATACCCTAGCTAGTAGGGAGATCATCGAGCCAGCCAGAGATATAGCGCTTAGCTTTAAGGATAAGATATAGCGGGGATATATATCCAGACGCGCTGATATATTTAATACTAGTAACCCACTTACGGTTACTAGGTTATAGTAGCTTAGCGCGTCTATAATAGTCAGCGCAAGTGACTACTTTGGTTGCTAAGATTATCCCCATAGTAAACCTAGTTTCATCGAAGTTATATATATCGTCGGTAACGATGCTATACTTCGTAATTATGTCGGAAACTAGGGTAAACCACTACCGAATCTGGTTTATATCTTCGTTTTGCGCACACTGGTAGTCATAGCGACGTGAGAGATGTGTTTTTAGCTCTGGCGAGCGCTAGATAAAATTATATACCCATTTCGATCCGACGGTTAGTAGGGGGGTTTCATCCCACTCTGTAAGCAGCAAATTGGCCATATCTCGTATATAAGACTAACGGGGGGCGCCCCTCGTGTATCTATAGAAACCACCTATTTAATAAGTAATTGCTCTTCGATTTAGGTCAATTTATAGCTATTAGCCCGAGTATCAGCACAATTAGTGACGCCGGTTAGGCGACGACATAAGGTAGGATATAGCACTTTAAACTGGCGTGCGGCGTCGCGAATTGAGCTAATTTGGTTAGTCTGAATAGCTTGGATAGCTAATAAAACCCTCCTCTCCTGCTCAGCGTTTTTTTGGCGATTTTGGGAGCGATTTGGTGGCATCGTGGGGGTTTGGAATGATAGGGTTGAGATCGGGGATGGTTTTTTGGTGGGGTGGTTCACTGACTTACGTGGTTCACTCGCTTACGGGTTACGTTATTAGTTTCTTGCTTAGATCATCTATCTCATGCAGATATAATACGAGGGGGGTGTTAGTGGTGGTCACCTAATGCACCATCTCTCCATGTATCTAGTCTCTTGTAGATAGCTCTCATCCACTATCATCCTCTCATCTCGCTCTCCATCTCTGTCTAGCCCTCATAGTATTAAATAGGGTAGCCGATTAAGTAGTATATTTAATCTCCTATTTAGTAATATCTAGTACTAGGATTTCTATAGAATAGGTGTTATAGATATTAGATAGATCTATATTAGATATAGGAGGTAAATGTTACGAACTGCTAACTGGTCATGGTGAGTAACGTCTATAAAGGTGATACTTATCTAGGAATACTACGAGCCTTAAGTATGTCCGCAACTGTGCCAATGCCTATTAGGCCTTCTATAGGCTTAGGTCTCTAGGGTGCTTATAAGGTGTGCCGGTTAGAGCGCTGGTCAAGTTAGTTACTTAGGGATCAGAGATCACTTAAGTAAGCTCCTAAGACCGTTAGAGGTTTATCGCTATGTTCGAACTATGAAATACTAAAGGTAGTTCTAAGTAATAATATAGGATTAATCACAAAGAACTAAATATATATAGTAAGGACTATCCTTATATATCTAGTTCCTCTTATTATACGATGAGTCTAGGACTTATCGCTTAATATCTTCCGAACTTATCGCTTAATAAGTTTCGTCTTATCGCCTAATAAGTTGTTATATATTATATACTATTCGGTAGTTATAGATAGTATATTCTATAATAGTAAATAGGCGGCTGTTTCTTATGTTACTATATGACTAGACTGTCTTACTAGCTATACTAGTCTCGCTAGTCTCCTTGGTCTGGCTAGCCTCCTTAGTCCCACTAGTCGCCTAGGTCCCACTAGTCCCTCTGGTCTGGCTGGTTGTTCCGTCTCGTTGGTCGTTCTAGTCTAGCTGGTCTTCTTGTTCTTAAGGCGGTATGCTTAATAGGTTCCTATTGCTTCTTTTAGTGTTTGAGGAGTGGGGTCTTTCTAAAGAGGTTTTAACAGTAAAAAGGCTTATTTAAAATAGTACGCTTTCTACTTAGTAGTAGTATACTTAGTAGTAATACTAGTAGTTAGATCTATAGTCTATAGAATAGGGGTATAAGATATATAAGGGTTACTATAGTTATAGGTATATTTAGTGAGCTTCTAGAGCCTATCTAAAGAGGTAGATATCTCTTCTATATAGTTATAATAGGCCTACTAGGATACTTTCTTACTAACATAGCTAAGCTTATATAGTATAGCTAGTAGAAGACCTCTTAGTTAGCGTTATAATAAGTAGTTTACTAGTACTAGCATATTTATTTTACTTACTTCTAAAGGGGAGTAAATTAGGAGTAGTAGCTAGAGATAGAGTAGAGATATACCTTCTTAATTAGTATTATATTAGTAGATACTACAAAAACTATACCTATAATCTACTTAGCGGTATTATCTATTTTACTAGAGGGGATCGAGAGATATTAGGGGAGCTATCTAGCTAGTATAATACTAAGCTAGAGTATACTTCTAAGCCTCCTAATTAGTATTTTGCTAGTTATAGTACTCTCTTATTATTATAGGTATCTAATAGATATCTAGTTCTATTAGGATAGGGATAGAATTAGCTCTAATCTACTACTATCGCTATAGCTAGTACCGAACTAGTCTATCGGCTAATAGAGCGGATACCTAGGTAAGATTAAGTATACTATATACTAAATTACTAAATATAGGCCTATCGAAAATAACTATACCCCTTAGAGTAAGGAGGTTAAGCCTATAGTTACCTATTAAGCCGATTAGATACTTAGTATTATTATCGAAAAGCTAGGACTAGCGTATTTCGGACTAGAGTAGGTAGTAGAGATTAAAATCCCCTATAACCACTTACTACTAGCCCTATATAGTATATATTATAGTCCCTAGTACGGCTAAACTAGCTCTTATCTTACTAGTATCGTAGATCCTACTTTTAAGATATATATTATAGATATAGATAGTACTAGCTATAGTAGATAGGGTTAGTATACTAATATCTCTAGTATAATATCTTACTAACTAGGTCTTTAGATCTAGTTTCTTATAGATAAAGAAGCAAATATATAGCTAGGCGCTTTATATATCCTTAAGACTAGCCGTTAGTACTAGTCGAAGAAGCGTATAAAATTATCCTCTAAGCGATTATAAGTATATCTCTATTATTAGTTCTATCTAGTAGTAGACCTCTAGCTCTTAGATAGCTAGAATCTTATATCTATCCTATATCCCTCTCTTACTAAAGAGATATATTATTAACTATCTTATCCTTCGACTAGTAGTAGTTTGCCTATAGGATTCGATACTACTATATATAGTTCAGAGGGATACTATTTATAGTAAGTAATATTATTAAGAAACTACTAGGTACCGGATCGCTAGCTAGATCGACGATATATCTAGGGGCTAGGTTGGCTATTCTGACTAAGCTCGTCTTCGGATTTAGATTCTAGTCGCTTACTATAATATCTCTATAGCTAGGAGCTAATAAGCTAGGGGCTATAGGGGTACAATCAGCAGGGTTAGTAGCTATAAAAAAGGGTTTTAGCTATAAGATATAGCGGTTAGTAGCTATATTAGTAGTATTATCTTTACTATTAGAGCTATCTATATAATACTATTTGCTAGGACTAATAGAGTAGGGTATTAGCTAAGATACTAACTAAGCCTTAGAAATCGCCTAGCTTCGTAATACTATAGAGGGGGCATTCTTAGCTTTAATAGTAGTCTTTCTAGCTTCCTCTATAGATCGCTTAGCCTTATTAGAGGTAAGATTAGTAGAGGATTACTACTAAGAGGTAGATTACTATTATAGAAGAGATACTACTAGCGGTTTATATATCTTAGGGCTATTTAGCTAATAGATATATATCTTCTTAAGCTCTTTAAGATGCTAGAGATACTCTTAATTATATATAAAATAGTTTATCTTCGATTATCGGTCTTTAATATATATAGTATACTTTATATAGTTTCTTTCGTATATATACGCATATCACTCGGAGTTATAAAGGCCTATATAGTATATATAGTATACTATTATAGTAGTTTCGAGTAATATATCTATATTACTAGTAGTAGAAATACTATTAAAGATAGTGGCTACTATTATAGATTTAGTAGTTATAATCTCTATTATTTAATACTAAACCAAGCTAAATTGCCTAGTTAGTAGCCTCCTAGTCCTCGAATTCGATAACTAACTTTACTTTTTCTATAGAAATCTCTTTTATTCCATACTCTAGTAGTAGCTAATCTATATATAGATTCTTTACGTTATAGATTTAGCCTAGATTCTACGCTATAAGCTTCGCCTTTATATTAGGAGCCTTAGGGTTAAATAATATTAGGACGCTAAGTATAATAATAGGGTAGATTAGGCGTTTAAGATAGGCCAGCTAGCTAAAAATAGTATACTAGATAGATATTAGAGCTATCCGGTTACGATAAGGCTATATTAGAGAGCTTCTAGACGTTTTCGATACTATTATAGCGTACCTAGATATCCCCTAAGGGAAGTATAAGGCCTATAGACACTATCGGTATCTTACTATAGCTAGCGTAAGCGCTAAAGCTAGTCTAGTAAGTATAAATATATCTATTATACTTATTAAAGCTATCCTAAATCGCCTAGTTAACCTAGCGAACTAATTCCTACTTATTCTGATAGAGGGGGTCTATAAGAGCCTAATTAGTATAGCGGATAATCAGCTAAAAATCCTTATAGAAGATACTATCGGTTTATACTAGCGCTAAGGCGGATCTAATACTACTAATATTAGTACTTAGTACTATACTAGTAGTATTAGTATATCTAAGCTAGCTAGAGATAGACAAGGACTTAGTATAGAGGGCGTCGTAGTACTAGGTATAGCTTAGCGTCGTAGTCGGAGAAGGTATAGCTTTATTAGTAGTATTAATAGATACTTATATCTTCTACATTATATTAAGAGTCTAGCGGTTAGATTTGTTAAGGATAGTGTAGATACGCTAGATCTCCGCTAATATATCGCTATCGCTTATAGCGCCGGCTAAGGAGATAGTAGCCTTGAGAAATAGCTTTAATTTGGCTAGCGGAGGGGAGGGATTATCCGTCTTAGTAAGCGATTTCTACTACTTAGAGAGCTTTAGAAACGTTCTGCTAGCGGCGTAGAGATTACTATCGATATCTAAAACTAATAGATTTAGCTATTCGGTAGCGGTTTTTGGTAGGGGATTCGGCTAACCCCCCTTTTTTTTACCTTTTTTCGCCATGTTAGCTACGTATACGCAGACCAGCGGGGGAAATAGGGTAAAATAGGGATTAAACGAATCAGAAGAATAGGACGAATCAAATACTAGCTAGTGTAAACTGGTCAGTGTGGTGGTTCAATAGTTCGCGTTTCGCATAAGTTTTTAGTGAATAGTCTCGAAGATGATGCTAGAGTTAGAATCCTCCTCTATCTTATTCTCTAGCTTAGTAACTCTAGTATACTTATTAGATTACTTCTAGGGCTAGACTAGCTTAGTTAAGGCGAGTTTAGCTAGTACTTATATTAAGGCCTTAGCTTACTATAAGATAATAGTCACTGTATAACGTAACCCGTAAGCGAGCGGCCACCCCACCAAAAATCACCTACCCAATTTCAACCCTACTATTTCAAACGCATATAATGCCACCAAATCGCTCCTAAATCGACCAAAAAAACGATGAGTAAGAGGGGAGGGTTCTATTAGCTATCCAAGCTATTCAGAATCAACAAATACCCTCGGTCGCTACTACGGCAACCGAATTCAATATCCCTCACTCAACGCTCCGTCGCCGTCTCGCTGGCTATACAAATCGCGCTACCACCAGAGCAAACAGCCATAAATTAACCCAAATCGAAGAGCAATCGCTTATTAAATAGGTAGTTTCTATAGATACGAGAGGTGCCCCGCCCCGCCAGTCTCATATGCGAGATATGGCCAATTTGCTACTCGCAGAGCGGGGTGAAACACCCCCCCCCCCCATAGTAGCGGCGGCAAATTTTCGATAAAAACCCTATAAAACCCTAAGCACCTAGGTAAATAAGCATTATCTATAAAAGCGTTGCTTCGGCGACGCTCCGTAAGCCCTACTAGCCCTATATAGCGTATACTAGACTAAATTATAAAGGGTTGCTAGATAGCTATATATAACGCTATATTTCTGGCGTACTAAAATAAGCTATTACGTAATACTAATACAAAGCAGACGATTAAACGCGCCAAATCCACACAGCAGCTACTATATAGAGATGGTTTTATAGCTAGCGAGCCAAACCAGCTAGTATCAGAAAAAAAATAAGAAAAAACAGCTAACGGAGCCGCAAGCGGAGCAGCCAGAAACGACGTAATCACTACCTCATCGGGCGCCCCCGCAATATACCGATTATTTCGAAGTAGGGCACAAGCGGACATAGTGTAAAAAACGCACTTAATAGCTTTTTTTGTATTTAAATGGCGTTTTGGTTGAAAAAACTGGATTAAAATTAGTGCTTTTGGTAGGGTGACCCGTTCGCTTACGGGTTACATTAGTTCTAGCTATAGTTAGTATATATAAGAGGCACTAGTTTACTACAGCTAGTAGGATACTCTTAGGTTAGATACCTAGTAGTATAGTAGCTATATTTAGGAGGATTTAGATAGAGTAAATAGACATACCTAAATTTCTAGTATTTCGTATACTACTTATAAACTAAAAGAGTATTTTAGAAGTATATTATTATAAGATCTTCCTCTACGGACTATTAAAAAATAACTATCTCTTAGCGAAATTGATTTCCTACTATATCTCGCTAACTATATATTATATAACGCTATAACTAAGTTTATTTATATATATTATTAGAAGCTTTTATTTAATATCGGACTTATCTAGTAAAGATAGCTACTACTATTAGTACCGCCAAGAATATGTATTCCTTATATCTAGAATACTAAAAAGATTTCGCTATACTCCTTTCTAGTACTATATAGAGCGGCTAATATAACCCCTAAAATATTAAAAATAGTACTCTAAAACGCCCCTATTAATATAGATATCCTTATTTATATAGCTACTAGTATCCTTATGTATATTAAATCTAACCTTATTAGAACCAATAGCTTTATTATTAGCTTTATCTATTCTATCTACTAGTATCTACACTATATACTAGTATATCTAGTATATTGAATTATCTACTTTATCTACGACTATAACCTGAACTAATACTTTCTTCTCCTCTAGTATAGTATAGTATCTATAATGGACCTCTACTTAGGCTAACGTCGCTACTATAGCTCCCTCTACTAGCTATAGCTCTAGCCTAGCTTATAGTAATAGCTCTATATCCCTTAGCATTACTAATATTAATTTATAAGAAGACTACCGGATTACTATTTAGATCCCTAATACTACTTTATAAATCGCTATATCTAAAACTAGCTAAGGATCTAGTATATTTAGCTAAGAAAGTAAGGGTTTATAAGGCTTTTAAGTATAACTCTAGTGCGTTAGCTAGAGGTACTAAATTTATAGTAACAAAGAAACTACTATTAGGTAATATCTTACTAGTAGTAAATAGTATATCTAGTACTACTATACTATCCTACTACTAGGTAAAGATATTTAAGAAGGATATATTTAAGAGCTAACTTAGGGTATTATATATAGTATCTAGAGTCCTAATTTATAAGGTAAAGATATTACTAGAGATAAATTCTAGACTTATAAGTAAACTACTTTAGTAAAACTCCTCCTAAGGATAGTATACTAAAGATACTAGGACTTATATTAGCTATCTTAGCTAGCTAACCCTATAAAGGGATTCCTTTGTCTAATATCATATTATAAGGGCCAAGCGAACCGATAGCGGTTTGTCATCGGAGTAGGGTAGAAAAGCTAGTAAGTCGGTCTCCTCCCTTCCTAATTCTTTAAGAATTAGTCTTATTCAAAGATAGACTATTCTACTAATCATACCCTCCCCTTCTTATGATCTCCTTTGCCCGATCAATAGGTATTCTACCCTATCTAGTAGTCTACTCTTATATTTTCTGATTCTTCTTTTTTGATTGCCTAAGGAGATTATAATAGTACCTTCTACCCGAAACTCCGATCGCTAAGACGATACCGAACCGGTAGCGACCTATAAGCGAATTACTTAGGAACTGTTATAGTCAACTCTATAGACGGGAAACGAAATATCCTTTTATAAGCCTAAAATCACCTAGATCTCAGAGTAGACCCTTAAGACTCTTAAAGAAGAGCTTACTTACGCCCGCCGCTATCAAGAGCTTAGATATAAGCTTCGAAAGATCTAGGAAGATAATACCCTAGATAACTTACTACTGAATCGATATCGAGATACTTACTCTTTATCGCTTCCATATAAATAGTAGTATATTAAGCTTAAGTACCTTAAGCTTTTCTATATATATTTTAAGATCTAATAACTTACTATATAGATCGGAGATCTTAAGTATTTCTTTAAAGTAAATTATATAGAGTATAATACTAATAAAAAGAAGATCTACTCTGCTACTCTTAAATATATAGATAAGGAGTTATAATATTAATAGATCCGCTATCTTTAAGACCTTTTACTATAAGACTATTATATTAAAAGCGATTTATAGCTATATTTTACTAGATTTATCTACTCTCTTATTTAAAACTTAGGAACTATAATCTCTAATCTCTAAGTATAACTTAATAATACTTAATAATATCCTAATAATAATCTAATAATATTTTACTACTATCTTAATAGTCTAGAATAATATTTTAATTATATATCTAAAAATAACTATATCTTTATCTTCTATTTAAAGCTCTAAATATTACTCTAAGATAAGATAGAGGTTATACTTATCCTATTTCTAGTAATATATCTTAAGATAGTTAAATATACTAACTAATTCTAAAGTATTCTATAAAGAGAATTAAATAATAAACCTAGGATCTAAGGTAGATATACTAGATCTTTAGTATTTACTAATTAAACTATTACTAATCTATTATCGAATTACTAGAGAAGAACTACTTATAGACTATACTATAGGAACTTAAACTATAGTTACTAGGATTATAGATACTCTAATTATAGAAATAATAATTAGGGATATAGTAACTTCCGAAACTAAAGATATAATAACCTAAATTATAATAGTATCCCCTAAAACTATAGAAACTAATTAGATTAAGAGCGAATTAGTAATAGAGGCCTCTTTAGAAGTTATAATATTTACTATAAGATAGATTACTAGGCTAGAGAATATCTAGAAAAGATTAGTTAAGTTACTAAAATCTAGAAGGAAAATAAAAAGAAATTATATTAGAACCTATAAGTCTAACTCTATTACTACTAGTAGAAACTATTTATTACTTCTTAGTACTAATATATAAGATACTATTAAAATAATAGTATTCTTAGATATATATATATAAATTAATATTATAAGTATCTATTTTATAAAAAGATATTATCTATAATAAGCTAAACGATTATCTATTAATCTTAAGGCCGCTAGAGACCTAAGGATTTAAACTTATAGAGTATAGAATATTCTACTTACTACTACTAACTTTTAAAAGACTATCTATCGATTTAACTATAAATATATAGTAATTAATCGGAATCCGGATCTAAAGAGTAGACCTATTATTCTCTCTTAGACTATTATTATCAACTAATATATTAATCTCTTCCTTACTAAAATCAATAGTAGTTTAATATAAAAAAGGAGTCTTTCGAATTATATAGCTTTTACTAATTTATTAAATAAAGCTAGAATAACGCTTTTATCTATATTTTTATTAAAACCCCTAAAGAAATTTAGATCCTAGAAGAAAAAGATAATATTAGATCTTTTTATTCTTTTTAGATCCCTAATAAATTATAATCGTTTTAGGATATATTTAATAATAATAAGTCTATAATATTTCTACTCTTAAAATCTACTAACTATAAAATCGATATCTAAAAAGAGGCCTCTCTTCTCTTTAGCCCTATTTACTCTCTCTCTTAAGCTAAGTTAACTATACTCTATAGCTATCTTAAAGATAATACTACTAATAGCCAAATCTATTTTTTAAAGAGCCCTACTAGAGTACCTATCCTTTTTATCCCTAAAAAGAATAGTAGTCTCTATCTTTATATAGACTACTATAGACTTAATTATATTTTAATAAGAATTACTATCTATTATCTTTCGTTTTAGAAATTCTTAATTATCTTACTAATACTAAGTTCTTTAGTAAAATCGATATTAAGAATATCTACTATTAGATTTATATAGCTAAGGGAGATAAGTAGAAGATAGTATTTTAGATATACTATAGCTACTTTAAGTATATTATTATACTATTTAGTCTTACTAACGCTTCTACTACTTTTTAGAGTTATATTTATATAATATTATAAGAACTATTTAATATTATTTATATAGTATATCTTAATAATATTATTATCTTTTTAAAAGACTAAGATTTATATATCTAGTACCTAAAGTAAGTCCTTAAATACCTATAGGGTATATAACTCTTACTAAATCTATAAAATACTACTTTTACTAGATAGAAATTAAGTTCCTTAGCTTTATTATTAATTAAGAAGGTATATTAACGTAACCTGTAAGCGAGCCGTGCATGTAAGCGAGCCGTGCACCCCACCAAAAACCACTCCCCGATCTCAACCCTATCATTTCAAACCTCTACAATGCCACCAAATCGCTCCCAAAATCGCCCAAAAAACCCTGAGCAGGAGGGGAGGGTTTTATTAGCTATCCAAGCTATTCATACCAAACAAATCACGTCTCAACGTGATGCAGCGCACTAATTTAATATGCCCTACTCTACACTACGTGACCGTCTCGCTGGCTATACAAATCGCGCTACTACCAGGGCAAATAACTATAAATTGACCGAAATCGAAGAGTAATCGCTTGTTAAATAGGTGGTTTCTATGGATACGAGGGGTACCCCGCCCCGGCAGTCTCATGTGCGAGATATAGCCAATTTGCTACTCGCAGAGCGGGGTGAAACCCCCCCCTAAACCGTCGGCCAAAAATGGGTATATAATCTTATCCAGCGCATACCGGAGATAAAAACACGTCTCTCACGTCGCTATGACTACCAACGTACGCAAAACGAAGATATAAACCAGATTCGGCAATGGTTTACCCTAGTTTCCGACACAATTGCGAAGTATAGTATCGTTACCGACGATATATATAACTTCGATGAGATGGGGTTTACTATGGGGATGATAGTAGCAACCAGAGTAGTCACTCGCTCTGACTATTATAGACGCGCTAAGCTACTACAACCTGGTAACCGTGAGTGGGTTACTAGTATTGAATGTATCGGCGTATCTGGATATATATCCCCGCTATACCTTATCTTTAAAGCTAAGCGCTATATCTCTGGCTAGCTAGATGATCTCCCTACTGGCTGGGGTATCGATATAAGCCAAAATGGCTGGACTACCGATGAAACTGGGGTAAATTGGCTACTTCGACGGTTTATTCTAGCTACTATATCGCGATTATATAGTCGATATCGCTTACTAGTTCTGGATGGCCATAGTAGCCATCTTACCCCCAAATTCGATCAAATCTGTGCACAAAACGATATTATATCTCTTTGTATGCCAGCGCATTCATCTCATCTACTACAACCACTAGATATAGGGTGATTTAGTGTTTTGAAATGTGAGTATAGCAAATTGGTAGAGGGGTATATACGTACCGGGGTCAACCATATTACCAAGCTAGATTTCTTAGCTGAATTCCCCACTGCGTACGCTGCTTGCTATAAATCGGAGACGATTAAAAATAGCTTCGCAGCTACTGGTTTAGTGCCATTGGATCCGAATCGGATAATCGATACCCTAAATATCCATCTCAAAACACCGACGCCCCCCCTCAGCAGCGATAGCGATTTTTCGATAAAAACCCTACAAAACCCTAAACAACTAGGTAAACAGGCATCGTCGGTAAAAGCGTTGCTTCGGCGACGCTCAGCAAGCCCTACTAGCCCTACCCAGCGCGCATTGGACCAAATTGTGAAGGGTTGCGAGATGGCTATACATAACGCTATATTTCTAGCGCACCAAAATGAGCTATTACGCAATGCCAACGCAAAGCAGACTATAAAACGCGCCAAATCTGCACAGCAACTGCTATATAGAGATGGTTTTATAGCTGGCGACGCAAATCAGCTAGTATTAGATGAAAAAAAGCAGCAAAAACAGCCAGCGGAGCAGCCAGCGGAGCAGCCAGCGGAGCAGCCAGCGGAGCAGCCAGCGGAGCAGCCAGAAACGACGCTATCACTACCTCATCGGGCACCCCCGCGATGTACCGATTGTTTCGAAGTGGGGCATAAGCGGACACAGTGTAAAAAACGCACTCAATAGCTTTTTTTGTATTTAAATGGCGTTTTGGTTGAATAAAACTAGATTAAAATCGATGATTTTGGTGGGGTGCACGGCTCGCTTACATGCACGGCTCGCTTACAGGTTACGTTAATAGATCTCTATTAGGTAAGCGCTATTAAATTATAGGAGATTCTAACTATCTATTATAATATCTAAGTCTTTATTAGATTTTATAACTTTTACCGATAATTTATCTACTATTTCTCTATTATCGTCTAACCTCTTATCTCCCTACTTAAGGGGAGTAAGAATAGTAAGAAACTAAGGTAAGTTTAACTAAATAAAAATAAATCGAAAATATTCTAAAATCTAAAAGCTATCTTTTCGATAGTACCTCTACTATAGTATTTTAATCCCTAACTATAAATTCGCTTTAAACCTAATATATCTAATCTTAGAATAGCTATAGTTATATTATAATCTAATAAAAATAGTATTTAGTATTCTATTATATTTTAGTTATATAAGTTTTTAGGTACTAAGCTTAACTATAATATATTAGATTAGGAGCTATTTACTATTATTTAGTTATTTAAAACCTAGTAATACTATACTAAAGGAAGTAAATACCCTATTAAAGTCTTATTAGATTACTCTAATTTATAGTACTTTATAAAGCGCTTTCGGATTAGTAGAAGATAAATATATTAGTATATTTTTCTTATATCTTTAAATTTTATTATAAAATACCGACTAAATAAGATGAACCCTATAGATAGATTATTAAAAAAACTAAACCTAGAAGCAGAGAGTAATTAAGACTCTACTAACTTATAGTCGCTTCTATAATAGATTAAGCCTAATAAGATAGTAACTATAACTTCTATTAAAAGATCTATAGACTCCTTAGTCGGTAAATCTTAGTTTAAAGAAACTAAAATAATAGGTCTTTATATTAGAGACACTAGTAAATTAGATAAGAGTAAAATAGATATAGAAGATATCGACTTATACTAAAGTTATAATATAGAAATAGCTAACTAGGCTATCTAAGAGGATTTAGATAGCTCCTAATCTAGATCTTAAGGTACTAAAGAAGATATCTATATATATAAAACTATCTATAAAGATACTCTCTATATTGATCTAAAGAGATAGATTAAATAATTATAGGGCAAAGATCTATAGGTTTATAAGCGGTTTAAGTCCGATTTATAGGAGAAACCCTAACTAAAAAATTAGTTATTTTTAGAGAATAGAATCTTTATATTTCGAAAAAGATTATTTATTCTAGCTAGTAAGCTCCGGACTAACCTTATCTAAATCTATTATAATAATCTATATACTAGATATTTTAGGAGAAATCGTACTAAGAATCTACTATAATAAAAATACTATTAGATATTACTATATAATAATATATAAGACTATATTAGATCCTATATATAATATTAAGAAACTATTTTATTATAGTATTACCTTTATAGCGATCTTATATTACTACTAAATCCTAAAAGGCTATTTACTAAGATTACTATAGATTTTATTACTAGATTATCTACTATTATATATAATTATTAGATTATTAATATTATTTTTATAGTCGTCGACTATCTAACGAAATAGAGTATATTTAAAGCTATCCTAACTACTATTACTATATCTAAGCTTATAGTACTATTTTATAAAAAAATTAAGTTATAATATAGCCCTTTAGAGAGTATTATATCTGACTAAAGGGCCCTATTTACTAGCCGATTTTAGTTAAGACTCTATTATTACTCTTTAGTAAAACTTCGCTATTTAATAGTATTTTACCCTTAAACCGATAGCTAAATAGAATAGGTAAATTAAGTTTTAGAAAGATATTTATATTATTTTATAGATAAAGAGTAAATAAACTAGCTAAAACTATTAAAAATAGCCTAATTTATATATAATAATATATTTAATACTATAATTAGTATCTTACTCTTCGAAGTATTAATAGGGTATACCCTAAACTTCTAATTAAAAGAAACTAAAAGAGAGTTCGAAAAAGAAGCTCCTACTATAAGAGACTAGTATTAGAAATTAAATTAGGTTTACGAAAAGATATTAAATAGTTAGCAATATACTATTAAATTATAAATAAGATACTATAATAAAAGATATACCCTAATTAAGTTTAAGAGGAATAATTTTATAGGGTTATTAATCTATAATTTAAAACTAAAGCTTCTATCTAGAAAACTAGTATCTAAGTTTATTAGGCTATTTCGAATACTTAATATAGTCGGCTCTTAAGTATACTAACTAATACTATTAGAGAAATACTCTTAGATTTATAATATTTTCCCTATATTACTCTTAGAGCTATAGAACTAATAGCTAAATAATAGTAATACTATACTAATACCTAAACTAGCTAATAATAATAAATAGGAATTAGAAGAAATTATCTATAAAGAAATTATTTATAAAGAGCCCTATTTCTATATTAAATAGGCTAAGTAGCCTATAGAGTATAATTAATAGATTCCTATTTTAGCTATAGGAAGAGTAAAGCAAATAATCACTAAGTTCTAGGTAAAGAAATAAAAGTAAAAAAGAGGATCTATCTAAATACTAAAGCGAAGCGCTAATAAAATAGCTATAAATACCTAAAAGTAGACTTCCGAACTACTTACTACTTAGGGAAGTATATATTTATAATTATAGTATTAAACTAGGTTAATATATCCTTATACTTATCCTTAGCTATATACTCTATAATTCCTTTCTAGATTATATCCTAGAATAGGGCTATAGTATAAACCTATAGAGGCTAGGCCTCCGAAGAACTATTAAGACACTAGTAAAACAACCGCTTATATAAGTAGCGTTATAGATAAGTAGCGCTAGAAGCTAGAGGGGTAATATTATATAATACTTCTATTCTTATTAAGAACTAGATTACTATCCTTATCCTTAAGGTCGATATAGGTGGCTAAATAGAACTTATTAGTAGTATTTAGTAAAATAATTAGGTCGATCTAATCTACTCCTATACTAGCTACGGTCTATAAAACATTAGTAATTACCCCTTAAATTAATAGAAGAATATACTTAGTAATAAGGCTTATTATTTTTAAAATAATTATAATAGGCGACTAATATAATAGTATTATCTATATAGTCTATAATAAAGTAGGAGTTACTAGTATATATACTTATAGCGCTCTTAAAATACTTAATATACTAATTATATTTAGCGCTCTAATAGAACTCCTTAGGGAGTAGGGGATATATCTAGCGCTCATAAGATACCTCCGAAGATATAATAAAATAGAGGTAGAGTAGGGGTGAGGTAGGCTTAAATCGAAATAGAAAAATTTAAAAACTAAAGAAAAACACCTTAATAAGTAATAGAATTAGTAAAGATATATTTAAATCTATTAAAAATATATCTAAATCCCCTAAAATAATAAAGATAATAATAACTTACTATAGGGTATATAGTAAGGATAAGGGTAGGGATAGATAGAGAGAGAATAAAGCAATAGTAAGATACTAACCTAAATAAACCTACTAGCGTAATAAGATATACTAGAAAAACCCTATAAAAAAACTATTCTATAATTTATTCTACTATCTAAATCGCCTACTATATAAATCTATCTACTCTATAAATATATTTACTAAATATTATAGATAATATTATTCGGAGAGGGGGGAATAAAAACTTAAAAAAAAAAAAATCTTAACTCTATAATAATAAGACCTAATAACTATTCGATAGCTATTTGCCTATAAAATATTAGTATATTATATTACCTTAGTCTTAATCTAAGTATCTTTATTCGCTATACCCCTAAATCTAGCTACTATATCTCTTAAGTATCTATCTATAATCTATTTAAAAAACGACTAAATCGCTATATACTAGACCTAATAATCCCTATTAGTCGGATAGATCTAATTATAATTACTCTAAGGATAAGTATAAAGAGGAGCTAGAGTAAGAGGATAAGATTAGTTATATATACTAATCTATATATTATAATTAATCTATGCTTTCTAAAAATAATAAGTTAGCGAAATGCTAGCGGAGCGATACTAAAGAACTAGTAACTTATACTAAACGATTTTAATATATAGTTACCTCTAATATTCTACTTCTTATAATAAGTAACTAATATAGTAGTATATACCTTAATTAGATCCTATAAAATATTATATATAGTAGCTTATATATTTGCTATAGGGCCCTAAACTAATATAGTTAGACCCCTAATCGGAGCTGCCCTAAATAATACTATAGATAGATAGATAGCGCTAGGTTAAGTCCCTACCGCCTAATCTAAGAGTTCAACTAAAATAATCTACTCTCTAGTAATACCCCTAAGGACCTATATCGAATTAGTATCGGATTATAAAAAGAAGATTACTATATATATTATAATATATCTTTACCTTAGCGTTATAGAGGTTATATTTTTTCGACGCCTAGCGTAAAAAAGAATAAAAGATATCCGGAAATACTAGGGGCGCCGCTACTATAGGTTGTACCCCTATAGCTTTTATAATATATTTCTAAAAAACTATCTTCCGATAAGTAATAGTATAATAGAACAGTATCGAAAAGGTTATAGATAGATATTGAGGCGTAAGAATATTAATAAAATACTAGGTTCTAGGAAAGATAAATAGGATCTCGAAGATATCTAGAAGCTCTCTAATATCGCCTTTCTATAATTACAATCGGATAGCTCTAATGTTTAGTACACTATTTTTAGCTAGTAAGCCTATCTTAAATACCTAATATACCCTATTATTATACTTAGGGTCCTGATATTATTTAACTCTAAGGCTCCTAATATAAAAGCGAAGCTTATAGTATATAGAATCTAAGCTATATCTATAGCGTAAAGATTCTATATATAGATTAGCTACTACTAGAGTATAGAATAAGAGAGAGATCTATAGAAAAAGCGAAGTTAGTTATTAAATTTAAGGACTAGGAGGCTACCAACTAGGTATTAAATAATAGAAGATCATAAGTACTAAATATATAATAGTAGCTACTATCTTTAATAGTATTTCTACCACTAGTAATATAGATATATTACTTAAAACTACTATTATAAGATATATAAACCGCTAGTAGTATCTCTCCCCTAATAGTAATCCTCTACTAATCTTACCCCTAATAAAGCTAAGCGATCTATAGCGGAAGCTAGGAATACTACTATAGAAGCTAAAAAGATCTTCTCTATAGTATTACAAAAGTAGGCGATTTCTAAGGCTTAGTTAGTATCTTAGCTAATACCCTACTCTATTAGTCCTAGCAAATAGTATTATATAGATAGCTCTAATAGTAAAGATAATACTACTAATATAGCTACTAACCGCTATATCTTATAGCTAAAACCCTTTTTTATAGCTACTAACCCTGCTGATTGTACCCCTATAGCCCCTAGCTTATTAGCTCCTAGCTATAGAGATATTATAGTAAGCGACTAGAATCTAAATCCGAAGACGAGCTTAGTCAGAATAGCCAACCTAGCCCCTAGATATATCGTCGATCTAGCTAGCGATCCGGTACCTAGTAGTTTCTTAATAATATTACTTACTATAAATAGTATCCCTCTGAACTATATATAGTAGTATCGAATCCTATAGGCAAACTACTACTAGTCGAAGGATAAGATAGTTAATAATATATCTCTTTAGTAAGAGAGGGATATAGGATAGATATAAGATTCTAGCTATCTAAGAGCTAGAGGTCTACTACTAGATAGAACTAATAATAGAGATATACTTATAATCGCTTAGAGGATAATTTTATACGCTTCTTCGACTAGTACTAACGGCTAGTCTTAAGGATATATAAAGCGCCTAGCTATATATTTGCTTCTTTATCTATAAGAAACTAGATCTAAAGACCTAGTTAGTAAGATATTATACTAGAGATATTAGTATACTAACCCTATCTACTATAGCTAGTACTATCTATATCTATAATATATATCTTAAAAGTAGGATCTACGATACTAGTAAGATAAGAGCTAGTTTAGCCGTACTAGGGACTATAATATATACTATATAGGGCTAGTAGTAAGTGGTTATAGGGGATTTTAATCTCTACTACCTACTCTAGTCCGAAATACGCTAGTCCTAGCTTTTCGATAATAATACTAAGTATCTAATCGGCTTAATAGGTAACTATAGGCTTAACCTCCTTACTCTAAGGGATATAGTCTCTTTAAGAGGCCTATATTTAGTAATTTAGTATATAGTATACTTAATCTTACGTAGGTATCCGCCCTATTAGCCGATAGACTAGTTCGGTACTAGCTATAGCGATAGTAGTAGATTAGAGCTAATTATATCCCTATCCTAATAGAACTAGATATCTATTAGATATCTATAGAGGTAAAAAAGCCCTATAACTAGCGAAATACTGATTAAGAGGCTTAGAAGTATACTCTAGCTTAGTATTATACTAGCTAGATAGCTCCCCTAATATCTCTTAATAGCTCTTAGTAAATAGATAATACTACTAAGTAGATTATAGATATAGTTTTATTAGTATCTACTAATATAGTACTAGTTAAGATATACCCCTACTCTATCCCTAGCTACTACCCCTAACTTACTCTTTTTTAGGAGTAAGTAAAATAGGCTTACTAGTACTAGTAAACTACTTATTATAACGCCGATTAGGAGGTCTTCTACTAGCTATACTATAAGCTTAGCTATACTAGTAAGAAGGTATTCTAGTAGGCCTATTATAACTATATAGAAGAGGTATCTACCTCTTTTGATAGGTTCTAGAAGCTTACTAAATAGGCCTATAACTATAGTAACTCTTATATATCTTATACCCCTATTCTACGGACTATAGATCTCACTACTAGTATTACTACTACTAAGTAGAAAGTATACTATTTTAAATAAGCCCTCTTCTTTCCTACGCCTAATATAGATCTATCTAATATCTATAATACCTATTCTATAGAAATCTTAGTACTAGATATTACCGAATAGAGATTAAGTATACTATTTAATAGGTTACCCTATTTAACGCCCTAGGTAGTACTAATAGGAATACTAAATACTACTTAGAAGTATATACTACCTACTCTACTCCTATAGCTAGCGTAGCCCTTTAGTATCTACTTATATATTAGCTATTTACTCTAGATTTTTAGAGATTCGATTACTATTATTATCTATAAACTAGGTAAATCAGACTATATAGACCCTAAATTATAGTATCTAATTAGCTTCCTAGAAACCCTAGCTAAAGTACTTAAATCGGTTATTATAATATAGCTTTTTTATCTTACTAAAACTTATAGCTTACTAACTAATACCTACATCGATAGGCATACTAGCCACTTATATAATTATATATTATACTTACTTCGAGAAAAGATATATAAATTATAGAAATAGAGGTATTAAGTAGTCAGTTTACTTACTTTAGATAGCTCTATCTTATAAACTACTAACTGGTTATAGTGAGTAATATCTGTAAAGGTAATACTTCTCTTAGAATACTATAAGCCTTAAGTATATCTATAACTATACTAATACCTTACAAGTACTCTAGAGACCTAAACCTATAGAAGGCCTATAAGGTATACTAAATAGAGCGCTAGTTAAGTTAGTCACTTTTAGGGATCGGAGATTAATAAGTAAGCTCCTAAGACTATTAGAGATTTATTACTTAGGTTAAACTATAAAATACTAAAGGTAGTTCTAAGTAATAATATAGGATTAATTATAAAGAACTAAATATATATAGTAAAGACTATTCTTATTTATCTAGTCTTTCTTATTATATAAGAAGTCTCTACTTATTAGTAGTAAGTTCCCTCTTATTAGTAGTAAGTCTTATCTTATCGCCAATAAGTCCTATTATATATCTTTTACTATATAGTAGTTATAGATAGTATACTTTATAATAGTAAATAGGTAGCTATTTATTATATTATTATATAACTAGAGCTATACTTTTTAGTCTTACTAGCTATATTAGTCCTATTAGTCTTTTTAGTCTAGCTAGCTTTTCTAGTCTTATTAGTCGCCCTAGTCTTACTAATCTTTTTAGTCTAATTAGCTAACGTAACCCGTAAGCGAGCTGCGCACCCTACCAAAATCATTAATTTTAAACTAATTTTATTCAACCAAAATGCCATTTAAATACAAAAAAAGCTATTTAGTGCGTTTTTTACACTGATTTCTCTTATATCCGATCTCAAAACACTCAGTGCATCGCGGGGGTGCGCGATGAGGTAATGATTGCGTCGTTTCTGGCTGCTCCGCTGGCGGCTCCGCTGGCTGTTTTTTCTTATTTTTTTCATCCAATACTAGCTGGTTTGCGTCGCTAGCTATAAAACCATCTCTATATAGCAGTTGCTGCGCAGATTTGGTGCGTTTTATGGTCTGCTTTGCGTTGGTATTGCGTAATAGCTCATTTTAGTGCGCCAGAAATATAGCGTTATATATAGCTATCTCGCAACCCTTTACAATTTAGTCTAGTGCGCGCTATATAGGGCTAGTAGGGCTTACGGAGCGTCGCTGTAGTAACGCTTTTATAGATGATGCTTGTTTACCTAGTTGTTTAGGGTTTTGTGGGGTTTTCATCGAAAAATCGCTGTCGCTGCTGAGGGGGGGGTCGGTGTTTTGAGATAGATATTAAGGTTTTGGATAACCCGATTAGGATCTAATGATACTAAACCGGTAGCGGCGAAGCTATTTTTTATAGTATCCGGTTTATAGTAAGCAGCGTACGTAGTAGGGAATTCAGCTAAGAAATCTAGCTTAGCGATATGGTTGACCCCGGTTCGCATATACCCCTCAATCAATTTGCTATACTTACGCTTTAAAACACTAAAACACCCTATATCTAGTGGTTATAGTAGATAAGATGAATACGCTAGCATATATAGAGGTATAATATCGTTTTATGCGCAGATTTGATCGAATTTAGGGGTAAGATGGCTACCATAGCCATCTAGTACTAGTAAGCGATATCGACCATATAATCGCGACGTAGTAGCTGGGATGAACTGTCTAAGTAGCCAATTTAGGCTAATTTCATCGCTAGTCTAGCCATTTTGGCTTATATCGATGCCCCAGCCAGTAGGGAGATCATCTAGCCAGCCAGAGATATAGCGCTTAGCTTTGAAGATGATATACGGCGGAGATATATATCCAGACGCGCCAATGTATTCGATACTAGTAATCTACTTACGATTACCGGGTTATAGTAGCCTAGCGCGTCCATAATAGTCAGCGTAAGTGACTACTCTAGTAGCTGCTATCATCCCTATAGCAAACCCTGTCTTATCGAAGTTATATATATCGTCGGTAACGATGCCATACTTCGCAATTGTGTCGGAAACTAGGGTAAACCATTGCCGAATCTGGTTTATATCTTTGTTTTGGGCACGTTGATAATCATAGCGACGTGAGAGATATGTTTTTAGCGCCGGTGTGCGCTAGATAAAGATTATATACCCATTTTGATCCGACGGTTTGGGGAGGGGTTTCACCCCGCTCTGCGAGTAGCAAATTGGCCATATCTCGCATATGAGACTGGCGGGGCGGGGCACCTCTCGTATCCATAGAAACTACCTATTTAATAAGCGATTGCTCTTCGATTTCGGTTAATTTGTGGCTATTTGCTCTGGTGGTAGCGCGATTTGTATAGCTAGCGAGACGGCTACGCAGTATGGATTCGGGTACGTTGAATTGGCGCGCTGTATCATATATAGACGCGATTTGTTTGGTCTGAATAGCTTAGACAGCTAATAAAACCCTCCCCTCCTGCTCAGCGTTTTTTTGGCGATTTTGGGAGCGATTTAGTGGCATTATAGGGGTTTAAAATAGTAGGGTTGAAATTGGGGGGTGAATTTTGGTGGGGTGCGCAGCTCGCTTACATGCGCAGCTCGCTTACGGGTTACGTTATCTTAGTCCTATTAGCTATCCTAGTCTAGCTAGTCTTCTTATTCCTAAGGTAGTATACTTAATAGATTCTTATTGCTTCTCCTAATATTTAAGGAGTAGGGTCTTTCTAGGGAGGTCGTAATATATAGTCTATTTGAGCTTAAAGTTTAATAAGTATATCTAGAGTATTAACTCACTAATTATCTCTAGCTCTAGCTATCTCTAATAATAATAGTAGATATTATAAGTATAGTTAAATAGATACTTAATACTAGTACTACTAGTAGGAATAGAGAGGATATTATAGGTAAGACTTATAAGTACTAGAAATTTATATTAATACTCTTTCTAAAAGACCTTTAGGTAAATATAATTAAGCCCTATATTTATAATTACTATTAAAGAGTTAGGATAATTAGAGATATAGACCTTTCGCTAGATATTATATAAGCTTATTATCCTTTAGATCCTTTTTAGGCTATAAAGTATTTTATAAGTCTATTAGTATCTTAATTAAATTATAGATCTTAATAGGACTAGACCTTAGTAAGGACTAGGTCCGGTCCTAACTTTTAGGACTAGGACTAGACTATCTAGTCTTTACTCTTTTTTTACTATAGTTAGGACTATACTATAGTCCTCAATAGTTCTTTATAGTCCCTTATATAGTCCCCTATAAATTTATAATTATACTAAGACCTTTTTTTTCTAGTTATATAAATTAATAATTTAGCTATATTTTTTATTATTATTAAATACTATTTTAGTCTCTATATAAATATTAATAATAAATTAGGTCTATCTATTAATAAAATAGATAAAACTATCTTATATTTATTTTTATAAAGCTTTATATTAAGTTAATTACTAATAAATTTTAAATTTTAGATTATTATAGTTAGGATTTTAGAATTTACTTATAATTTATATAAAGATATATATTTTTATAATAGGAGGACTTATATATTTTATAAGAGTTATAGCTATTACTATCCTTAGCCTATATTTTGTTAGTGGTGGTCACCTGACGCACCATCTCTCCATGTATCTAGTCTCATATAGATAGCTCTTATCTATCATCATCTCTCCATCTCCGTCTAGCCCTTATAGGTTATAAGCCCTCTGTTTTCTCTACTTCGCTTTGCTTAGTAGCTAAAACACTCTTTTATTTATAGCTTCCTATCGCTAGTTCTACTAGACGAAGCTATTTAGCTGTCCCTGTCGCTATCGTCGGCGCGTTTTTGACGCATCTATGGCTTATAATAATAGCTCCCTCGGCCCTATACGTCTGATTAATGTGTCTTACCGATCTCTTCGAGTCCTATCCTCGAAATCCCTATAGTGGCTAGTTCTACTATTTTCTATCGCTAGAGACATCTAACGATATTCATACTCTTCGATATCTAACCCCCACTTAGTATTTCGAAGCTAATTCTCTCGTCGCTATCGCTATTACTATACCGACGAAACCTAGCGTATACTAAATATCTATAGTATTCTATATAGTAATAAAAACTTCTATAACTAGAAGAGCTACTTCGAAGTAGTACTAGAAGCTATTAATAACAACTACCTACCTATCCTTAATAGGGAACTAACCCTTAGATCTCCGAAGAACTTAAGGTCCCCTCTAAGGAAGAAGCTCTTATAGAACTTATATAGTAAGCGGCTAATACCGGCGCTCTAACTAATAGTTTCTCTCCCTAGTAGATCTGCACTTTTATTAAGACGAACTATCTTAATACTAATACCGAACTATATCACTAGAAGCGTAAATCGTCCTAGATCTAAGCTATTCTACTCTATATTATCTATTACAAGTATCAACTAGCCTTCTTTAGAAAAAAGATAGCCTTAGAAGCTTAGAAGATAATCAACGATATATTTAGTCGTAGTACTTAGTTTATCTATATAGCTAAAATCTATAAGCTAGCTTATATAGTTTAGACAACTTAAAGTACTACTACCTTTATTACTAATTAGTATATAGCCTATAGTAAGCTATCTACTATACTAGGCCTAGAATATATACTTAGCTAGCTATTTTTATATAGTCTATTTCTCTCTACTATTAGTAAGAACCCTACTATCTAAGACTAGATTAAGATAAATAAATTTACTATAGAATATACTAACTCTCTTAATACTACTATAGCTAATTTTATCTATACTTTTAGCGATAAAAAACCGAATCTATCTACTTTATCTATTAGTATATATACTAAAACTAACTAAAATAATAATAAAAAGAAGAAGTAGCTAAAGTAGGATAATAATAACTAGCTAAAATAGTAGAATTAGTAGTTTCTATAGAAAAAATAGTAGAAATAGCACCTTAATAACTAAGGTTAGAAGTAGTATTAGCAGTAGAAAGAGAAGTTCTACTATAAATACTATAAAAAAGAGGGTTTCTACCAGTTATCTAAGTACCAGTTTAATCCGTAGACCCCTACCTAAGATAGCCCTAATACTACTACTACTATATCTTTAAGTTTAGCTAAGTAATTAGATCTCTCTACTAATATATCCCTACTATAAATAAATTAGATAAAGCGTTTTAATAACTTTTTTAACTCTAATAATAATACTAAGATATCCGCTAATACTATATATCTAGATCTATAGGATAATAAGACTCTTCTTAAGTACGATACCCTTTCCTCTATTCTTAAACTCTTCTCTTCTAAAAACGAACCTATCGATAACTTTCTCTTCTTCGTTAATCCTAATCTTACGATTCTAATTGATTCTAATAACACTAATAACTAAGATATAAATATAGATACTATAGAAGATATTATAGACCTAAATTTCAACGTATAAACCTTCGTTACTAATCTAGGTATTATAAACCTATTTATAGACGATCTAGATACTACTATAGTATCTAATACTACTAGCAATATTAATAAGGATTAATTCGATTTAGATACTAGATTTAGGGATATCTTATATAATAACTCCCTACTCTGCCCTATTCGTCTTATATAAGGAGTATAGATATAGAATCACTATAGTAAACAGCTCTACTATCTATACTAAGGGTTATAGCGACGTTATCTTAGATATCGCTAACAATAATCGTAAGCCTACTAAACAGATTCTATATCTAAAGAAGATATAGTATATACTAGATCTAGCGTCTAATCTTATCTCTATTACCGACCTTAGTAAAAACAGCTATATAGTTATTATATATATAGATTATATATTTATCTATACTACCGATCCCTCTTAACCCCTAGTAGTAGCCCCTATATTTAGTAAATAGTACTAGCTCTATATAGCCAATTCGGCTATATAACTTAAATCTCTACTTTATATAGATAAGGTATTTCTATCTACTAATCGAACTTCTATCGAATCTAAACCTATTTCTATAGATCTAGCTTACCAATATACCTACTATACTAGCGAGTATTACATAAGAAAGATAATAACCTATTTATAGGGTATTAATCTGAAAAAAGGAGCTCTAAAGTATCCCTATATTCTATATATTAAAGAGAAAGGTTATATACTACTATATAATTATAATCGACTAATTAAATCTAAATCTAGCGATAAGCTCTATATTAATATTTAGGGCCCTATTTCTATAGCTATAATAGGTAAGGAGGTCTACTTTATAACGATTACGGATAATACCTCTTAATTCTATTAGGTATTTCTATTATATAGTAAAGACTAAGTTTTTTACTCTTACTAATAAGTTGAATAGTATCTATCTATCTAATTTAACTATACTATTAAATCGGTAGTAGATAATAATACTAAGGAGTATAAACTACTAGATAAATATCTTACGGATAAGGGTGTTAAGTAGATCCCTATACCCCTATATATAAAGTAGCTTAATAGTATTATAGAAATTAAGAATCGATACCTACTAGAGCTATTTTATACTATTATAACTAAGTATTAGTTACCCTAGTATCTCTAGGGTAAGGTTCTACTAAGTATAAATTATACTATAAACCGACTTTAGTACTTTAAGATTAATATAATACCGTATAAAGCTCTATATAGTAAATAATCAGATCTATCGAATCTATATATCTTCGGCTACTAATATTAGTATCTCCTACTAGAGACTAAGAGAGATATAAAATTAGCTAAGAAAATAATAAAAAGATATCTTATAGGCTATAATTAGTATAGCTACTAAATCTATAATATAGGTACTAAAAAACTAGTTCGCTCTTACAATATTATATTCTATAAGATACTAGTAAAATAGCTCCTATCGCTAGAATATAATCTTAATATTGGTATCCCTACTACTAGGACTAACTAGGATTCTTCTATAGAAATAGCTAAATATATCCTTTAAGATTTCTTACTTTCTAACCTAAATACTAGCTAGCTAACCTATCTATCTATAGCTAAACCGACTAGTGACCTAACCCCTATTTATAGACAGATTCGTAGGGTTAAAAACGATCCTATACCTCTTTGTTTTATAAAGTACTTACTTACTCTATTTACCGATAAAGAACTAGATCTTAAAGTAGGCGAACTAAATCCACTAGCTCTATCGAATCTACTATTAAATCCACCGGTTACCCTAGTTTCTTACCTAAATCTAGCCGAATTGCTATTATCTTAGGTAGAACCGCTAGATCATTAGCTATAAACCCTAGATTAGTAAGTTATATATACTATATATCCTCCTATTATACCCTTGTAAATAGATCGTCGCCGCTCTTAATACGTAATAGAGAGATATATATAGATTAAAGGACTTAGTACTACTACGTCGTCTAAAGAGATAGTCGCTATACTATAATCTAATAAAGCTCTCTTTACTACTATATATACTACTTCTATATTACTTACTAACGATATCCTATCTTCTACTACTAGGATCATCTAATCTGAAGGTCTTACTAACGCCAGTTACACCCCCTCCTCCTACTCCGACGCTCTTACCTACTATAAAGCTAATAAATAGAAAGAATCTATAAAGAAGAAATTAGGTAATTATAAATATAATAGTACCTAGCGTATCATCGATTAATAAAAGAATCTTCGATACCTATCGCTAAGATAGGTATCTAAGATTAAAGCGGATAGTATATATAAGTCTTATCTTATAGCAAGAGGTTTTAGACAGATTCTAGAACCTAACTATCTAGATATCTATATAGTAGTTACAAAGCCGATAAGTTTTAAAGTTTTCGTCGCTATAGTAGTATCTATAGCGTAGTATCTCTATTATATAGACGTTACTATAGCTTTTCTAAATATAGATCTATATAAGGCGATTTATATCTATCTCCCTAATAGACTTAGTGAACTCTCTAATAATAATAAGATAGATTATACTAGTAAATATAGCCAGCTACTAAAGACACTCTATAGACAAAAGTAGGCGCTATATAAATAGTATTATCTAGTATATAATATACTAGTCTCTACTAGATTCTATTATCTATATATAGATTATAGTATTTTTAGTAAGGATACCCCTACTAGACCGATTTATCTACTACTCTATATAGACAATATCCTACTATTATCGCTAGATCTTAATACTATTATAGAGACTAAACTACTACTAACTAGCTATTTTAAACTAACTAATACTAGCCTACTATCTTATTACCTTAGTATAGATATTTCTATCTAGGGGGGTTACTAGTATCTTAACTAGCGCTCCTACTTAAAAAAAGCTCTTAAGCGCTTCGGTTACTAGTCTATATATTCTATTATTACCTTAGCTAATAAATAGAAGGTTTTAAAGCCTAATAAAGATAAACTAGCTACTCCTACTAAAACTAAAGCTTTTCAAAAACGCATTAGTATACTAGTTTAGCTTATAATAGCTATATACTTCGATATTATATATCTAATAGTCTCTCTCTCTTAGTTTCTAAAGAACCCCTTACTAGCTTACTTTACTACTACCTAGTATATCTACTATTTTTTATCCGATATAAAAAAAATAAGCTTATATTATAGGCTAGGTCTAATTAAAGATCTAGTACTTAAAGATACTACGTTATAGCTACTTTATAGTTACTATAATATATTATAGAATAGACCCTATAATATAGAGGGATATAGTACTACTAGCTATATATTCTTACTTACCGGCGGGCCTATTTTATACTAATCTAAACACCAGAAATCGGTTACGCTTAGCTCTACCAAAGCGGAGTATATAGCGTAAGCTACAGCCTACTAGGAACTCAAATAGCTATAGCGTCTATTAACAGAATTATATATAGATAATACTCTATTTCGTCGTCCTATAGTCGTTTTCGCTAACAATAAAGAAGCTATCTCCTTTACAGAGAACCCTTCGGATCATAGACGTACTAAGTATATTGATCTAAAATACTACTTTATTCGCTAGGAGATCTCCGACGGATCGGTTACGCTAACGTATATCCCTACCGAAAAACAGACAGCCAATAGCCTCACTAAACCACTCAGTAGAAACGCATTTCTACGTTTCTTAGCGTAGATAGATCTCCATCTTACAATTTAATACTAACTGCCATTTTGGCTTTATTTAGGGGCCAAATCCGGCCATAAAACACATAAAAAACACAAAAACATTGCTAACTATCAGTTTTTTGCTTAGATCATCTATCTCATATAGATATAATGCGAGGGGGGTGTTAGTGGTGGTCACCTAACGCACCATCTCTCCATGTATCTAGTCTCATGTAGATAGCTCTCATCCATCATCATCTCTCCATCTCCGTCTAGCCCTTACATATTTCTAATAGCTATTAGAAATATAGGCTATTTACTATTTAGAAACTACTAATATCTATATTAGATTTCTTAATAGCTATTAGAAATTAAGGCTAGTTAATATAGCTTAGATATAGATTATTTATAGGTTTAGATAAGTTCTAGTAGTCTTTATAGTCTTTTAGTAATCTTTATAGTCTTAGACTATAGCGACTATAATAGAGTAGGTCTTATTAGCTAATTACTATCTATAATTTAGTTAGCTCTATCTAAAATTATATACTTATTATTTTCTTTACTATTAGTATCCCTAATTATTTTTTTACTTAGATAAAAAGATAATTATATATTTTTTCTATTACTTTTAGGCCTACTATCTCTTTTCTTTTATATATTATTTATTAATATATTATAGAGCTATATATCCTAATTCTTAGATAACTATCTCTTATCTATTTTTAAGGATAACCTAGTAGATATACTTTTTTTTATATCTAATAGACTATTTAATCTAGATAAATCTAGATAAAAATAAAATACTAATATCTATATTTAGTATAATCTTTATATAGCTAATAGTATTTATCCTAATTCCCTAAACCCTTAAGTATATTAGTCTATATAATAGAAAAAAATATATACTTTAATATCTAATAAAGATTTTATTACTTAGTAGCTAAAAACTAAATATAGAAGTATAATAAAATAAAATATCTTTAAAAATAAATAGTAGGCTAGCTCTTAGGAATACTTCTATTAGATTACTATAATCTCTAATAGATCCTCTAAAATAATATATAAATAGTATAGTTATAGTTTTATTTATTCTACTAATACTAAAGAATATCTATAATAAATAGATTTTTCTTATAAGCTACTATCTATTATAAAAAAAGAAATAAAATATATAATATTAGAAAGATAATCTTAAATAGAGTATAAATACTATTTATATAGCTTACTTTATACTAACTTATATAATTCTCTTTAGGTAAATCTTCTATCTTATAAAAAGGTATTTTTACTAGGAGATGATAGATTAACTATTTTTATTATTATTTTATATTTCCTATTTTAGCTTATTAAGTATTCTAAATTTTACGTTTTTATTAAGATAGCTTTATCTACTCTAACTATTCCTAAAATTCCTAATACTAAGACTATCTATTAGTATCTTTAAGAGATAGTTAAAGAATATTAGGATTCTCTACTCTAAATACTCTTAGAGGATACTAAGCTTTCTACAGTATTAGATTACTAGATTTTTTTTTACTAGGCTTTTATAGTAGCTATAAGCTATTTTATTAATCTTAAGTAGAACTACTATAAGATCTTACTTAGCTTTAAATCTCTATATACCTTCTATACTAATATCTATCTAAATACTATCCTACTTAAGCTACTTAAGAAGTATTAAATTACTAATAATATATTAAATAATATATTACTAACTATTTTTAAAAAGACTTTTATTTTTTAAATTTCTTAGTTATATACTAATTATTTATATACTATATATTATATATATTATATAGCTTAGTCTTAAGAAGCTTTTTAGTTAGATAGATATAAATCTATAGAATAATAAAAAAAAGATAGAATAGACTAATTAGAGAAATAGTATTTAGTAAAAAAAATAGAAAGATTATATAAACCCTAAATAAAATATATTATTTCCATTTTACTATTATCTTTCTATTTAATACTAAGTATATAATAATATCTTTTAGATTTAAAAGATTATAGTCTATATTAATAAAAACCCTTAGTATTATAAGAGCTTTATTAGATTTTAGTATATATATTAGTTATAGACTATATTTAATAGATTTTATATTTAGTTTAATCTAACTAATATAAAAATAAATAAAAATAAATAGTAATAGATTAACTATTTAGTATTAATTATATATCTTTTTTTTTAAGTTTATTTTATTTTTATTAGCTATAAGTAATATAACTATTTATAATATCTTATTTATCTATATTAATAAATAAAAACATAGTTAGTATAAAAGAATATTAGATAGAAAAAATAATAAAACTAATACTTAAGTATAAATATAAAAAGCTTATAGAGTATTATAGTAAGACTAATAATATTCTAAATAATCTCTATATAATTAGGACTATCTTAGGTCTATAAAATAAACTTAAGTTCTTTTTAATACTAGAATAAGAGAAATATTAGATATTATAGTATAAAAAGTCTTCTAAAACTTATATCTGATCTTATTAGTAGTACTATATAAAAATATAGTTAATATTATCTATTTAGTTACTAAATAATAATATCCCTAATATTAATATATTTCTAAGATCTACTTTTTCTTTTTAGTTAAGACTAACTACTTTAGATAAACTTATAAGATATCTTAGAAGTAGTAAGTTTAATAACTCTTCTTTTTATAGTATTACTTTAATTAATTTTATACCTTTCTAAGTACTATCTAATTAATACTTTTTATCTTCTAAAAGACCTATAAGATAGAGTATCCTATCTTAGTAAGTCTTATCTAAGATATTCTTATAACTTTAGCTAGTAGCTCTAAAGTTAGAAGGCTTTTTAACTCTATTTATAATATATACTACTATTACTAAGGCTTATTAAGACTAGACTATTTAAGATTTTATAATATTTATATATAATAAGATTTAGTATATAGTCTAAGTAGTTTATATTAGTAAATAAGATCCTCTCTATCTAAGAAAAATATATAAAGAAAAAATAGGATAATACTAAATAAAAAAATAAAATATTTAATCTTATTAGTAGTAATAAAAAAGATCTTATAATAGAAACTTCTATAGAATAATCTATTTAGTAGTCTAGTCTATAAGCGCTAAGGAAGAAAAAGGCTACTAATAATTAGCTTACTAAGCTAAAAGATAATAAGATCTTTCTACTTTTAATATCTAGAAGTATTTATTAGGGCGTATTCTAAAAAGATTAAAATATAATATAGATTTTATATATAATTAGTAGAGATAGAGAATAATTAAGTTTTATTAATATAAATTATTCTTATAAGTAATTTCTATATAGAAATCCTTTTCTAACCTTTTATTACTAATTAGTCTAGACTATTTATAATAAAGAATAAAAATAGAATACTAAAAAATACTAATAGATTCTATATATATTATAAATATTATAGGGTTTTCTATATTTATCCTATCTATAGGACTATAAGACTAGACTAGACTATAGTAGTATAGTCCTTAAAAAGTTAGGACTAGGCCCTATATAGTATAGTCTAGTCTATAGTCTAGTCTGGTCCCTTATAGTCCTTACTAAGGTCTATAGAGGATCTTCTTATATCTAAGCTATTTTTCGGAAGCCTTAAGATACTTAAAAAGCTTATTATAAATACTAAAGACCTAATAAATAGTAATATCTTTAGTCTTTAATAAGATAATTATAAACTCAAAAAAAACTTAGTAATTAAAAGGACATAGTCAATCTAATACTATTCTTCTTTTTTAAGCTTAGACTAGAGATATTAATATATTATATAATATAGATTGAAAATTAGCTATAGTTATTTAGTATAATATAGTATTAAAAAGATAGAATTCTAATATATATAAATATTCTAGATAGGAATAACCTTTAGTACTTTAGTTTAAAGATTTAGAAAAACCTCCTATTACTATAGACTTATATTAATAAAGATAATAAGATCTTAAACTTTAAAAGAATATTAGCTAAACTTAAGAAAAAAGAAATTATAAGATATTAAATCTTATTTAGGATATCTATAATCTTTTTTTTAGACGCTTTAAATAGAGTAAGTAAGTATATTTATTAAACTACTTAGTCTCTATTTTATTATTAACTAGATTTATTTTTATCTCTCTAAATAGCTAGTTTAGACTAAGTTAAATTATATAAGTAATATATAGAATCTAGAAAATGTTACAACCTCTCTAGGAAGACCCCACTCCCTAAACACCAAAAGAAGTAATATGAACCTATCAAACACACCGCCTTAAGAACAAGAAGACTAGCTAGACTAGAACGACTAATAGGATAGAACTGTTATAGAACACACTATATATAGACAGTGGGGAACCATGATCAACAGAGTTGATCATTTTGAGCCTTTTTGGTCTAGTGGTTTTGAGGTTCCCCGCACTACTCCATAACAAGAACAACTAGCCAGACTAGAAGGATCAGTAGGACCTAGGCGACCAGCGGGACTAAGAAGGCTAGCCAGACTAAAGAGACTAGTGCAACTAGCATAGCTAGTAGGATAGCCTAGTTATATAGTAATATAAGAAATAGCCACCTATTTACTATTATAAAGTATACTACCTATAACTACTAAATAGTATATAATATATAATAACTTATTAGGCGCTAAGACAAAACTTATTAAGCGATAAGTCCGGAAGATATTAAGCGATAAGTCCTAGACTTATTATATAATAAGAGGAACTAAATATATAAGAATAGATCTTACTATATATATTTAGTTCTTTATAATTAATTTCCTATATTATTACTTAGAACTATCTTTAGTATTTTATAGTTCGAACCTAGCGATAAACCTCTAACGGTCTTAGGAGCTTACTTAGTGATCCTTAATCTCTAAGTGACTAACTTGACCGGCGCTCTAACTAGTATACCTTACAAACACCCTAGAGACCTAAGTCTATAGAAGGCCTCTAAGGCATTAGTACAGTTACAGATACACTTAAGGCTTATAGTATTCCAAGAGAAGTATCACCTTTGCGGACGTTACTCACTGTGACCAGTTGGCAGTTCGTAACAGAAAAAAGAAATACTACTTAGACCCTAGGACTAAATTATATTATAGAAACTTATTATTATAGTATTATTATTTATAGTATTATTAGTTATAATTAATAATACTTAGTTAGTAATACTATACTCTTAGAAGATCTAAAAGATAGTTATACCTAAGTTACTCTTAGTATATAATCTCTAAAGACTTAAATCTAAGAAAAATCTTATAGTATTCTTAGTTTAGATTAAGAAAATAGCTAATAATAGTTATAAATACCTAGCTAAAGAGTAATATCTAGTAGTCTAGGATAATTAAAATTTAGTTTTTATAGAAAGTATATTAATCTTAGATAGGATAAGCTAAATAATATCTACTAGGTCTTTAAACTTAGGGTATTTAAGAATACAAAATAGAAGTTAAATAACTATAATAAAAATAAAAAGCTTCTTTAAAAGAAGATCTTAGCTAAATACTTTTTAGTTTAAAGATTATAGCTTAATAATAAATATTAGTAACTAGTAGATAATAGAAAAGTAAAAGATATACTAAGCTCTATATTATCTAATTAATTCTTCACTTTATTAGATCTATATAATAGATATCTCTTTTTAGATATATTTTTATTAAAAAATACTCTATATAGTAATAATTTAGATAGATAAGAATAGTATAATAGTATTTATATATAATCTTTAGTTTACTAGTCTTTTTATTTATAACCTAAAACTCTTTTAGAGATTAGACTTTTTCTTACTATCCTAATAAATAGAATTATATATATCTTTTTTCGATCTAAACTCTATCTTTAACTACTATTCTATAAATTATATTTAAGAATACTCTATCTCTATATTACTATTATAGAGGATCTAGAGTTTTTAGAATCTAGGTCTAATATACTTAAATAAATTAGGGGCCTAAAAATATTATAAAAAGTAAATAAAATCTAATTTTAGTATTAAAGCTACTATTTATTAGTTATTTACTAGGCTAAAAAGATTATCTAGTTAAAAGAAATTATATTTAGAGAATTAATCTAAAAAATAAGATACTTAGGAATAAGATATATTAAGTAGATTCTAATAATAGAAAAATAAAATATAAAAAGTATAGTAAAAAAAGACTTATAGTTTTTTATTTTAAGTCTAAAGAATATAGATAAATAAGTTATAACTATAACTTCGATATATAGAAAAAAATAATTATAGATAGATACCTATTATACTATATCTTAATTAGATATCTTTATATATTAGTATAGATATTTCTAAATAATCTATAAGATATCTAAAGCTATCTATAAATATTAAAAATAGAATTACTAAGCCTCTAGGATTATAAAAAAAATATATAAATTTTCCTTTAATTTTCTATAGAATTATAAGAACTAAATATTAGAGATAAATAAAAAATATATCTTACTAATATCTAATATTATTTTTTAAAGCTTTAGGCTATTATTAGTAAAATCTAATAGTTTTAGTATATCTTATAAAGATTTATACTAGCTACCTTAAGTACTAAATATATATTTCTATAATAATACTATAAATTAATTAAGAATAATATTACTAACCTCTAAACTCAAAAAAGTAGTAATATATTACGACCTCTCTAGGATAACCCTACTCCTTAAAAACTAAAAGAAGCAATAAGAACCTATTAAGTATACCGCCTTAGGAATAAGAAGACTAGCTAGACTAGGATAGCTAATAGGACTAAGATAGCTAATTAGACTAAAAAGATTAGTAAGACTAGGGCGACTAATAAGACTAGAAAAGCTAGCTGGACTAAAAAGACTAATAGGACTAATATAGCTAGTAAGATTAAGGAGTATAGCCTAGTTATATAATAATTTAAAAAATAGCTATCTATTTACTATTATAAAATATACTATCTATAACTACTATATAGTAAAAGATATATAATAGGACTTATTAGCGATAAGATAAGACTTACTACTAATAAATAAAGACTTATTATATAATAAGAAAAGCTAAATATATAAGAATAGTCTTTACTATATATATTTAGTTCTTTATAATTAATCCTACTATTATTATAGAACTATCTTTAGTATTTTATAGTTCGACCTAAGCGATAAACCTCTAATAGTCTTAGGAGCTTACTTAGAGATCCTTAGTCCCTAAATAACTAACTTAACTAGCGCTCTAATTAGTATACCTTATAAGTACCCTAGAGACCTAAGTCTATAGAAGTCCTAGAAGATATTAGTATAGTTATAGATATACTTAAGGCTTATAGTATTCTAAGAGAAGTATTACCTTTATAGGCGTTACTATAACTAGTTAGTAGTTTGTAATATAATAAAGTTAATTCCGGTTTTACTTAGATATATTGGTATTTCTTATTATTTTATATAGGAATAGTAATAAAGTATAGGATAATACTACTATAAGTAGAATATATATATATTAAAGTTAGAACTAAGAGTAAGTTAGCGATATAAATACTATATAATCGGCTATAATAGGTTAAATTAGCGAGATTTATATACTTACGGATATAGATATAGATATTAAAGTGATATATAAATCTATAGATTTGCGGATATAGATAGTATTGTCGTATCCGCAAATACGGATATACCGTAGTATACTAATACGTTATAACTTCCGCTTGTATCCCTATAAGTCTGACTACTACTAGGGGGACCCGAAGAACAAGAAGCATTATAAACCAAAGATCCCATATTTAGAAAGACTTATCGACTATATCGATAAGGGTAGTATCCTAGAAGGTTATAACGATATTCCCGGTAATATTCGTCGAGACCTAATCCTAGAAAGCTAGGCAAGAAGAAAGTCGAAAAAGTTGATATATCAATAACGGGGGTACTATATCCTCTAATAGTTGTCAATGTTTCACCAGCACAAACCGTAGTACGCCTATAATTGCTTCATCTCTGCCTAGGCCTATATCTAAGGAGCGGCTGATGATTGCTAGGCCTCGTGAAACAGCTATAAGAGAATATTGCAAATGGCCGGAGTCACGCGCCACTGAGGAGGCGTACAAAGCCGATTTCCGTAATATTTGCTAGGTGATTTGGAAAATCATTTAGATCTTGAACTGATGATCCTCGAGGATCTAGACTCTAGCTTCTTTGTTCAGCACAGGATTCGAATTTGGACTGCTCGTCGCTTCTTGTGTGACATAAAAGAATAGGCCACTATGAAGAAATCAGACGAATCACTTGACCAGACCGCCGAATAAACTCTTGCCCAATTGGTTTAACAGCTATGTTTTCTTTTTCCTACCCGGGTATGGCTGGCTTCCATAGAGGTTTCACTGATGTTTTCGTGTTTCTGCGGGACGAGAGGCATTATTTTGCACATTAACTTTAGGCCTATAATATAGTTTGTTTTCAATTATTGGCTTCTTAGATTATTTGCCTCTTAGGTTATTGGGCCAGTACGGTGATATTCGAATTCAGTTATACCTTCACGGATTCATTGTAACTTACCGTTTACTTTCGAGAGATGTTTTAGTCAATGGTGGTGAACGTGACCGAACTAATCTTCAGAATTGGCTATGGATAGGCGTTCGAAGGTGGGGGGGGGTTTACTATATCACGTGATAGAGACACATTTCCGAGAATGAACTACTTATTATGGAAGGCGGTCGGGGGCAGGCTAAAGTTTGATTTTTTAGACCATCATTAATATATTTCCCCTCATACTAGCCCTTTCCATTTTTCATTACCCCCGACATATATGAAATAGGCTCAGAGAAAATAATGGATTGGGATGCTTTGTGTTTCAATGTTGCCACCTTGATTGCAGGCGTGTTTGTTCTTGACTATGGCGCAGACAAGTTTATCGACCATACCATCGTCGTCGGGCGGCGTCTAGGCATCTCGCAAACTGTCATTGCCCTCTTGACAGTTGGCGCAGAATGGGAAAAGGTCTGCAACACACTGCAATCCGATTCAATGTCTATTCTGGCTAATCCTCTCATTAGCTCGCCGTGGTAGTTGCCGCCATCCTGCAACATCGCAGCCCCCTAGCCCTTGGGAACGTCATGGGTTCGACTATCTCCAACATTCTCGGCGCCTTTTCTTTGGGGCTAGTCTTTTATCCCCAGGGTCTGGAGTTTGACCGCAGCGCAAAATTATACTCGGCCCTGCTGTTTCTGGTTACAACGCTCTTCGTGGTGTTGGCATTCTTTAACCAATTGAACCGGATTGTCGGTGGGGTTTTGATTGCCATATTCGCGCTCTATGTCGTCTCTATCATCTATGCTATCTATAAAGGTGTAGCATCGCCCCCAGAGCTATCCGACAGTGATAGCGACAGGGGATACAGTGATAGTGATGACGGCGAATCCGTCAATCATGCCACTATCTCCGAGAACTCCCCCTTATTGAGAATGAGCATACGCCGTCATCAACAGACAAAGGGAGAAGACGAAGCAGAAGCCTTACTTACCATATTCTCCAACTCATTCTCGGATTTATCTCGCTTTCTTTGTCAGGATACATCCTCTCCCATAGTGCCGTCACCATCGCCGAATCCCTGCATTTCTCGGGAACCGTCTTCGGTCTGACCGTTGTCTCTTTTGCCACTACTCTCCCAGAGAAACTGGTTGCAATCCTCAGTGGTTCCCGCGGCCACGGCGGCATTATGGCTGCAACGACGTCAGGAAGCAACATTTTCCTGCTGACGCTCTGTGTTGGTGTCGTTGCAGTGGCGGGATACCAGGTACAAGAGGCAGATAATTTTGTACCGTTTGAGCTGGTGGCAGTGTGGGTGTCCTCTCTGCTATTTTGTGCAGTCATCTTCTTGGGAATGGGGAGGAATGCGGGTGTAGTACTCTTGACTGCCTACCTCGGGTTCCTGTGTCTGGAGTTTACCGTTTACCGGCGGTGATTGGCATAAATTGTTCTCAATTCTTCCGCGCATTTTCAAAATCAATGTATGAAAGTGAGACTTGCATAGCTTCCTACAAATACTAATGTGAGAGCGGGACGTAGTCTATAATCATTGTCTATCACTGGCTCAAAGCGAGACTTGGTAGGCCAGACGACTGGGTCATATGGCCAGAACTCCCTAAAGACTCGATTTGTCCAGCCTCCTTGCCAGCGACCATTCTCTAACATATAGATAGAGCGAGGGCCAGACATAGGGTCCGCTCCGAATACAAAATATTGTTGATTTAAGGACCTCAAAGAACAAAGCAAACTGGTGCGAGATTGGATAATGAGAGGGGTATTACATGCAACCTGGCTTATGCTATATACTGCATAGGCCTCGCTTCCTGGAACGGCGGTCACTCATGTCATGTCTATCGTTAAACCTGCATAGCGGAAATGGCCCTCAGCCCTCTGCTGTTTTGCACCAACATCATGGACGCACTGCCGAAGGAAGGCATGGAACCCTTGGTCAGGATTGTTTCCATTTGGCCAAGATTTGTTGATGTAAGCCTTCAGCTCGGCGAAAACCCCCTCTATGGGGTTGAAATCTGGGGAGTAAGGTGGGAGGTACAGCAACCTGACACCTATATCAGAGCACAACTGCTTAACTATGTCCGAATGATAGAAGGATGCATTATCCATAACAAGCACGGACTTTAGCTCCGGCCACCTCCCATAGTGTTGAAGAAGCTGCTTAATAAACGATTCGAACAGCACGGTATCCATTGAACCTTTTAAAAATACGGGACAGAAGGATGCCATCTTAAGTATATACTAGCACATCACAGGAGTGATGCTTGGTGACTGGCCAGGAGGGATTGTGGGAAGTTGGGACTACCTCATAACCGCATCTTCTTGCCTATGCTAGTGATAGAACGCTCACTCCTGATGGCGCAAGGCCCTACGAGGGAAAGGAGACAGAAATATGGATGGGAGACGCATGCATGAACAATAAGAGAGAGATAAGCTATGAGGGTTGAAACCCGGGAATCATTGAGCTGACGCAGTGGCAGGCGATCTTGCTAGGGGGTCGCCCTCGGCCCATCGCAGCGAGAATTATCGGACAGCTCAATCGCTTGGGAGCAATTCATTGCCTGGTTTTTGACGAAAAGACCGTTCCTCTCAATTTTTCATTGAAAGTAATCGCCAAACATGAAAAAGATGGGTGGGAAACTGAATTTTAGCTGGAGAAAAACACGTATGAGACTGAGGTGTCTTCAAAGGAAATCTATTCCTGAGTATCTGCGAGCAAGCTTTTTTTTTTAATGGTCGACCATCAATCTCATTGTATGAAATTATTGTGACACCTCTGCATGTACTTGCCCGGGAGAGTGAGGTTGATAAGGAAGTGTTAGAAGTACATCTTATAGATGCCCTCTAAGATTTACATGAAAATAAGGCTAAATATTGGGATGAGCGACTATACAATTTTTTTATTCTGCGAGAGCATAGGGCTCAGCCCGAGTAAAGTGGCGATTGTTGATCTTGGGGATGTTTTGTTCCCCTAGCAGTCGCCTTCTTTGGATAATTTTGATCAGTCCTGGGAAGAAAGCCTCAGTTTTAGGACAGTGTGTTCCCTGATGGCAGAGTTTAGGAGGCTGAGGCTTGTTTATCGTCAATCAACGACGATAGATTCGATCAATGGGCTTGCCGATCCCATCAATGAGGGGGTGTGAGGGATCAAAGGATTGTGATCATGTTCTATATGCTGTTCATTGGCCAGAAACTACCAATTAACCCCATAAAACTTTCACATGATAAAAGAACAGACAAAGTCAAACGAGAATGGTATTGGTTCTATTAGGTAGCATACTATGCTAGTGGGACACCAATTGCTACTACTTATATACCCTGATACTCTAACATTCCAAGTTGCTACTAGCATAGTAGTGGTAGATTATTGCTCAACTCCAAGTCACCCAACCTGGGGAATCCTCCAATACTGGTGTCATCGGCTGTATTGCTACAATTCATAAGAATAACTTCATTCCCACTCAAGATATCGCTTGGGTAGGTAAATTTAAGCTTTTGATTTCTTTCCATTGATACTATGACGTCATCAACAACGGGTATATCACGTGACCCGTTGTGTCTTACCCCGCGGCAGCTGCTGGTGTTTTTCATCATTTGCAGTTACATTTGATATCTTCAAAAGAAATTCGAATCACCACTCAAAATATCGCCATGGGAATTTTCGGACATCATAACCTAGACCCGGTTGGCGAGCCTATTGCCATTTTCGATCAATTCGTCGCCAAGGAGCCACAGACATTGGTACTGAAGGAAAAAGTACTTTCAGTCTCCGGGGATAGCTTTGATATCAAGCTAGCCAGTGGTGAGCCACTATTAAAAGTACATGGAGCATGGTTTTCGCTGTCTGGGCGCAAGAAGATCGAGGATGTCAACGGCAAGCACTTGTTCGATATCGTCAAGGAACATTTACATCTCCACACAACCTACGCGATCGAAGATCCTCATCGCAAGAAGATCTGTGAAGTGAAGAGCAACTTGAAACGTAAGTATCTCAACTTTTCCGAGTTCCTTTAGATCGTAGTTTTGACTCTGCTACATGGGCCCTCACTGACTGTCCTAGTGCTTGGCTCGAAAGCTACCGCCACATTCTCTGACCTTAATGAAAAGGCCGTGTCTTTCACCATGAAAGGTGGCTGGTATGACCACAGTGCCGATATTGTCAATGATAAAACTGGTCAAACAGTGGCACGTATTGACCGGAAACTTCTCAGTGGCCGTGACCTTGTGTTTGGTCAGCAAACCTATGCTGTCGTTGTGGCTCCAGGAGTGGATGTGGCTCTGATAGCCGCCTCATGCATCTGCTTCGATGAGAAGAACAACGAAGAAAGCGGATAGTGATGTTCCGATACCTTCTACATGACAGAAATCGGTCACGTCATTGATGAAAACAAGGACATTGATTGATACCTGGTCTGAGCACTGAATTGACGGCATAAAAGACATATTATCATGGACACTATATACCGGTGATTTTTGCAGATGCCTTAGTGCAAAATCAGAAGTGGAGGATTTTCAATCCATTGCAGCTTACAAGTAATATTCTAGAACCTGCACCCAAGCCTAGAACGCCTTTTGTTCATCCCACTGTGCCATTGGGCACCTATTGAAATATTAACTGGCCAGCCACCCAAGCAGCATACAAATGTTGCCTCCATTCTGCCCACGAAAAGATATAATATGATGGGTATATTGGAACATCCCCAAGGAACGAGCATTTTGAAAAGTTTACTCGCAGTAGAAAGAAAGCACCCTTTGCCAAGCCCGGCATTTTCAGATCTCTCCCATTGCCTGCGTTCATCCTCATCTGGTACCTTCACAACTTCACCATCGACACCGCGGTTGTTGACAGAATTCTGCTGCTTACCGAGATAGTAGTCAAGTATGAAGAATGAAGCAAAGAGTGTTATAGCAGCATGACAAATAGAAGCGATGGTGATGTTTTTATCCACAATGGCGTAGGCACGGACGGATCCTTGCCGAATTGGGTCCAGGAAATCATAGTTCTCTCGCAGCGACTTGATATCTCGGTAATGATATCACTAGAGATGCCAGGGAGCTCATGGTATATTCCCTTGAGCATCTGGTTGGCCCAAATGGTACATCTAACTGCGCTGCCGGTACTAGATCCAAGGGTAGACCATAAGGAGATGATGGAGATCTCACGAGGGACGGATGCTTGGACACCAACACGGGCACCGAAGACGTTCAGCGATGATAAGCAGAATATGAGCTATGAAGTAACAAGACGGCCGATATCTTGAGGTATGTTGCCATTTCCTTGGATCGGGATGGCGTAGCCGACAATTTTGGCAGCGGCACCGAAGACCATAACGTTCTTATAGCGATGTGAGACTCGGTGAATCAGGCCTATGAAATGACCGAGCAGAGAAAACCCCATGGTCTTAACACCCAGGAAGATGATCCACTCTTGGCTAGTCAGACACTTGAGTGTGTTGACCGCTCTTATGGCCTAGCATTATGGGCAATTCTGGAGGGTCAGAAGCGTCAAGTGTATAATATACGCTGGCGTCTACAGGACAACGGCGGAAACAAATTCGCTGTGATTTTAGTGGGAAATAGGCGGTAATCAATATTGAAAGACAGCTGACTAGCGGGGCTGTCAGTAATGAGCCTACGCGCGAGGTATTACTGAAAGAGTTTTTAATGCCATCCGAGCAGATTCTTCTCGTGGAGACATTCTTTACTTGGCCTACCGCCGATTCTTTAGAAGATGAGTGGACACGGCGCAACAAAGCTGTTGCTGCTGGAATACAATATTGCGGCTTTCACGAGGGTGAGCCGCTTCGGGGGCGACGAAGCAGTTCTTTCTCCACCAGCTTAAAAGTTCAAGTCCGACACGCTACCGGTTATCCAATGATCTCTGGCAGGAAACACATCTCGAATATAGAGCAAGCATTCGTATGCTTCCAATGCCCCAAGACATGTACCGACTATAATAGAGTAAAGAGGCATTTCAGGACATCACAATTGACGGACCGGATAAGTAAATTTTGCGAGTTAGGATACCGCTATCAGACACATTAAGGGTCAGCTTAAACTAAATATCGTAACCTATAATGACTTACGCTTGATATTCCAAGATATATGACCATTGTCTCTGAGTTCGGGAGGGGGATCATCCAACATAGCCTTCGTCATGAGAGTTGGATCAGACCCTGGGTATGCCCTATGGACGCTATCATTTTCACAATTTGCGCCGCTATACCACTGTATTTTGTAACCACGAGCGTTATCGAACTTAAAGCACTTGATCTTGCCTAAAGAGTAGCATTCATCGATCTTGGTGGCTTGTTCAACTCGGGTGCCTTTGCACTCCTTTCCTTTGGAATCGTCGTAACCTGACACACTCCAAACCGCTGCCAAACAAACCAAGAGTCAGCTCAATATAGACCGGGCCGTTGTAGTTAACATACGTTTGACGTTCCAAGACATATGGGGATTTCCTTTAAACCCGGGATCCACGTCACGTAGCATAGTTGTCTTGGTGAGAGTAGGACCCGTGCCTGGGTAAAACATGCGGTATCCTTTGCTATCGTGTTCGCAATTCGAAGTGTTATACCAGTTCAATTGGTATCCTGTAGTGCGATCGAATTTAAAGCACTTGATGTTGGCAAAGAGGTGGCATTCGTCAGTCTTGAATGCTTGTTGGACTCGAGTGCCATTGCAGTATTCATTATTGTAAGCCGATACCCTCCATGATGCCACAGACACTGCCATAGAAAGAGAGATAGCAAGAAGGACAAAAAGGTGCATACTCCCGATGTAAAATGGGAGCGAAAAGCTAAAAATTGGGTAGAATAATAGTCCAACCAGGGGATTCCGGGGCCCTCTTTATAGAATCTCGTGGGTTACGTATTAATCATCATTAATGGGGCCAACCCCCTACTTTTGAGGATGGAAGGATTAGAAGAAAAAGTTAATCTCGAGAAGCGCCTAATCATGGTAGAATGTTATGGAGCTGAGCACTAAGAGACGCATATATTGGGGTACCGGGGGCCGAAGGAAGGGGCCATAGGGCAAATAAGCCCACCCTTAAGAAAAGGATTAACCCGGGGGCCCTTCTTAGTGGAAGCTAGCTAAATCTAGATTATTAAAGCAATATACGAGAACGATAACTTATAATGCTTAGGATACCCCGCACTAAGTGGGTAGCGCAGTATACAACTTAAACTAGCATTTAATAATAAATAATAAATCTTAATTAGATATAATCATATAATCCTTTTAGCTAGACTATATTTAAGTTTAACCTTTTTATAGAATAATACTATAAGCTATAAAGTAATAATAGTAGATAGAATAGCTTTAAATATACTTTATTTTATAAAATAGTTTATTATAATAAGAATTATATTATAAATTTTCTCCTAATATTAGACTAAAGATAGCCCTATAATAAAATCTATTATTAATTTAGTAAAAGATTAGTAGGGATTTAGTAATAAGATAAGATTACTATAAAATTAAAATTTTAGTATCTTAGTTATTTAATAGACTATATATATCTTTATATAATTCTTAATATCTATATCTAAAAGTATCCAATAGTGTTTCTAGTATAATAGATTTTCTATATAGTTTTTTCTAAAATATCCTATATATAGATTATTATAATAGATTTTAATTAGACTAACTTAGAGCTATTCTATAAAGATAAAAAAGTCTATTTTTAAATATAAGGATCGTATTCTTAGTAGTAGATACGTTGGTGACGATTTAACGAGCTATGAATTTGTTACGATTTAGCTTAAGAGCTATCTTTTAAATAAACGAAATTTTGGAATATCTTGACATCCATTTATAAGTGATCGTAGGTATTATAAATTGTGGGCATGCCACCCAGTAGTGCCCTTGATGACCAGGGACACCAACATTAGAAAGTCATCGTACCAAATGAAGTCATGGTCAGGGAGCGAGAAGGTATAAGATCATTAACGCCTGAAGCATTGGACCTAAACGATCTTAATAAACCATTAGTTAGTTAACGTAACCCGTAAGCGAGCTGCCATTGTAAGCGAGCTGCCACCCTATCTAAATCTGGTAAATTTAATCCAATTTTATTCAACCAAAACGCTATTTAAATACAAAAAAAGCTATTCAGTGTGTTTTTTACACTATGTCCGCTTATGCCCTACTTTAAAACAGTTAGTGTATTGCGGGGGCGCCCGATGAGGTAGTGATTATATCGTTTCTAGCTGCTCCGCTGGCTGCTCTGCTAGCTGTTTTTGCTGCTTTTTTTCATCCAATACTAGCTGATTTGCGTCGCCAGCTATAAAACCATCTCTATATAGCAGTTGCTGCGTAGATTTAGCGCGTTTTATAATCTGCTTTACGTTAGTATTACGTAATAGCTTATTTTAGTACGCCAGAAATATAGCGTTATATATAGCTATCTTATACCTTTTTATAATTTGGTCTAGTATACGCTATATAGGGCTAGTAGGGCTTACAGAGCGTCGCTATAGTAACGCTTTTATAGATGATACTTATTTATCTAGTTGTTTAGGGTTTTAGGGGGTTTTCATCGAAAAATCGCTATCACTACTAAAGGGGGGGGGTCGGTGTTTTAAGATAGATATTTAGGGTATCGATTATCCAATTAGGATCTAATGGTACTAAACCGGTAGCTACAAAGCTGTTTTTTATAGTGTCCGGTGTTATGAACCCTTAACTGGTTACGGTGAGTAAGATCCTTAAAGGTGATACTTCTCTTAGGTTACTGCTGCCTTAAGTGTGTCCTCAACCGTACTAATACCTCACTAGGCCTTCTATAGACTTAGGTCCTATTGGGTACTTATAAGGTATAATAGTTAGGGGGCGCTAGTCAAGTTAGTCACTTAGGGATCGAGGATCACTAAGTAAGCTCCTAAGACTATTAGAGGTTTGTCGCTATATTCGAACTATAGAATACTAAAAGGTAGTTCTAAGTAATAATATAGGATTAATTATAAAGAACTAAATATATATAGGTAAAGGGGCGTCCTTATATACTTAGTCCCTTAGATTATCTGATCTATCTATATAGATTACTACTCTATCTAAATAGATTACTAATCTATTCTATTAGACTATTAACGTAACCCGTAAGCGAGCTGCCATTGTAAGCGAGCTGCCACCCCAACTAAATCTGGTAAATTTAATCCAATTTTATTCAACCAAAACGCTATTTAAATACAAAAAAAGCTATCCAGTGTGTTTTTTACACTGTGTCCGCTTATGCCCCACTTCAAAACAGTTAGTGCATCGCGGGGGCGCCCGATGAGGTAGTGATTGCGTCGTTTCTAGCTGCTCCGCTGGCTGCTCCGCTGGCTGTTTTTGCTGCTTTTTTTCATCCAATACTAGCTGATTTGCGTCGCCAGCTATAAAACCATCTCTATATAGCAGTTGCTGCGCAGATTTAGCGCGTTTTATAATCTGCTTTGCGTTGGCATTGCGTAATAGCTCATTTTGGTGCGCCAGAAATGCAGCGTTATGCATAGCCATCTCGCACCCCTTCACAATTTGGTCTAGCGCGCGCTGTGTAGGGCTAGTAGGGCTTGCGGAGCGTTGCTGTAGTAACGCTTTTATAGATGATGCTTGTTTACCTAGTTGTTTAGGGTTTTGGGGGGTTTTCATCGAAAAATCGCTGTCGCTGCTGAGGGGGGGGTCGGTGTTTTGAGATAGATATTTAGGGTATCGATTACCCGATTGGGATCTAATAGCACTAAACCGGTAGCTGCGAAGCTGTTTTTTATAGTGTCCGGTTTATAGTAAGTAGCGTACGTAGTAGGGAATTTAGCTAAGAAATCTAGCTTAGTAATATAGTTGACCCTAGTGCGTATATACCCCTCTACCAATTTGCTATACTTGCGTTTCAAAACACTAAAATACCCTATATCTAGTGGTTATAGTAGATGAGATGAATACGCTAGCATACAAAGAGGTATAATATCGTTTTATACGTAGATTTAGTCGAATTTAGGGGTAAGATGGCTACCATAGCCATCTAGTATTAAAAGCCGATATCGCCCTAGTAACCGGGGCGTAGTAGCTGGGATGAACTATCGAAGTAGCTAATTTAACCCAATTTTATCGCTAGTCCAGCCATTTTGGCTTATATCGATGCCCCAGCCAGTAGGGAGATCATCTAGCCAGCCAGAGATATAGCGCTTAGCTTTGAAGATAAGGTATAGCGGGGATATATATCCAGACGCGCTGATATATTCAATACTAGTAACCCACTCGCGGTTGCCGGGTTATAGTAGCTTTGTGTGTCTATAATAGTCAGCGCGAGTGACTACTTTGGTTGCTGCGATTATCCCCATAGCAAACCCAGTTTCATCGAAGTTATATATATCGTCGGTAACGATACTATACTTCGTAATTGTGTCGGAAACTAGGGTAAACCACTACCGAATTTGGTTTATATCTTCGTTTTGCGTACGTTGGTAATCGTAGCGGCAAGAGAGACGTGTTTTTAGCTCCGGTGTGCGCTAGATAAGATTATATACCCATTTTAATCCGACGGTTAGGGGGGGGGGGTTTCACCCCGCTCTACGAGTAGCAAATTGGCTATATCTCGCATATAAGACTAGCGGGGCGGGGCACCTCTCATATCTATAGAAACCACCTATTTAATAAGCGATTACTCTTCGATTTGGGTCAATTTATGGCTGTTTGCTCTGGTGGCAGCGCGATTGGTAACACCAGCGAGATGGGTACGTAGTATAGAGCGGGGGATATTAAATTCGGTTGCCGTAGTAGCGACTGAGGGTATTTATTGATTCTGAATAGCTTAGATAGCTAATAAGATTCTACCCTCTTGTTCAGCCTTTTTTTGGCCGTTTTGGGAGCGATTTGGTGGCATCGTAGGCGTTTGAAATAGTAGGGTTGAGATTGGGGAGGTGATTTTTGGTGGGGTGGCAGCTCGCTTACAATGGCAGCTCGCTTACAGGTTACGTTAATCTATTCTATTGGATTACTAATCTATTTAGATTATATAATATATATTTTACTAGTCTACTTTAGTCTTATAACTTATTTAGTTAGCTTAGGCTATAATTATATTTATCCTATTCTAGACTAAGTTAGTTAGCTCTTAGTATTTTATTTATAATCTCTACTAATATATTAAGATAGGGTTTATAATATTATCCTTTTTTTCTTAGGTTTTTATCCTTAGAAATATAAATAGTATATCTCTTTAGTAGGTATCTTTTCCTTTAATTATATCTTAAGTCTTTTCTAATTATATCTCTAAAGTCGTCGATCTATAAGAATTAGCTTAGTATTTATATTAAGAAGAAGGGCTATTAATTAGTTATTTTTTATAACTACTATATTTATCTTAAATAAGTATATATTTAGTTAGAGTTATCTAAATACTATAGTTATTATATCTATACTAGCGGTTCTATAAAATATATAATACTAGAGTTATTATTTATAAATATAGAATAGTATTATCTTATAAAGTCCTAAAATTCTTTAGAAGAGAAGAAGGAATTAGTGCTTATAAAACTTCTTTATCTTCGAAAATAGAAGTATTTATTATAGAAGTATATTAGTAATTTTATTACTTATAATTTTAAGGAGATTATAGAGTTAGAGGATCTTAAGTATTATAAGGCTAAGGAGTTAGAGTATATAGAAAAAGAATATATTATAGAATAAAATCGTTTTACTCTTAAATTAAATTATTATATATCTAAAAAGAGTATTATAGATTATAATATATTATTAAGTTTTTATACTATATTATTAGTAGTTAGAGAGGGTAATTAGGCTTTTACTACTATATTAGAGGATTCTACTCTAATATAGATAATTATAATAGCTAATCTATTATCTATTATTTTCTAAAAAGATATTAATTTCGATACTTCTTTTATTTCTATCTTTCTAGAGTCCTCTTTATCTTATAGTAATACTATTAAACTAGCTAGTAGTAGCCTCTTAAGTAGATAATAGGTTTCTATATATTTTCTAAGATAGGATATTTTTTCTATTTAATTAGGAGTTATTACTAGCTATTAGACTATTTATTATCTAAGATAGTTTTAACTTTATATTTATTCTCTATTTCTTTTTTAAGTTCTATATTAGTAGTAATTTTAGTATTTTTTAGTATAGGTTTAAGTAATAAGATATAAAATATTAGGTAGATTCTTTTTATATTTTCTAATAGCTTTAGTTAGTAGTTAACTAGTCCTATTCTTTCTTTAATTATAAAAAGTCCTAATTTTAAATAGTTAAGTTTTATACTTAGTTATTTAGTTTTAATATTTTATTATAGGAGATAGACTTTCTCTCTTTTTTTAGGTTAGGGCTAACTTAGTAGCGCTAATTATAGTATATTTTTATATATAAGTTTAGAAATTTAATATCTTAAGCTATTTATATATATAGCTATCTAATTCCTATAGCTAGTAATCTTACTAATTCTACTATAGTTTTTTTATTTTTTAGTTCTTCTATTAATTTTAGATAATATCTATAGTTAGTAAAAAATAGTATTTCTTTTATAGTTAAGTATATTATATTATTATATATAAACTATATAATTAGTAGTAATCCTATCTAGTTATCCTATTAGTAGTTTATATAATATCTTAAGTACTATTTAATTATCTAATTAACTTATTTAGTCTATCTATTAGTTTATAGATAGTAAGCTATTAAAAGACTATAGTAGATCCTAATCTAATCTATAAATAATTACTATATATTAGATATAAATAGTTTATCTTAGTTAGAGGTAATTTTATTTAGTACTTTATAGTTTATAAAGATATATTAAAATAGGATATTTACTATTTAATTTATATTAATACTCTTAGTAGTTAGGATTATATAGATATACTTAGTAAGTCGGTCGATAATTACTATAATTATATTATATTTATCTAATTTTAGTAGTTTTATAATAAAGTCTATTATAATCTATTTCTATAGTCTTATTAGAGTATCTAAGAGCTATAATTCTCTATAAAGAAGGTATTATAATAGCTTATCCTATTAATAGGTATTATAATTCCTAATATAACCTTTTATTTTTCTATATATATTTAGAATATAGTAGTTATAAGTAATTTACTTTATCGTTTTCTTAATTTCTATATATCTATATATTAGTAGGTTATAATATCTTTTAATAACTTTATTTTATAATAATTATAGGATATAGATTAGTCTATAGATAAGAATAAAGCTATTATTATTTATAGTTCTATTTTAGTCTATTTTTAGGATTTTTATATAGATTTATCTTTAATAGTAGCTTTTTAGATCTTATCTAGCTAGTTATTATTTTCTATTTTATTAGTTACTATAAATATTTATCGATTATAGATAATATCTTTTTATTTATTAGTAGTAAAAATAGTAGATACTACTTTTTTAGTTCTAATTTTATAGTTAGGTCTTTAGCTAAATATATTAGTAACTATATTTTCTATTTTTTTATAGTAAATAATCTTAAAATTATATTATAAAAGAGTTTCTATCTATCTAGCTTATTATTAAGTAAGTTTTTTTATTATTATAAAATAAATAAAATTATAATAGTCTATCTTAACTATAACTATATATTTTATTTCTTTTAGATAGACTCTCTAGACTTAGAATACTAATACTATAGTAAATAATTCTTTATTATAGATATTATAGTTAAGTTCTATTAGAATTATTTTCTTAGACTAAAATATAATTAGTCTAAGTTTCTTATTATTATTTAGTTAGGATAATTTAGCTTCTAATATATAGTCTAATATATTAGTATTTATAAAGATTAGTTTTTTATAGTTAAAGATCCTAAGGATTATCCTTTTTTTATATAATTCCTTAAGTTTATAAAAGGATTTTTTAGCTTTATTATCTTAGTTAAATATTTCTTTTTTCCTAGTAAATTAGTAAAGTCCTATAATATACTCTATATATCTAAATATTAGTTTTCGATAATAGTTAGTAAGTCTAAGAAAGCTTTATATATCCTTAATATTCTTAGGTATAGACTATTCTATAATACTTTTAACTTTTTCTTTTTTTATTTTTAGTCTATCTAGGCTAATAGTATATCCTAAGAAACTAGTTTCCTAAATATAGAATTTATATTTCTTAAGCTTTAAGATAATCTTAGCTTCTCTAAGCTTCTATAGTATTTTTCGATTATACTTAATATATTTAGCTTTAGTCTTAGAGAATACTAAGATATTATCTAAGTAAGTAATAATAAAAATATTAAGATATTCTTCTAATATAGTAAAGATAAATTACTAAAAAGATACTAGTATATTAGTAAGACTAAAGAGTATAACTATATATTTAAAATATCTAAATTTAGTCCTAAATATTATTTTCTATTTATAGTTTTTTTTAATTCTAAGTTAGTTATATATTTTTATAATATTATATTTTATAAAGTATTTTACTCTTTAGATCCGATCCTAAATTTTATAAATTAAAGATAGTAGATAGTAATCTTTAATAGTAACTAAATTTAATTATTAGTAATCTATATAAAAACAAAGACTTCTATTTTTCTTTAGAATAAATAAGATAAGATATCTAACTAGTAAAATAGATTTTCGAATATATCTCTTTTTTAAGTTTATATTAATATATTCCTTTAATATCTTAGATTTTTTCTATAAAAATTAGTAAATAAATTAGAAGATTAGTTTTTTATCTTTTTATAGATTAATCTTATAATTATATAAACTATATTCTAATAATATATCTATTTTTAGTAGTAAAAATATATCCTAGAACTCCTAATATTTCTTAGAGATCTATATTTCTTCTTTAGTTATATAGAGGATTATTAGTTTATATTCGATTATAGTATATTTTTTTAGTTTATTATTTATTATATTTTATTATTATTATATATTAGTAACTATATTAGCTTTTAGTTTTTTATACTATATTTTATTTCTAGGCTAAATACTCCTCTTAGGTTCTTTTTTATAAAAGCTTTAATAACTATCTATTTCCCTATAACTAAGTATTTATTTAAGCTTTTTTCTTTTAGTCTAGATTTTACTAATCTATTAGTATTTATATTAATTAAAAATAATAAGTCTTTTTTACTAATTAATAGTAAGATTATATTTCCTTAATTATAGTACTTTTAGTATAATATTATATTACCCTAAGTTAGTAATATTAAAGTTAACTATTTTATAATAGTTTTTTATAACTATTAGTAGGTTTTTAGTTTTATATATAATTCTAGAATTAAGTAGTTCTTTATTAAGTCTAGTTAAAAATAGTAGTTTTTTTTTTAGTCGCTATTAGATTATATTTCTCTAATAGTACTATAGGCTTATAAAGTTTCTATTTAATCCTAAGTTAATTATTACTTTTATATTTTTATATACTATATTAATATAGATCTTTATATATACTTTTTATTAGATTATAGCTAATATAGATTTAATCTTTTTATTATTATACTATATTTCTATATATTCTTTTTTCTAGTTAAATTAGTTTTCCTAATTTAGTAGTTATAGCTCTACTCTTAGGTTTAACTTTCTTTAGTAGTAGACTATATAGTTTTTATTATAGTAATCTAGAACTATCTATATATTATACTTAGAGTATTATATATAATCTTAATATATATATTAGGGATACTTATATAGATAGATTAGTTTATCCTAGGTTTACTTTTCCTAAGTTAACTTATCCTATTAGCTTTTTATTTTATTACTTAAGATTTTCTAGCTATAGCTATTCCTAGAGGTTTTTTAAAATATTTCTAGGATTATTCCTAATATTCCTAGGAATATAGATAGAGTTTCTTAGATCTTTAGTATTCCTAGGATTTTAATTAGTATTCTTAGGATATCTATACCCTACTCCTAGGAATTATCTAATAGTTCCTAGGAGTTAATAGTATTCTAAGGACTATATTAGATCTATCTTTAACTCTTTAGTTCTTATAATAGTTTTTTAGTTTCTTTATAGTCGATCTCTAAGAATATTTTATTTTATTTTTTCTATTAGTATAACTTAGTAAATTAGTCTAAGATTCTTATCTACTCCTAAAGATTTTCTTCTTATAGAATTATTTTATTATATATCTTTAATAGAGTTCTTTAGAGTTAGTTAATCTTACTATTAATATCTTATAGTTAAGGCTCTTTCTAATTTAGTATTAGTAGTTTACTACTATCTATAATTATAGGTCCTTTTTAGTCCTACTCTTATATTATATAAAGCTACTAAGATTTTTCTAGTCTTTATATATTAGTTATATTATATATATCTTTTTATTCTTAGGTTATACTTAGCTATTATAGTTTCTTTTATTACTTACTCTAATAGTCTTTTACTTAGTATTTTAGTTTTTTATAGTTAAAATATAGATTATTATTTTTTTATTATTTCTATTTTTTAGTAGGTATTTTTACTATATTAAGCTTTATTAGTTATAATCTATATAAATCGCTATACTATTCTCTAGATTATTATTATTTATCTCCTTAGTAGTAGAATCTTAGTAGATAGCTTTATCTACTTTTTTTAGCTTCTTATTACTAAAGCTTTTATTTATAGATATAATTATTAAATTTAATTATAATATTAATTATCTTAGCTAGTATCTATAGTTAATTAATTTTAAGTTTATTTTTAACTTCTTTTTTAAGTCCTTACTTAAAGATCTAAATATATATATCTTTATTAAAATTGAGATATAAAATAATTTATTAGAATTTAGTAGTATAGATATTAGTAGATCTAATCTATCTAAGATAATCTAGATATCTTTCTACTATCTAAATAGTATTAATATCGCTAAATATTAATTTAAGCTTCTTCTTAAATATAGTATATAATATAAAGATTTCTTTAGTTATATCTCTCTAATCTTTTATATATTTCTTATTAAATTCTTAGATAAATAGTTCGAACTATATAAAGGCTTACTTATAAAGATAGGTAGAGATATAGATAACTTTATTATATTCTTCGATATAGTAGATTATATAAAGTTATATATCTATCTAGGTAAAGAAGCTTCGAAGCTTAGTTTAAGTTCTATCGAAGAATTTAGGCTTCGGAAGTTTTATACTCTAGGTTACTTTCTTATTAGCGCTAATAAGCTACTCCTAGAGTTAGGATACTATTTCTATAAGTTTAGTATTAGTTAGTAGTAGAGATACCTACTAGCTAGAGTCTTATAAAATATTACTAGTACTATCGCTAGATACTATAATATTAATATATTTATAGTTCGAATAATAGAGTAATTAATATATTATAAACCTTTAACTAGTTATAGTAAATAAGATCCTTAAAGATAATACTTCTCTTAGGTTACTACTATCTTAAGTATATCCTTAACTATACTAATATCTTACTAGGCCTTCTATAGACTTAGGTCCTATTAGGTACTTATAAGATATAATAATTAGGGAGCGCTAGTTAAGTTAGTTACTTAGGGATTAAGGATCACTAAGTAAGCTTCTAAGACCGTTAGAGGTTTATCGCTATATTCGAACTATAGAATATCAAAAGGTAGTTCTAAGTAATAATATAGGATTAATCACAAAGAACTAAATATATATAGGTAAAGAGGCATCCTTATATACTTAGTCTCTTAGATTATCCGATCTATCTATATAGATCGCTACTCTGTCTAAATAGATCGCTGATCTGTTCTGTTAGACTATTAATCTATTCTATTAGATTACTAATCTATTTAGATCATATAATATATACCTTACTAGTCCGCCTCGGTCCTATGACTTATTTAGTTAGCTTAGGCCATAATTATACTTATCCTATTCTAGACTAAGTTAGTTAGCTCTTAGTGTCTCATTTATAACCCCTACTAGCGCATTAAGGCGGGGTTCGTAACATCTGGTTTATAGTAAATAGTATATATAGTAGAGAATTCAGCTAAGAAATCTAGCTTAGTAATATAGTTGACCCTAGTAACGTAACCTGTAAGCGAGCCGTGCATGTAAGCGAGCCGTGCACCCCATCAAAATCATTAATTTTAATCCAATTTTATTCAACCAAAACGCTATTTAAATACAAAAAAAGCTATCCAGTGCGTTTTTTACACTGTGTCCGCTTATGCCCCACTTCAAAACAGTTTGTGCATCGTGGGGGCGCGCAATGAGGTAGTGATTGCGTCGTTTCTGGCTGCTCCGCTAGCGGCTCCGCTGGCTGTTTTTTCTTGTTTTTTTCATCCGATACTAGCTGATTTGGCTCGCCAGCTATAAAACCATCTCTATATAGTAGTTGCTGCGCAGATTTGGCGCGTTTTATGGTCTGCTTTGCGTTGGCATTGCGTAATAGCTCATTTTGGTGCGCCAGAAATGCAGCGTTATGCATAGCCATCTCGCACCCCTTCACAATTTGGTCCAATGCGCGCTAGGTAGGGCTAGTAGGGCTTGCTGAGCGTCGCCGGAGTAACGCTTTTATAGATGATGCTTGTTTACCCAATTGTTTAGGGTTTTGTGGGGTTTTCATCGAAAAATCACTATCACTGCTGAGGGGGGGTCGGCGTTTTAAGATGGATATTAAGGTTTTGGATGACCCGATTTGGTTCAAATGGTACTAGACCAGTAGCTGCGAAGCTATTTTTAATCGTCTCCGATTTATAGCAAGCAGCGTGCGCAATAGGGAATTCAGCTAAGAAATCTAGCTTAGCGATATGGTTGACCCCAGCTCGCATATATCCCTCTACCAATTTGCTATACTCGCGTTTCAAAACACTAAAACACCCCACATCTAGTGGTTATAGTAGATAAGATGAATGCGCTGGCATACAAAGAGGTATAATATCGTTTTATGCGCAGATTTGGTCGAATTTGGGGGTAAGATGGCTACTATAGCCATCTAGTATCAAAAGCCGATATCGCCCTAGTAACTGGGGCGTAGTAGCTAGGATGAACCGTCGAAGTAGCCAATTTAACCCAATTTCATCGCTAGTCCAGCCATTTTGGCTTATATCGATACCCCAGCCAGTAGGGAGATCACCAAGCCAGCTAGCTTGGTAGCGCTTAGCTTTGAAGATAAGGTATAGCGGGGATATATATCCAGATGCGCCGATGCATTCAATACTAGTAACCCATTCGCGGTTACCGGGTTGTAGTAGCTTAGCGCGTCCATAATAGTCAGCGCAAGTGACTACTTTAGTTGCTGCGATCATCCCTATAGCAAACCTAGTTTCATCGAAGTTATATATATCGTCGGTAACGATGCTATACTTCGTAATTGTGTCGGAAACTAGGGTAAACCACTGCTGAATCTAGTTTATATCTTCGTTTTGCGCATATTGGTAGTCATAGCGATGTAAGAGACGTGTTTTTATCTCTAGTGTGCGCTGGATAAGATTATATACCCATTTTTGGCCGACGGTTTGGGGGGGGGGGTTTCACCCCGCTCTGCGAGTAGCAAATTGGCCATATCTCGCACATGAGACTGGCGGGGCGGGGCACCTCTTGTATCCATAGAAACCACCCATTTAATAAGCGATTGCTCTTCGATTTCGCTCAATTTATGGTTATTTGCCCTGGTAGTAGCGCGATTTGTATAGCCAGCGAGACGGTCACGTAGTGTAGAGTAGGGCACGTTAAATTGGCGCGCTGCATCACGTTGAGAGGTGATTTGTTTGGTCTGAATAGCTTGGATAGCTAATAAAACCCTCCCCTCCTACTTAGAGTTTTTTTGGCGATTTTGGGAGCGATTTGGTAGCATCGTGGGGGTTTGAAATGATGGGGTTGAGATCGGGGATGGTTTTTTGGTGGGGTGCACGGCTCGCTTACATGCACGGCTCGCTTATAGGTTACGTTATATAACGTAACCCGTAAGCGAGCGGGTCATATAAGCGAACGGGTCACCCCACCAAAAATCACTCTCCGATCTCAACCCTACCATCTTTATCTACCCACTATACCACCAAATCGCTCCCAAAATCGCCAAAAAACGCTGAGCAGGAGGGGAGGGTTTTATTAGCTATCCAAGCTATTCAGACAAATCCAAGCAGCTCAGTCCGCGAAACTGCACGCCAATTCGAAGTACCGCTTACTACTCTGCAACGTCGGCTTACCGGTATCACCAATCGCGCTGGGATAAGGGCAAACAACCATAAATTGACCCAAACCGAAGAGCAATCGCTTATTAAATAGGTGGTTTCTATAGATACGAGAGGGGCGCCCCCCCATCAGTCTCATATACGAGATATAGCCAATTTGCTGCTCGCAGAGCGGGGTGAAACCCCCCCCTAAACCGTCGGATCAAAATAGGTATATAATCTTATCTAGTGTACACTAGAGATAAAAACACGTCTCTCACGTCGCTATGATTACCAACGTACGTAAAACGAAGATATAAACCAGATTCGGTAGTGGTTTACCGTAGTTTCCGATACAATTGCAAAGTATAGTATCGTTACCGACGATATATATAACTTCGATAAGATAGGGTTTGCTATAGGGATAATAGCAGCAACCAGAGTAGTCACTCGCTCTGACTATTATGGACGCGCTAAGCTACTACAACCTAGTAACCGTAAGTGGGTTACTAGCATTGAATATATCGGCGCGTCTAGATATATATCCCCGCTATACCTTATCTTCAAAGCCAAGCGCTATATCTCTAGCTGGCTAGATGATCTCCCTACTGGCTAGGGTATCGATATAAGCCAAAATAGCTAGACTAGCGATGAAATTAGGGTAAATTGGCTACTTCGACGGTTTATCCTAGCTACTACGTCGCGATTATATGGTCGATATCGCTTACTAGTGCTAGATGGCTATAGTAGCTATCTTACCCCCCAATTCGACCAAATCTACGTACAAAACGATATTATACCTCTTTGTATGCCAGCGTATTCATCTTATCTACTACAACCACTAGATGTAGGGTGTTTTAGTATTTTAAAACGTGAGTATAGCAAATTGGTAGAGGGGTATATACGTACTGGGGTCAACCATATTACCAAGCTAGATTTCTTAGCTGAATTCCCTACTACGCACACTGCTTACTATAAATCGGAGACGATTAAAAATAGCTTTGCAGCTACCGGTTTAGTACTATTGGATCCAAATCGGGTAATCGATACCCTAAATATTCATCTTAAAACACCGACCCCCCCCCTTAGCAGCGATAGCGATTTTTCGATAAAAACCCCCTAAAACCCTAAATAACTAGGTAAACAAGCATTATCTATAAAAGCGTTACTACAGCGACGCTCCGCAAGCCCTACTAGCCCTATATAGCGCGCGCTAGACCAAATTGTGAAGGGGTGCGAGATGGCTATGCATAACGCTGCATTTCTGGCGCACCAAAATGAGCTATTGCGTAATGCCAACGCAAAGCAGACTATAAAATGCGCCAAATCTGCGCAGCAACTGCTATATAGAGATGGTTTTATAGCTAGCGACGCAAACCAGCTAGTGGTAGATGAAAAAAAGCAGCAAAAACAGCCAGCGGAGCAGCCAGCGGAGCAGCCAGAAACGACGCAATTATTACCTCATCGGGCGCCCCCGCGATGTACCGATTATTTCGAAGTAGGGCATAAGCGGACATAGTGTAAAAAACGCACTTGATAGCTTTTTTTGTATTTAAATGGTTTTTTGGGTGAATAAAATTGGATTAAAATTGATGATTTTGGTAGGGTGACCCATTCGCTTACGGGTTACATTATATACCTCTTTACCAATTTGCTATACTTATATTTCAAAACACTAAAACATCCTATATCTAGTGGTTATAGTAGATAAGATAAATACGCCGGTATATAAAGAGGTATAATATCGTTTTATACGTAGATTTGGTCGAATTTAGGGGTAAGATAGCTACTATGGCTATCTAGTACTAGTAAGCGATATCGACTATATAATTATAATATAGTAGCTAGGATAAACCGTCGAAGTAGCCAATTTAACCTAATTTCATCGCTAGTCTAGCTATTTTAGCTTATATCGATACCCCAGCTAGTAGGGAGATCATCTAGCTAGCCAGAGATATAGCGCTTAGCTTTGAAGATAAGGTATAGCGGGGATATATATCTAGACGCGCCGATATATTTAATACTAGTAACCTACTCACAATTACTAGGTTGTAGTAGCTTAGCGCGTCTATAATAGTCAGCGCAAGTAACTACTCTGGTTGCTACGATCATCCCTATAGCAAACCTAGTTTCATCGAAGTTATATATATCGTCGGTAACAATACTATACTTCGTAATTATATCGGAAACTAGGGTAAACTACTACCGAATTTGGTTTATATCTTCGTTTTGCGTACGTTGGTAGTCGTAGCAGCGAGAGAGATATATTTTTAGCTCCGGTATACGCTAGATAAGATTATATACCCATTTTAATCCGACGGTTAGGGGGGGGGTTTCACCCCGCTCTACGAGTAGCAAATTAGCTATATCTCGCACATAAGACTAGCGGGGTAGGGCACCTCTCATATCCATAGAAACCACCTATTTAATAAGCGATTGCTCTTCGATTTAGGTCAATTTATAGCTATTTACTCTAGTGGCAGCGCAATTAGTAACACCAGCGAGACGGGTACGTAGTATAGAGCGGGGGATATTAAATTCGGTTGCCGTAGCAGCGACCGAGGGTATTTGTTGATTCTGAATAGCTTGGATAGCTAATAAGATTCTACCCTCTTATTCAGCCTTTTTTTGGCCGTTTTAGGAGCGATTTAGTGGCATTGTAGGGGTTTGAAATAGTAGGGTTGAAATTGGGGGGTGATTTTTGGTGGGGTGGCAGCTCGCTTACGGGTTACGTTATCAGGTCAGTCATGACTAATCAACTCAGATATATCACACTACAAAAGGGTAGCAATCCAACTGGGACAATTTCCCCTAAATCTTTACGATTCTAATATCTAAAGTTCGGTCCCCGTTATCCTTTCAAAATATACCAGATGTAAAATCAATACCCTGAGCTTTCTAGAGGATTCCCTTTATATATTACACAAATTCCTAGTACGCTAGATCCTTATCAATATAGTAATCCCGGTCTTCGCTATTAGCGAATTTAACAACAAAGACATACGTAATACTATTCTAACAAGATCCTATTAGCTAACATCTATAATAGACTTTTATTATCTGTAAGCTGGATTGTCTTGCCTAGAGTCCCTCCTTAGAGTTATCGATCCTACTAGATAATATCTTTATATAAGACTATTGGAACGTCGGGTGAAGATATTTTTACTTTAGGGAAAGTATACGTCAGCAAGCCTTTACAGCGAAAGCATCAGCACAAATCCAGTCTCCAGAGAAATATATTCCCATCATCGGGGCTATACGTTATCGACGACTTAAGCCGAAGTCTCGCGCTTGAACTGAAACATGAGAATGTGTGTGATGGACATATTGTAACATGTAGTTCAGAATATCTACTGATGAAAATCGATCGAAACCAAGTGAGAGAAACAAGCGTTGTCATGCACAAAATAATTCCCCGCAATAGAGAGGCCTCGGGTCACGTTACCCGTGCAGATTTATCGACCTCGAGACTGTTGATTTGTTTTCTTCGGAGTGAGGGATCATCAAAAAGGTCACTTGCATAGTGGTGATAAAAGCCGCCATTGCCTATATACACGATTGGCCCATCATATGGGACCGGATCCCCAGACTTCCCCGCATATGAATAGCAATTACCATTGAAAACTGAAAGCCAGCAACCATTGCTATTACTGAAATCGTCCATATAATTACCTTCATCACCGCCAAAATAATTTTCCAATGCAGAGGCCAGGCACTACACGGTGGGGAGAATCTAAGTGCGGCTGTCACTGAGCCTATTTTTGGTGAGCTCCGCTGTTGGCTTGCAAGTAATCTCTTTTATCCACAAAAGGCAACTTACGCTGCATCGCAATGCTAAAATATATAACATTGCTCAGCATGAGTGTAAATGTGATCCACCATACCGTGATCATCGTAAAGACATCTACTAAGAATAAGCCATGGCTTGTAATATGCTGAAAGAATTATCGGGGATTCACCTGGTCGTAGCAGCCATTTGGAAAGATCATGATCATACTGGCTAAGTGATGATACTTGATGTGTGACCCAATTTTCGTATGATTCGAACTCAAAATGCCCTGTTTGCAAGACACTTGCCGCAGTGTCATTTGAGTTTGCAAAGGAGGAATACACTTGCATAATTTTGCCTTGTATAGAAGGATAATGAGCAAGAAGAAGATCACAAAGGTGAAAATATTACCACAGGGTTGGGCCATTTGGCAATTAAAAGGGAAATAGGATGGAAAAGAGACTAAAAATGGAGACGTATTTTTCTTCCAAGAGTTTACGTACATAATGACGAATATAATTGCCGTGAATGGCTCTCCCGGTCATCGTTTTGAACTATAAATACGGAGTATCTGTCCTCTATGACCAGAGAACAGGTTTTGATTCCTTCAAGCACGCAAGTACCCTCAGGGTGGCGGTGAAGGGACAGCAATTCTCGAGGACCGTGCACGCACGATCTTCCTTAACCTGCCAAGATATGTGTTCATCTCAGCCGTACTTCGTAGATTAGTAGACTCTTGCTCTATCCCCAGTATTCAGCAAGCCATCTTGTGCGTAAAATATTTCCTACACGACAACTTAAGGTAATAAAGCAAGTCACCTTAGGCGTCTACGTGCCAAATCGATTTGCCTACTTTTCGCGTTCTCCGTTCGGTTTGATGCCCAGACCAGGTTTCTTTGCTCTCAGCTAGATCAGGGAAAGTTGACGATGGAAAAGGCAAATAGGCCAGATCTATAACCAAAACAGTATAGTTCATGATGTCCAAAGTGAGCAGATTTATTGAACACCACTGTGGCGATAAACTATTGGAGGTACGGAGTACTGTACATCATATTTTGTTACATGTCTTGGTCCTGACTTGTAATACAACGTAACAGAACGGTAATTTATCTCACTCCTGCAGATCCTCAACTTTAATTGGGCTCCTAAGCTTGATTAACAGCTCATCGTCTATGCCAAGCGAGGATCTAGATCGATGCAGATGATGATCGTGAGGCATAGGCAAAATTACAGGCCCATTATCGTGATCACTCCTGCATGTTGTTACATCGCTTCGAAACCTCGGTCCTTCCATACTGAAGCCCTGCGGTATTAAAAGCTTTTCATGCAATTCACTTGCTCACATGCGGGTCTCAGTTCATCCAAGACTTGAAATCAACAGCGGCCCTGCTCTGTCAATACGCCATGACTTACTTCAAGTCCTTCATTTTCATTATTGTCACCTACGCAGTCTACCTCAGGCTACGGCATGACATATTATGCTTTGATGCTGCAACATTCTTTGTCTTGTACGCGGCGTGGGCCTTATCTGAGTTGGTTTATCGGCTCTTTTTGTACCCGCGATTCCTCACGCCGTTGAAGGACATACCAACTCCAAAAGTACGATAATGCCCTGCCTTCAAGGTCATGGATGATTTTAAAAATATCTTAGGGCCGAAAATGGTTGACTGGCAACACAAATTCTTATTTCATCGAGGTGCCGTATGCATTGGTCCAAGACTGGATTAAGAATATTCCAAATCGAGGCTTGATCCGTTACTACATCGTTGGAAACTTTGAATGGCTACTCCTCACCAGTGCCGAAGCACTTTCGGAATTTCTCGTCAAGAAAAATTATGACTTTGAGAAACCGAAATTACTTGAGCAGCTTAGACACATTATTGGAGACGGCATGGTACTCGCGGAAGGAGACGTGCACAAAGTACACACCTCATATCTCTCTGGTATTACTTGAGCTAACATGGCATAATCAGGCTCAGCGCAAGGCCTTTCTGCCGGCGTTTTCATCCCGGCAGATTCAAGAACTCCAGTCTGTGTTTTGGTCCAAAGGAGTAAATTTGGCCAAGACGATCGAGAATCATCTTTCAAGCACAAATGCCTCCGATAATACTATCCGAGTAAGCGACTGGTCTAACAGTGTGACCCTTGATATTATCGGGAAAGCAGGAATGGGGGTGGAATTTCATTCCCTGGAAAACGCCGGGAATGCACTCAATCAAGCATACCACAAACTGACAACCCCATCGACAAGTGAGAAGCTGCTTTCTGTCCTATGCATCATTTTCTCCTGCCCAGGATTTATCTACAAATTCCCGACCCGGCGCAACCGAGAGATCAGCGAGGCTCGACAGACAGTTCGTGATGCGGCGCGATATGTGATTGACCAAAGCAAGATCGATAAATCGTCGCTCGAAAGACAGCGGGACATACTTTCAGTGGCTGTGCGCAATGGAAAATTTTCTGAGCAAGGCCTTGTTGAACAAGCAATGACTTTTCTAGGCGCTGGGCATGAAACTATGTCCGCAGCTCTCCAGTGGTCGGTCTATGTCCTTTGCAAACATCAAAATGTCCAGTTAAGGCTGCGGGAAGAAATTCGTGCCAATCTTCCGACTTTGTCTGTGGAAAGCCCTGATTTTCTTCCAAAAACTCTCAAGAGTCTTCCTTATCTCAATGCTGTCTGCAGTGAGGTTCTCAGACTTTATCCACCGATTCCCAAGACAGTCCGAAGAGCTGTACGCGACACGTCCATTGTTGGTGAATTTATCCCCAAGGGCACTCTCTTTGTCATTGCCCCTCGAGTTATCAATCGCATGCCAGAGCTTTGGGGATCTAATGCCGATGAATTCGTTCCGGACCGTTTTATGGCTTCAGGATGTTCAACCAAAGGCAACGCCTTATCTAATTTTTCCTTCGAGACTTTTCTCCATGGGCCCCGCAGTTGCATTGCGCAGGATTTTGCCAGAACCGAACTTGCTCTTCTGGTTGCTTCGATAACTGGGCGCTTTCACATGGAGCTACAGTGCCCTGATGCCGAGCTACAAATCAAAGAGACAGTGACAATGATACCCAGCGATGGCGTGATGGCAAAATTTACACCCCTAGAGGGCTGGTAGATATCGATGACCGGCATGGTTGTGCGCTTTTGCTTTTGCCATGACCCTTGTTTCACTGGTTCCTAGTCTAGGTTCCTGTCTCTAGGATCGAGCTTGAAATGATTATGATTTTGTACTCGAGTCAGATCTGGAGAACTTATTGAACATGAAGTACACAAGCTTGTGGATAATAGTATTTTTAGTCTTTTGAGTTTCGTAGGTCATCATTGGTTTTTGCTTGAGTTTCCCATATCAGCCCCCTGGGTGGCGAGGTGAAGTCCTTCGGCCTTCTCTATCACCTCCCATTCCTTCCTTAGCACATTCTCAATTTTGTTGTTACGACAGACAAACTTCAAAGAGAAAGGCTTGGGAATTGTCACCGTTCCGGGCTCGTATGCATCATGAGATAGGTCCACCTTTCCCGGGGGGACCAGATCAAAGGCCCATAGAGTCTTGGCGATAGTTATGAACATGCTATTCTCCGCGAGGTGTATTCCGGGGCAAATGCGTCGGCCGGCTCCAAAATCCCAATGATCACGATCATAGGGATCTGGCGCGGCAGCATATACCGCCGATCCATGAGTATGGTTGAGGTACCTTTCCGGTTTGAAGGATTCTGGGTCCGGAAATAAAGATGGGTCGTAGTGAATAGCATACTGCGACATAGCAATGATGCTGTTTTTCGGTATCGTCCGTCCTTTGTAGCTGACATCGGCGGTTGTATAGTGCGGTATAGTCATGCTGGCTAGTGGGCGAATACGGAGAATTTCCTTGCAGATAGCTCGGATGTATGGGAGTTGACTGGCATCGGCGAAACTGGGCGAGCGTGATTGTCCGACGACTCCGTCGATTTCATCATGGGCTCTTCGCTGAATGTCTGGATGAGCAGAGAGATATAGCAAGCAGCTATTTATGGCGGACGAAGTTGACTCTGCTCCAGCTTCTATCAGGGCTATCTTCGTTAGCAGGAAATCGGGAAAGGACGTGTATATGGCTTACATCCTGCCAGGAAAGCCGCCTGCATCTGGGAGATTCCCATTTGTTGATAGTCGGCCTCAATGAATTGTTTCACGAAACAATCGGGTGCTGCTCCAGTGTTCATTTGGTCTCTGAGCCGAGTCCAGAATCGCATCCACAAGATTTCCTGTCGCTTTAGCATTGGGCGAAGAGATTTTTGCCACCACTGTAGCTGAACTGGGAGAATTTTGGCCAGACGAGGGAATCCGTCTGCGATATTGAGCAAGCTAGGAGAAGATACCCGAGAAAAGTCTTTGACAACTTGATATATTCCACGAACGTCTTCGCATTCCTGGAAGTAAATTAATTGACCATCATTTTCCTCCCAGGACCTCCGATACGTACCCAGTTTGGAATCCTTCTTCCATAGGTTGAAGTCATGAGCACTGAGACAGTATATCGCCGCACATGCATGTAGAAATCCTTGCCAGAGTCATTCCCAGTCAACAAATTATGCATCAATTGTGTGGCTTCAAGTTCTTGCGATGGCTGGAACTTTGCTGACATCCGCGGGGTCAGCAATTTGTGTCCCACGGATCGCAAACGTCTCCATTCCACCCCATATGGCATGAAAAGAAATCGTCTGCCGCCAGACAGGGCATCGGACAGAATAGGCCAGGGTGGTCGTGATGAGGTTACAGCAGATTGCTTATCCAGAATTTCTTTCACGGCTTCTGGGGAGTTGAGAATGTACCAATCTGTCAGACCAAGGCGCACGCGATATACTTCGCCAAACTGCCGTGCCCATTGGATGAACTGGACTTGGAGCTGTGAAGAAATCTGTAGGCTGTTTCCAATGATGGGTAGCCCCGGAGGTGAGGGAAATGCTGACGCTTGATCTTTGCGGGACTTGTAGAAAATGATAACCAGCAGGACAAGAAGACCGAGTAGCGACTCCATGATGCTCGTGGAATAATGATTGTAGAAAGCAGCGTCTTTATCGTCAGGTTATACTCATGTTTCCGCGATGCATACTCGCTTAGTACAATCACCACTAGCCTCCCACCTCGCGACTCGAAAAACCCCGCACTCGACATGGCCATCCATTCGGGATAAATTACGTGGCTTGGAAATAAGACCAAGTACGGACTCCAAAGTGTTCCTGTGCTGCTGATCTTTAGATCGGTGAAGGATGTGTTGTCAGCCTCACCAATGATCGGCAGATCGACCAAGATAGTCACCCTAGCGCCCTGCGAACTATCAATAGACTCGATTTAGAGTTTTGACAACAAGAGGGGGGAGCATGCTGTCAGTCCGTGCGCCTGCCAAACACAACGTGTATCGGTATGTAAACGCACAGACCTCGTTTGTAATTTACATCGACCTTGGGTGGGGCCGGATATTTTGGATGCATCAATCTCACGGAAAAGCTAAGATACCCCAAGATAACCAAGCTTGGAGCTTGAATTACATACAGGCAAACATGGTGGGGTTGAGGGGCAACGAATACCCTAGCTGGAAGTGGACGATGATTTGGTGGTTCTAAATATGAGGATCTCATTCACTTCTCCCCTTTACAACTTCTGTCTGTTTTTTTGCCACTACTTTATTCTTCACTTTTGCAATTGAAACTCTCATTTGGAGTTTTACAATGTCTTCAGCTCATCCAGAGTCTCCTCCGGACTTTGACTTCACACAGACCCCTGCAGCACCCCCGCAATTGAAACCTGAATTCGACTGTGGTGTGCCGACAACCCTGGTAGGCGAATCCCTCCGAGCTCTTCCACTCTGAAGAACAGGATAGGTCTAAGATGATTCGAAATTTAGTATCCAACCATCAAGAATGCTCCTGTTCCAGCTGATTCAGCGGGCAGTGATAGTTTCTCCAATGGTTTAATGATTTTTCTGATTGTGGCGATACCCTGGTATCTGGCTCGTCAGTTCGTTGGAGGAGGATTCTATACGACCATATTTTTTGCCATATTCACCACGATTCCCGTGTTGACGGTATTCTGGTACCTGTCTTCATCTCTCTCCCCGCGCAAAACCGAAAAAGCCAAGTACACGGGCCGGCCGGTCGAGCACTATCTCGACTTCCAGAGCGAATATGATCGCGCAACATATCATGGCAAGAACCGAATCCCCATGGAAACATTCTATGAGAAATATTTCAATGGCCAGGTAGCCTTCAAAGGAGATGCGCTAGACTGTCTTGAATATCGGCATGATTGGGCAAATTTCAAATTCACACTCGGGCTTTTCAAGCATTTTCTTCTGGATTTCATTCCACAGTTGCTAATCCACAATCGCTCTCAAGGTAATTATATAACCTGAAAGGCCTTGCCATCTTAATGCTAATCTTTTGTGGAAATTAGATGAAGAACAGGTACGGGATCACTATGACCGTGGGGATGACTTCTACTCCTGGTTTCTTGGTCCGCGAATGATCTATACTTCGGGCCTGATTAGCAATATCAATACCGAGGAAACTTTAGAGCAGCTTCAGGATAACAAGCTCGCTGTGGTCTGCGAGAAAATCAATCTCCAGAAGGGTGATGAAGTTCTCGACTTAGGCTGCGGATGGGGTACGCTTGCCAAATATGCTTCAGTTCACTACGGGGCGAGAGTCACGGGTATCACCCTTGGTCGCAACCAGACTGCATGGGGTAATAAGAGACTCGCCGAGGCTAAGGTTGATGAGTCACAGAGTCGAATTCTATGCTCTGATTATCGCGATGCGCCGCGTGCTCGTGATGGTGGGCGTTATAAGAAGATTACATGCCTTGAGATGGCAGAGCACGTCGGGGTTCGCCATTTCTCGTCGTTTTTATCCCAGGTATATGACATGCTGGATGATGATGGTGTCTTCTTCCTCCAAATTGCTGGTCTTCGCAAACCTTGGCAGTATGAAGATCTAATTTGGGGCCTTTTCATGCACAAATATATCTTCCCTGGCGCCGATGCCAGTACCCCGTTGGGATTTGTGATTGGTCGGCTGGAATCTGCCGGGTTTGAAATCAAAGGCATCGATAACATCGGTGTTCACTATTCGGCGACTCTGTGGCGCTGGTATCGCAACTGGCTCGGCAACCGGGAGAAGATTGAAGCAAAATATGGCAAAAGATGGTTCCGAGTTCGTTGTCCCAATGTTCCTCATCTTGTGCACGGCTTTTGACGATTGATGAATTACAGATCTGGGAATACTTCCTCGCTGCGTCCACAATCACTTCACGACAAGGTGGCGCTACCTGCTGGCAAATAACCCTCGTGAAAAACATCAACTCGACCCATCGCATTGAAGGCCTTGGTACACAATTTGGTATCAATGGTGCTCTCAAGTCTGCTGTTTCACGCACAGGAGAGTTGCCAAGTGCCCACCTCCAAGGATCCAAAACGGATTGATCGGATCTCCTGGGGCCTCTCCATCCGAACCTCACCCCGTTCAGTTTGACGGAGGCCAAGGACGAGGCAAATGACCGACTTTGTTGAATGTTTGGTAAATGTGGAACCTGGGGACGTTCAAAGAGGGGTTCGTAGCCTTAGAAGCGATCGAAATGAGTTTTTTCCCAGCAGTCTTCATGGATTCAACGACTTTTCAATGTTTCGAACACTCAGATTGATGAAGCAGACGAAGGCAGGTATTTTGCACACCGTCACATAGGAATACTTTCCTCACTCAGCCAACAGGAAAAATGGACAATAGCATTGATTTAAAAGCTTCCATCTATTCCTTTTGGCCTTAATACCTCCCCATAGGCCCATAGACCTATCATCAGGGCATCGTCGATTTTTCTCTGTAATGCTTTCAAACTACCTCCGTCGATCTTCAATTCCACCCTAGATTTCCTAAGCCCCAGCAGCAATGGGATGACTGAAAAGTCTCTCATTCTTCATACACGCAGCGGCCATCAGCGTCACAGCACCAGCCACAGGAACCATCACAAGAGTCATTTTCATGGCGCTAGTGACAGCAACAATTGCCTTGTCTCGCAGTTCACCGTCGAGCTTTTCAAACAAGGCGCTCTGAGCACCGGCGGCTGCGCCCTGTATTTCCTGTGGCGAGAATCCCTTGCCAGCTAAGGCTACCGACAATTCCCTGATCGCCACTGATTGATAAATTTGGGACGCAACGGCCAGCGCAATGACCTAGCTGCCGATTTGTGATACATTTTGCAGACTGAGTCCAGCATTGGTATCCTGATGGCGCGAGGCCGTACGTAGAGGAAAGAGATAGAAACGCGGATAGAGATATATATAAACCATAGAGAGAGACCTATAGAAGGAGAGAAACATATACGCTAATAAGTTATTATATAATAACTTATTATACCCCCTCTATAGCTAAGATATGCCTAATATAGAACTGTAATATCTAATTTAATCTATCTATATAGTAAAGTAAGTGGTGGTAATATTTTTATTATTTTATATTATTTTCTATACTAATCCCATTTTTTCTTCGATCTTAAATAGTCTTAATTTTAAGTAGTTAAGTTTTATATTTAGTTATTTAGTCTTAATATTTCGTTATAGAAGATAAAATTTCCTTATTGTTTTTAGGTTAAGGCTACTATAGTTTATAAAGATATAGTAAAGTTATATATTTACTATTTAGCTTATATTAATTATCTTCTTTATTATAACTATAATTATATTATATTCTTCCGATTTAGACAGCTTTATAATAAAGTCTTTATTAAAGCTATTAATATTAAATTACTACTAAAGACTATAAAATATCTACTATACTAATATTAGTAAATTAAATAGATTATATATAAAAAAACTAATAAGCCTAAGATTATATATAAATACTACTATATAGTTCTTATCTATCTAAATCTTTAGTATAAAGAGACTTTACTTTTAAATATATATCTAAAAAAAAGTACTTATTATATAGATCTAATAAAGTAAAGGATTAATTAGATAATATAGAGTTTAGTATATTTTCTATTTTTTTCTATCTTTCTATAGTTAATCTATAGATCTAATTATTAATACTATTTAGCTATTGTTAGTGGTGGTCACCTGACGCACCATCTCTCTATGTATCTAGTCTCATGTAGATAGCTCTCATTAATAATCATCTCTCCATCTCCGTCTAGCCCTCATAGGTTATGAGCCCTCTATTTTCTCTACTTCGCTCTGCTTGGTAGCTAAAACACTCTCTTATTCATAGCTTCCTATCGCTAGTTCTGCTGGACGAAGCTATTTAGCTGTCCCTGTCGCTATCGTTGGTGCGTTTTTGATGCGTCTGTGGCTTATAATAATAGCTCCCTCGGCCCCACGCGTCTGATCAATGTGTCTCGCCGATCTCTTTGAGTCCTGTCCTCGAAATCCCTATAGTGGCTAGTTCTATTACTTTCTGTCGCCAGAGACGTCTAACGATATTTATACTCTTCGATATCTAACCCCTATTTGGTATTTCGAAGCTAATTCTTTTGTCGCTATTGCTATTACTATGCCGGAAACCGATAAAACCTAGTATATACTAAATATCTATAGTATTCTATATAGTAATAAAAACTTCTATAACTAGAAGAGCCGCTTCGAAGTGGCACTAGAAGCCGTTGATAACGACTACCTATCTATCTTTAATGGGGAACTAACCTCTTAGATCTCCGAAGAACTTGAGGTCCCCTCCGAGGAAGAAGCTCTTATAGAACTTATATAGTAAGCGGCTAATACCGGCGCTCTAACTAATAGTTTCTCTCTCTAGTAGATCTACGTCTTTATTAAGATAAACTATCTTAATACTAATACCGAACTATATTACTAGAAGTGTAAATCGTCCCGAATCTAAGCTATTCTACTCTATATTATCTATTAGAAGTATCAACTAGTCTTCTTTAGAAAAAAGATAGCCCTAGAAGCTTAGAAGACGATTAATAATATATTTAGTTATAGTACTTAGTTTATCTATATAGCTAAAATCTATAAGCTAGCTTATATGGTTTAGACAACTTAAAGCGCCGCTACCTTTGTTACTAATTGGTATATAGCCTATAGTAAGCTATCTACTATACTAGGCCTAGAATATATACTTAGCTAGCTATTTTTGTATAGTCTATTTCTCTCTACTATTAGTAAGAACCCTACTACCTAAGACTAGATCAAGATAAATAAATTCACTATAGAATATACTAACTCTCTTAATACTACTATAGCTAATTTTATCTATACTTTTAGTAATAAAAAACCGAATCTATCTACTTTGTCTATTAGTATATATACTAAAACCAACCAAAATAATAATAAAAAGAAGAAGTAGCTAAAGTAGGATAATAATAACTAACCGAAATAGCAGAATTAGTAGTTTCTATAGAAAAAATAGTAGAAATAATACCCTAGTAACTAGGGTCAGAAGTAGTATTAGTAGTAGAAAGAGAAGTTCTACTATAAATACTATAAAAAAGAGGGTTTCTACTAGTTATCTAAGTACCGGTTTAATCTATAGACTCTTGCCTAAGATAGCCCTAATACTACTACTACCACTATATCTTTGAGTTTAGCTAAGTAATTAGATCTCTCTACTAATATATCCCTACTATAAATAAATTAGATAAAGCGTTTTAATGACTTTTTTGACTCTAATAATAATACTAAGATATCCGCTAACGCTATATATCTAGATCTATAGGACAACGAGACTCTTCTTAAGTATAATGCTCTTTCCTCTATTCTTAAACTCTTCCCTTCTGAGAACGAACCTATCGATGACTTTCCTTTCTTTGTTAATCCCGATCTTACGATTCCGATCGATTCTAACGATACTGATAACTAGGATATAAATATAGATACTATAGAAGACGTCGTAGACCTAAATTTCGATATATAAGCCTTTATCACTAATCTGGGTATTATAAACCTATTTGTGGACGATCTGGATACTACTATAGTATCTAATACTACCGGCGATATTAATAAGGATTAATTCGATTAGATACTAGATTTAGGGACGTCTTATATAATAACTCTCTACTCTGCCCTATTCGTCTTATATAAGGAGTATAGACGTAGAATTACTATAGCAAATAGCTCTGCTATCTATACTAAGGGTTATAGCGATATTATCTTAGATATCGCTAACGACGATTATAAGCCTACTAGATAGATTCTATATCTAAAGAAGGTATAGTATACGCTAGATCTAGCGTCTAATCTTATCTCTATTACCGACCTCGGTGAAAACAGCTATATAGTTATTATATATATAGATCGTATATTCATCTATACTACCGATCCCTCTTAACCTCTAGTAGTGGCCCCTATCTTTAGCAAATAGTACTGGCTCTATACGGCTAATTCGACTATATAACTTAAATCTCTGCTTTATATAGATTAGGTATTTCTATCTACTAATCGAACTTCCATCGAATCTAAATCTATTTCTATAGATCTGGCTTACCGACGTGCCTACTATGCTAGCGAGTATCGTATAAGAAAGATAGTAACCTATTCGTAGGGTATCAATCTAAAAAAGGGAGCTCTAAAGTATCCCTATATTCTATATATTAAAGGGAAAGGTTATATACTGCTATATAATTATAATCGACTAATCAAATCTAAACCTAGCGATAAGCTCTATATTAATATTTAGGGCCCTATTTCTATAGCCATAATAGGTAAGGAGGTCTACTTTATAACGATTATAGATGATACCTCTCGATTCTATTAGGTATTTCTATTACGTAGTAAAGACTAAGTTCTTTACTCCTACTAATAAGTTAAATAGTATCTGTCTACCTAATTCAACTATACTATCAAATCGGTAGTAGGTAACAATACTAAGGAGCATAAACTACTAGACAAATACCTTATAGATAAGGGTATTAAGTAGATCCCTACGCCCCTATATACAAAGTAGCTTAATAGCGTTACAGAAATTAAGAATCGATACCTACTAGAGCTACTTTATACTATTATAACTAAGCACTAGTTACCCTAGTATCTCTAGGGTGAGGTTCTACTAGGTGTAAATTATACTATGAACCGACTTTAGCACTCTAAGATTGATATAACGCTATATAAAGCTCTGTATAGTAAATAACTAGATCTATCGAATCTATATACCCTCAGCTACTAATATTGGTATCTCCTACTAGAGACTAAGAGAGATATAAAATTAGCTAAGAAAATAATAGAAGGACGTCTTATAGGCTATAATTAGTATAGCTACCGAATCTATAATATAGGTACCAAAAAACTAGTTCGCTTTTAAAATATCATATTCTATAAGATGCTAGTGAAATAGCTCCTATTGCCGGAATACGATCTCGATGCTAGTATCCCTACTGCTAGGACTGACTAGGATTCTTCTATAGAAATAGCTAAATACGTCCCTTAAGATTTCTTACTCTCTAACCTAAATACTAGCTAGCCAATCTGTCTACCTATAGCTAAACCGACTAGTGACCTAACCCCTATTTACGGATAGATTTATAGGGTCAAAAACGATCCTATACCTCTTCGTTTTATAAAGTACTTACCCGCTCTGTTTACCGACAAAGAACTAGATCTTAAAGTAGGCGAACCGGTTCCATCGAATCCACTATTAAATCCACCGGTCACCCCGGTTTCTTACCTAAATCTAGCCGAATTACTATTATCTTAGGTAGAACCGCTAGGCCATTGGCTACGAACCCTAGATCAGTAAGTTATATATGCTATATATCCTCCTATTATACCCTCGTAACCGGATCGTCGCCGCTCTTAATGTGTAATAGAGAGATATACATAGATTGAAGGACTTAGTACTACTATATCGTCTAAAGAGACAGTCGCTATACTATAATCTAATGAAGCTCTCCTTGCTACTATATATACTACTTCTATGTTACTTACTAACGATATCCTATCTTCTGCTACTAGGATCATCCAATCCGAAGGTCCTACCGACACTAGTTATACTCCCTCTTCTTACTCCGACGCTCTCGCCTACTATAAAGCCGATAAATAGAAAGAATCTATAAGGAAGGAATTAGGTAATTATAAATACAACGGTATCTAGCGTATCATCGATCAACAAAAGAATCTTCGATGCCTATCGCTAAGATAGGTATATAAAATCAAAGCGGATAGTATATATAAGTCTTATCTCGTAGTAAGAGGTTTTAGATAGGTTCTAGGATCTAACTATCTAGATATCTATACAGTAGTTACAAAGCCGATGAGTTTTAAAGTTTTCGTCGCTATAGTAGCGTCTATAGCGTAGTATCTCTATTATATAGACGTTACTATAGCTTTTCTAAATACAGATCTATATAAGGCGATTTATATCTATTGTAACGGGCTGGAGCCCGAGGGTCATCACGTGTGATACGTGATATCAATATCCCGCCCCCGTTTCGACCTCGAAACGCACCCGAGTTTCCTTTCTTCTTTAGGCTTTTTGTATATAGCTCGTGGCCTTGCTAGATTGAATTTAAGTCTTATATTAGCCCTTTATATACAAAAAGCCTCCTCTTTCGAGAGTATCCAGTTGAAACGATACGCTTAAGGAGAAGCGGTCGGTAGTAAAGCGAAAGTCCGACGATACGTCAAAAGATAGTCGTCACCTAGTCGAAACCCTAGCGAAAAGCCTATAGAGAGCTATCGTTACGTGTTATAATCCTAGACGATAGGAACTCAGGATCAATTGAGCCCCCTAAGTTAGGCTTAGAGTATACTATAATAGCTAGCCTAGAACTATACTTCGCAGAATAAAGCGGTATAGCACTAAGATAAAATAGCGTAACGCTAAGATAAATAGATTACTTATCTCGAAGAGCTCCTAACGTAGAAATATACGCCTATAGAAACCCCTAGTAAAAAGACTAATATAACGTCGAATCCTACCTAGTATAATAATAAGTCGGCTAACGACAAAGAAAGACCTCTAGTATACCGTCTAAGGCCCTATCTCCCTAATCTAACGATATTCGTAGAGACTATAAACGAATAGCTATTGTAGCGAATCGTTATAGAAAATAAGCTTAGTATAGACAGAAGAGCGATTAGTTTACCTTAGGACTAGTTCGTATATATCTTCTCTTAGCTAGAGAAGCTCGCTCTAAAGAACACTATAATATTTGTGAAACTACGTCGAAACGACGTTAGACTATAAGAGCTTCTCGATTACCTTAAGAATATCTATAGAGATCCGAACGCTTAAGTGAAAGTAGCGAGATAGCTATACTAACTATAATAGAAAGACAATTAACTATTTTCGAAGTTCTTACCCTAGTTAGAATATAAGTTTATAGACGCTAGTATACTAGAATAGTATAATAAAGCAAAGAGATAGATCTTACTTAGATCCCTAAATCGAACTATAACTAATTCGCTGATAAATTAGGGGATCCCACTGACCTTTATAGGGCTAATCTCTTACCTATATAAGATTAGCACTGATAGGGATATACTAGCTATCTATTGGTCTTAGTATAGTAAACCCTTATATACTTAAGATAATGATAATAATATAGATTAGACTCCTACTATCTTAGTAAATATATCTAGCCTATATATAAGATATCTATAGAATAACGATAAATCGAGTATAAGAAGATAATAAGCCTAATAGGCTAATTAAGATAAAATAGACTAATATAGATAAGAGAAGAGATACTTATAATATAGACAAGAGAGTTACTAGTCAATAGAGTGCCTCTACCTCTTAGCGATCCCGCTAAGCTATTAATCTAATATATAAGTAGCTACTATTATAATAATAAATAATAACCGAAATACCACCGAAGCTATACCGAAATACACCTAGACTAAGAAGTCGAAGACAAAAAGGGAAGTCGTCGAAACCTCTGTAAGTAAAGAGACCCTAACTATAAGCGACGATTTAGGAAAGAGTAGCTCCTACTCTAAGTCGTAAGTAGGAGTAAGAGAGGGTAAAAGAATTCTTATAGAGAGAGAAGGAGTATCTATTCTTCTATATCAATATTAGAGTAAATAAAATTCAGTTTACTAAGGCTCTAGTCGATAGTAGCTATAATAGGTATACTACTATAAACCGCTCTCTAGTAGAATCTCTAGACCTACTATATATCCTAATTATACTATAACGCCTTAACGGAGTAGTACTGAATCTAGGTCGAATCGATAGTATTACGTATTTCGATATAGATATCTATAGTCACTAATAAAGTAGGGTCTTTATATATATTATACTAGAGTAGGAAGATAAGATAATACTTAGAGACCCTTAGCTATACTATATAAATAGGAGGTATTCGCTAAGGAAGGGTTATCTTAATATCTATTCGTAGTTAGGCGAAAAGATAAGATATTAGAATTACGTAAATCTAACTATTAGGCTAAAACAAACAAAAACTCTCTAAGTCAAAAAGACTAAGGCCCTAGGGATCACTAAAGTCCTTAATAGTATTTCGGATAAGAAACGCCTACGAATTAGGAAGGTTACAATAGACAATATTAATAAGGTACTTCGCCTAAAGAAAATAATCGATCTAAAGACTAAACTACTAAAGTAGTATTAGCTATAGCTAGACGTCTTTAGCCAATAGCTAGTAGATACTCTCCCTAACCACTGACTAGGGATCGATTATAAGATTCCGTTATAATATAACTAGAATAGTGTCGAAGAGCCCCCGCCTTATAGACCTCTCTATAGGATAAATAAGAAGGAACTCTTAGTTCTATAGAAGACTCTTACGGAACTACTAGAGAAGAACTTTATCTATATAAGTAAATCACCTACCGCTATACTAGTACTACTAATATATAAGCTAGGGAGAGGTATCTAATTCTATATCGACTATCGAGGAATTAATACGATAATAGTAAAGGATCGCTATCCGCTACTATTAATTTAAGAGACCCTCCGAAATATAGTAATAGTATACTAGTTTATAAAGCTCGATATTATCTTAGCTTTTTATAAAGTTCGGATATATCTAGGCAAAGAGTAGAAGACTATATTTTATACCTAATATAGCCTCTTTAAGTAGAACGTCACTCTATTCGGACTTATAGGAGCCCTAGTAATATTCTAAAGATTTATTAATTAGGTACTCTAAGAGTACCTAGACGATTTTATATCTATATATATAGATAATATTATTATCTATTTAAGCAAATCGCTAGCGGATCACCGCCAAAAGATAACCAAAGTACTATAGAAGCTTAAAGAGGTAGGGTTATAATATAATATTAGAAAGTCAGAGTTTAAGTAAGACTTAGTAAAGTACCTTAGATTTATCGTCGAAGTATAGAAGAGGGTATAAGTAGATCCTAAGAAGATTAAAGCTATCTAAGTATAGGAAGTACTAAAGACGCTATAGGAAGTATAGGTATTCCTAGGATTTACGAACTTCTATCGGACGTTTATACCTCGATTTACCGATCTTTTAGCCCTATTAATATACCTTACCTAAAAAAGAGTATTATTCTATTAGGACAACGCCTATTAAGAAGCTTTTATAGAGCTAAAAGAGCTCTTTATTAAAGCGCTAATCCTAGCTTACTTCGAAGAGAGATATAAAATAGAAGTCGAAGCTAATATATTAGGATAGGCTATAGGCGCTATATTATCTTAGAGATAAGATAATAGTATACTTTGGCTATATACCTATCTCTTATAGAAGCTATCCCTAGCCGAAGCGAACTATAAGATCTATAATAAAGAGCTTCTAGCAATTATTAAGACACTATATAAATAGAGACCGGAGCTAAAGATAGTACCCTAATTTACTATCTTAACGGACTATAAGAACCTCCGATAATTTAATAAAGTATAGTACCTATTAGAACAATAGATATAATAGGCTAGCCTCTTAGCGGAGTTCGATTATAATTTATAGTACTGGCCTAGAAAGTAAGCGGCACGACCTAATATACTATTATAATAAGAGTAAGATATACCGAAGGGAATCTTAGACAAAAGGCTCTTAAATCACTTCTGATCAATATTTACTAAGGTAGCGATTCGACTAAGTAGATCAGTCGAAGAATAGGATAGGCCGTTTGACTTTATAGTAATAATATCTCTCTTTAAAGAATAGAGTCTCTAAGACAAATAGATAAGGGTAAGATCGATAGACCCTATATATTAGAGGGTCTCCTAAGTATTAAAAGATAGAGAACGCTAAATTACGGCCGAAATAGGCGTAAAGACTAGCCTAGCCGAATACGAATTAGATAAGAGAGGGCTATTATACTTTCGGAAAAGGATCTAGATCCCTAATAGCGAGCTATTATAGATAGGGATTATCTAGTGTATTTATAACTCTTATATTACTAGATACCTAAGGCAAGATACTACCTATTTAATACTATCCTGATGGTTCTTCTAGCCAGGAGTAGCTAAAGATATATAATAGTTCCTAAGAAACTATACTATCTATAGAAGGAGTACTACCTAGTATAATACAAAGTATAGACTATTAAAGCCTCTACTAATACTATAGCGAATCTAGGCTAAACTATTAGTAGACTTTATTATAGAACTTCTACCTATAGGCCCCTAGGGAGTAATAAACTACCTAGTAATAATAGACTAGTTAACTAAGAGTATGATCCTAGTGGCTATAAAAGAGATAATATCGGCCAATATAGTAGAAGTATTTTAGATATACTTCTATATATATTATAGGCTCCTACTAGCGATAATAAGTAACCAAAGGCTATAATTTATCGGAGGATTTTAGCAAATCGTCTATAAAAGGCTATCGATATAATACCAATTCTTAATAGTATTCTACCCATAGTCTAATAGAGCGATAGAATAGGTAAACCAAAAAGTAGAAAGAGTTATCCAAGCCTTCTTAGCCTATATATAAGATAATTAGGGATCGCTACTACCAATAGTAGTAATAGTGATTAATAACTATAATATAATATCTACTAGACTATCACTATTCTTCTTCATATATAGCTACTATATAGATCTAATTAGGATAGATAACGCCTAAGACCCTAAGGAAATATAGGAGATACTACCCCTAGAGAGGGCAGACAAAATATTCGTAAATCGCCTCTGAGATACTATAGATTAGGCTCAATCAGTAATCGCAGTAGCCTAAGAGACCTAACAAAATCAGGTAAATTAGTACCGTTAAGCAGTACCGGTTTATAAACTAGGCGATAGAGTATAGTTAAACCTTCGAAACATCTATTTATAGAGACCCTCGAAGAAGCTCGACTAGCTATATACCCAATATATAGTCGAAGAGGTCCTAATACTATATACTATACGACTTAATATACTAACTAGTATCTATCTAGTATTCTATATCAAGCTCATCCGGCCAGCTACAATAGACCTACTTCCTTCCTAAATCGTAGACAATACGTAGCCGCCTCCGATAGAAGTCGACAGCGAGAATAAGTAGGCTATCGAGGAAATTCTACAAGAACGAATAAGACAAATAGGACAGGGATCGCAACGAGAAGTTTTAGTAAAATAGGTAGGTTATACGGAACCCTCGTAGGAACCTATCGAACTAGTTCAAGACTATATAGCACTCGACGTTTTTGAGCAACGAAACGCTACCGAATCGACTATAAACCGCAGTCTCTCCACTAGGATACCGATCCTACGCCTATTAACCGGAGGAGGGGGATATATAACAGGCTAGAGCCCAAGGGTCATCACATATAACACATAACATCAACATCCCGCCCCCGTTTCGACCTCGAAACGCACCCGAGTTTCCTTTCTTCTTTAGGCTTTTTGTACACAGCTCGTGGCCTTGCTAGATTGAATTTAAGTCTTGCATTAGCCCTTCACATCTATCTCCCTAATAGACTTAGTAAACTCTCTAATAATAATAAGACAGATTACACTAGCAAATACAGCTAGCTACTAAAGACACTCTATAGACTGAAGTAGGCGCCACGCGAATAGTATCATCTAGTGTATAATATGCTAGTCTCCGCTAGATTTCGTCGTCTATATATAGATTATAGTATTTTTAGTAAGGATACCCCTACTAGACCGATTTATCTACTACTCTATATAGACAATATCCTACTATTATCGCTAGATCTTAATACTATTATAGAGACTAAACTACTACTAGCTAGCCATTTCGAACTGACCGATGCTAGCCCACTATCTCATTACCTTAGCGTAGATGTTTCTGTCTAGGGGGGTTACTAGTATCTCAACTAGCGCTCCTACTTAAAAAAAGCTCTTAAGCGCTTCGGTTACTAGTCTATACATTCTATTGTTACCCTAGCTAATGAAAAAGAGGTTTTGAAGCCTAACGAAGACAAACTAGCCACTCCTACCAAAGTCAAAGCTTTTTAAGAATATGTTAGCGTACTAGTTTAGCTTATAATAGCTATACGCTTCGATATTATATATCTAATAGTCTCTCTCTCTCAGTTTCTAAAGAACCTCTCACTAACTCACTTTACTACCGCCTAGCGTATCTACCGTTTTTTATCCGGTACGAAGAAGATAAGCTTATATTATAGGCTAGGTCCGATCAAAGATCTAGTACTCAAAGATACTACGTCATAGCTACTTTATAGTTACTACGATATATCATAGAACGGACCCTATAATATAGAGGGACGTAGCACCACTAGCTACGTGTTCTTACTCGCTAGCAGGCCTATTTCGTGCCAATCTAAACGCCAGAAATCAGTTACGCTCAGCTCCACCGAAGCGGAGTATATAGCGTAAGCTACGGCCTACTAGGAACTCAAATAGCTATAGCGTCTATTAACAGAATTGCGTATAGATAACACTCTATTTCGTCGTCCTATAGTTGTTTTCGCTAACAATAAAGGAGCTATCTCCCTTATAGAAAACCCTTCGGATCATAGACGTACTAAGTATATTAATCTGAAATACCACTTTATTCGCTAGGAGATCTCCGACGGATCGGTTACGCTGATGTACATCCCTACCGAAAAACAGGCGGCCAATAGCCTCACTAAACCACTCGGTAGAAACGCATTTCTACGTTTCTTGGCGCAGATAGGCCTCCATCTTACAATTTGATACTGACTGCCATTTTGGCTTCATTTAGGGGCCAAATCCGGCTATAAAACATATGAAAAACACAAAAACATTGCTAACTATCAGTTTTTTGCTTAGATCATCTATCTCATATAGATATGATGCGAGGGGGTGTTAGTGGTGGTCACCTGACGCACCATCTCTCTATGTATCTAGTCTCATGTAGATAGCTCTCATTAATAATCATCTCTCCATCTCCGTCTAGCCCTCACAGCTATAATCTTTAAACTAAAAAATATTTAGCTAAGATCTTTTTCTAAAGAAGCTTTTTACTTTTATTATAGTTATCTAACTTCTATTTTATATCTTTAAATATCCTAAATTTAAGGATTTAGTAGATATTATTTAGCTTATCTAATCTAAGATTAATCTATTTTTTATAAAGACTATCTAATACTATTTAGATATAACTATCTAAAAATAATAAAAAAAGGTCTTAGAAAAGCTTCTAGATAAAAACTAACTTTTAATTATCTTAGACTATTAGATATTACTCTTTAGCTAGATATTTATAATTATTATTAGCTATTTTCTTAAATAAGACCAAGAATACTATAAGATTCTTTTTAGATTTAAGCTTTTCTATAGATTATATACTAAAAGTAACTTAAGTATAACTATCTTTTAGATTCTCTAAAAGTATAGTATTACTAACTAAATATTATTAATTATAACTAATAATATAATAAATAATAATACTATAATAATAAATATCTATAATATAATTTAGTCTTAGGGTCTAAGTAATATTTCTTTTTTTCAGATTCTATATATTACTTATATTATTTAGTTTAGTCTAAACTAGCTATTTAGAAAAATAAAAATAAATCTAATTAATAATAAAATAAAGATAGAATAGTCTAATAAATATACTTATTTATTTTATTTAAAACGCTTAATAAAAAAGATTATAGATATTTTAAATAAGATTTAATCTTTTCTTTTTCTTTTTTTTTAACTTTACTAATCTTCTCTAAAGATTTAAGATCTTACTATTTTTATTAATATAAATCTATAATAGTAGAAGGCTTTTCTAAGTCTTTAAACTAAAATATCTAAGATTACTTCTATCTAAGATATTTATATATACTAGAATTCTATTTTTTTAATACTATATTATACTAAATAACTATAGCTAGTTTTTAATTTATATTATATAATATATTAATATCTTTAGTTTAAGCTTAAAAAAAAAATAATATTAGATTAACTATCTTCTTTTAATTACTAAGCTTTTTTTTAAGTTTATAACTATCTTATTAAAGATTAAAGATATTATTATTTATTAAATCTTTAGTATTTATAATAAACTTTTTAAATATCTTAAGGCCTCCTAAAAATAGCTTAGATATAAGAAGATCCCTTAAAAAAAAGAATATTTATAGTATTTATTATAATATATAATAAGCTCTCTAAGTACTATATAGCTATAAATATAAAAAGATATAGTAATATCTATATAATAGCTACTATCTTAGCTCTATTAAAAAAACTTCGATTTTTTATTATTAAAGATTAGTAAAATTATAATTATATTATATAGTACTAAGAATATTTAGAAAAAAAGTTTAAGTAATATAAATAGTAATTTAATAAAAGAAAAATACTTACTATAGTCTAAATATCTACTAATCCTATTAAGATCTATAATTTAATTAAGATACTAATAGACTTATAGAATACTCTATAGCCTAAAGAGAATCTAAAAAATAATAAATTTATATAATATCTAGCTAAAGATCTATATCTCTAATTATTCTAACTTTTTAATAGCTTTTTTTAAATCCTAATATTAATCTTATATATAGAGCTTAATTATATTTATCTAAGGGTCTTTTAGAAAAAGTATTAATATAAGTTTTTAGTATTTATAAACTTTATTTATAATATTTTTACTATTTTTATTAGTAGTATTAGTATTAAGTATCTTTTTAACTATATCTATAATATCTACTATTACTATTAGAGATAGCTAAAACTAAAGATAATTAGAGAGTTAATACTCTAGATATATTTATTAAAATTTAAGCTTAAATAGACTAAGCTAGACTTTATAAAAAAGTATCTCTCTACTAAAAAAGATATTTTAATTAATTAGGAAAAAAGCTTTATCTAATTAGTAACTAATCTTAAATAGTTTAAATTAATTAGTAATAATAAAAAAAATAATAAAAAAAATAGTAATAAGCTACTTTCTATATATCTTTTAGCCTAAAGTATATAAATAAAATAAAAGCGACCTTAAAATAGTATATCTAAGTCTCTAGATAATAAATCTTAACTCTTAGAAATATAAACCGAAAAGAGTAAGATATAGAGGCGTTTTAGAAGAAAATAGAGGGTACTAAAGATACTAGATAGATTTAAGATTAATTAATTATAGCTAACTTCTTACCTCTAACCTATAATTTCTAATAGCTATTAGAAAATATATTTAAATTTCCCTAAGTTTTAAACTAAAAATCTATTATCTTTCGCTAAACCCTAATAAGAATATACTTTTAAGTCCTTATACCTCTCTATCTTCCGATATAAATAATTATATACTAAATACCTAAAAAATACTAGTAAAACCGTATAATCTATATAGTTATAAGTAGGTCATAAGTCTAGGTATATTTATAATATTTATATAACCGTAAAATAACTATAACTATATTACGGTTAGTACTTTGCTAACTATAACCACCTATAATACGGTTACGGTTAGCACTTTGCTATACTTAACCGCAAATTTGCGGTTACAGTTATAAGATAACTATAGTTTTTGCGGTTAGTGCCGCAGCCTAATAATAAGTCTAGGACTTATCGCTTAATATCTTCTAAGCTTATCGTTTAATAAGTTTTGTCTTATCGCCTAATAAGTTATTATATAATAGGTACTATTCGGTAGTTATAGATAGTATACTTTATAATAGTAAATAGGCGGCTGTTTCTTACGTTACTATATAACTAGACTATCTTACTAGATATACTAGTCTCACTGGTCTCCTTAGTCCGGCTAGCCTCCTCAGTCCTACTAGTTGCCTAGGTCCCACTGATCCCTCTAGTCTAGCTGGCTGTTCCGGCCCTATTAGTTATCCTAGTCCCGCTGGCCCTTTTTATTCCTAGGCGGTGTGTTTGATAGGTTCCTATTGTTCCTTCTGGTGTTTGAGGAGTAGGGTCTTTCTGGAGAGGTCGTAACAGTTCTTTTCCGAAATTATACTAGCGATTTTATTATCTATAACTATAAAGAGATTATAGAACTAAAGAAGTTAGAGTATTATAAGGCTAAGGACTTATTGTTATAAACTGCTAACTGGTCACGGTGAGTAACGTCTGTAAAGGTGATACTTCTCTTAGAATACTATGAGCCTTAAGTATGTCTATAACTGTACTAATGCCTTAGGGGCCTTCTATAGACTCAGGTCTCTAGGGTGCTTATAAGGTGTGCTAATTAGAGCGCCGGTTAAGTTAGTCACTTAGAGATTAAAGATCACTAAGTAAGCTCCTAAGACCGTTAGAGGTTTGTCGCTATATTCGAACTATAAATATACTAAAGGTAGTTCTAAGTAATAATAGGATGATTAATTATAAAGGACTAAATATATATAGTAAAGACTATTCTTTATATATTTAGTCCTTTTTATCGCTAATAAGTCTTATCTTATCGCTACTAAGTCTTACTTATTATTAGTAAGTCCTAGCTTATTACTAATAAGTTATTATATACTATATACTATTTAGTGATTATAGATAGTATACTTTATAATAGTAAATAGGTAGCTATTTCCTATATTACTATATAATTAGACTAGTCTCTTTAGCTCTACTAGTCTTACTAGTCCTCTTAGTCTAGCTAGCCTCTTTTATCCTACTAGTTATCTTAGTCCTACTAATTCTTCTAGTCTAGCTAGTTATTTTAGGTCCTACTAGCTATCTTAGTCTAGCTAGCTTTTTTATTTATTAGGCGATATACTTAATAGGTTACTATTACTTCTACTAGTATTTAAGAAGTAAGGTCCTTCTAGAGAGATTATAATATTACCCTTTTCTTTTTTAGGTTTTTATCCTCGGAAATATAAATAGTATACTTCCCTTAGTAGATACTCTTTTCCTATTATTATATTTTAAGTCTTTTCTAATTATATCGTTAAAGTCGTCGATTTATAAGAACTAACTTAGTATTTATATTAAGAAGGAAGATTATCGATTAGTAGTTCTCTATAACTATTATATTCGACTTAAATAAGTATATATTTATTCTGATTATTCTAATCGCTATACTAACTATATTAAAGATAGTAGTAGTATAAAGTATATAATATCTTATCCTATATATACTAATACTAAGTAGTAGTATTTAGTAAAACTTTAGAAGAAGATTATAGAGGAGTATTATACTACTCTTATAAAAGTAATACACCTTAAATATTAGAAGGTATTACTTTATTCTTATATTAGTGATTTTATTATATATAATTATAAAAAGATTACTAAATTAGAGGATCTTAAGTATTATAAAGCTAAAGAGATTGCTTATATCAAAAAGGAGTATACTATAGCTTTAGCTACTAATTAGAATTATTCTATTTCTAAAAAGAGTATTACTAATTATAGTATATCTTTAGGTTCTTATACTATATTATTATCGGTTAGAGAGAGTAATTAAACTCTTACTACTATATTAGAGGGTCCTATTCTAATATAGATAATTATAATAGCTAATCTATTATCTACTATTTTCTAAGAAAATATTAATTTCGATACTTTTTTTACTTCTATTCTTCCGGAGTCCTTTTTGCCTTATAGTAATACTATTAAACTAGCTAGTAGTAGCCTCTTAAGTAGATAATAGGTTCCTATATATTTTCTAAGATAGGATACTTTTTCTACTTAATTAGGAGTTATTACTAACTATTAGACTATTTATTATCTAGGATAGTTTTAACTTTATATTTATCCTCTATTTCTTTTTTAAGTTCTATATTAGTAGCGATTTTAGTGTTTTTTAGTATAGATTTAAGTAATAAGATATAAAATATTAAATAGATTCTTTTTATACTTTCTAGTAGTTTAAGTTAGTAGTTAATTAGTCCTATTTTCTCTTTAATAGTAAAAGATCCTAATTTTAGATAGTTAAGTTTTATACTTAGTTATTTAGTCTTAATATTTTATTATAAGAGATAGACTTTCTTCTTTTTTTTAGGTTAGGGCTAACTTAATAGTACTAATTATAGTATATTTTTATATATAGGTTTAGAAATTCGATATCTTAAGCTATTTATATATATAACTATCTAATTCCTATAGCTAATAACCTTACTAATTCTACTATAGTTTTTTTATTTCTTAGTTTTTCTATTAACTTTAGATAGTATCTATAGTTAGTAAAAAATAGTATTTCCTTAGTGGTCGAATATATTATATTATTATATATAAATTATATAACTAGTAGTAGTCTTATCTAGTTATTCTACTAGTAGTTTATATAATATCTTAGATACTATTCGATTATTTAGTTAATTTATTTAGTCTATCTATTAGTTTATAGGTAATAGACTATTAAAAGACTATAGTAGATCCTAATTTAATCTATAAAGGATTACTATATATTAGATATAAATAACTTATCTTAGTTAGAGGTAATTTTACTTAGTACTCTATAGTTTATAAAGATATATTAAAGTAAGATATTTACTATTTAGTTTATATTAATATTTTTAGTAGTTAGGATTATATAGGCGTACTTAGTAAGTTAGTTAATAATTACTATAATTATATTATTTTTGTCTAATTTTAGTAGTTTTATAATAAAGTCTATTATAATCTATTTCTATAGTCTTATTAGAGTATTTAAGAGCTATAGTTCTCTATAGGGAAGGTATTATAATAGTTTATCCTATTAATAGGTATTATAATTCCTAATATAACCTCTTACTTTTCTATATATATTTAGGATATAGTAGTTATAAGTAATTTACTCTATCGTTTTTTCGATTCCTATATATCTATATATTAGTAGATTATAATATCTTTTAATAACTTTATTTTATAATAATTATAGTATATAAATTAGTCTATAGATAAAGATAAAGCTATTATTACTTATAGTTCTATTTTAATCTATTTTTAAGATTTTCTATATAGATTTATTTTTAATAGTAGCTTTTTAGACTTTATCTATCTAGTTATTATTTTCTACTTCGCTAGTTACTATAAGTATTTATCGGTTATAGATAATATCTCCTTATTTATTAGTAGTAAGGATAGTAGATACTATTTCCTTAGTTCTAATTTTATAGTTAGGTCTTCTACTAAGTATATTAGTAACTATATTTTCTATTCCTTTATAGTAGATAATCTTAAATTTATATTATATAAAGGTTTCTATCTATCTAGCTTATTATTAAGTAAATTTCTTTATTATAGTAAAAAATATTAGGTTATAGTAGTCTATTTTTACTATAATAGTATATTTTATTTTTTTTAGGTATACTCTCTAGACTTAGAATACTAATACTATAGTAAGTAGTTCTTTATTATAGATATTATAGTTAAATTCTACTAAAATTATTTTTCTAGACTAAAATATAATTAATTATAGTTTCCTATTATTATCCGATTAGGTTAACTATACTCTTAGAGTATAGTCTAATATATTAGTTTTAAGTATAATTAGTTTTTTATAATTAAAGATCCTAAGAATTATTCTTTTTCTATATAGCTCTTTAAGTCTATAAAAGGATTCTTTAGTTTTATTATCTTAGTTAAAGGCTTCTCTTTTCTTAGTAAATTAGTAGAGTCCTATAGTATATATTAAGTAGCTAAGTATTAGTTTCCGATAGTAATTTATAAGTCCTAAAAAGCTTTAGATATCCTTAATATTTCTAGGTATAGACTATTTAATAATACTTCTAACTTTCTTTTTTTCTATCTTTAGTCTATCTAGGCTAATAGTATATTCTAAGAAACTAGTTTCCTAAATATAGAATTTATATTTCTTAAGCTTTAGAGTAACCTTAGCTTCTTTAAGCTTCTATAGTATTTTCTAATTATATTTAATATATTTATCTTTAGTCTTAGAGAATACTAAGATATTATCTAAATAAGTAATAATAAAAATATTAAAATATTCTTCTAATACTATAAAGATAAACTATTAGAAAAATACTAGTATATTAGTAAAGCCGAAAAATATAACTATATACTTAAAGTATCCAAATTTAGTCTTAAATACTATTTTCTATTTATAGCCTTTTTTAATTCTAAGTTAGTTATATATTTCTATAATATTATATTTCGTAAAGTATTTTACTCTTTAGATCTAATCCTAAATCTTATAAATTAAAGATAGTAGATAGTAATCTTTAATAGTAACTAAATTTAATTATTAGTAGTCTATATAAAGTCAAAGACTTCTATCCTTCTTTAGAATAAATAGGATAGAATATCTAGCTAGTAAAATAGATTTTCGAATATATCTTTTCTTTAAGTTTATATTAATATATTTCTTTAATATCTTAGATTCTTTCTATAAGAGTTAGTAAATAGGTTAGAAGATTAGTTCTTTATCTTCTTATAGATTAATCTTATAGTTATATAGGCTATACTCTAGTAGTATACCCTCTTTAAGTAGTATAAATATATCCTAGAACTCCTAATATTCCTTAGAGATCTATATTTCTTTTTTAGTTATATAGAGGTTTACTAGTTTATACTTAATTATAATATATTCTCTTAATTTATTATCTATTATATCTAATTATTACTCTATATTAGTAACTATACTAACTTTTAATTCTTTATATTATACTTTACTTCTAGGCTAAATACTCTTTTTAGGTTCTTCTTTATAAGGGCTTCGATAATTATCTATTTCTCTATAACTAGGTATCTATTTAAGCTTTTTTCCTTTAGTCTAGGTTTTACTAGTCTATTAGTATTTATATCGATTAAAAATAATAAGTCCTTTTTACTAGTTAATAGTAAGATTATATCTTTTTAACTATAGTACTTTTAGTATAATATTATATTATCCTAAACTAGTAATATTAAAGTTAACTATTTTATAGTAGTTTCCTATAACTATTAGTAAGTTCCTAGTTTTATATATAATTCTAAAGTTAAATAGTTCTCTATTAAGTCTAGTTAAAGATAGTAGCTTTTCCTTTAGTTACTATTAGATTATATTCTTCTAATAGTACTATAGGCTTATAAAGTTTCTACTTAATCCTAAGTCGATTATTACTTTTATATTTTTATATATAATATTAATATAGATCTTTATATATATCCTCTATTAGGTTATAGCTAATATAGGTCTAATCTTTTTATTACTATACTATATTCTTATATATTCTTTTTTCTAGTTAGATTAGTTTTCCTAATTTATTAGTTATAGCTCTACTCCTAAGTTTAATTTTCTTTAGTAGTAGACTATATAGTTTTTATTATAGTAACCTAGAACCGCTTATATATTATACTTAGGGTATTATATATAATCTTAATATATATATTAGAGATACTTATATAGATAGGTTAGTTTATTCTAGGTTCGCTTTTTCTAAGTTAACTTATCCTATTAGCCTTTTATCTTATTACTTAAGATTTCCTAGCTATAGCTATTCCTAGGGGGTTTTTAAAGTATTTCTAGGGTTATTTCTAATATTCTTAGGAGTATAGATAGAGTTTCTAGGATCTCTAGTATTCCTAGGATTTCGATTAGTATTCTTAGGATACCTATATTTTACTCCTAGGAATTATCTAATAATTCCTAGGAGTTAATAGTATTCTAAGGACTATATTAGATCTATCTTTAACTCTTTAGTTCTTATAATAGTTTTTTAGTTTCTTTATAGTTAATCTCTAGGAATATTTTATTTTATTTCTTCTATTAGTATAACTTAGTAAGTTAGTCTAAGATTCTTATCTATTCCTAAAGTTTTTCTTCCTATAGAATTATTTTATTATATATATCTAATAGGGTTTCTTAGAGTTAGTCGATCTTACTATTAATATTTTATAGTTAAGACTTTTTCTAACTTAGTATTAATAGCTTACTACTATCTACAATTATAGGTCTTTCTTAGTCCTACTCCTATATTATATAGAGCTACTAAGGCTTTTCTAGTTTATATATACTAGTTATATTATATATACTCTTTTATTCTTAGATTATACTAAGCTATTATAGTTTCTCCTATCGCTTACTCTAATAGTCTTTTATTTAGTATTCTAGTTTTTTATAGTTAAAATATAGATTATTATTCTTTTATTATTTCTATTTCTTAGTAAGTATTCTTACTATATTAAGCTCTATTAGTTATAGTCTATATAGATTACTATACTATTCTCTAGATTATTATTACTTATTTTTTTAGCGGCGGAATCCTAGTAAATAGCTTTATCTATCTCTCCTAGCTTTTTATTACTAAAGCTTTTATTTATAGATATAGTTATCGAACTTAACTATAATATTAATTATCTTAGCTAGTATCTATAGCTAGTCGATTCTTATAAGTTTATCTTTAACTTCTTCTTTAAGTCCTTACTTAAAGATCTAAATATATATATCTTTATTAAAGTTAAGATATAAAATAATTTATTAAAACTTAGTAGTATAGATACTAGTAGATCTAGTCTATCTAAGATAATCTAGATATCTTTCTACTATCTAGGTAGTATTAATATCGCTAAATATCGATTTAAGCTTCTTCTTAAAGGTAGTATATAATATAAAGATCTTTTTAGTAGTATCTCCTTAGTTTTTTATATATTTCTTATTAAACTCTTAAATAAATAGTTCGAACTAGATAAAGGCTTATCCTTATAGGTAGATAGAGATATAGATAACTTTATTATATTCTTTAATATAGTAGATTATATAAAGCTATATATCTATCTAGGTAAGGAAGCTTCGAAGCTTAGTTTAGGTTCTATCGAAGAATTTAGGTTTTAGAAGTTTTATACTCTAGGTTATCTTCTTATTAGCGCTAATAAGCTACTCTTAGAGTTAGGATACTATCTCTATAAGTTTAGTATTAGTTAGTAGTAGAGGTACCTATTAGCTAGAGCCTTATAAAATATTACTAGTATTATCGCTAGATACTATAACGATAATATCTTTATAGTTCGAATAATAGGATAATTAATATATTATAAACTACTAACTAGTTATAGTAAGTAATATCTATAAAGATAATACTTCTCTTAGAATACTATAAGCCTTAAGTATATCTATAACTATACTAATACCTTAGGGGCCTTCTATAGACTTAGGTCTCTAGGGTACTTATAAGGTATGCTAATTAGAGCACTAGTTAAGTTAGTTACTTAGAGATTAAAGATTACTAAGTAAGCTCCTAAGACCGTTAGAGGTTTATCGCTATATTCGAACTATAAATATACCAAAGATAGTTCTAAGTAATAATAGGATAATTGATTATAAAGGACTAAATATATATAGTAAAGACTATTCCTTATATATTTAGTCCCTCTTATCGCTAATAAGTCTTATCTTATCGCTACTAAGTCCCGCTTATCGTTAGTAAGTCCTAGCTTATCGCTAATAAGTCATTATATACTAGTAATATACCGTTCGGTAGTTATAGGTAGTATACTTTATAACGGTAAATAGGCGGCCGTTTCCTATGTTACTATATGACTAGACTGGTCTCTCTGGCCCTACTAGTCTCGCTGGTCCTCTTGGTCCGGCTGGCCTCTTTTGTCCCGCTGGTCGCCCTAGTCCCGCCGATCCCTCTAGTCTAGCTGGTTGTTTTAGGTCCCGCTAGCTATCTCAGTCCAGCTGGCTTCCTTGTTTGTTAGGCGGTGTACTTGATAGGTTACCGTTGCTTCTGCTGGTGTTTAAGGAGTGGGGTCCTTCTGGAGAGGTCATAACACTTATCTTATTTTAAAAAGGTGTATACTATAGTATTAGCTACTAAGTAGAATTATCTAGTTTATAAGACTAATAGTCTTATTAGTAAAAAGAGTATTATTAATTATAGTATATATTTAAATCTTTATACTACTTTATTAGCTAGAGAAGGTAATTAAGCTTTTACTACTATATTAGAGAATCCTACTTTAATATAGATTCTTATATTTACTAATCTAATATCTAATATTTTCTAAAATAGTCTAGATATCTCTTATATAACTCTATAAAGTCTCTGTTATCTAACGTAACCCGTAAGTGAGCTAGGTATGTAAGCGAGCTGGACACCCCACCAATGTCTATAGTTTTAAACCAATTTTATTCAACCAAAACGCTATTTAAATACAAAAAAAAAGCTATTCAGTGCGTTTTTTACACTATGTCCGCTTATACCCCACTTCAAAACAGTTAGTGTATCGCAGGGGCGCGCGATCAGGTAGTGATTACGTCGTTTCTAGCTGCTCCGCTGGCTGCTCCGCTAGCTATTTTTTCTATTTTTTTTTCAACCGATACTAGCTGGTTTAATTCGCTAGCTATATATCCGTCTCTATAAGCTAGCTACTGTATAGACTTAGCTCGCTTTATCGTTTGCTTAGCGTTTGTAGCGTGTAATAGCTTATTTTGGCTAGCTAGAAAAGTAGTATTATATATAGCTATCTCGCAACCCTTCACAATTTGGTCTAGCGCCTTACTAAGTAGGGCTAGTAGGGCTTACTAAGTGTCACCGAAGTAACGCTTTTATAGATAATGCTTATTTACCTAGCTACTTAGGGTTTTATAGGGTTTTCATCGAAAAATCACTATTACTACTAAGGGGGGGGGTCGGCGTTTTGAGATAGATATTGAGGTTTTAGATGACCCGATTTGGTTTAAATAGTACTAGACCAGTAGCTACAAAGCTATTTATAATTGTCTCCGATTTATAGTAAGTAGTATATATAGTAGGGAATTTAGCTAAGAAATCTAGCTTAGTAATATAGTTGACCCTAGTATATAACGTAGTCGGTAAGCGAGTCGGACATGTAAGCGAGCCGGACACCCCAAAACACTATACTTAAGGCGATATTTTAGATGTCTATATCTTAACACTTCTTACAGATTTTTAATCAAATTATTTATATTACTTTTCTGGTGGCGTTTGAAGTAACTTAACAAATTTTCAGACAGTTTAGTACATATATGTAGAAGATATATATATTTGAATTGATTTAGTCAAAAATACAGTCTATTTTATAGTAATTCTAACAAAATCGGTTTAAATTATTCTAGGGTCTAGGAACCTTCTCTGTATACCTTTGAAATACTATATAATCAATTTAAGTAAGTAATACTTGATTGTGGTTGAGTTAATAAGTTCTAAAATATCGTCTTAAGTATGGTGTTTTGGGGTGTCCGGCTCGCTTACATATCCGACTCGCTTACCGACTACGTTATATACCCCTCGATCAATTTGCTATATTTATACTTTAAAATACTAAAACACCCTATATCTAGTGGTTATAGTAGATAAGATAAATACGCTAGTATATAAAGAGATATAATATCGTTTTATATATAGATTTAATCGAATTTAGGGGTAAGATAGCTACTATAGCCATCTAGTACTAGTAAGTGATATCGACTATATAATCGTAATATAGTAGCTAGAATAAACTATCGAAGTAGCTAATTTACCCCTATTTTATCGCTAGTCTAGCTATTCTAGCTAATATCGATACCCTAACTAGAGGGGAGATTATCTAGCTAGCTAGAGATATAGCGCTTAGCTTTAAAGATAATATATAGCGGAGATATATATCTAGACATACTAATATATTCGATACTAGTAACCTACTTACGATTACTAGGTTATAGTAGCTTAGCGTATCTAATAGTTAGCGTAAGTAACTACTCTAGTAGCTACTATTATCCCTATAGTAAACCCTATCTTATCGAAGTTATATATATCGTTAGTAACGATACTATACTTCGTAATTATATCGGAAACTAAGGTAAACTACTACTAAATTTAGTTTATATCTTCGTTTTACGTATATTAGTAATTATAGCGACGTAAGAGATATATTTTTATCTCTAGTATACACTAGATAAGATTATATACCTATTTTTAGCCGACGGTTTAGGGAGGGTCTTCGCCCCGCTCTACGAGTAGCAAATTAGCTATATCTCATATATAAGACTACTGGGGTAGGGCACCTCTTATATCTATAGAAACTACCTATTTAATAAGCGATTGCTCTTCGATTTGGGTCAATTTATAGCTATTCGCCTTTATAGTAGCGCGATTAGTGACACCGGTAAGACGGGAAGCAAACGTTGAATATAGGATACTAAACTGGCGCGCTGCCTTGCGAATTGAAGGAATTCGCTTAGTCTGAATAGCTTCAATAGCTAATAAGACCCTCCCCTCCTGTTTAGCATTTTTTTAGCGATTTTGGGAGCGATTTGGTGGTATTGTAGGGGTTTGAAATGATGGGGTTGAGATCGGGGAGTGGTTTTTGTGGGGCGTCCAGCTCGCTTACGGGTTACGTTATTAGTAGTACTATTAAATTAGCTAAGGGTAATCTACTAAATTGTTAATAGGTTCCTAAGTATTTTCTAAGATATTATATCTTTTCTATTTTATAAAGTAGTAGGAATTCCTATTAATCTATTTATATTCTAGGATTTCTTTAATTTTATATTTATCTTTAGTTTCTTTCTTAATTTCTATATTAGTAGTAAGTTTGGTATTTCGGTATAGGTTTAAATAATAAAATATAAAAGGTTAGGTATATTTATTATATACTATTAGATAGCTTTAAGTAAAAATTAACTAAGAATCGTATACTAAGTAGATCCCTGCTTTTCAAATATATTATAGTTAAGTACTTTAGTAAATATATCTATAATATTATTAGCTAACGTAATTACTTTTAGAGTAATCTGTTATTTCTCGATAGTATTATATATAAAGTAGTATCGAATATTAATCTATTATATTATCGGATTATGTCGGAAATTTATAATATTAGTACTAGTATTATTACTATTATTAAAGACTATAAATCCGACTACTAGTATAGAGCTTCTTATAGAGACTATTTTAGATAAATCTAATATATTTTGTAAAGCGCTTTTCCTAGAGCCCCTAGAGCTAGATCTCTCCGATATCGATAAGTATATATCTAGATAACTAGTTAGGTTTTCTATATATTAAAACGTATAAAATTTATAATACTGTCTTAGCTACCCTAGCTAGTAAAGTACCTAGTAAAAAAGGTATTCCTAGCTAATTCTAGTATATTACTAGTAGTATTCTAGTAGTTCCAGGGATACTCTATAAGCTATTTAATACCTTTATTGGAAATAGATTTATTCCGCTTTAGCTATAACGTTTAATTATAGTATTCCTATATGAGGTAGGTAATAGAGACCACTAAGTACTAAAGTCCTTGAGGCTAGTAGCTCTCTTAGAAACCCTTAGTAAATTCCTTACATCAGGAATTATAACTAGGATTTTATTTACTATCGAGAAATATAGATTACTCTTAAAGATATATGTTAGTAGATGATAGGGTATTTCTACTAACTATACTATCTAAATTATACTAGATCGAATCTATATAAATTAGGGTAAGAATATACTAGTAATATCCCTTCTACTACTTAATATCTTAGGGTATATAATAATATATTTTATACCTATTTACTATATAATCTAAAGAAATAATAGCTTCGTATCTTAGTTCTATAGATCTAGGCGTTTCTCTCTAGCTAAAGTACCTATATTATGATACTAGAGGGCGTCTCTTACCTAATCCCTATACTAACTAATATCCCTTAAGGCTCTCCTCTATCCCTAATTCTCTACCTATTATATAACGCCGATCTTATCGAAGATTATAGCCGGATTAATAGTAGAGTAATATCGAATAGATAGGTAGATAATATTAGTCTTATAGTCTTAGGAGCTAAAGAGAAGTATACAATTGAAAGCTACAAGGAGTATATCGGATCGCTATATAATAGGCTAAAAGATATATATCTATCTTCGATATTAAAAAGTACTTATTAGTTTACTTTGTCTATCTAGAACTAGCTAAACTAAGATATATACCTCTAAATCTCCCTAATCTAGTAGTAAGCCAGGACGGTACTAGTAGTATCAGTATCCCTACCACCCAATCGGTAGAGAGATACCTTAGTTTTTACCTAGATCCAGAGCTCTATTTATCTATTACCGGTAGTAAGCAGCCCTTAAAGTATCTAAATCCCTCAAAGCACTCCGCTCCCTTACTAGCTTAACGTAGGGGCACTCTCTATTATCTACATATCGAATTTCTTTTCCTAAAAAAGGAAGAAAGAAAAGAATGGAAAAGAAGAAACCAACATGCAAAGGAAACTATTACACTATCTTCGCCACTATCCGAGTTCAAAGGACCTCGATAAACCCCGGCCTTGAACCTGAAAATGAAATATTTCATACAAGCAAAGCAATCAGTGTCATCAATGAACTCCCCTTCCTCAATCGGCGGCTTTTATAATACATGCATGCATACTCACGCATAAACCTTCTCTGTCATGAGTGAAGTGATTCCTTCGGATGAAAAAGTCGCATGTCCAATACCGTCCATGCAATCTGCAGGGTCTTCGACAACTCCCCATCCAAGCTTCTCGAAAGGCAGATGGGGATCGAAGTCACTCATCAAGGTTTTATTTCCATGAAACCGAGTCGGCTGGCATGCAGCGGCAATGCTGGCACTACAGCATCCAGATAGAGGAATGTTTTTGGGGTATCGCCTGGTCCAAGCAATTGCTATAAGAGTGACAAAAACTGCACTCGCAATGCATACCGATAAAAGCGCTGCGAACCGCGAAACATAAGTATCATTCTCGGTGCTGACATTGTAGCCACCCTCGGGCGTTATTTGATAGATACCAATTTGATTGAAGAAGATCATCTGCGAGACGAGCCAGTGAAGAACGGTGATAGTCACTATTGATGGAATTGCCCACTTGTATGGAACCGAGAGAAAGTATTTTGATCGCTGCGAGGTTCCCGGCGTAGGCGACGACACGCGGAGACCCTTTCTTGGAGTGGAGTTGGCTGCATAGGTGCACCACTCGGCCATGGCCAGCATCGCCGTCATCATATTGTTGAGTACAAGATAGACGTAAGACACCGCCACTTGCGGTAGGTTGGTGATGGCGAAGTTGCGTAGCACGCTCATCTTGCTCGTGTTGAGTTTGCCGTTATGTGGTTTGCCAATACCGTTGGCCGCGGCCACAGACCAAATCGTCAGTAGCCCATGCAGTGGCAAGAGGACCTCCCGCTGATGCAATAATGCCGGCGGCGATAAAAGTGAAAAGTAATCCTTGCCAAATGCTGATCGCCTTCCGCCAACGATATCTTCCCCCGGTCCAGACATCACCGGTGCCGGGTGGCCGAGGATACCACTCTTCACGGGACCCACTCTGCCACCTGTCGTAGTCTTCCTTTGAAGCTAAGCAGCGATTGCGTGTGTGGACATCGGGTTTCGTGAGGAACGATTGAATTGCATCGCCTGTTGTGCAGAGAGGCGGGTTTTCCTTCGTAATCCCGAGGGCACAGACGAAGGACGCAATCTTAATCACGTTGCAGATCAATCACAATAATTAAAAAATGTGGGAACAATTTGCACCTTGCATTTCTCATCGGCTTCCCTTGAAAGGCAATAGCGGACGGGATATTTTGTCTCCCATGAAGGAGGCAGAGAAGACAATGATGTACCCGGCGTCCAATTATCGTAGTTGAAATGGTCCGAGAGACATTGCTGTCCAATGCTGTAAGAACGAATATCGCATATCCACCCATACAGGGCCTCCAACGGATAATAATCCTGAGTCGAATGTTTACTGACAAAGATACTTCCGACCGACGAGGTTGATTCATTAGCGGCGGAGGTGGAATTGTCGACGATAAGTAACACATGTTGTCGATCCGAGAGGAAGTCTGTATGATACTTCTCGATGCACTCGCGCACTTCCAATCGTCTGAGCTTGGAACGCATGGCTTCGGCTTGGAGGGAATAAAGTATAGCATCGGCAGATTCGCTGGGCGACCGCAGGGTCCAGTTACCCCCGCGAGCAAAATTCTCCGTGGCGACGATGGCAAGATAATCATAAGATGCCTGGGTTTCAAAAACGGTCGAGTTCCAGATCATGTGGAGTGGAAAAGAGCTCACGCGCAGAATCAGCCATAAAGCGGATCTCGACTTGGACACAAACCGAAGGTTTCGAATCGTCGGAGTCCCGATGCTGAGCCAATAGTTTTTGCTGTGAGCAGCATCCACTTCCTTCCTGGTCGGCGAGCCCAAACACTGCATACTGAAGTTGCTATAGGCGAGGAGCACCGTGCTCAGCACGTTGATCACGATGTGGGCGCCAATGGTGGTGGACTTTGCCGTCTTGCAGTTTCCTACATGGAAAGTGATACTGTAGTCGACGGACTCATATTTGCCGTACATCACGGCCAGGGTAATGACATTAATGAGGAATATCAATGACCCCGCTAGAGCCCCGCTTGCGACAGTAAATCTCCATGCCTCGAGTGCTTTGGATTTCATGGTCGGTGTTGCTTTCGCGCTTGACTCATGCATGGTTTCGGCATCGTCCCGAGACATGAGCGGGATCTCAGCGGTAGACATGATGAACCGGGCGTTCACTAGGGTTCTGAGAGACTGGTTGTCTCGACGAAATATCGGCTGCCATCAATCAAAGGCAGGTAACATCTTCCAGCCGAGTGGAAAGCCCGACTGGAAACTTTTGGGAGTATATGTAACTTCCGTGCCGGCAGGGGCTGCTAAAAATGGCACTTTGAAGAGTCGAATTCAGCCTCAAGTCCGCCTCGCGCATAGACCGCACTGACCTCCGTCCCGCTGTCGAGGCCCAGAGCGGGCACCCATGAGTGGGGTATTTGCATTCAAAGAGAAATAGGAGATAGGAGATAGAGATGAATAAATTAGGAGAAAAGAGAGATACGAAGAAAGGAGAAGCAATAGATATAGTGGTGGAAGTACATGGGGATGCCCCCTGGGTGTTCACACGTACGCATACGTGGTGGATGAGTTCAGTGTATGATGATAAAATCAAATCTCCGATATAACTCCGTCCACATACAAAATGGTATAGTAGAGGTAGGAAATAGAAATGTACTCCGTAAAGATAAACAAATTCTCGCGCTAATCCATTTTCAACCTCTTATCTTATCGGGCTGAGTCAGCGACCAAAATCTTTTTGCTCTTCTGTCCGATAAGTCTTTGCTCCACTCGATCGACTTCTCGCTCGTCTCGTACAAAATGGGTGTCCAGAAAAAATCGCGCAAGTTCGCCCAGGCGAAGCGCGCCATCTCGTTGCGCGATAATCGATTGTGAGTCCGGGAATCCCGGTGAAGAAATGATGTCCCGGTCTGACTGGGCCCTAGGAAAGAGAACCAACAAAAAGCACAGCCCAAGAAGGATGACTTGGTTCGAGAAGCGTTCGTGATCCTCATCTCCTCACAAGCTTGGTTACTGACCAACTCTCCAGACCGCAGGCACCCTCGTCCCTCTTCTTCCAGTACAACACCGCTCTCACCCCTCCGTACTCGGTGCTGGTCGACACCAACTTCATCTCCCACACCATTCAACATAAACTCGACATCATTCCGACCATGATGGACTGTCTGTATGCCAAATGCACCCCCGTCATTACCGACTGCGTGCTTGCCGAGCTGGAAAAGCTCGGTCAGAAGTACCGTCTTGCGTTGCGCGTTGCCAAAGACCCTCGCTTTGAGAGAATCAAGTGCGACCATAAAGGCACCTATGCCGATGATTGTATTGTGGACCGCATTATCAAACACCGTATCTACATTGCAGCCACGAACGATCGCGATCTCAAGAGACGCATCCGGTAGGTTGCCCGACCCTGAGCTGAACGTTTTCATTCTGACGTCCCAAATCAGTAAAATCCCTGGTGCCCCCATCATGAGCGTTGCCCGAGGGAAGTACGTCATCGAGCGGCTTCCTGACGCCCCAGAAAAATGAAATCTGCTCGCTTCTCGTGTCTGCGGGCCGGCGCGAGTTACCATACAGTGCCATCTATATATGCCTACTGATTGGCTGCCATCAATGGTTCAATTTCGACACTGCTTGCTAGTCCTACTCTGGCGCCGGATTGTTGGGTCCGTGTGACGATTGAATCTCGGGTATAGAACACCGTGAACGTTCATGACCAAGAGAGGCCAACATATTCGTGCCCTGAGTCGATCTTGTCTGATGCGCGACCGGGCAATGGCAGGCGGCACTCTCCCTCTGGCCCGATCCGGGTTACTAGGAAGGACACATCCAGGGATGTTGAACTGGCAAAGACGAGGGCGGGGTCTGACATGAGCTAGACTTTACAAGTGGCACAGCAAGCACAAGCCCGGAAGCTCTACTGCGGATTTGATCGTTAGACAGGCCATTCTACGGGCATATCTCCATTACTCCAATTCGATACCCACAATATGTCGCGTTCTGACTAGTACCATCTTGCCCCTTCTCCAATCCCAAAATGTGCTGTAGAATCCTCAATTGTATGCCCGAAACAGTTTTTGAACTGATTGCCGAGCCAACTCTTCCGAGAAAGCCCGAGTCATGGCATGGCGGGAGCCAACGAGAATATATAAAGGAGGTAGCTCAGCGAGAGTCGATAGTCGCAGCGCAGAGGTATCGATGTCGGTCGTGATCAAGACGAGCTGCCAAAGAACCCGGAGTGAATACAAGACGGCTTGGATTTGGGCCATGAGATGGATATCCGCCCACTCGGTCGTTTTGCCCATAAAACCACACCAGAGAAACCGTTGTAATTGAACGGCACTCGGGTTTGTTGTATTGCTCGAGTTGTCACGATAGATTTCCGACAGAGCGAACAAAATCCAGAAACTTGGCTGGACGTCGGTCTCGAAGACCAATTGTGCCTGGTCCAGCCGGTTCCGAAGGGTCGTCATATCAGAGCTGATCGTCGTTGCACCCGCTAACGTGATATGTTCAGCAACGATTCTTCCACCTCGGCGGACAAACTCATTGACCACTGGAAGTCGACGGGCAGCTAACTGGGAAAGACCGAGCAGAGAGTAGGCAAGGGCCCGAAGTGCTCGGCCTTGTTCCCAGGCACACCGTCTTGAAGGATCTTCATGGAGTATCCCAAGATACATGTGTGGCGCTTCGGCATCGCAATACAGATCTGGCCGCTGGTATTGCCAGACCAACTCGGACACCCGTGGGTCCAAGGACTGATGGTTAGCGGAAATTCCGAGTTCAGGGGTGGGGTGCTGGTATTCCTCAAGGAACGTGTCATAGCTTATTGATATTTCCCCTGCCCCCAGTCCCTCCTTGGTCCGACGCAGAAGCTCGGGAACTCCGAGGCGGGGATTTTGCTTCAAGTTGTACGCAAATAGCTGTATATTCTCGATTCCCAGTTGCCGGCAGATCTGTTTAGGATGAAGTCGTAAGCCCCTTATCTCAGAATCGATGAGATTCTCGGGGTCATCCAATAATTGCATCGAGTTGAGCATTATAACTGCACCATGCGGGCCAAGGTCGTGAACAACCAAATCGGAATCATCGGTGAGCACTGCAGAGCCAGTGAGCCTGGACACCCGGGCACATTCGAGATCCGCCTCCCCCTGAGTCATGGTTGTCATTGCTGCCCACGGAAACTCGCTTGTCCCCGTGAGGAAACGTGCATTCTGCTGGAAATCCCGCAGGATTCGCTCGTGATTCCATCGGTGCTGGAGATCCTCAAACACCGCAGAAACCATGAAGATATTCTCAGGCATATTTCTCCACCTGGCGGGCAGGTGCCGACTTTGCCATAATTGCGCCGGCTGGATCACCGTCTCTGTGCGGTATTCACTCTGTGAGGAGAAGTGGCTTCTGCGACGACATAACTCCAGGCGTTGTCTAGATTTTTCAATTCGGGCCAATCGAATGTCCCTTTTGACCATGGGCAACGCCCCATCGAAGCAGATGTTGGTACTGCGGGAATTGGTTAGAAGGGGACAACGAAAGAGACTTGGAGGACTTGGGAATTACATTTCAACCCCCCGTTGGCCCAGTCCCAAAAGAAAAGACACAAATCCACGACTGACCTCGTCGCACGTTGGTTGAATGTCCAAGACATCAATGGAGGTATCAGTCCACGCGAGAAGACGGTAATAGACATGGTATACCAGGCTTGGACCATCGATCACGATGGACCGTATGCGAGGAAGCCCATCTGCCTTACCATGGCCCAGTTTAACAGTATCGGCATACGGGAGCAGATGCTTGGTGAGGTATGTTATGCCCATGTCCCAACCACGTCGACTTCGAGTCCAATCGAGAGAAATACTTGGCTTTTTTCCCGTCTCCCATTCGTTATTAGTCAGACCCGGAAAGGCGGAGAGCAAAGTATCCCTGCGTTACCTACCCACTTGATGTGATTTTTGTTTTATTGAAAGATCAATATCAGTGCTCCTATAAGTGATATCTCAAAATACGGATTGGAATATAGATCGCAAAAACTATTTGTACAGAGAAGTACATGCTGGGGGGGGGGGGGGGGGGGGGTTAATTCTACCGGGGTTGAATCCATCGATGTAAGTTCATTAAGAGGCCATGATGTACAGATGATCTAGAAATTGCAAGCAAGTACAACATCCTAGACTGGGGACATGGTTGCCACTATGTTCATGAAGAATCCCTTTTACCGCGCTGACCTCAGGAATCCCGCCACACCGCGACAGTATCCAACCAATCCTGCCAGCCGTTGTGCTTCTTGTTGTTGTTCGGAGGACCAAGAGGCCAGTGCCTCGCGAAGCAATCGATACTCAGCCTCCTGCCGATGTGGGCATAAGCTCACGGTGTCGGCATGGATCTTCAAGAACACTGCCATCCACGCATTGACCAGCTCAAAGTCCCTCTTCATACGCAGTCGCGTCGTGAGCGCAGTGACGAAAGTGGCCAGTTCAGAGAACGCGTTGCGCACTCGAGGATCGAGAGAGCGGATTTCAAGGTCAGCCTGAGCCGGTGACAGAGACTTGAGATGCTCGACCAGAGCATCGAAGCGTCCTGATACATGGCCGTCTTTCAAAAATTCAGTGATGGGAGAAGCAGAGGAGCTCGCGCCTCCCGTCGGTCTCTTGGAAACACGAGAACGCTCAGCGTCGGCGCGTTGCGTGAGAAAATTGAATTCAGCAGTTTCAGCGGCAGCAGCACTGCTGTTGATCGACTGGGAGTCTTTCCCGCCGAGAAGAGACGGGAGGAAGAAAGGGGCTTTCTCTGGGGCCTTGGGGGCTTCCTTGGGCCGATTGCGCTCCTATGGGTAAATGTCAGCGGGATGAAACGACAGAAAATGGAAATGAGTGCAAGGACGGCATACCCTGATGGCGTCGAGATGTAGCAATGCTTGCCATCGACTTTTAGGGACAAGACTGAGTGTGACCATGTCTTGCTGCAGCTGATCGGTTGCCAGCACTGGCCCTTCCGTCTCATCAATTTCTGACACATCCACAAATGCCGCTTCCACGAGACCGGCGCCGCTCTCGCCTGAGCTGGTCGGCACGCCAGCATCCTCAATAGCGTCTTCCTCGAGATTCTTGGTAGAGATCGGCATGAACAAACTGCGATTGCTCCAGAGACTGATTCCAATACTTCCAGCGTGAGCCGTGGCGAGGAATTCGCCGGTGGATGACATGGCTAGCGAGATGCAGGTGCTGGATACCCGGAAAATATCGATGAGATGACCAGTGGGCAGGTCCCACACTCGCAGCACAGAATCCATAGAAGCCGCAATGATCCAGCGGCCATCGTTCGAGAAAATGAAATCATTGACTTGCCCAACACACCCCCAAAACTCGCGGACTAGTTTGCGAGTCTCGAGATCAATCACACGGATGGAAAGGTCATCGCAACTAAAGGCAACAAGCTCGCTAGTTTTGCTGTAGCGTAGCCCGGTGACGGCGGCCATGGGGTTCCAGTCCAACTCATCGATCAACGAGCCAGAGAGCAGGTCCCAGAACTATAGCGAAAAACGCAGACAAGTTAGACAATGTAGAACTACGCTGCGTGAAATAAAGCTTACCTTGACTTTACCATCCAAGCTACAGCTGATCACGGTGCGGTTGAGATTATCGATCATCAGACCGGTGACCGCTTTGGTGTGTCGTGCATCCTCGGGCGAAACGTTCGAAGACTGTGAGCTGCGGGACTTGGCAAGACGAGACTTTGGAAGCCGAGATGGAAAGCTCTGTCGATGCAATCCCGACTGGAGGTTGAACAGGTCAACAGAGCCGCCAGCAGACCCGACAACTGCAAAAGTTCCGCATTGAGATACGGCCACACTCTGTCCCCCAATGATCAGCAGGGCTCCCGTTGATGAGCTCGTAACGAAGACGTACCTTGACTTCGGTGTTATCACTAGTGGCAAATACCCATCGTCCCGCCTTCTTCTTTCCCCAGAACCAGGTCCTGGCATACTTGTCACCCCGGTGGCCAGTGACGACACTTTCCCACCCAGTCGCATTGGAGGTGTCAGCACTGGCTGACTTCGGGTTGGACCAGATTGGCCCTGAGGTCGCGACACCCATACCCGCGTCTCGATTCAATGAGCATGCCATGCATGTCACTTCAGGTGCTCTGAGTTCCAGCGCAGAAAGCTGATCCGACGCGCCGATTTTCTTGGCCTTGCGCTGCACGCTCCCTTGTGAAATCTCAGAGTTCTGGCTGTCTTTGCGTAGACTGAGGCCCCAGAGGCTGCAATCTTTGCTTGCAGAAAGAAGCCACTTCCCACCCGATTCAGACCCATCCGAAGACGCAGGGAGGAAATCAAGGGCAGTGACTGCTGCCGAATGACCACCTCGGGAGTGTAGGGGTCGAGGGGTTGGCGAAAATGGGGTTGCATCGAAAATCCATGTTTTCAGAGCGTTATCATCTCCCGATGACACTAGAACTGGCTGTCCATCGAGAAATTGGATTCCATTCACGCCCATGCCCGTTTCTCCATTTGAAATTTGATGAGCACCGCGGAGGATGCCGGCCACCCGGCCTCCATCATTCAGATCCCACATGGTGATATCGCCACTTCCACTTGACGCCGTCGCCATAACACCTGCTTTTCGGCCATCGTGACCAGCACCTAGCCCGTCGGTGCGAAAGGCAATCGACGTCACTGGCAGGGCCTGAGCAGAAGCGGCTCTCAAAGACAAAACCAATTGCCCAGACATAATGTTCTGGATCGACAAGGCCCCGCTTTTGTGCGCAATGACCATCAGCGATAGCGCAGGTGTCGGCTCCACCGCGGTGACGGGCCCAGCGCCCGAGGAGGGCGGAGGTAGCGAGTGAAGAAGTTTGCCGCTACGAAGATTCCAGATATCGACCGCACCGTCGACGCGCCCAACAAAGATCTTGTTGAGGTAGGTGGGCATGTTGCACATCACCCCCGTGTAGGTTTGGTTTCCCGATGTACCAGGGTTTGACCGAGGACGCAAACTGGTATAATGCTCGTAGCTTCCTGTTTTCCATACTTCGAGTCCGCCAGCCCAGCAGCCAATGATCCATGAACCGAACACCAGCAACCGTTCGATGGGGCCATCAAGCCCTGGGCTCTCAAGGGACGCAACTCGTTTCCCACGTTTGAACACCCAAATCCCCCCCGCCGAGCGAGGCCGGAGATGGCCCCAGGCCGCGAAAACCTTGTCTTGCCATGAATAAGTTGCGGTGATGAACTCTGGGGTCTGCGGTCGACTCAGGAAGATGAGATTCAGGCCTCGACGCAGATCATAGGTTTGCAGCGAATGCCCCACCGAGGTTGTGAGTTGGAAAGTCGACTTTCCTAAGCGCACACTGGTGAAAGGAACGGGCGTTGGTGACACAAGTCCTAATGTCTGAAGGGAAACTTGTGAGTGATGAGAGCCTCGGTCGAGATCCAACCTAACTTACGCGAAACGGCGCGAAGATCTTCGCACCCTTTTGGGGGCGTGCTTGAATCTTCCCTTCCGATGCTTTCTTCTGCCTCTTTGCCAATGGCAAATCGAATGTATCGCTGGCTAGGGCCGGCATGTTGCGTGGTGGTAGGTGACAAGGCGATGGTCCACGGTGGTTGGAACAAAGAAGTCGGAGAAACGATAAACAACAGAAGAGTTGCTGAAGCCGCTTGTTTTCGCTCGACAGAATTACCTGTCAATTGAGCCAGAAAAAAAAACAACCAAGCGGCCTCCTGTCCGAACCTAGAAGAACATGAAGCTTGTCGAGGTTTTTTTTTTCTTCGCTCGATTCTGCCTGGTTCATGTAGACCGCCTTCCCGACCGCACAACAATGATCTATACACATCGTCCGACTATGAAATCGATTTTGCTTGGTCTTTCTTCCTTCTGTTGGCCTTGCTATAATATTGAGAATTTTGGTCTTGTTCTTATAGAGACTTCAGAGCTCATGGCAAAAGGTGGCTATCGCGATCTTTTCACGGATCACTGTTTGATGCCTCATGCATGAGACTGCTTGGATACATAGCTCAGTGTCTGGGGGCAAGCGAAAAGGGGAATATGACACTCGAATGCCAAATTACAGCAGTGACATACATAGATCGTGGGTCTTCTTCATATGAGAAAACAAAGCTCCCAGCTCGGTATCAATGTGGGGAGCACCGCTCGCCCAATGCGGAATGGGCTTCGTTCGGGCCGGCATGTGACGAATTTGGCTTCAACGCTTTCTCTGACAACCAGCCTCCCGGAACGCGTTTCAACCGAGCCATGTGTTCCTGCATCTGCATGTCCTCACCTATACGTGGTTAATTGCTTTGTTCTGGAGCTATCCGATTGCAGATCCCCGCCCCACCTCGGTCCTTCCCATCCCATCCCACCGCAACTCTTTCTCCCCTCCAACTCTCCCCTTTCGCGTTCGCGGTGTGTGACATGGATCCCGACAATGGCACAGGTGGTGTGCCTGCCGAGACAGGCTCCTCGAAGAGTATTCTTGACCACATCCTCGGCTCATCGTCGGCTCTGTCGGAGTTGGATCAGAAAGAGCAAAAAGAGCAAATTCCTGCAGAGGCCTTGACGTCAACCCGGCAGTTTCCCCAGCAATCCCCCGTGAAATCCAACAAGGCAGATCCCACTTCCGACCCTCGCTCGGCTAGGATTGGACAATCTACCCGCTCATCCAGCCGGGCCCCCAGGAGATTGAGCGGAAGTACGGCGGCCAGCACTGCGGCGAGCTCAATCAGCGAGCTGGATTCCAGTGGCCCCAAACCCTGGCGAATCGGAGTGTGTGCCTTGGATGTCAAGGCCCGCAGTAAGCCCAGCCAAAACATTCTGACTCGCCTCCAATCTAAAGGCGAATTCGAGGTGATTGTCTTTGGCGACAAGGTGATCCTTGACGAGGCTGTGGAGAACTGGCCAGTCTGCGATTTCCTGATTGCCTTCTTCTCCGATGGATTCCCACTGGACAAGGCCATAGCCTATGCAAAACTCCGAAGGCCACTTTGTGTCAATGATTTGCCGATGCAAAAGGTCTTGTGGGATCGGCGGCTCTGCTTACGGATTTTGGACCAGATGGGTGTTCCTACTCCGAGAAGACTAGAGGTCAATCGCGATGGCGGGCCCGTCTTGGAATCCTCGGAGCTTGCACAGCACATCTATAAACTGACTGGTGTCAAGCTGGATGGTCCGGATGATGGAACAGGAGGCGGTGCAGCAAAGACCCAACACGTCTCAATGTCTGAGGATGGGGAGTCCTTGATTGTGGATGGGAAAGTATTCAAGAAGCCTTTCGTTGAAAAACCCGTCAATGGCGAAGACCACAACATTCACATTTATTTCCCCAACGATCAGCAATACGGTGGCGGTGGACGCAAGCTTTTCCGCAAAGTTGGCAACAAAAGTTCCGAGTACGACGCGAATCTTTCTGTGCCCCGTTCCGTGACCGAGAACGACACGAGCTACCTGTATGAGCAATTCCTTCGGGTTGATAACGCTGAAGATGTCAAGGCCTATACAGTTGGGCCAGACTTCTGCCATGCTGAGACTCGCAAATCGCCAGTGGTTGACGGCCTCGTGCGTCGGAATACCCACGGGAAAGAACTCAGATACATTACCAAGCTGAGCAACGAAGAAGCAGCTATTGCCTCCAAAATCTCCAATGGCTTTGGTCAAAGGATCTGTGGATTTGATATGCTTCGCGTGGGCGACAAGAGCTATGTCATTGATGTCAATGGCTGGAGCTTTGTCAAGGACAATAACGATTACTATGACAAATGTGCGCACATCCTCCACCAGACTTTTATGGCCGAACGGCGTAAGTGTGAAGGAGGGAGAGAGTTTTCGGAACCGCCTTCACCGGACCTGGGATCATCCAGGCGAAGCACAATGGGGTCCCATCGACATACGCTGAGAACGCTGTTGAAGTCCCCAAGCACTTCCAGGCTTCACGGTGCTCAGGGCGCCCCCAAAGCTCAGGATACGGCCCCTTCAGACACATCGACCGGTGTCCCCTCACTCGCATCATCGTCAGGGATAGAGAACACCGATATAGGTGCCACTCTCAGTAAGCTCAATTCTCGCGAAGGGCCCGCCGACGCCCGCGGGTACAGCCCGTCAAACACAAAGTCGCCAGCGGTCTCGGTTCATAATGTGAATGACGGGACTCCTCCGCCTCTTCCTGCCTCGAAACACTCTTGGAAGCTGAAAGGCATGGTGGCCGTCATTCGACATGCCGATCGTACCCCGAAGCAGAAGTTTAAATTTACCTTCCACACCCAGCCCTTTGTGGATCTACTGAAGGGACACCAGGAAGAGGTAGTCATTAAAGGCAAAGTTGCTTTGTCTAGCGTCTCTGATGCAGTGAGACTGGCCATGGAAGAAGGATTGGAAGACATGGAGAAGCTCAAGCTTCTCCGCACATCCCTTGATAAAAAGGGTGGTTGGCCCGGAACGAAAGTCCAGATCAAGCCTATGTTCCGAAAGCGCAAGCCTGAAGAAATGCGGGATCAAGACCCCCCTGCTGACCCAACCGGCCCGCCCAGTGAGATGCCCTCTGAAGAACCTCTTTCCCCCGAAACCAGTGAGCAAGCAGCCGATGGCGATGCTTTGCGCGGGTCACAAACTCGGAGTGACTCGATATCTGGTCCTACTTTTTCTCGCTTCTCCGCCGCCGAAAATGACCTGATTCTGGATAAGCTTCAACTTGTCATCAAATGGGGAGGAGAGCCGACCCATGCGGCCCGTTATCAGTCCCAAGATCTGGGCTTGAATATGCGCGATGACCTCAAGTTAATGAACAAGGAGGCACTCGGTAATGTCCGGCTCTTTACAAGCTCAGAGCGACGTGTTAGTACGAGTGGTAAGTTCAAGGCCATGAGTGCTATCGCTTCGCCTTTGCTAATTGTTATTATTTAGCACAAATTTGGGCGTCATCGTTCCTTGACCAAAAAGAAATACCGGAAGACATTATTCAAGTCAGGAAGGATTTGCTAGACGATTCTAATGCCGCAAAGGACGTCATGGATAAGGTGAAGAAAAAGCTGAAGCTGCTCTTGCGAGAGGGATCTGCGCCATCACAATTCGCTTGGCCAAAGGATAGCAACATCCCCGAACCTTCTGTGGTTCTTGCGACTGTTGTTGAACTCATGAAGTTTCATCGAAGTGTAATGCGCCACAATTTTGAGAAGCTGTCGACCTCATCGAAGGACCCCGAAGACCCAAACGCCCCGACCCAAGCCGACGACGAGTCTGATGGTCCTCACGTTTCCAACATTCAAGGGAGATGGTGCGCTGGAGAAGACCCGCGACTTTTCAAGGAGCGATGGGAAAAGCTTTTCGCCGAGTTCTGCGATACCGAGAAGGTTGATCCCAGCAAGCTGTCCGAGCTTTATGACAGTATGAAGTTCGATGCACTCCACAATCGCCAGTTCCTCGAATGGATCTTCATGCCTCCAACCGGTGACCCCGATGAAGAGGACAAGTGCAGCCTCAAAGGCAAGAGCTCGGCCAGATCTGACTCCCCGGGAGAGACAAGGTCTGGGTCCGACTCTACCAATGACAAGGCTGAAGAGCGTGGTGAAAACCAAACATTTGCCCATCGATTTGGACTGAAGAAGCGACTACAGGCGCTTGAATCCTTGCCTCACCTTCGAGCGCTGGATGATTCCTACGACCATTACTTCAAGCTCTTCCCCAGCTCCAAGTCAAGCAAATGCAAAATGGACGAGCGTCTATCGAAGCTTCGAGAGCTTTACAAGCTCGCCAAAGTGCTTTTTGACTACGTCACCCCTCAGGAGTATGGCATCACCGATAGCGAAAAGCTCGAGATCGGTCTTCTCACCTCGCTTCCCCTTCTGCGGGAGATTGTCCGAGACTTGGAAGAGGTCCAGGCATCGCCGGATGCCAAGTCTTTCTTCTACTTCACCAAGGAATCTCACATTTACACGCTTCTCAATTGTATTCTAGAAGGCGGGATCCAGACCAAGATTGCCCGCAGTGCCATTCCCGAGCTGGACTATCTTTCTCAGATCTGTTTCGAGCTGTATGAGGCTCGCGACAGCGAGTCGGCTGTCAACTCCTACTCCATCCGCATCTCCATCAGCCCCGGTTGTCATGCCTTTGATCCACTTGACGTGCAACTCGACTCTCGGCACTCCATCGGATGTGCCCCGCGACGCAGTTTGACCGCACATCAGGACTGGAAGGAGGTAATTGAGACACTCAAGGCAAAATTCGACACGTAAGTCCCCTGCCCAGCATGTGCCCCGGCCAGCCCTTTTTCTAACCAATCAATGTAGGGTCAAGCTCCCCAAGTCCTTCATCGCAGTGAACCTGAGCGACAAGCATGTCTCCCCTCAGCCAGAGATACATGATTCTCCATAGTTTGGCATTGCACTTGGTCTTGAGCCCTGCCTTTGAGAGTGGGACTTCGGTTGTTGAGGGCAGTGTAATGTATTAAGGCGAATAATGTTTTTTGTACATTGTACCTTTTATGTCTCTTCTATTCTTTCTCTTTTTCTGTAGGATTTTCATAATCTCCATCGCCATGAGCTGGTGAAGTATAAATTATTTCCGCGCAGGATCACTCGCTTGCATGGAATTTCGCCCTGCCCCGCTCATCCGCTTATCAATTGCGCCAGAACTCCCATCCCTCATTCATACCAACATACCAGACATGGCGGCAATCAATATACGCACTGCGACTGTGACCGACGGCATTCTGACATGCACATCTAGTCCGGGTGACGAAATTCAAATCCAGTTAGACGACATTGTCGGCGTTGTCCAGATCCCAGAGCATGACCGGGGATATAACGTCTTGTTCGTCGAGAGAGGTGGACCCGACGATGTCAATTTTCCCGGGCGTTTGACGGGGGTTCCAATCTCATCTCTGCCATCCTCTTTGTCCCACTTGATGACCGAGGTCCCAAGTTACCTCCAACACGACGCACCCGTGCAGGTGGTGGTATCGACTCGATCCGGGACTGGAGCTGCCAGTGCAGTCTTTCAGCACATTGTTCGGCCCTTTTTGGCCTATCTTGGCCTGAATCATGAGGTCTACGAAACCCAATCAAGCCAGACAATCCTCGAGTTGTCTCAATCGCGATTTCTGAAACACGCCTGTGCCGGAAAACCACAGACGATACTTCTTCTTTCCGGAGACGGAGGCCTGATTGACATTGTCGATGTCTTTTACAAGTCCTCTCGGTCGATTGAGGTGCCTCCCAACATTGCCTTGATCCCCTGTGGGACCGGAAATGCCATGGCCAGCTCCATCGGACTGAGAAATGGTCCAGCTTCCGGCCTTGTCACTCTCTTAAGGGGAACCCCGTGTTCCGTTCCAATCTTGACGGCAAAAGTATCCCCCGGGGGTCAACTAGTTATTGATGAGGGACATGGGCGGGCTCCAATCGATGTTCAGCCGGATCTTCCGCATCACACAATATACGGCGCGGTTGTGGCCAGCTGGGGACTACATGCGACATTAGTCGCCGATAGCGACACGTCCGAATATCGCAAGTTCGGCTCAGAACGGTTCCAAATGGCTGCCAAAGAACTTCTTTATCCGTCTGACAACACCGAGCCCCATCGATTCCAAGGCAAAATCACCTTGACGACATCCAGTCCCCAGACGGGGGAGTTGCGCGAGGAAACCCTTGCGGCCCAGGAACATATGTATGTGCTTGCTACTCTGGTCCCTCGACTGGAGAAGGAGTTCCTGATCTCCCCGGCTTCGGAACCCCTGGGAGGACAATTGAGGCTACTACAGTTCGGTCCTGTGCCCGCCGCGGAAGCAATGCGACTTATGACCCTTGCCTACCAAGGGGGTCAACATGTGGCGGAGCCGTCGGTGACATATACCGAGGTCGAGCGGGTGCGCATAGAATTCCAGGAAGAGCAAGAGAGATGGAGACGCGTATGCATTGACGGGAAGATTGTAGCGATCGAGGCTGGCGGATGGTTGGAGATCTGCAAGGAGCCTCGAGAATTACTCTATCTCATCTATAGTAAGCCGTAGCGAAATCAATCATCCCTGTTGTGGCTATGCAGTTGGATATCTGCCGCGATCGGCCGATAAGCCCCCGTTTCCGACGTGAACCGCCTCAACCTTTCAACAATTCGATGCGCCAGGCCTTTGGCTACCCTTTTTCGTCTCGGATCATGGAAGAGTCTGTTGCGTTCAATGCTCATCACCCCCCGAACGTATTCCGCCTCGCAGACCCCAGACCGAAGAGCGACAGCCTCTCAACCTGAGGCCGCGTTCCGCTTCCACACCCTTGCTGGGTGGCGCCAAACCCTCGTGGATGCACGACCTGCACCCGGGATGCTGCTGGCGCATCAGACCGGCAGTGTGCGCGTAGGGGAAGTGATTCGGTATGTTCCCCGTCCCGGGGGTTTCCCGCCTCCGGCGTTGCGCAGTCAGATCGCTTCACACGCGCTTCCAATGAGACATGCAAAGGCTGAGAATGCGTATATACCGACAGATACACTTTGGCCTACACCCCGGCTGCCGATCCAATCTTACCCATCCCATCCGAACTACACGTGCGAGTCAAAAACACCTCCGCCATCCCGCTGCGAGCCGCATATCTCCATGGTCCATACACACTCTATGCGTCCTGCTACCCAGCTAAATATGACCCCAACACCAGGTACGAGGGCCAGAGTACGGAGGGGGTCCCGCAATTCGAGCCATATCTCAAGGCCGGTGGTCACTGGGATGCGACTGTCAAGATCCCAACTCGATACGGTGACCCGCACGACCTGTCCGCGGGTCGTTTGGGTCCGGAAGGGGACAGGAGCGTGACATGGGTCATTGAGATTGTCTCTCAGGTGATATTTTCAAATAATGCCGCAGTCCACTTTGAACTTCTCGTGGGCAGGGACGCAAAATCAGTTGGCATCTTCTCGGCGAGCGGGACTTCGGGCACTGGAATGGGCCCGGTGGGCAAATTACAGGACCATTTTCTCCCTGAGACTCGGGGCCAGCAAGCACTTGCGACGAAAGGGGTCTATTCCAAGTCTATCACTTTGCATGTGGACGACACAAATAGTCTGTGGAATAGCCCGGCATTTCCTTCCCGGCCAGCTGAAGATGGCAGAATGGAGGCCGGTTGCACCGGAAACTCCGAGGCGCAAGCACAAGATTCTGCGTCGGTTGATGTAACCGAGGGTCGATCTGAGAGACCATCGAAGCAAAAGGTTCACCTGGTCGTCTTAACCCATGGCCTACACAGCAATCTGGGCGCGGACATGCTATATCTCAAGGAGAGCATTGATGCTGCCGCGAAGAAGTCCCGAGAACATGCGGGTGAGGATGGTATGGAAGAAGAGGAGCAGATCATTGTTCGAGGTTTTTCTGGCAATGCGGTCCGTACGGAGCGTGGGATTCAGTACCTTGGCAAACGCCTGGCCAAATATGTCTTGCTGATGACATACCCTGATCAATCCTACTTTCCACTAAAGGGGTCCAAGTCGAATGGGTTCCCTCGTCCATTCAACACCCGGAAGGATCAGGCCAAAACATCACCAGAAGCCAAATCTTCGACCGATCCAGACCACCTTGCCGAGGATCACGATCATGCGTACCAGATTACTAGTATCAGCTTCATTGGACACTCCCTCGGTGGGCTGATTCAGACATACGCCATCGCATATATTCAAAAGCATTCTCCCCAGTTCTTTGACCGGATCAAGCCAGTCAATTTCGTCGCGCTTGCAACTCCTTTTCTTGGTCTCAGCAATGAAAACCCGATGTACGTGAAGTTCGCGCTGGATTTGGGTCTTGTCGGTCGAACTGGACAGGATCTTGGACTCAGCTGGACGGCACCGAAGGTGCGAAGTGGCTGGACCGCCATCCTTGGGGGACGAGGCGACGCAGCCAAGGATCAGGCTCAATCTGACCCGGGTGCGAAGCCCCTCTTACGCATTCTCCCTTGTGGACCGGCCCACGAAGTGTTGCACAAGTTTCGTCATCGTACTGTGTACTCCAATGTGGTCAACGATGGCATTGTTCCATTGCGAACGTCCTGTCTACTTTTCCTCGACTGGCGAGGCCTAGACCGTGTCGAGAAGGCACGGAGAGGCAATGGGATCGTGGGGACCATGGCTGAATGGGGCTGGGCGGAGTTGACCGGGGCCAATTCCAAGTCCCCGCGAATCGCTCGCTCCGGAGACATCATACTGGAAGATGAGGAGAGTGGGTTTGAAAGTAGCGGGCAGGGCCTCTCGGAAGGCCATCATTCCTCCCGCAGACACGATGCCATCGGCGTGACTGATTCGCATTCCCCATCGCCAACTCAGTTCCTTGCCAGAGACCCATCTTCTTCCCATGGAAGCAACACAGTTGAAACGCGACCGAGGGATGGCACCTCCGAAAACGCATCGAATGGCCCTCTGAGTTCTTTTCTCTCGTTTTTCCGCCCCAAGGAGAACAAACATACACCCAGTGGCAAACACGCAAGGATATATAAGCGTAGTCAAACCGTGGGCTCCTTTGACGCGAATGGATTGCCAGTCCCGGCTATCAGAGAGAACTCCACGCATGGAGATGAAGATGGGGTCTACACGCCACCCAAGACAACCTTTTTTGAGTCTGCAGGCGATCTCTTGATGCCGCCTTTGCCGCCTTCCGATTTTATATTGGACCCTGCTTCCCGACCGCGGACTATCTTCCATGATCGTATTTACCACCCCGAGGATGTGCCGTCTCCAGTGCCAGTGAAGCGACGAACCCTAGCCTTTGGCCCATCTCAAAATAAGAGCCCCAAACCAGCATCCGGACCACCAAGCCAGGCACCTTCTGGCGCTGGTGCAAATTTGAATCCTGGTGAAAGTGGACTCCGAGTTGAGGAAAAGATCGCGAGAGCCTATCATCGGGATCTTTCCTGGCGCAAGGTCCTCGTTCGCCTAGAGCCTGACGCCCACAACAACATCATTGTCCGCCGCATGTTCACCAATGCGTATGGTTGGCCCGTTGTGAAGCATCTTGTTGACACCCACTTTGGCCATTCGCCAACCGCAACGATGCATGATACGTTGAAGCAGAGCTCTGAAATGGCCAAATCCCCCGGCATCGGGCCCACCAGCTCGGGCGACGAGGTTGAATCCCAGTCTCAGCCTCGCAGGCAATCCTCTGACGTGCAATGCCCTGCGCACCCCGAGGCAGACCAGGGGATCCCTTTATGCCCTGCCGAGAATGAACCCCATGAGAAGCCAACTCAAAGCAGACCGTCATCTCATCTGGAGGTGTCTAGACAGGACTCGGCGCGGTGGACAGATCGCCAAGTGGACGAGGACGATGGTTGTGAATCCGGGCTGGATGAGACAGACGATGCCGGCTTTCGATGGTCTCCGGCGCTCCGACCGTAGCCCCCGCCCATGGAGAGGGGGATATTGATGCTGATAGGCTTGTAGATATTCACTTCTCATGACCCCATACCCTGTATTTAATTTACCCCGTCTAGATATTGACGATATAGATCTACAATGAGCATACGTTTTAGTAGTCCAATCTGCCCTGGACGTAGCTCCAAAACTCCTCGACAATCTCCCTCTGGCCGGCTTCCGGGGCCCCTCGGACGGCGAGATACTTCCTGCCATCGAGACGGGTCTCCCAGCCTCCCGGGTTAGCATCGACCATGATGCCTCCCGCCTCGGCCAGGATGGCCCAGCCCGCGCAGACATCCCAGGCCCAGCATCCGCCTTCCCAGTAGAGATCCAGCGTGCCTTCGGCGACGGCACAGATGTTGAGAGCGGCAGATCCCAGGCTGCGCATGGAACGAACCATGGCACCTCCGTCCTCTTTGGACTGGCCCAATTTCTCGAACGTCCGGACTTTGGTCTCCCAATTGGCCCCGCTCCGGTCGGAGCCCCATTCGATGCTGATGAGGGCATTGCTCAACCCGGACAGGGGCTCGACGTTTCCCCCTTCAGAGGAAGACGCTTCTCCCGGTTCAAAAAGGCACCACGGCCCCGGATCGCGGAGTAGAGATTCTTGGTGACGGGATTGTACACCACCCCCACCGTCGGCACTCGCCCTACCGCGAAGCCAAGCGAGACACAGGCACAGGGGAAGCCATGAACAAAGTTGACCGTACCATCGATCGGATCCACAATGAAGGTCGGGGCATCCGTCAATGGCTTTGCGGGGTCATATGTTTCTTCGCCATGGAATCTGACGGGATCGGACCAGGGTGAGCGAGTCAATCTTGTGTGCGGGACTGGAGAGAGGTGACTCACGCGTAGTCGGGATATTTCTCCTTCAACGAGGTTGAGATCATCAGCTCGACGGCTCGATCATACTCGGTGACGAGATCAGCACCTGGCGGGAGATGAGTCTCGCGACACAGAAACGTATACTTGACCAAGCTACGCACTGTTCTTTTTCGACCCGGCGCCGCCGGTGTCGGGGAGGGCATTGTTGATAATCTCCCCGGCGCGAAAGGCTAGGGAGATGAGGAAATCATGGATCTCTTGAAGGTCCGGAGCAGCCATCGAGAGCAATGTCGGAGAGAGATGAGGTTGAAGTGGGGAGAAGAAGGAAGCGATGCGGGATTGCGCTAAGACGAGGGGCAACGAACGTGGGTGAATATATACATATCGACATATACAATTAGGTATACCGATGATCTAGTTCGCTATTGCCAGAATACAATCGTCGTATGAGTAAGAATAAATTTATTGCAGATGATTCGTGACTTTGGTTGTATAATGCATCAATCTTTCGACCGGGGATCCTTGACCTCGTCCTCCTCCATCCCCTGCATTCTCAAACCCTAGTCCCCAGAACTTGTCACCTCGCGATTGAATCCTTCCTTATCTCCCACGATGATCGCATCCAGCTTCGAGTGCCTGGAAATCTCCGGTTCTCCAAGTGGGGCCAACCTCCACCCACTTCCCACTGCAACAGAGTCCACCGGCTTCGCTTGGACGTGAAACTACTGCACGTTCTAACCCCAATCAAGTCGTCCATTTCATCATTGCCATCCCAGTGGAAATCCACAGTCACGGCCGATAGTGATATTCCCCTCCAGGTGCGGAAGCTGTCTTGTCCCCCGAGTCCGCGGGGCGAGAGGCTTCCCGCCCAAGACCGAGTCGATCATCACCACGATGGAAACTGCGACCTCGACGTGAACCCGCCTCAAGACCCTGCCCCGTCAATCGCCCAGCGCGTCCGGGCCTTCATGTCGCGCGCCCCGCTTCTCCGCTCGTCGCCCGCGTTAGGTGCCTCGTCCTATGGCGCCGTGCGTATCCCGCAAGAGGACTCCGAGGATGACGTTGATCATGTCCCGCGCCGAAAGAATGCCCGCCACAGCTCGCAGAGATCGCAGAGGGGGCATCGAGCGAGCCTAGAGACCTGTCCCGAAGGGCCCTCGAGCGGTGGCCGACACCAGCCTAAACCCAAACGCTCACATTCCTCGGCCCGGCGCAGGAGTGGTGGCTGGTATTCCGAGGGACATAAGCGGCGACCTTCGTCTGCCACCTCGGATGTAGGAATGGGCGCGGACTCCAAGTTCTCTTTTGCAACGGGACTTGCGGTACCGGGGAATCCGGTGGTGCAAGAGACACCGACGTCCTCCCCGGATATCACCAGCGATGATGAGGATGTTTTGGATATCGAAGATGACGACGCCAAATCATTCGATGAGGATCCACCCGACAACTCACCGTGAGTGCTAGAATTTGTCACGGCGAGACTTCCGAAGTTTATGAGCTGATGTGATCCAAGCTATGCCCAAGTACGAGCCACCGTTCCGGCAATCGATGATATATCTCTCTCGATCAATAGTCAGCCTCCCTCCCATCGAATCACCTGGAAGTCATTCAGAGACTGGATGCTAACAACCTTCCTAATTTAGCCCCTCGCATGTGGATTTTGTCCTTACTATTCTCATTGACGGGCTCGGCGGCCAACCTGTTCTTTTCTCTGCGCTACCCGAGCGTTGCGATCACGCCGATCATTGCTCTCGTGCTCGTTCATCCCCTGGGCAAGTTTTGGGATGTCGCGTTGAAACGAACCGATGATCCAGTGGAAGTGTTCGAAAATGGTTTCCTGGATCATCGGGAGCCACTCTCAGACCATATGGATACTCCCGAGCCTAAATGGACGACTCGGGCTCGGCTTTGGTTTGCCCAAGGCCATTGGAATGAAAAAGAACACGCCTGTGTCTACATCAGTAGCAATGTTTCCTTTGGATTTGCCTTTGCTACCGATGTGAGTAACATTTACTCCCGAATCCGGCCGTCTTTCTTCCCGGCTGACAGAATAAATAGGTCATTGTGGAACAGCACAAGTTCTACAACCAAGAAGTTCCCATTTTATACCAGCTTCTCCTCATCATCTCAACCCAGGTTCTAGGGTACGCATTTGCTGGCCTCACCCGTCGCTTTCTCGTGCGGCCCTCTGCAATGATCTGGCCAGGAACATTAATGTCCACTGCGATGTTCTCCACGATGCACAAATCCACCAACAAAAAGGCCAATGGATGGAGCATTTCCCGATACAAGTTTTTCATTCTTGTCTGGGGTGCTGCATTTCTCTGGTATTTTGTCCCGGGCTTGTTAATGCCTGCTCTCAGTTACTTCAACGTGATCACGTGGTTCGCTCCTAAGAATGTAGTGGTTTCGAATCTGGTAAGTACTGATCTCACTCCGTTTTGAATTTCCAGTATCGTTGACTCTTGCCCCCCAGTTTGGAGTTGCTTCGGGCCTTGGGATGTTTCCTTTGACCTTTGACTGGGCCCAGATTGCATACATTGGCTCTCCACTCCTCACCCCGTGGTGGGCCGCTGCAAACATCGTGACTGGCCTAGTTGTAGTAATTTGGGTCATTGCTCCAATCATGTGTGAGTTCGAAAACCTTGCTATAATCCTTGACGCGAATCCTCGACTGACCCTATGGAACAGATTATAAAAATGTGCTCTTTTCCTCGTACATGCCTATTCTTTCCGCTGCTGTGTTCGACAATACCGGACACCCATACAACGTGAGCCGGATCTTGACCCCGGAGTTCCTGTTTGATGAAAAGGCCTATGATGAGTATTCGCCGGTTTACCTGCCCATCACCTATGTGTTGTCATATGGCGTTCAGTTTGCAGCCTTGACTTCCTTGGTCACCCACACAGTCTGTTGGTACGGCAAGGACATTTGGCATCAAACCTGGAAGGCATTCGAGGAACGACGAAATTTGCCCAATATGGAAACATACGAGCCTCTCCAAAGTGATCATGGCCCTCGACCCCGACGCAGCTATGACACTACAAGAGATAGCTCTTATGACCCGGGTCGAGAGATGCCGCTGGGTGTTGAAGATGTACATTGTCGCTTGATGAGGCGTTACAAAGATGCCCCGTTGACGTGGTATCTCATCGTGCTGGCTACAATGCTGGCCATCGCAACCTACACCGTGGAACAGTATGTACAACGGCCCCATCCCCTCTCCGGTTCCTTGTGCCCCATCTTTGTTCAGTTCTGCCATTTGCTGCAATGCTGACTTGCTGTAATTAGCTACCCAGTTCATCTCCCCTGGTATGGGTTGTTTCTTGCGCTGGCAATCACCAGCATATTTTTCATTCCAGTCGGCATTATCATGGCCGTGACAAATCAGCATAGCAGTCTCTATCTGATCTGTCAGCTTCTCTGTGGCATCGTCTTCCCAGGACGCCCGGTCGCCAACATGATATTCGTCACTTACTCCTACATCAGTTCTGCGCAGGGTATTAAGTTTTCGTCTGACTTGAAACTCGGACACTACATGAAGATTCCCCCTCGCATCCTTTTTGGCGTGCAGATGGTGGCGACCTTGGTGTCTAGTTTGACCCAGATCGGCGTTTTAAATTGGATGTTTACGCATATCCCCAAGCTTTGCACTCCACAGGCACTGAACGGGTTCAACTGCCCCATAGCGCGCGTGCATTTCAATGGCAGTATTCTCTGGGGTGTTGTAGGACCCCAGCGGTTCTTTGGCCCCGGAGGTCTGTACCGACCCCTGGTTTGGGCGTTCCTCGTGGGCGCCGTTGCCCCCTTGGGTGCATGGATTCTTGGTCGACGGAGCAAGAAGAACTTTTGGCGCAAGGTCAATTTCCCGATCTTATTCGGCAGTCTCAGCTGGATTCCACCCGCCACGGGACTCAACTTCTCGATTTGGGGACTGGTATGTTTCCTGTTTAACTACATCATTCGGGGTCGACGAACCGCTTGGTGGGAAAAGTACGCAATGACGCTGTCCGCCGCCCTGGATTCGGGACTGGCGTTTGCTGTGGTGGTTGTGTTCTTTGCAGTGATTTACCCGGGATGGATGGCGGGATTCAAATGGTGGGGCACTGAGATATACAAGCAGGGTTGTGACTGGATAGCATGTCCGTATCGGCAACTTGAGCCGGGGCAGAGATTCGGAACTTAAAGAAGAATAAAAAAGCAGACAGCTATTGAAGTATGAAGTCATTTGCCCAAAGTAGAAGTGAGGTGGATGCCAAGCCTTACGTAAGCTCGCCCTCCACCTTCATCTGGTGTTGCCGTCACTTCGCCTTTCCAACTCTTTGTTCACTTCCTTCGCCTGACCCGTGTCCCTTTCCTCCGTCGTACCCTCCATTCGCTGCTTGCGAATAATGTCGGCACCGTCCCAGCAATCGCACGGCCGGGCGCCAACTGGGCCGAATGGAGCTCCTGCTCCTCCCAAGATAATGCGCCGTCCTAAGCCCGCGAACCCTCTGGTTGTTCCCAAGAGGAAGCCAGCGAGACCCGCAGCAGCTGTGCCTGCTGGAACCGCCACCAAGACTCTTCCCGCACGACCTTCAGCCTCGGCCTCGGTCCCTCAACCGTCCTCACAACCACCGCGATCGCAACCAGTGCCGGTGAGAGAGGAATTCGCTGTCAACGGGTTTAGCGGCCCGTTACTTTCCCAGAAATACGTGGACTACCCTGTTGTGACGACAAAGCGAGCTCTACGTGAAGGGTTGAAGAATCACATCGCCCGCTTCGCCGCCAAACGAAGCGTCGACCCACGCGACGAATCGGAGTTTACACGACCGGTGAGGCTGCACCGTCGCGACCCTCGCTCCCGGACTCAGGAGCCCCAAACGGAGAAAATACTGGGTCCCGATGGCGAAGAGTTGGATGAGGTGGATCGCGAGGTTCTGGATGCGAGGCGAGCAGCACGAGACAAGGAGCGTGCCGAGAACAAAGCTATGATCGCCCCCGTCGTCAACTCGAAACGACCAAATCCGTCTCGGAAGGGTCCCAAGCTACAACAGGTTTACAAGTCCGATCTGACTCCGGAAGAGATCGCAAAAGCTCGACTGAAGTATGAGGAAGCGTTGCCCTGGCACCTTGAAGACTTCGACAACCGGAACACCTGGGTGGGGAACTATGAAGCTGCGCTATCAGAGACCCATGCCGTGTTTGTCCTCGAAAATACCGGCAAGATGCGCATGATACCCGCCGAAAAATGGTACAAATTCAGCGCCAAAAGCAACTTCAAGGCGTTGACGCTGGAGGAGGCCGAAAAATACATGACGAAGAAAGTGAAGGATCCGCGGTGGTTCTTGGAGAAGCAGGAGGAGATGCAGCAGCAACGGGAGCTGGCGCAGTATGCCAAAGAGCGCAAGGTCTTTGCTGGCAAGAAAGGCGGCCCGTCGGGGACAGAGGGCTTAGAGGCAAGTGAGATGGACTTTGAGGAGGATCGATTTGCGGACGATGAAGAACATGACGACCTTTTCAATGACAAGGATGAGGATACCAAGGTCGCCGAGAAACGAATTCGTGAGGATCAATTGAAGGCGAACATCTTCGGTCTCAAGGATGAGAAAGACTACGAGGTTGAAGAAATGCGCGAGAAGAAGGAGCGTGAAGACCGCCATGTGCTGGGGAAGAAGGTTCGGCGAGCCTTGAAGAAGCGCGAGAGAAACTTCGACTACAGCAGCGGCTCGGACGCCAATCCATACACCGATGATGAGTCCTCTGACGACAGCGAGGTAGAACGACAGAAGGAGGAGGAGGCGAAGAAGGCCGAAGAGGAGAAGAATCAGAAGGAGTCGGCTTCGTCCTCCAAAGGCAACAATACCCCCTCCGGTCGCGTGAAACATACCGATGCATTGAAGAAATCGACAGGGGCTCGTAAACGCCTGGGATCACCCAATGGCTCGGATGCCAGTGGCACCGATACTTCGCGAAAGAAGGCCAAGAACAAGCACCTTCCCTCGACCTCTCAGCCCATCTCGCGTCCGATTTCTCCTTCGATGCAGGTATGTGTCAACTATCCTCCGAATCGATCTCGAGAGAAGATTAATGAAATTCCATTTCAGCAGGCCGGTAAGAAACGTATCCGAAATATTCCGCTGGGCTCCGGCTCTGGCAGTGATGTTGATGCCGGTGCAGGATCTGGAGGCGATCTCAGCGAGAGTGGAAAACCCAAGAAGATCAAATTGAATCCGCCTACCGGGACCCCTCGAGGAGGCACCCCGCAAGGCTCTCGCGCCACGAGTCCCGCGGCTGGTGGCCGAAGCTTCTCTGGCAGTCGTGCTAATAGTCCCGGAGGCAAGTCTCCTCCCCTTCTAGCCTATGTTGTCCGTGTGCAATGATAGGCGCCGATGACAGCTATACTGATGTGTTTTGAATAGTTCCCGGCCGTGTCTCGACCCCTGTCTCGAGTGGAAATCTCACATTCCCGACACATGCAGAGATCCATGCGGCCATTCCACCCACGGGAATCACCAGTCAGGACCTTCTACGCATCTTTCGTCCTCGTCTCGGTGGCTCCAAGGAGAACCACAATCGGTTCATCAGCATTGTCAAGGAGATTGGTGTGTACAACAAGGAAGACAAGACTCTTCGACCGGGCTCATGGAAGGAGACATGAGTGTACTCACCTTGAACCTTACTCACCTTGAACTTGAACCCTCTGCATCCTGAAATGACATGATAGAACGGCCAAGGGCTACAATGGAATCCGGTTTCAAGATGCATATTAAATCAGAACACCGTAGTTGTAGATCCTCTGACAGGGAAGAATAGGTATTGATAAGATTTGAATTGATGAATAACTTAAAAAAGACACATTTACATGCAAAACAGGATGAAAAAACAATAGCGCCAAGTTTGAGACATGTCACATCACGACCTTTTTTCAACAGGTCGGTCTATCACGAAAATAAAGACATTAGGGACGAGGGGGAATCACAATACAGATCTAGGCCGCACGAGCGCTAGGCTCACTACCCTCCTCGTACTTCTCCCAGTTGGCCAGGATTGCGGCGATGCGAGGCGAGTTGGTGAGACGGTAGACATCCTCGAAGTACTCCTTGGTGATCTCAAAGGGACGAGCCGTCACGTTGGGAATGTACTTTCCAATCAGCTTGCTGGGATCGATGGTGGTCTTGTTGATCTTCTTGAGCAAGAAACCACGGAAAGGCTTCACACCGGAGCGCAAGAAAGTACTGTGGAAGGGCACGTCAATGCCCTTGAGCGGAATGGTCGCGAAGCCACGCTCCAGCGAGATAGGCCGAGGCTTGGCCTCGGTCTGCTTGACACACTCCTGGATGATGCTGACCAGGTGGGCCTTCACATCCTCAAGAGACATGCTCTGCATCAGAGCGGGAATGTCGATGCTCTGGGCCTTCAGGAAGTTGAGCAGATTGGTGAGACAGTCAAGAGCACGGAGCTGGAAATTCAAGTTAGCATACAACGGTTTCCTAAGAGGTCGAGGTTTAAGACAAGACTTACATCACCTGCGGCCACATATTGCATGTTGGCCACGTTGTAGTTGACAATCTCCAAGAGCCAACCGGTCTGCTCGGAGATGTTCTCCACGACGTACTGGAGCGCCTGCTCATTGAAGGTCTTAGAGATACGGCTGGGGTTGACCGCACACATGGAGTAGTTGGACCGGCCCTGCTCGTCTCGCTCGACGGCAACCTGCATGGTCAAACCACGGTAGAACACAACAGACACCAAGCTCTCAATGGGCATGACATCAGCCAAAGCGGCTAGCGCGGAGTATTCACCAAGCGAGTGACCAGCGAAGCTGCTGTCCCGTTGCACCAGACCCTTGGAGCGCATGTCCTCGAAGCTGGCCTTCTCCATCAGGGTCAGAGCAGGCTGAGTAAACTGCGTGGCAGAGAGCAGGCCAGTGGGAGACCGGTAGGTGTACGAGGCGGTGGTCTCATCGATACCCTTGAAGATCTTCTCCGACTTGATGGATCCATCGGCGTTCACCGACTCGAAAGTCATCGCCATGTAGTTCTGGCGAATAGCCTTACCGCGTGGGCCGCCGAAGTAGACGGTCAACTCCTTGGGGTTGTTCTTGACGATGTCAATAATCGACAGACCGTAGTTCTCAATGAAGTGACGGTCGGCTCGGTCCCAGACTTCCTTAGCCACAGGGCTGTTGGCGTAGAGTTCCATACCCATACCCTGTTCCTGGGAACCCTGGCCAGTGAAAACGTACGAGGTCACTGGCTGCTCAACTTCTGCCTCGCCCAGCAAGACCTTCTCCTCAGTGTCCTTGTTGCTCGCTTCGACTTGGATGATTTTGCGACCAGCAATCATTCCAATGTGCTGGAGCTTGACAGTGACCATATCATTGGGGAGCACCATACCAACCAGCGAGACATGGAAGCCCCGAACACGGCCAATGTTGTTCTCGGCCGCCCAGGTTTCCACAAAGCTACGCACAGCGGCGCTGCTGTACATGCCGTGGGTGATGGTACCCGGAAGGTTGGCGTAGCTGGAGAAGACGCGGGACACATGAATGGGGTTGTAATCGCCGGAGACGCGGGCATAGGTTTCGTTGGAGGCCGGGGCACGCAGCTCCAAGGCGGTCTTGCCACTGAGCGGGATGGGGTTTTCGAAGTAAACAGGTTGCTCAATCGAAGTACCATTACGCTGGAGGTAGTCAATCACGGGGTTGCCGTGAGATGCACCAGCCTCGTATTCCACGGATGCCACCTGGATGATCTCCTTGGTGGGCAGCTCGAGGAGAACCTGTCCAATGGTTTGGACGTTGCTGAAAACAGTCTGGTTCTTGAAACGAATCAAGCTCTGCAGGCGGAACGTCAGTGTCTGACCCAGGAGTTCGATGTCAGACTCATCCACGCGGAACCATTCCTTGGAACGCAAAATGGCGACATCACGGCTGGTGGCCAAGTGGACCTGCATAGGGACCTCGTCCTTGCGCTGGAAAGTGTTCTCGAAGTCGGTGTACGCACCACGGTACAGGAATTGACTGGTAACGTGCATGATAGGCTTGCCGTCCCGCTGAATGGTGCCGCACACCTCGACCATCTTGCCAGATTCTTGGTTGATGACAGCATTGATCTGGGCAGTGGTATCCAAGACATCGCCAACCTTGAGTGGCTGAGCGCCCGGAACCATTTTGAAACCATTCGACAGATGAACCAACTTCAACAGATCACCGTCAATAGTACGGGGGAAGATGGGCTTCGTGATAGCCTTCCAGCCCGCCACAATGGCGAAGTCCATAGGCGCAAAGACTTCTTTACCAGGACGATCAACAAAGGCTTCACCGGTGTTACCAACGGCATGAACGAAGTCGGCAACAGCCTGCGAAGTGATTGTTTCACGGCCACCGCTGAAAGTAGCAGTCGTGGGAGTGTCGAAGGGAACATCTTTGTTGCCAAACCAGATCCGGTAGTAGAACTCCTTGATGCGGTCGTTGCGGTCGCCCATAACCTCACGGAGAGGAGCGTAGCCAGTCTCCGGGTGGTAGGTGAAGAGGAAGGTCAGAGGTACAACACCATTCTCAGCGGTGCGGCCCTCAAATAGGGTGAGGCTGACCTGGCCATTTTCGTTCATCTTGGCCTCAACGGTCTTGACCAGCTTCCCGGACTGGTAAGGTTCCCGAACGCTGACAACCGTTTTGGTGGGTTCATTGGGGTTAGTGACTTCCACGTACAGCCCCCCAGTAGGCGCCACGATGCGCTTCATCGGGTTGGTCTGGAACCGATGGCCCTGAACGAAGACATCAGCCAGGAACAAGGCGTGACGCCACGAGTAAGAGTCGCCAGCCAGCAAGCGGAGCCAACGGTCCGAGTCTGGCAGGTCTGCGGAGGTAGAGGAGGACAGGCGGAAGCTGATCTTGTTGGTCTCTTCCAGGACAGTGAGGCCTTCCAGTTCCGACTCCTCCTCCACGTTGACCATCTGACCACCGAAGTACTCAATCACGGGAATCTTTGACTTGTCACCGCCATAGACATCCCGTAGCAGGCCGGCAATGTGACCATTGTGAACACCGTCAAGAATATCTTTGACAGGCTCGTCAATGATGTTCGAGAAGCGAGCAGCCATGGGGCCCTGTAAGATACATGTACGACCAACATCTTGATCAACGACAGCCTCAAGGTCTTCACTCTGCCACAGGGAGTCCTTCTTGAAGAAGTACTCGAAGTTCTCATCGAGAGAGGGAACGAAGGGAACTGGCTTCTGTCCGCGACGTTGGCAGAGCAGTAGGAAGTGCTGAACATCCTGGGCATTGATCAACTGAGTAGCGGCTTCTGGGTACGCAGCAAGGATGTTGTCAACAGCCGGGTAAGGGGTATCGAGCTCCGAGTAGTTTTGCAGCAGAGAGGCCTGGCCATCTGCGGTGGTGAAACGCTCTTCAACACGGCGCAGGAAATCACCGGTAAGACGCTTCAACGAATCATCAATCCATCGAGACTCGTGGTGGACGTACATAAGCTCCACCATGCGGCGAACCACTTCCACATAGGTCATATCCTCCAGGTCTACGGTCTCACCCGCAGTGTTACGACCAAACCAGACCTTTTGGAAATCATCATTGAGTTTCTTGATGATGTAGTTGCGCTGTTTCTTCAATTCGGGCACACGCTTGGCCTTGTCGAGCTTGAAGATCTTCTGGTCCATCTCCTGCCAGAACAGAACGCCACGAGTGGCCAGTTTGTGAATAGGCTCACCCATCTCAGAAAGAACAGTGATAACACCACCGGTGGCACTCTTGTAGGTTTTCTCCCACTCCTCGTCGTCCACACCCGGGGCATCGGCGATGGCTTTCTTGGCATTGTGAGAAGTGTGGGCTTCCTTGGCGATCATCATGCGGCTGCCAAAGAGGCACCCATCAAAGGGCATGGGAGGATAGCCAAACTTAGCGGACCAGGTACCGGAAAGATAAGGGTAGGTGTCTTCCGCGCCACCGAAGCCACTACCGGCCACGAGCACGATGTTGTCCTGCTTGCGGATGCGGCTGTACATCTGGAGCACTGGCTGGTGGAAATCCTCGAAGGAGTGATGGCCACCACCACGACCACCGGTCCACTGCATGATAATGGGGAACTTCGGGTTGGCCTTAGCGATGTTGATGACCTGCTGGATAGCGTCGACGGAGCCCGGCTTGAAGGCGATGTGCTTGATGCCGAGAGTCTCAATGTACTCATTCGCGACTTCAATAGAAGGCACACCAGCGCCGATGGTCAGACCCTCGACTGGCACACCATCAGCACGCAGTCGTCCGATCAACGGAATCTGCCAGGCCATAGCACGAGGGTTGACATAGATCAAGTTGATCGTGATACCCCGACCGGGTGGGATAGCCTTCTCGATCTTGTTTACGGCGGCAGTCATTGTCTTCGCGTTGTAGTAACCACCACCGGCCAACTCGATGTGGTAACCAGCGTTCATAGTGGCCGCCACAAAGTCCCACGGGACAGTGGTGGGGGTCATACCAGCAACCATGACCGGGGGGATTCCCAGAAGACGACTCATCTTGGTATCGACGTAGGTCTGCCCGGTGGAAGTCTGCACTAGGCGTGGACCATGCTCCTTGACCCAGTCCACAGCGAACTTGACAGAATGCTCATCGCGGTCGAACAATTCCGGCTTGTAGCCGACCTCGGCATTGGTACCATCCATTTCACCCGCCAGGATGACACGAACACCGGTGCCGTCCTTGTTCCGGTTGGTGAGAACGCCCAAGCCGGAGATGCCACCGGGACCAAAGTCAATGATGTGAGTAGCACCGGGGAATACGGTGGCCTGCTCCCAGTTGACTGCATCGTGGGTGATCATGCGCACCAAAGCGGGCACTGCGCTCTTCTCACCGAGTTGGCGAAGGTCCTCGCCAGTCTTTGTGTTAAAGACCGGAATGACAAGGGACTTAGCGGGGAGCTCGACATCCTCGAGGTCCTCCAAAATCCTGTCATAGGCCGAAGTGAGGTACTGGCTGTGGAAGGGGGCGGTGATGGGAAGGAAGCGGTTCACAAATCGGATCTTCCGCTGAGTGAAGGGGACGCGGTTCTGATCCAGACCCGTGGCCGCCTTGACCTTGCGCAGACGCAGGTTCAGACCGTAGAGCGAGATCGGGGGACCGGTCACAACAAAGTTACGGGCGCTATTGACCAGTGAGATGGCGATGTGACGATCTTGGGGCAAGTGCTGGTTTGTTGCATCGATGTGCTCCTGGACCGCCGCGCGGGATAGATCCCGGATGGACAGCATGGGAGTAGGGGTGCCCTCGCCATTCTCAATGGAGTCTTGCAGTACCGAGGGAGCGATGGAGGTGCGGGGGTAGGCCTGCTGGCTGCGCAGACCGATCCAGAACAGCATCGTAAGGGCGTCTCGGGTAGACTTGGCAAAGGACTCCCAGCTGGTCGCCGTAGCGATAGCGGCCGCAGTGACCACACCCTGGGAGTGACCAGTAGTTCCCCGGATGCGCTCGAGAAGGTCACCCGGTTGGCGACCTAGCACCTTGCAAGTAACCATGTAATGTGCGAGTTGAACGAGACCAATCAAAGGAAGACTGACTGGCGCAGATACCAAGTAGTCGATATCTGGCTGAGCATCCCGATCCTGCAGCCATTGGATGATGTCTAGGCCCTTGGGGTAGAGCTTACTGGCTTCGGGCTCCCGGGAAAGCGATTGAAGCAGCTCTGCGGAGGAGACAATCAGGTCCTCGACGAAGGAGGGATATGTGGTGTAGATGGCGCGGAGCTCGTCGAAGTACTCCTCGATATTTCCCTGACCACCGAAGACGGTGTAGATACCAGCCGCATCCTCGGACGCAGCCCGGAACAGAGCCGAGTCATAGGGTTTCGTGGGACGACCGGCCGCAGCGCGACCAGCGTAGTAGGCCAGGACAACTTGGTTCTTTTTGGCGATAATACCGGGGAGAGCAGCAGCCACGGCGTGGACATCATTACCGCGCATGAAAGCTCGCTCAAACTCATTCAGGATGAGTTTCAAAACCTCCTGATAGCTCCCCTGGGCGTCATCCTCGCCTTCCTCAACCTCGTGAGCGACATGACCAATATAACGGGCGACCAACTCGGTCACGGATGAAGGCTCGTCGTCGAGTGCCAATTCGTCTGTAGGCTCCGGTAATGAAGCGGTGAAAGTATCTTTCAACTGCGAGGCATGGAAATGGAGCGAGGTGGGGACGAGGAAGGAGAACTCGAGGGAGCCATGTGAGAGGATGAGCGGCCGCAGCGACTGCGAGGATCGAGGGGTGTTGATCCCGGTCTGAGGACCAGTTGATGTGCCGTACATGGTGATTCCTCTAGAAGACCCAACCGGGACTTGAGGGAGAATTAGAGGATCTGGAATTGCATGAGCACTCGAGGGGGGGGGGTGCTTGGTGGGGGAGAGAAGAATGGACACGACGTACAATCACTTCACGGGTGGTTTTTTTTTAAAAAAAAAGAGCGTGCAGACACACACTCGCACACACACACCCAAGACACGACCGAAATTAAATAAATAGAAAGCAAAATGACGACAAAAGGAGAAGGAAGCTGGGATGGAAGAGCTATGGGAAAGCTGGAGCGGACGAGAAAAAAATGCGGTGTTGAACTGCAACCGGCCCGATCGAGTTTAGGGCGGGTTCAACAGCTTTCGGTAAGAAATTGGGGTGTTGGGCGAGTTCTGATTGGTCCGTCACAACTGCCAGGTACGGGCGGGGTCTGTGGTCATACCCGATGCGGTGTGGCCGCCGCGGGAGCCCCAACGCTCAACTACAGACGACAGGGGCAGCGGTGTTCCCATCCCTTCTATCCGAGTGGATGTTCCAGCGGAAATGGATCTAGTGCTCAGTCGCAATTAAGAGTCATTCGCCCATTGAATCTCGTCATCCACTTCAGTGCCCCATCGAATCCCGTCGATACCGAGAGTGCGTACCTCCCCGCCGGGTCGAGAAGGTCCAAGCTCAACACCAACCGCAATCAAAATTACCACGCGGTATCCGGTATTACCGTTATCGGTCTATCGATTTCCCAATCTTTTTTTCCTTCCAAACTGCCCCGTCTTCCATTCCAACTGGGACGTTGCTCTCTCTCTCCCCCTCATATCCCTTCTTCCTGTGTTTTATTTTATTTTTCTGGTTTTCTTTTTTCATCCCGTTGGTCTCCCCTCCGAAACCACACCGGGTGACTAGCGACGAGTCTCCCGTCGTCGCCCTTCATCCAGGACGTGTGCGTCCTGCCGCCTACCTTAATTATCCCCCACGATACCCCAGACGATATGCGTCCCGAGATCGAGCAGGAGCTAGCTCATACCTTGCTGGTAGAGCTGCTCGCCTACCAGTTTGCTTCTCCCGTCAGATGGATTGAGACTCAAGATGTGGTTCTTGCGGAACAGCGCACAGAGCGCATTGTCGAGATTGGCCCGGCAGATACCTTGGGAGGAATGGCCCGACGGACATTAGCCTCCAAATACGAGGCCTACGATGCCGCCACTTCCGTACAGCGTCAGATTCTCTGCTACAACAAGGATGCAAAGGAAATCTACTACGATGTCGATCCAATTGAGGAAGAGGAGGTCGCCGCACCTGCTGCCTCGACTACCGCCGCCGCCGCTCCCGCTGCGGCAGCCCCCGCACAAGCTGCCGCCCCGCCGCCTCCTAGTGCTGGCCCTGCTGCAGCTGTGGAGGACGCACCGGTCACGGCAGTCGATGTGCTGCGCTCATTGGTTGCGCAGAAGCTCAAGAAGAGCTTGGCCGACGTGCCATTGTCAAAAGCCATTAAGGACCTGGTCGGAGGTGAGTTCGAGCTCGGAACAATGCAATTGACTACCGAACTAACCTGCCATCTTTTTTCTTAGGCAAGTCCACATTACAAAATGAAATCCTGGGAGACCTGGGCAAGGAATTCGGCTCAACACCCGAGAAGCCGGAAGATACCCCATTGGACGAGCTGGGTGCTGCGATGCAGGCTACTTTCAACGGTCAACTCGGCAAGCAGTCGCTCTCCCTCGTTGCGCGAATGGTTTCCTCGAAAATGCCCGGTGGCTTCAACATCACATCAGTGCGCAAGTATCTGGAGACTCGGTGGGGTCTCGGCGCCGGCCGCCAGGACGGTGTGCTCTTGCTCGCCATCACTATGGAGCCACCCGCTCGTCTAGGCTCAGAAGCCGATGCCAAGGCTTTCTTCGACGACGTGAGCAACAAATATGCCGCCAGTGCCGGGATCAACCTATCAGCCCCCGCCGCCGGTGGTGACAGCGGTTCGGGAGGTGGTGGCATGCTCATGGACCCGGCAGCCATTGATGCGCTCACCAAGGATCAGCGTGCCCTCTTCAAGCAACAATTGGAAGTCATTGCTCGTTACTTGAAGATGGACCTCCGTGCAGGAGACAAGGCCTTCATCACTGGGCAGGAGACGCAAAAGGCTCTGCAGGCCCAGATCGACCTGTGGCAGGCCGAGCACGGTGACTTCTACGCCTCAGGCATTGAGCCTTCATTCGACCCTCTCAAGGCTCGTGTCTACGACTCTTCATGGAACTGGGCTCGCCAGGATGCTCTCAGTATGTACTACGACATCATCTTTGGCCGCCTGCAGGTCGTGGATCGCGACATTGTGAGCCAGTGCATCCGTATCATGAATCGGTCCAACCCCCTTGCTCCTCGACTTCATGCAATATCACATTGATAACTGCCCGACTGAGCGAGGCGAGACTTATCGACTGGCTCAGGAACTCGCACAACAACTCATTGAGAACTGTCGGGAGGTTCTTAATGTCGCCCCTGTCTACAAGGACGTTGCTGTGCCTACCGGTCCCCAGACTACTATTGATGCGCGGGGTAACATCAATTACAAGGAAGTGCCTCGTGCCAGTGCTCGCAAACTCGAGCACTACGTGAAGCACATGTCCGAGGGTGGTCCCATTTCCGAGTACAGCAACCGTCACAAGGTGCAGAACGACCTGAAGAATGTTTACAAGTTGATCCGTAAGCAACATCGCCTCTCCAAGGCGTCGCAGCTTCAGTTCGATGCTCTGTACAAGGATGTGTTGCACGCCCTCAACATGAACGAGGGCCAAATCATGACCCAAGAGAATGGTCATGCTAGAAAGTCCGGCATCAAGCGACCGGCCCCTCGCCCCGGCAAGGTGGAAACCATTCCCTTCCTCCACTTGAAGAAGAAGTCCGAGCATGGTTGGGACTACAACAAGAAGCTTACCGGCATCTATTTGAACGTGTTGGAGTCAGCTGCCCAAGCCGGTCTCAGCTTCCAGGGCAAGAATGTTCTCATGACCGGTGCCGGTGCCGGGTCGATTGGTGCCGAAGTTCTGCAGGGTCTCATTAGCGGTGGTGCCAAGGTGGTTGTCACAACCAGCCGATTCTCCCGCGAGGTCACTGAATACTACCAGGCCATGTATGCCCGCTATGGCAGCCGCGGCTCCCAGCTGGTCGTCGTGCCCTTCAACCAGGGTAGTCAACAAGATGTTGAGGCTCTAGTCGATTATATCTATGACACCAAGAAGGGTCTTGGTTGGGATCTGGATACCGTGGTTCCATTTGCTGCCATTCCCGAGAACGGGCGCGAGATCGACTCGATCGACTCCAAGTCGGAGCTGGCGCACCGTATCATGTTGACCAACCTATTGCGTCTCCTTGGTTCGATCAAGACGCATAAACAAGCCAACGGCTTTGAGACTCGCCCTGCCCAGGTTGTTCTGCCTCTGTCGCCGAACCACGGTACCTTCGGCAATGACGGTCTGTACTCCGAGTCGAAGCTCGCTCTAGAGACTCTTTTCAACCGCTGGTACTCGGAGAGCTGGAGTAACTACCTCACTGTCTGCGGTGCTGTGATTGGATGGACCCGTGGCACTGGCCTGATGGGTGGTAACAACATGGTCGCCGAGGGGGTTGAGAAGCTCGGTGTCCGCACCTTCTCGCAGCAGGAGATGGCTTTTAACCTTCTGGGTCTAATGTCCCCTGCTGTGGTCAACCTCTGTCAGCTTGATCCCGTCTTTGCCGATCTAAATGGCGGTCTTCAATTCATTCCTGACCTCAAGGGTCTGATGACCAAGCTCCGCACTGATATCATGGAGACCAGTGATGTGCGCCAGGCCGTCATCAAGGAGACCGCTCTTGAGCATAAGGTTGTCAACGGCGAGGACAGTGGTGTTTTGTACAAGAAGGTTGTCGCCGAACCCCGCGCCAACATCAAGTTCGACTTCCCCACCCTTCCCGATTGGGAATCCGAGGTCAAGCCTATCAACGAATCTCTTAAGGGTATGGTGAACCTGGACAAGGTCGTCGTCGTCACTGGTTTCTCTGAGGTTGGTCCTTGGGGTAACTCCCGCACCCGCTGGGAGATGGAGGCTCATGGCAAGTTCTCGCTCGAGGGCTGTGTTGAGATGGCTTGGATTATGGGTCTGATCAAGCACCACAACGGTCCTCTGAAGGGCAAGGCCTATTCTGGCTGGGTTGACGCCAAAACTGGTGACCCTGTTGATGACAAGGACGTCAAGCCCAAGTACGAAAAGTATATCTTGGAGCACACTGGTATCCGTCTCATCGAGCCCGAGCTGTTCAAGGGATACGATCCCAAGCAGAAGCAACTCCTTCAGGAGATTGTTATTCAGGAAGACCTGGAGCCCTTCGAGGCATCCAAGGAGACTGCCGAGGAGTTCAAGCGCGAGCATGGCGACAAGGTCGAGATTTTCGAGATTCCCGAGTCCGGGGAATTCACCGTTCGCCTTCGCAAGGGCGCTACCCTCCTCATTCCCAAGGCTCTTCAATTCGATCGCCTCGTGGCCGGCCAGATTCCTTCCGGCTGGGACGCTCGTCGTTACGGTATTCCCGACGACATTATCGAGCAGGTGGATCCCGTGACCCTGTTCGTCCTGGTCTGTACTGCCGAGTCCATGCTCTCGGCTGGTATCACCGACCCATACGAGTTCTACAAGTATGTCCACCTTTCGGAAGTTGGTAACTGCATTGGCTCGGGTATCGGTGGTACCCATGCCCTGCGCGGTATGTACAAGGACCGTTACCTGGACAAACCCTTGCAGAAGGATATTCTACAAGAGTCTTTCATCAACACCATGAGCGCCTGGGTCAACATGTTGCTCCTGTCCTCCACTGGTCCCATCAAGACCCCCGTCGGTGCCTGTGCCACTGCCGTCGAGTCAGTCGACATTGGTTATGAAACTATTGTTGAGGGCAAGGCTCGCGTTTGCTTTGTCGGTGGATTTGATGACTTCCAGGAGGAAGGCTCGTACGAGTTCGCCAACATGAAGGCTACCAGCAACGCCGAAGATGAGTTTGCCCATGGTCGCACTCCGCAAGAGATGTCGCGTCCTACCACTACTACCCGTGCTGGATTTATGGAATCCCAAGGTTGCGGTATGCAGCTCATCATGAGTGCGCAGCTCGCTCTGGATATGGGCGTGCCGATTCACGGTATCATTGCTTTGACCACGACTGCCACTGACAAGATCGGTCGTTCCGTCCCAGCTCCGGGCCAAGGTGTCCTGACCACTGCCCGTGAAAACCCTGGCAAGTTCCCGTCGCCTCTGTTGGATCTCAAGTACCGCCGTCGCCAGCTGGATCTGCGCAAGAAGCAGATCAAGGAGTGGCAGGAGTCGGAGCTGCTCTATCTGCAGGAGGAGCTTGACGCCATGAAGGCTCAGAGTCCGGAGGACTTCAACGAGCCCGAGTACCTGCACGAGCGGGCCCAGCACATCGAGCGTGAGGCCGTTCGCCAGGAGAAGGAGGCCCAGTTTAGCCTGGGCAACAACTTCTGGAAGCAAGACTCGCGCATCGCTCCTCTGCGTGGCGCCCTGGCCACCTGGGGGCTCACCATCGATGATATCGGCGTTGCCTCTTTCCACGGTACCTCGACCATGGCGAACGATAAGAACGAATCCGACGTCATCTGCCAGCAGCTCAAGCACCTGGGTCGTAAGAAGGGTAATGCTGTCCTGGGTATCTTCCAGAAATACCTCACCGGTCACCCGAAGGGTGCTGCCGGTGCTTGGATGTTCAACGGTTGCTTGCAGGTCCTGGAGAGCGGTCTTGTTCCCGGTAACCGCAACGCCGACAACGTGGACAAGGTGATGGAGAAATTTGACTACATTGTCTACCCCAGCCGCAGCATCCAGACCGACGGTGTGAAGGCGTTCTCTGTGACCTCGTTTGGTTTCGGTCAGAAGGGTGCCCAGGTCATTGGTATTCACCCCAAGTACCTGTACGCTACTCTCGACCAGGCCCAGTATGAGGCCTACAAGACCAAGGTGGGGGCTCGTCAGAAGAAAGCCTACCGCTTCTTCCACAATGGCTTGATCAACAACAGCATCTTCGTTGCTAAGAGCAAGGCGCCATACGAGGACAACCTCCAGAGCCAGGTCTTCCTGAACCCCGATTCCCGCGTGAGTGTGGACAAGAAGACCTCTGAGCTGAAGTACTCTGCCACTCCCGCAAAGCCTCAAAATCCCAACGCGGAGAGCACTCGGCAGATGGTTGAGTCCTTGGCCAAGGCTAATGCCACCGAAAACTCCAAGGTCGGTGTAGACGTGGAGGACATCAACTCGGTCAACATCGGCAATGAAACATTCGTGGAACGCAACTTCACCCCGAGCGAGCAGGAGTACTGCCGCAAAGCCGCGTCTCCCCAGGCCTCGTTCGCTGGCCGATGGAGTGCAAAGGAAGCCGTGTTCAAGTCGCTGGGCGTTAGCAGCCAGGGTGCAGGCGCCGCTTTGAAGGAGATTGAGATCGGAAGTGACGCTACCGGAGCTCCCGTGGTCAACGTAAGTAATTCCATTGTGATCGTCGCTCTTGAGCCCCATTGATCAGCAACACTAACGGCAAATCTATTTTAGCTCCTCGGTGCTGCCGCAACCGCTGCCAAGCAAGCCGGTGTCAAGCAGGTCAACGTCAGCATCAGCCACAGCGATTCCCAGGCCGTCGCGGTCGCCGTGTCGCAGTTTTAAGCTGCAAATGCGGCTTCGGTATTGTTTTTACATAGATGTCGATTCGGTCGGCGAAAGACCACTTGTTGAAAGCCCCTCGGCTTTCGTCCCTGTGTTTGAGACGTGATGATTGTGACTTATGTTTTACTTATTTTTGTTTCTTAGAATGCGAGACAGATTCGTCTCCTGGATCGCTGGTGTTTATAATGGGATTAATGATATGCCATAATTTCTTACTGATATTCCTGTTGGTTTTGTAAGGTAGACGTCGTAATATATGCCTTACGACCTTGTTCTATTCCAATGGCTCAGATTTAATGGATTTAACACAGGTCTGACCCGTTTCTAAATACTCAGAACAAACAATTTCCTCATCGATAAATCGAAATCAAGGACAAAACGCAAGCCAGTGAGACATCAATTACTTCTACGGCCGAGAGACTGGATGGATTTGAAAAGGCCATAAATATGGAGGATTCAGTAGAGGCTATAGAACATACATCGTAGATCAACTGAAATACCCAATAACAGGAAACCTTCACATTGATTGAATATGCAATCATGAATTGGCACTGGCGCGATTCATTGGTCCCCAGTTCGTGCGAGGATTCATCTGATAGCGCACCAAGCGCTTTTTGGAATGCGCAGCCGACACCGCGCGTCCAAGAGAACCATCGAATTTGACATCGAGGGTGCTGGGGTGTGGTTTGCCGGAAGCAGGCTCGGGCGCTGGTTTCTCGGAATCTATTGGAGGCTGCGGCGCAGCTTCCGATGCCGGTTGTTCGGGGCGACCCCGAGGCGTCTGGCGTGAGCCAGACCGATAAAGAGAAGCCTCTACTTTGGTAACGAGATCGCTGACATCGCGACCGGCCTCGATGGCCGCGAGAAGGTCTGTCTTTAGCAGGGACAGCCATGGATCTTGGTCGTTAATCTTGCGCAGATTGTCACGGCTTTTGGCCATGATTGCGGCCCCGGGGGTCCCGGGCTTCAAGGACTCTTCCTTGACGGGGGAATGCTGGCGGGTCCATTCACGCATGACCTCCCAGATGACGCTCCAGGGGGCATCTGTCCGAATGGAGTTCGGCTTGGTGTGGCTGCGGGTGCTCCGGTAACCAAGATGTTGGAGCGCACCGCGGAATTCGTCCTGCGGTGTCGTGGCGCAGTGTAGGATCCTCGAAAGACCACTGAGGTGAAAGTAAAAAGGATACGGCTCCCGGGCAGTGACATCCATTCGAGGGATAATGGCCGGATATTCTGGGTCCTGGGTGGAGGTGTCTGCGTTTTCAGTTTGAGGTTGCGATGAACCACTGGTTGCCGTAGTAGATGAGAAAAGCTCCAGGTCTTCTTCTAGGGCGGTAGTTAACATGCCCTCGATGCGAGGAACAGTTTGATAGACCTCCTGGTCGAGCCCAGGAAGGAGGCCTAAGATTTTCTGGATGAAATGAGGGTTGTGAAGCGGACCAGCCCACATGGGTCCTGCAACGTGTGTTTTGAAGCCGCAATGTTCACAGTGCGGGCTGGCGGTGGGACCTTGCGCGAGAGAATAATGATACATTGTTTGGCCCTGGCGATTCAACTTCTCGCGAGTTGCTCCGAAAGGCTGCGTAGTCCAAGCCCCGCATCCCGAATCACAACCGTAAACAAGCATTGTATTCCCAGCATTGAACTTGACCTGTGCTGGGGAGCGGGTGACACGCACGAAGACCCGGGCATAAAAATCGATGGAAAGTGAAAGCAACGGTTCGACGGACAGTCCATATCTGGCACCTGCAGTCGCAAGAGCATTCAAGATCAATCGAAGCCCACCTTCATGCGAATGGGAGCCCTTGATCGGGATCCCACCATACAGAGCAAAGGACTTCTCGGCATATCCGGTCGACGCCCAGACTCCGGCATCTGTGCACGTCACACACAAAAGGCCACCATCCTTCACACCTTGCAGCGCGGCATCCATGAACGAGGCCGCTGTGCCGTACGGGTCGAGATCGATGACATCGAATTTTTGGAGCGAGTTCAGCCCATACATGTAGGCGCGAGCATCACCTTTATTGGGCTGGATGCGGTCCTGCAGCTCGTTATAATCGATATTGGTCTTCATGGACTTGATCGCAGATTCTGACAGATCATTCGCCACAACTTTTGTGATCAAGGGGATCTCGGCAGCATATCGGAGTGCGCGCAGACCCGTCGCAGACAGGGCATCCAGAACGGTGAATGAAGGCGCGGGGGATGGGTTTGACTGGTCTTCTTGTTTCCCATTAGGCACGGTAACAGGCTGCTCGTTGGCTTCCGGCTTGTCCTCGGCCTCACCTTCTTTGCCCCGTTTGGACGCCTGGTCATTCTCCTCGTCCTCTCGCTTCCGTTTTTGACCCTTGACACCACCTTTTTCTCCCCGTTTCTTATTCTTCGCTTGATGTTTCTGTTTCCTCACGTCCTGCGCGTGCTCTGCATAAGCACGGATAGCCAGGACACTCAGGTCTCGGTTGAATTGCTGGATGGGGTTGTAGAAGACCGATTGACCCTCCTCGTTGTCCTTGAGATCCTTCTTGTTACCCTTGGAGGCCGCTGCCTGCGTCGGGGGGTTCAAGATATGCGCGCGGCCTTCCTGAATGACATTGTATTCCACGTCGCGGTATTGCACGAGCTTGTTCAGAGGGGCGGTCGAGCTCATGGTTCGCGATGGCGACAAGACGGGTCGGGTGACAGATAAGGTGCGAGTGAAAGCGCGGGGATTAAGCGCACATGTTGCGAAGAGCGACGAAACAAGCGAGGGCATGGACCGTGGATGATAGACGGGGTGTCAAGGTGAAGCGGCGAAGAAAAAAGATCCGGTGCACGGACCACGTGGATCGGGTCGAGGTATACAAGATGCGCGAGTGGAAGATTAGAGATTATAATTCGACTACATGTATCATACAGGGGGCTCGGTTTCAGAGCCATTCGCCAATGACCGGCACTTGGCGATACATATCATTCCAGCCTTGAGCTTCCCAGCCCGTGCCTTTGCCGCCACGGCCCACGATACCGAGGGCTCCGGCCAGCCAGAACGCGGCGCCGACAGCCGCGACGCCATTGACTACCCACCACCTTTTGCGCTGGCGCTTAGCATGGTCTTGGTTGATGGGATGACCAAGGTATCCCTCCAGAGAGCCCTTGGAGCGACGTTCTCGCCGAGCAGTAGTGACTCTCCATCCCATCCATGTCCCCCAGCCGCCCACCAAGTGCCATACGCTGGCACTGGCAAAGACCACATAGAAGATGTTCCAGAATATCGGACTACGGGCGATACCGTGGGCCACGTACCCCAATCCGACGCCAGAGCTGCCACCTTCCACCATAGCGGGGGTCAGGCGATTCACCAAGACATGAAGACCGATCAACGGGGTGATGATGTACCCAGTGCGAGCTTGCGACGAAATGCGAGGCCAGAAGGACAACAGGTTGCGCTGAGCACGGGTCTCGGCTCCATATAAGCGCGCGCGTCGCGAGCCACGCATATTGCGCAAGGTAATTCCCGCCACAATGTGTGTGATGATGGGGACTGTGAGGACGAGATGCTCAAGCCCAGGGGCCTGGTAGATTGGTCGCGTGAGCAAGAGATACGACTCGCTCGCAGGGACAGAGCGGGTCACGAGCGGGAAGAGCGAGGTATTGGCGAAGTGCAAGGCGAAGAATGCGGTTGGAGGGTAGGTCGAGTATCTTTGGAGGCCAGAGACTGTGTTTCCATGTGAGCGTGGTATAACTTGTTGAGACTTAGAATCACGTACGCAAAGCATCCCACCGATAGACGCGCTGGCCCAGCTTGGGAGCGGCAATTCCACATGTGTAGGAATGCTCTTCTTCCTCCATATACTCGTCAGACTCAAGGTCGGGGCTGGAATCGTCGTCCTCGGGCGATGGATCCAGCTCTTGCATCGAGATGAGCGACTTGGCGTCATCCTGGTATCGAGGATCTGTCAAAGAAGACATATTCGATCGAGACAAAATCAGAACAGAAAGGAAATTCGTGAGTCTAACGGATCATCATAGGGGGGAGAAAGAGTTGGAAAGAAATGCCCACGCCAAAAAAGTCGGGGATGCCGATCATGCCGCGTCCGCGAAATGCGCCCACTCTGATACGTCAACTCTTCATCCTCCACCACACCCCATGCCACCGGTATTGTTCGACTCTAGACGAGACTGATGTTGCTACGCTAACAATAACTCCAGCGAGGCTTCACAAATCCCGCTCCCAAGGTGAGATAACCAACCTGCCTGGATTCGCCCCCGCTAATAGCCGCAGACCGAGTCGGCGCGCTCGGCCTTGAGCTCCTTCACCTGCACGCTATGCAATAAATCCTACTCACGCCACCCCGAGTACGAAGCACATATCTCATCGTACGACCACCAGCACCGCAAACGTTTACAAGACCTGAAGCAGCTCTCGCGCGACCCCAATGCCGCCGAGAAGGCTCGACGTGCCGAGCGCAGAGCCGATGCAGAGGCGGGCCTACGGGTGATCGATGCGCCGACTGGTGGTAGTAAATCGGGGGGACCCGCTCCATCGGGAGGAGGAGGTTTCAAGAAAGGCGGGTTCAAGAGTTCTTTCGCATCCGTCAAGGGTCCCGCGGCACCGGTGAAGAAGAATGTGCTAGGTGACGAGGACGAGGACGAGGAAGACAAGACTCGCACCTCTACGATTCAAACTGGTGCGGCCGCGCCGCAATCGATCTGTGATCAAGACACGCCGGATGATGCGGAAAGTGACACCGACGAGGAATATGCGCGAGATTCGGCCGGGGGAGGGTATTATGATCCGCGCCGGCCAACAGATTGCTTTCATGGATGCGCCGGGCTTCGAGGAATTAAAGCCGGTCAGTGATAGACGGATATAGGGCTCAAAAGAACTGTATTTACATCGCATCTGGGGGCGCGGATCTTGGAGTTACGGGGCTTCTTCTATAGCCATGCCTTGCTTTACCACTGTGGGATCAAGTTTGAGAACAATCAACTGTCAATGTCTATCAATCTAAACGATCGAACAAGTTACGCTGGGGAGACAACACAGGCACAGACCCGAGGAAGGTAATGGTACACAGCTTTCCAGGAATCTGCCTAGACGCGGATAAATAGGAACATGATGGGCGATATCAGGAAAAATGGGACAAATGAAAGGGTACTAGGCACATGGTTTTATTAACGCACTCTCCCGCGCGCCGCTTACAAGCGCAGGATCTTGGCAGCCTGGCCGACAATGGTGTCCTCCTGGGGGAAGCTCATGTTCTCCAGGCCGACGGCGTAGGGAGTGGGCACCTCGGCACCGGTGACACGGGCAACGGGGGCAGTCAGGTAGTCGAAGCCGTACTCCATGGACAGAGCCATGATCTCGGCCGAAACACCGAACATGGGGTAGCCGGACTCGACAACCATCAGGCGGCCGGTCTTCTTGAGCGAGGCAATGATGGTCTCAACATCCAGGGGCTTGATGGAGCGCAGGTTGATGACCTCGGCATCGACGCCGTACTTCTGCTTCAGGTCGGCGGCGGCGCCGAGAGACTGGCCAACGCAGCGGGAAACGGAGACGATGGTCAGGTCCTTGCCGGGCCGCTCGATCTTGGCCTTGCCGATGGGCAGCACGAAATCGCTCTTCTGGGCGGCCTCGCTCATCGGGAAAGCCTGGCCGTACATAAGCCTAGTGGGCGGGGTGTCGTTAGTTACCCGATCTCCGGATTCCGGCAAACATCAACATGACCGGGGGGAACTTACTCGTTCTCCAGAACACAGACGGGGTTGGGGTCACGGATGGCAGCCTTCAACAGACCCTTGGCATCCTCGGAGCTCCAGGGAGAGACAACCTTGAGACCGGGGATAGAGCCGTACCAGGCGGAGTAGTCCTGGGAGTGCTGGGCGGCAACACCGGCGGCAAAACCGTTGGGGCCACGGAAAGTGACGTTGCAAGGCTGGATACCACCGGACATGTAGTGAGTCTTAGCGGCGGAGTTGATAATCTGGTCGATAGCCTGCATGGCGAAGTTGAAGGTCATGAACTCGCACTAGAACCAAGTTCCTTCGTTAGTATCAAAATCACACTTGGAAGCCACCAATCTTCAACGGCACCACTTACAACCGGGTGCAGACCAGCCAGAGCAGCGCCAACAGCCAGACCGCAGAAACCAGCCTCGGTGATGGGGGTATCGATCACACGCTTGGGGCCAAATCGGTCGAGAAGACCTCGCGTCACCTTGTAACTGCGGGAAAGAGACCGAGTCAGCGATCGATTGCACCAGAAAAAATATCACGGTATAATTGAAGCCGCCGAGGGGAAGAGAGCCCTTACGCTCCGTTGTACTGTGCGACCTCCTCACCCAGAATAAAAGTCTTGGGGTTGCTCTCGAGTTCCTCCGCGAGAGCCTCGTTCAGAGCATCACGGACGGTGACCTCCTTGGTGCCGCTCTCCGTAGCATATCCGCGGGCGCGCAAAGCCGACTGGGCGCAAGCAGACTGGGCGAAAGCCGGACGAAGAGGGGTGGAAGCCAGGCGCGAAGAAAGCAGCCGAGTTGCTGGGCGGAAAAGTCGGGGAGCTACCATGGCGGAGGGTTGGGATGAAAACCAAAGGAGGGAGAGAAAGGAGAGGCAATTGACAAGTCCGCAGAGCCAAAATACCGGCACGGGCGATTGGAAGACCAAGATAAGAGCAGGGGTGGGAAAGGGAAAGCCGCGCTTGAATCTTTGAGATGCAAATCGGGAAGATGTTGGGCGCTGACTCAGCACCTCACCGGCAGCTCCTTCCGTAACCGTATGACCGTTGTTTCCCTCCCAAGGTCCATCTTTTGATCTTATCTAGACTTGGACTTGTGTCTTCGTCTGAACCACCCACTACATCTCTCTACATGTTGTGATCTCCTCCCGTGAACGACGTGGGTGCAGTCGAGGATGTTGTTGTCGGTGTTGGCCTGGATCCTCCCGTCGGCGCTCGCCGCTCAACCTGCCGCTCCCGCCCCCATCTCCGCTCCCCTGCGAGACCTCGAGTTCGGACAGCTGAACTTCCTCCATACTACGGATACCCATGGTTGGCTGGCGGGCCATCTCCAGGAGTAGGCTGCCGGAGGTTCCGTCTCGTAAGCTCTACTGATCCACCTCGCAGACCATCGTATTCGGCGGACTGGGGGGACTATATTTCCTTTTCGACCCATCTCCGGGAAAATATCGAGGCACAGGGACAAGACTTACTGGTCATAGATACCGGTGACCGAGTAGAGGGAAATGGGCTCTACGATTCATCGGAGCCCAAAGGCATCTACCTATCGGAGATCCTCCGCCACCAACACATTGATATCATGACGTCGGGAAACCATGAACTATACAAACAGAACACCTCGGAGTCCGAGTTCAACACAACCGTCCCAAATTTTCGTGGTCGTTACCTCGCCTCCAACATCGATATTTACCGGCCTGGAACCAACGAGCTGGTCCCACTGGCGCCGCGATATACGAAGTTTACAACCAAGCAGCAAGGCATCCGCATCGTAGCGTTTGGTTTTCTGTTTGACTTCACCGGCAACTACAATAATACCGTGGTTCAGCCGGTGGAGCAAACTATCAAGGAAGACTGGTTCCAGGAGGCTATCCGGGATAAGGATGTCGATCTATTTCTGGTCGCCGGTCATGTCCCCGCTCACTCGCCCGAGTATGGGGCCATTTTCAGAGAAATCCGGCGATTACGCTGGGACATGCCCATTCAGTTTTTTGCTGGTCACGAGCATATTCGTGACTATGCACAGTATGATTCTAGGGCCGTCGCCCTGGCAAGCGGACGGTTCATGGAAACCATCGGGTTTATGTCCATCGATGGTCTGTCAACGAGTCACAAGCCAAAGTCTGCTTCACGTCCTGTATTCCGCAGGCGGTATATTGACAACAATCTATTCTCCTTCTACCACCACACGGGCCTTAGCAATGGCACATTTTCAACCAAGGAGGGTCTCCATGTTTCCCAACTCATTGCCGAGGCTCGGACTGCCCTTCATCTTGACACAGTTCATGGATGTGCTCCTCGCGATCTCTGGATGTCGCGTGTTCCATACCCAAACCCTGATAGCGTCTACACCTGGCTGGAAACTCAGGTTCTGGCCGACCGACTCAAGGACGAGTCGCGTGGCACCGTGCCTACGGTGGCCATTTTGAACACGGGGGCGATCCGATTTGACATCTTCAAAGGACCCTTCACGCAGGACACAACGTTCATCATATCCCCATTTACGAATGGGTTCCGCTACGTGAAAGACGTTCCCTACGAGAAAGTGCAACTGATCATGGAGGTTCTCAACAAGCAGTCAAGGGTTTTGCAAACCGCTCAAACTCAGTGGCACTCGTCCTTGCTCCCACTGTCTCCTCCTGAGCAGCTGGGACGCGCCGAGGATCGGATCGTTGAGGAAGATGACCCCCAAAATTCATCAGCCGCAATCAACCAGGCCGGCGCTCACCAGGCTCCTTTGGCAGCTCATAGACAAGAGGCAACCCTTGTCCCCGGTTACACAACCAAAGACGATGCTGGTACAGATGGAGATGATACAATCCATTCCCCGGTGTCCTTTTACCGTGTGCCCAATTGCATCCAGGCGTTACTGTCAGCTAATTCATCGGGGGTGCTAGAGACTGTGGACCTTGTGTACATCGAGTTTCTTCAGCCGTATATGGCCCTCGCGGGCAAATTTGCCGGCTTGGACGTTGATGTTGGCAAGGAAAGCGAGGTCTATATGCCGTCTACAACCTTAACCGATCTCATCCTGGACTGGGTGAAGGAGCACTGGAAGTGCGAAGGGAACTAACATATGGATTTGAACAATACACGTCTTGCCTTTTTTTCGGTCTCGGTTGAATATGTAGGCAAATACAGGAAATCGTGGCTTTGTTATCAAAGTGAGCGAGTCGAACGGTAGATTGTACGCCGTTAGACGTTATTTGAGGTTCTCGACGCTTTGATGTAGCTGGCCTACGTTATATTTATAGCATCGGACGGCGGTGAGTAAACAGCTCTAAATTCACGATGTACCCCGAACATCAAGTACAAATTCCTGGGTATAACCTTCTCACAATAGGAACTAGAACTACTGCGTTTTTGGAGAATTACAATATAGCAGGGTACGAAGCAAATATGTGCACCCACTTTTTTTTCTATTTTGACTAGTTCAAAAGGCAAACCACTCGGTTAACTCCCCACGGTGCAGTGTGTTGACGAAAGAATAAGCATAACTCAGCCGCGCCTTAACGCAATCTTAATGAGAAAGAGGGCACGACTGGCACAACTCCGCAACTCCCCTCAATGCAGCGCATCCAAAAAAGAAATAGCAAAAGTAAACAGTCCCACTCTCCCGAGGTCATGGTGAGAGAAAAGCCCGGTGTGATGATGGCCAGACCCAAGGAGAATGGTGTTGCTCAATTTGCAAAAAATGTCCTTGAACTAGAGCTCTTCAGCCTTCGCACCGGACTCATCCTCATCCTGGATGTCGTCAGACTCATTCTTGACTTCACCGCCACCGGACTTGTCCTTGGTGGCAGCGTCCTCGGCCTCGGCTGTGTCCTTGGGAGCAGACTTGAACTTCAGCGGGGTGGCATCAGTCTCGGAAATGGTAGTGTCGTTGTTATCTCCCTTTTTGTTACCCCGCTTGCGCTTGTTGCTGGCAGGGGTCTTCCTGGCCTTCTTGGTGGCGCTGGTAGGAGTGGTCGGGGCCGTGGTGGTGGTACCATCCTGGCCGTTGGCATCGTACTGACTGGTCAGTTTGCGACGGGCATTGTTCCAGGTCGTGCGTGCACTAGCAACGGTGTAGCCACCCTTGTCGGCAAGCTTCGACCAGTCAAGCTAGAAGATATTAGATTTTGAACGTCCGTTGGTTGCCGAATGAAGACGGGGTGATGGATACTCACCTTGACGGGCTCCGTTGTGCACACCATGCTGAGAACAAGGATCCGTAGATCCACGGAGGAAAGGCCCTCAAGGGGGTCATTGTCGATCTTCTTTGGCTTGCCCATCGTTTTGAATGATACTCAATGTGGTAGGTGGATTGTAATGAGCTGTAGCAGTGTCGAAACTTAAAGATGTGGAAAAGTGAGATACGTAGAAGAGTAAAACGTTGAAGGGTGGGAAGAGGAAGAAGAAGGAAAGAAGGCGAGAACGTCGAGAAAATATTGACCTTGCGTCGCAGATGTCTACACGATTCGCTCGGTATTTTTCACTTCTCCCGCTAGATTTTGGTGTATTGTCTATGCGCAAGTGATCGAAATTTGATCGATGCGGCCAACGGGCTTTTTGACGCGAAAGGTATACTGTCACGATAGACAATGGGTTACGAGATTGAATGTTATAGGAACAAGCAGTCATTGGAATCGTTTCTGGAGATGTTGCGGTGACATTTGCTGGCTCTAGAAGATAAATGAGAATGGCTATTTATTTATACTCCCTCGAGCTCATGGGCGTGGGATGTATCGAGAAGGAATGTCGTGTCAATAGTTTCTCACTTCCTGGATTCTGTCATCTCGCAAACGACCTTTTAACTCATCGAGCCCCCTTTGAGTCTCAAGAAAGAACAATGACTGATGCTGGTCCATATTTCTGCTGCTGATACGCTTGCTTCTTCCAGGTATCCAACTGGTATTGATCTCATCTTCTCGGTGCGTTGGATTGCTCGTGAAAGCCCAAGGGGCCAAGTCAAATCACTTGGGCTTTTCTTCAGTCTCCAAACGTCTGATCCAATGAGTTCTTCATCAAAAGAATACTTGTAAGTGTCCCAGTCACTCTTCAATGCGTTCCATGGTGATACGGGATAGTTTCAGCATGGAGAACCTGATACTGACACCGAATCTACAGATGATCATTCAATCAAGTATTCACTTTGCTTTTCAGTCTAGCAGATCATCTATCGACTCGACTGTGCCGGCACCGGGGGAATTATATGCAGTTCCACAAAGAAAGTCCCACACAAAGAAATCAATCAACGCCAGTCCATCAATACGTGCTCGTAACCAGGTCGTAGTGGTATATGCAGGGAAGAAACATCAAGCGAGACGGCCTTTACATGCTCACGTCCATCGTGTCGTCGCCGGCATCAAGGGCATTCTGTCTCTCGGGATCCGGGACCACCACGCCACGGCCACGGCCAGCGAGCAGTTCTCGCCGTACCTCGGGTCCGATGTCCTTGTGACCACGGACCAAAAGCAGGTCCAGAAGAGCCTCACGCTGGTCTTCCGTGATGTCATTGCGGTAACGCTGGGCAAAAACCAGCAGAGACTGGTGCCACAGCACCGGCAACTTATACCCCTTGGAATTCCCCGATGGGCCATCGCCCATCATGGTATCACCCGAGCCATCGGCCGCACGGAAGCGCAGGAAATGGAACACCAAGGCATCGATGACCTTATATGGCAGAGCGTACTTCTTCTCCAAGAACACTCGAATGAAGGTGTTAATCGCACCGGTGCTCTCGACATCACGAATGGACTGTTCGGCTGAGAGGTCACACATACGCAGAAGTGCAGCCGCGGAATGTAGCACAGGAATGGAAACTCGCGCAATGACCGAGGAAACAATGTGAGCTTCACGCAAGCTGCAGGTCCCGCTGGACACGAGCGGGAAGAGCAGACCCTTGAAGAAGCATGCCGGCTTGTAGAGAGCTTTGCGCAATGAGTTATAAGTGTGCACGTTCAGCTTCTTAGTCTCGTGGATTTCCTCGCGGACACGGTCCAGGAGCACAGTCGAGATGAACTCCTGGGCCACGGCGGGCTTGTGGGAGATGAAGATGCGGGTCCCGGCATAGACTGCGTTGGCGGTCCATCTATCGGGTTGTGTAATCTCGAGCAGCGTCGGCCAGTTCGGTACCGTTGGGAGAATCTTGAAGGGCTTTGGGAGCGGGCCAGATTTGTACCGCGTGAGGATCATGCCGACCCTAACAATAACGATGGTTAGCGTGAGACAGCCAGAGTACCAGACAACACCACATACTTCTCGTAAACTTCCACAGCCTTGGCAGGGATTTGCACGGCATCTTCAGGTGCCCCGCCGCCTTGAATGAAGGACGAACCACCCTCGCCGGACTGTTTAGCCTCGTGTTCAGCGATCTTCTCCAGAATCAAATCGGCAAGATTGGTTGTCTGGCCCTGAGCTTCAGGATCGCGCGGGTGGAAAATTGGGTCTTCCTCATGGCCACCGGGCATGAATTTGTTGAACATATCGAGATCGTTGGGATCAACCTCCTATACCACATTAGAATGAACAACCCATAGAAACCCCGAGATACATACAACTTCCTCAACTTCGTCATCCACCCATTCATCGTTCTGGAATTTTTCATCATCTGACAGAGCCTCCTCCTCGAATCGAGTATCAAACTCAAATGCGGTATTGGGTTTCTGCTCCGAGCCCATGGCGAGCTTTTGTTCGGCGGCATCCTCGTCAGCCAGTTCTTGGCCGATCTGCAGGATCTTGCGCGACATTTTCGCGTCGATAAAGCGCTGTCCATTTTCACCATCTTCTTCATCTTCGTCGCCAGATTGGCGCTTGCCTTTCTTGCCGCTCTTTGTGCGGAGGTGCCCCGCGGAGGTGATATCCTCGGCGAGAGGGTTGTGTCGGCGCGCTGCAGCGGCCCGGGAGCTGGTAGCCTTGGGCATCTTGGATTTTGTCTTTGTGAGAAAGACCTCAAACAGAGAAATCCAAATCCAAAGGACCAGTCAAGAATCAAGTAACCTTGGAGGTGGTGGAGTGTGTGTAAATTTTGGGGTCATGTGACCTACCAAATATTTTTCTGCCGGGCGGTATCGTGTGTCTCCCACCTCCACCGCCTTCCTGTGTCTCTTTTCCTCCACCTTTGACCGCTTTCTCGGACCTCTCATTCTTCCGGTATTCACCGCCTGCTACAAGAAAGTTGTATACTCACCGCTTTGGTCTTTCTGCCCGGCGCTTCTTTCGCTCCGCGCCGTCGCGAGCTGTCACGTCTATGCTCTACTTCCAATCCCAAATCCCAGTGGAAGCAAGTTGTTCTCCTGTGCTACGTTCTGCAATCATCACATAGCCTGCCAGACTCTCTATTTCTACCTTCCATCTTTTGCTCTTTGAATTGTGCATTGTGGTCCTGTTAGCAGAAGGTGGAGGTTGACAACGGTGGTAAGTGGTGCTGATTGGTTTCTGTGCTGCTTCTCATGGAAGATCTAAATCCCATATGCAATTGTCAATTAGCTAACATATAGTGTGGTCCCAGGTCCAGCTCCTTTATCCCTTATCTCCTGGTCTTTCTTCATCCTTCTGTCCTCGGGATCAAGGCTGTACAAGGCCACTCGAGAAGTCCGGCGATCATGGCATCCAATCCCGCACCCGGATCATCTGCGCCTTCGTCTAATATGAATTCTCCTATAATTCCCCCTGGTTCTGGGCCCCTAATCAATGGCCCATTGTCTGAGCTTCCTTCGCGAGCCTCTCCTGCGCCTCCCAGTCTTGCCTCTGCGCAGAGTGATGGTGCTGCTGCTGCTGGTCGGGCCAAGCGAAACAAGCGTGACAGTCGCAAAAAACGCGAGGCCAAGGGCCTAGACCCGGATAGTACTCCCGCTCCGAAGAAGCGAGCTACCGCCGCGGCTTTTGGTGGCGTAACTATTCCGAGCTATGAGTTGACCATTCGTCCTCCGCTTGTCCTGGCCCATCCCCGGGAATCTGACCAGCGTCACCCTCAACCCCGCCAATTACATTTTGTGACCCGGAAAACATCCCCTGTAATTGGTCAGAGCTGGGATTTCTTTGAGGTTGCCGACAAGGTCACCAACAAGAATGGGTTCCATTACAGCTACGCCATCGCTGATCCTGGCTTCCCGTACATTAAGTATCGGCAAAGCGACGCTCCGCCCTACGGGGCCCGCTTCAGCTATGAGGACTCCCCTACCGCGATCTCTTTCTCCCGAGATGCTCTAGCTGTAACCACCAAGGATGCGTGGCATTCAGCTCGCGCGAACGTTTTCGCTCGAGAAGGTACATACTACTACGAGGCACGAGTGATCAGCGGGATTGTCACCAACGACCAGAAGGGGTTCCCATCGCGCGGTCATGTGCGTGTCGGATTCGCACGTCGGGAAGCGGATCTCGACGTGAATGTCGGCGTGGATTGCTATGGATATGGCATCCGTGATGTGAACGGCGAAGTTGTCAACCGCATGCGATGCGAGCCCTTCTTCCCCAAAGGCGAGGCCATTCTCGAGGGCGATGTCATCGGCATGCTTATTACTCTTCCACCCCTGTCCCTTCATAAGAAGATCGTTGAGGGCACATACGATCCAGCGGTCGACGGTAACGGCTCAGATCCCTCATCATATCCCCCGGCGACCGTCAACATTATCCGGGACCGAATCCCGTGGCAGTGGAAAGGTGACTTTTGCTGGCAGCAGTCGGATATTTTCCCCACGAAGCACCTTCGTGACTATTCCTTTAATCTAAAGGAGACCCCGACCTTTGGTCGCCCAGACCCCCTCAACAACGAGGACGCTTCCCTGCGGACCCTGCCCGGCTCCAGCATCACCATCTTCAAGAACGGCGTCAAGATGGGCACTCCTTTCGAGGGACTCTACGCGTTCCTCCCGCCGGCCAGCCGTCGGTCCAACGGCACCAACAACACTGGGATCGACGGCCGTGAAAACGCCGACGACGGCATGATCGGTTACTACCCGGCCGTGAGCTGCTACGGCGGCGGTGCGGTCGAATGTCGTTTTGAGGGTCCGTGGTGGGTTGGTCCTCCCGAACGCACCGACACCGGGGAGCCCATTTTAGGGTTTGGGAAACGGTTCGACGACCAGATTGTCGAGGACGTCGTTGCTGACCTCGTTGACGAGGTCGAGACGGAGTACCTTCTGGCTGGCACCAACGGGGACATGGCCCCGTTGGTCTCGGGGTCTGGTCCAATCGGTAGCGCGGAGGTCAAGGGGGCGATGGAGGATGTTGCAAGTGTGGGAACCGCGGGGACTCCGGCCCCGATGAAAGATGAGGACGTCGAGATGAGATGAAGCTGGTTGAAGTGTGGCAGTTGAAGTCCAAGAGCCCTTCATCTCGACGTCCTCGTGTATGCGTGTATGATTGTAGTTTCTTTGTGGTGGTTGCGGACGGCAGTCTGGATGATCAGGTTTTTATGATACCAATTTCAGTTTGAACTATTTTCTCTTCAAAATTCTCAAAATTCGGCTGGACATAAATTGATATACAGGAGTGGTATCACTATTGTTATACAAAAGGCGAAGAGTCACGGTACATGAAGATGTCTGGCTCATGCCCATGCAATCTCAAGACTCACAGCCCTGGAGCAACTCGCCCACATTCATTACCAACTCATCATCGCCATACTGGCCCACAACTTGAATTCCACTCATTTCGGTGTCAGAGCCCGCGGTAGATCCCGGCACGGGTATAGAAATGGCTGGCAAGCCAGCCAAGCTTGCCGGCACCGTAAAGACATCATTAACATAGGCATTCAAAGGCGATGAGCCAGTCTGGGCATCGGTGACGTCGGACAGCCGCGGCGGGGTAGACGGCGCAGTCGGGCAGACCAAAACGTCAATATCTGCTGACTGGGGATGGTCTGCGTCCAGCGCAGCCAGGGGATGAGTGAGTCTAAACACCGCGTTAAAGTCCCGTTGGACCAGCCGGCGTACCCGCTGGGCCTGGAGAAAGTAATTATCCATGGCGTCGGCACTCAGACTGAAAGTACCCAGCAGAATACGCCGTTGTACTTCGGGCCCGAATCCATCTCCACGCGTTCTGGCATAGAGGTAGCTATCGGGTTGTCCGTCGCTATCCGGTCCCTCGTGACGCGTTCCATATCGAACACCGTCGTACTTGGCTAGGTTGGAAGATGCCTCGGCTGGGGCCAGGATGTAGTATGCAGAGAGCGCATGCTTCGTAGCCGGTAAGGAAACAGGGTGGACGGTATGGCCTTGTTCCTGCAAGTATGCTAGAGACCGGAGCCAAGCTTGTCGAACAGAAGGTGTAAGCTCGGAGATGTTGTACTCGATCGGAACGCCGATTCGGAGCGGAGACGAGGACAGTCGAGAGGCGAAAGATGGCTTTTGGAGTTGTGATAATATTCTGGATCGCGAGAATGGTGAGATACTCGTGGGGTCGCGCACATCATGCTGGTTCAAAATGGCTAAGGCGATATATTAGCAAGCTTGGTCGGACGGCTCTGAGACAGGGGTCATACAGAACACATCTCGAACACTAGACGTGCTCTTGCCCAGAATCCCGACTGTGTCCAGAGAGTTGGCATAAGCGACAACGCCCCACCGTGAAATCAATCCGTACGACGGCTTGAATCCAACGGTCCCCGTGTATGCAGCGGGCAGTCGAACTGAGCCACCGGTATCTGTACCCAAGGCACTGCCACCAGTCCAATCAGCCATGATCCCGTATCCTCGAGATGATGCACTCACGCATAGCATTGGTCGGCAGCGACAGCCACCGCGCTCCCACCCGAGCTTCCTCCGGCGGAGAGGTCATGTCCCTGACTGTCCTGTCTCAAACTTTTCACTGGTCCAAAGCGAGAATGCACCGAGTGAGACCCCATGCCAAACTCATCGAGATTCGTTTTGCCGGCGACCACAGCCCCCGCCGCCTCCAGTTGATCCACCACTGTCGCATTATACGGGCTGGTGAACTTGTCCAGCATCCCCGAGGCGCAGGTCGTTGGAAGGTCGCGCGTGCAGATATTGTCTTTGATTGACACCAAGCGTCCATCGACCGTCGATTTTGGCGTGCCTGTAGAGTTAGATGTTAGCCGTCGAATCTCGGTCCATAGATTGACAGACGTACCGTGCTCGCTGCGCCGGTCTGCCTCCTTGACGCGGTCCAGCCATTGGCCCGCCCGGGGTTGCGGTGTTATAAAGGCATTGAGAGCGTGTGCGTGTTGATTGGCAATGCACCTCTCAGCTTCGCGTAGAAGGGACATGGAGACGGACGTGAGGAAGACGAGCAGCGAGCGCGGGTGCAAAGCGGAATCTGGTGGTCCGTGCGTGGCCGCGGATCTGGATTGGATACAAGATGTCGTAAATGTTCAGCGCGACTGCAATTATTGTTGGCTCTGAAATCGCAACAGGAACGGTGGGATAAGTTTTTACATGTCTACCAGGTATACAGTCTATTATCGATGTGTGGAAAAACAATTTCATTCGGAGTGCATCATATATATCTGGCAATCAGGTGTTTCCAAAGTCGAGGAATGTTGACGGCACCAGAGATCAACCAGTATAAGAAACGAATTTGCGATAGAACGATCAAACGAGAAACACAAGTTGAAATTCTCATCGGGTCTTCCAAGACTGCCGAATCAAGGCTCGCCGAGGACTCAGCAGCTGGTGACCTTGAAGCTGCCCATGCCCTTGCTGAGGGAGTGGTCGTTCCAGTCATTCGAGGCGATGCCAATCTGATTGCCGCACTTGTCATCGCTGTAAAGACGGATCACACAGTCGGAGCCCCACTCGTTTTCCCAGTCGATTGTGGAGCCGGTGCCGCAGGCGCTCTTGGTGCAGCCGCGGTTGCCCTCACTGTCCCATTGACCGGAGCAGGTGGAAAAGATCCAGGCATTGGCCATGGGGAGGACAGCAGTCAGGGCGGCAATGGTAGTGGCGGTGAACTTCATTGTGAAGGATTGGTATGGAAGTAGGATGGAATTGGTTTGGTAGATGATGAATGGAGTAGTTATTGGAACTGGCTTGGAGGATCTGGAAATCTGAGAGGATGATGGACTGGAGGATGGGAATCCATCAAGGTATTTATACACCGTCCAGCAGCCCGACGACCTACCTTTGAAGGCAAACACGAACAGCCAGGTCGATTCAGCCGGGCAATGCTCGTGTTCTTGCGCAGACAAACCTCAAAAATAGCCCATCACGAAGAATCCATACAGCAAATACCGGCGGTACCCGCTGCCAAGGTCCAATGTGATGCTGGAGTTCGTGATCCTTCTCAACCATAAGCCCTTCGAGGCAAATGATTGGCAAGCCACATCGCGGCTCAACTACTCGGGCGTTGCAGGCATCGACCGGCGACGACCTGTGAAGATGGAGAAGATCTCGTATCGGTGGTCGAGTCTTGACGATCTAGGGATAGTAACGTCTGTCAAAGACCTCGGAGGAGGCTGTGTGATGCATGCTCAGCAAAACCTTGAATTGCCCAGCCCTGCAGGGCCCAAACAGGCAGTCTCCGCAGGCGATCAAGCTCGTCTTTGGCGGAGCCAAGCCTTGGTGGCAGAGTGTGTCTTGGCTGCTCGTGTTGGGGAGAGGCTGCATGGGGTAAACCCAACCACAATATTTGGCAAGAATCTGATCGATACCAGAGCCATCAATCTGGGAGGTTAGCACAGTAGATGATTAAGAAGCATCGTGAATGGGATGTTTGTGTAGCTTGAGAAGTGGGAGTTCCTTCGGTCCGAGTCAAATTGCCGACCAAAGACGTCATCTGCCAATTCCGCCCGAGCTTCTTCCACTCTCACTTCCCCCGATACTCATCATGCTCTCACGCGGTGTATTCCGAGCGACCCAGACCACTGGTCTATCTTGCTCAGCTCGAGTCAGCCTCACTGCCTCCCGCAAAGCGCCTTGCGCTAGCTCGGCGCTCTCCGCGGAGTCCCGGAGGTCTATCTCGGTGTATGGCTACACGCAAGCCAAAGCGCTGATCTACTCGAAATATGGCGAGCCAAAGGATGTTTTGAAGTACGCCCATACAGTCGAATATTGAATAGCTTGAGTGCAGGCTCAATGGACCGTAATGAGAGCTAACGAGGTATAAATCTCCAGGCTACACAAGCATTCGATCTCGGCCCCGCATGGCTCTCAGGTGAACCTGCGCCTCCTCACGGCCCCGATGAACCCAGCCGACGTCAACCAGATCCAAGGCGTGTACCCGAGCAAACCGCCTTTCGGAATCTCCCTGGGCACCGCTGAGCCGGCGGCGGTCGGCGGCAACGAGGGTGCATTTGAGGTCATTTCCACGGGCGCGAGCGTTAAGAATCTTCAACAGGGGGATTGGGTCATCATGAAGCGGACCGGTCAGGGTGCATGGCGCACCCATGCCCAGCTGGACGAGTCGCAGCTCATCCGCATCGAGAACAAGGATGGCCTGACGCCATTGCAGGTCGGCACGGTCAGTGTCAACCCCGTCACGGCGTATCGTATGATCCGTGACTTCTGTGGGTGGGACTGGATGCGCGCCGGCGAGGAGTGGCTTATCCAGAATGGTGCCAACAGCGGCGTTGGCCGTGCGGCGATCCAGCTGGGTCGTGAGTGGGGGATCAAGACACTGAATGTGGTTCGCCAGCGCAAGACTCCCGAGGAGACCGAGGCTCTCAAGCAGGAGTTGAAAGACCTTGGGGCGACGGAGGTTATCACCGAGGAGGAGATGCTTACGGGCAATTTCCGCGATATGGTGCATGAATTCACCCGCCAGGGACGCGAGCCGATCCGTCTTGCCTTGAACTGCGTGGGCGGCAAGAACGCAACTGCGCTCGCCAAGACCCTGGCTCCAGACTCCCGGATGGTGACTTACGGCGCGATGTCGAAGCAGCCCGTGGCGTTGCCATCGGGTCTATTGATCTTCAAGAACCTCGGGTTTGACGGATTCTGGGTCAGCAAGTGGGGAGACAAGAACCCCGAGCTTAAGGAGAACACAATTAAGGACGTGTTGCAGCTGACCCGGGCCGGTCGGTTCAAGGATATCCCCGTGGACGACGTCCAGTGGAGTTGGGATACCGCGGAAACCCAGTTGGCCGAGAGCGTCCAGGGCACTCTGGGTGGCTACCGCAGTGGAAAGGGTGTCTTCACCTTTACCGGTGGCGATTAAAGCGCACCGCTCGCAGTTTATGTATCAATACTAGTCGCAGTATAATCTCCAAGACACACCGGCCACTGTGGCTGATTGACCACGATATCTCCGTAGTTGAGGCATATGCCTGATCCATCACGGTGACATATGTTGGGACGAGACCGACCTTCAATCGAAGTTTATCGTAGGATGTGGATGATAATGACTACACGCCTATAGAGATCACACCTGTCACCGACGTAACTAAAACACAACCCCAGCACGGAGAATAGATACCACACAGAAGGGACCTCAGGGATGACAAGGCGCCCTATGCGGCAGATCGCCCTATCTTATCGCCCCGATCGACGATGCGACCAGGGGTCGAGGCTGAAACAGGGAGCCTGAATCCTTCGATCCAACCCCGGAATACGTTGCATCCTGACTCTGGAGGATCGTCTCCGGTAATCAGGCTGGCGGTTTCAGGGTGACCAAGCGCCACCCTTCTCAGGTGTTGAAGGGGGGCCGAAGGCGCAGGGAAATCCCACCGACGTACACTGGGATGGAAATTAGCCCAGGCCCTAATCTTAATATAGTTGTGGCTGTATGTAAACAGGCCTGAGCTGAGGATCGACGTGTACTGCGCAAAGACTAATTGTATGCACTAGATTACTGTATGTAGTACGAAGTAAGAATTGCATCGCTGAAATAAGCAACGCGCAACAAATGCATGAAATCGCGATCACAACATCCAAACTCGCGCGATTCATCATCAGAAATGAGCAGTCCAGACCCAAGACGATTCGTAAATGAGGAGTCACTCCTGACTCCACGGAAGTTGCGCAATGGTGTTGCGTTTGATCCACCGCCCCATCGCCCCTGCAGGTCCAGCGCCCAGGCTGTGTGCGTGGCCAGCCTTGGGGTATGGCCCCCCTGGTCCCAGGGGCGAAGAATCGAGAACCGGGAATTGGGGGCAGCCTGGTCAGAATGGACTCCACCGGTTTCACTCATCCCTGGACGGAGTACGGAGTATGGCACGGAGATTCCCTCCGTGCCTGGAGGGAAAGAAAAGCCAGGTTGAATGTATAACCTCGATCAATTACCTTGTATCCTCTGTACTCTGTACTCCGCATCTGTACTCCTAGAATTGCCCGCCTGCCGTAGTATTGTGGATGTGTAACCCGTCCTGTACCGTGGGGGCGGCGACTATTAATAACTTTCGCGCGGAATCCAGGGGCGCAGGGGGCTTGGGGGCGTATTTTTGGTATGGCCGGGTATGGGGCGGTAATCTTACGGCCGTCAGTGCACGGTACCTGCATGCCCATAGTAATTAGTATGTCCGGCCAGGTACCACCCCTGCTGACTGTCCGACCACGCTGGCCTCTACTTAAACCTCGCCTTCCCCCATCTCTTCCGGCCAGTCTGTCCTTTCTTCGCTGACTCACCCTTGGTTTCCCACTCCGGTGCCAATGATGCCAGCGTGGCTTTGAGCCGTGGACATTAACATCTGGATGTCTTGCTCGTGCGCATCGGCACCGGTCACCCACTACAATCATGTCTAATACCATCAACCCTATGGACGCTATGTCTGCCTCCCCCGACCCCGACATGATGACGGTCTCCCCCGCCGACACTTCCTTCGACTCGCCCGAGCCGGAGTGTGCCGACGACGACAAGAAACCCACCAAGAAGAGGAAATCATGGGGCCAGGAATTGCCTGTGCCCAAGACCAACCTTCCTCCTCGGTATGTCGGCCCCGGCGTTCTTCCATCAAAGAAACCCCACTAATCCATCTCCCCTTCCAGCAAGCGAGCCAAGACAGACGATGAGAAAGAACAAAGGCGGATTGAGCGGGTTCTCCGAAACCGCGCCGCCGCCCAAACATCACGAGAACGCAAGCGTCTCGAGATGGAGAAGCTAGAGACGGAGAAGATCCGCATGGAGGAACAAAATCAATTCCTTCTCTCGCGCCTCAACCAGATGGAGGCCGAGAACAACCGCCTATCCCAACAGGTGGCCCAGCTCTCCGCCGAGGTGCGCGGCTCTCGCAGCACGACACCCAAGGCGAGCTCGCCCGTCACAGAATCCCCCACCCTCACACCCACCCTCTTCAAGCAAGAGGGTGAAGAGCTTCCCATGGAACGCATCCCCTTCCCGACTCCCTCCACCGACTACTCCCCGACCTTGAAGCCCTCCACTCTGGCTGAGGCCTCCGACGTGACACAACATCCTGCAGCGGTGTTGTGCGACCTGCAGTGTCCGTCGCCGGCCTCGAAGGAGCTGGAAGCGCGCTCCCTCTCTTCGACCTTTCCGGGGTCGAGCCTCCCGCCACCGCTGATGCTGTGGCTCCTCTTTCTGACGATGACTTCCGCCGCCTCTTCCACGGTGATTCACCCGCTGAGTCAAATCCTTCTTTCCCTGAAGACGGGTTTGCCTTTGGCGCTCTCGACGGAGGAGATCTATCAGCATTTCCCTTTGATTCATTGGTTGATTTCGACCCCGAGTCTGTCGCCCTCGAAGGCGTCGACCCGGCCGGCCTTTCGGATGAGACTTCTCGCTCGCCTGCTAGCGTGCAGCCCAGCCTTGGCGCGTCCACTTCGCGATGCGACGGGCAGAGCATTGCAGCTAGCGGTTAGCGAGCAGTGCTCCCCGCAGACCGTGTCGGCCGACGCCCCGGAGGGTCGACCGCGGTGGGAGTCGTTGTTGACCATGGTCTGGGCGATCGATAGTCTCGACCAGTCGCGACGATGCCGGCGGGCTATGAAATCCGGTCGGCGACGCAGTAACGGAAAGATGGTTCAACGGGGTCCACGGAGTTCCTGGCGTTCCCGCGCCGAGTCTCGACACTCGGTGCTGATGGGCAAGCAATTATGATTTGATTCTGTATAACTAGTGACGATGCTTTGAAATTGACTGGCTATGACCTGATATTTTGAAAGTAGCCTTGTAAAAAGCCGCTGCCTAGGTTAGATCATTTCCCAAGTAGAGAGTACTCCGTAGATCCCTCACCTTCCCAATCGAGTCTGGCGCTGAATGCGGTCAGTAACGTTTGCCACGCGCCACGCTTCCCATCCAACTCTCCAACCGCATCGTCTCCGACCGTGAGTCTTCTGTATATCCCTCATCATGGTCCGTAAAGATCCCATCTTCGAAGCCCGCACCAATGTCAAGGTGAGTATCGACCCCTCCCCCTTCTACCCCCCCCCGCATCGCTTCCCCTCTCACCCTCTCACCCACGCAGTTACACTCCAACCGACTCAAGAAAGAAGCGGCGCGCGCCGAAGCGACCTTCAAGTCCGAAAAAGCCAAAGCCGACAAAGCGATGAAGAACCGTGAATTCCAAATCGCCCGGATCCACGCCGCATCGGCCGTCCGCGAGAAGCGGCGACAAGTGACGTTGAAATCGGAGGCGGCGCGGGCGGACGTGATCATCAACGAACTCAAGGCGGCGCAGAGCACGCGGGACACCTCGCGGACGCTGGCGCTCGCGTCGCGGGGCCTGGATGCGGCGTCGCGCAGCGTGAACCTGGAGCACCTGGTCTCGCACGCGAATAACTTCCTGGCGCGGTCGGAGGACTTTAAGATTGCCAGTAGTGCGATCGAGGATGTGGCGCAGGGGGTGTCGATGCAGGAGTACGGAGCCGAGGGGGAGACCGAGGTGGATCGGATGATGGAGCAGTTGGCCGACGACGCGGGCGTGGATATGCGGATGGCGCTGGAGGAGCACCAGGCCCCGGAGAACGAAGTGAAAGAGCCGCAGCAGCCGGTCAAGGCGGATGCCGAGGTGGAAGATGGGTTGGGAGCTCGTCTACGGGCATTGCGAGCTGCCACTTGATGCCCGTCACCGGCTTATCTCGAGCCACGCTTAACGACGTGATGTCTTATTGAAGTTTGCTATTTGTATGGAGTACCCATATTTTCGGTGGGCCATGATCGACCTGATGGACTTGCCGTGCTCTACAATCGCAAGGGAAGATCTTCGGTACTTCATTTCGCCTCAATTCGCCCCATCTTAAAATAGACCCAACTGCCGGATTGATTGGGGTCACTGCCCTCGACCGGCAATCCCGAGGCTCCAGAGTAGGGGAATTGGAATTCTCTTCCATCTGTTTCTCCTTGCCACCGGCGTTATCCTCTCATTTCCCCTCATAGGACCTCGCAAGCGAGTTGTGCCAGTCTTGACAGTTAGCGCGCCACACTAACCGGGGCGTGAGCCTCTTTAGGCCCGGTTGGACTCCTTTAGGCCCGGTTGGACTCCTTTAGACCCGTTTCGATTCGCTTAGACCCTTTTAGACCCTTTTAGACCCGTTCGGGCCCTGATCAAGCCTGCGCTGGGCTCCGTCCAGCCAATCGCACCGGCTCCCGTCCCGACTGGATTTCGGGTTTGGGGCCTTTTTTCCACCTGCGCTTGCCCGATTCTTCATGGCGCCGTGAGACGGCGGTTGGGGCTTTTTTTGGTATTAAAGCGAGAGTCAGCCAGGTTCGAGAGAAAATCACCACCCTAGTTCTGTCGGGCCATCATGGCGCCCTTCCATTCGTTTTTGCTGTCACTCGTTTTTTGCTCGTCCTTCGTTTTTGCAGCGCCATGGATTGTCACCGAGTACTATGAAGCCGTGACCATCACCGCTGACCGGTACTATGATGAATCCTATACCACCACAACCATTCGGGAGATCACCCCCACGGCGACTTCTATGCCCGAGGCTCTGTCGACCATCACATCGATCCAGTCCAACATCTACTACCCGGACGTCACGATCGTTCAAAAGCTATATCCCACGGGGGCCGGCGAGGAAGAGTCATATCACTACGTGAGCGACCGCAACCCTACCATCTATGTCGTCAACATCACCTACTCGGCGCCCTCGGGCTGCTCCACGCAATGGACCACCACGACGGCCGTCTCGATCAGGCCGCCGCCGGGTGTCACCAAGTATCTGCCGACCACGGCCATGACCTCGTCGATCTCCGTGGACAATGATCAGCCCTTCCAGCCGACCACCTACACCTACGACATGGTCTACGTGGAGCCGACGCAACTGCCCAGCGACTCGCTGTCCTCGTACAGTCGCGTATCGCGGCCGACCTCGCGCTACGAGGGCACGGGCTGCCACTACTACGACGACGACAACTACCCCAGCAACTACTACGGCTACGACGACTACGACAACGACGACTGGTTCATGGACTCGTACTGGATGGGTATCTCCCCCTTCGCCCTAACCATGATCCTACTCTTCGGCTGGATCGGCCTCTGGCTAATCCTCGGCTTCATCGAGGCCTGGGTACGCTTCCGTCGTCTAATGACCGGCTGGCAGACCCACCGCGGTCTCCCCATCTGCTGGTCCCTGACCATCATGCCCTTCACCCTATTCTTCCTATGTTTCTGTCGTCGCCGCGGCCATCGCGCCCGCACCGCCGCCGAAGCCGCCATCCTCAAGGAGAAATGGAACGATATGAACGCCTGGACCCGTCTGCGTCTGTTCTTCGCTTATGGCTTCCGCTATAAGTATCCGCCTATGCTGGGCCCCGCCCCGCCCCGCGTTAACGCGAGCAAGCGGCCGGGTAAGAACCCCGATGAACCGCTGCTGTACCCGCAGCCGGTTTACCAGCCTCAGGGACCTGCGCCGGTACCTGCGCCGGTACCTGCGCCGGTACCCGCGATGAGCGGCGCTCATGCGCCCTCCGCGGACCGCGGCGTGGCGGACCCGGAGATGGGCCAAGTCTCGAGGCCCGTGTCTCCGCTGCAGGAGCACCATACCGCATCTGCGCCGATGTCTCGTGGATCGAATGAGGTTGGTCGTGCCCAATAGAGTAGAGTTGAGAGGTAGATGTGGATGGTGGATTGCATAAAATGCATATCTGTGGGTGCTATTGGCGATGTATAGCTACGTCTAATGATTGGAGATACCATAGCCGAGTATAATTTTAATAAGAGTGACTATTCTGCACGTTATCTGATTCCCGTATATCCTTGCTTTACCTCGGCTTTGATGGATCTATAGAGAAAGTTAACTCATGCGGGAATAAGGCTTTTGCATCAATCAAAGACAGCAGAAACAGTCCCAGACAATTTGTAGTCATAAAAAAGTAATATTCATATCAAAAAACAAAAAAGAATATACCGCCAGATGAACCCACTTGTTTAGGAAGAGCCGAACGCGGGGGTCGAACCCGCAGCCTTGAGATTAAGAGTCTCACGCTCTACCGATTGAGCTAGCCCGGCAGAGCTGTTGGAGCCGGCGTCAAAAGACAGATCCATCAACTAATTCCACGCTTCCCCTCCCAAATTTCCCCAGCCCGCCAGACATGCGCCCACATTCTTCCCCATGTCTGAGTCGACGGGATCGGCGGGCCCGGGGAAACAACCCGCATGTCTGAACTGTCGCCGCAGTAAGATCCGATGCAATCGACCCGCCGGCCATGCACGCTGCGAGAAGTGCCGACAGGCCGATGCGGACTGCATAGTGCCGAGCCACCACCTCGGGCGGCAGAAGGGAGTGAAGAAGTGAGTGAACCGGGGGTGATACTCATTCACACCGATACTGATGACATCCTAGTAAGCGCAAGGGTCTGGAGAAGGCGATCCATCAAATCGAGCAGGCCATCAAGAGGCCCAAGGTGGACTCGTCCGGATCAGATGATGCACAAAAGGCCATCTCGGACCTGCAGGACCTGTTGGCTCGATTCCAGGGCCAGCTTCAGAACGAGCCGGAGACTTCCCCGGACGGTCCCCGGACTCTGCCGTCTCCGCGCGAGGGGAATGGGGACGAGAGTCTGGCTCTGGATGATGCTGAGAACCCGCTCCAACTCCTTGCGCGAGCGTCCGATCTGCAACTCTCGCCGACGGGCGTGCGTCGTGCGCCCAAGACGCCGCCCGTCCTCGCGGGACCCCCGATGCAGCCGCCAGAAAGTAACATCCCGGGTACCTTTGATGCCAAGTCCTTCTTTGTGCCCGCCAGAGCGCATCTGGATGTTGGGCCCAATCTGGACCCCGTGGAGTTGGGTCTGGTGACCTTTGACGAGGCCGAATCGCTATTTTCCTTGTGAGTCCTCCCACTATTATATCTCATGGCGATGGTCCTGACCTATGAGGTGCAGCTTCTATCAGAACCTTGCCCATACGCGATGGGGCCTCGATCCGCTGGTACATACAGCGTCATTTGTGCGCGCCCAGTCTGCATTTCTTTTTACGTCTATTATGGCGGCGGCTGCCTTATTCCTACCGTCGGCTGCGGCGCTGTCAAAACGGTTATCGCGGCATGGTAAATGGCTGGCTAAGCGGATCATGACGCACCGGCATCGATCTGTTGAAATTGTCTTGGCTTTTATGGTTAATGTACCCTGGATGGCTCCGGGAGCACACCTGGGAGATGATGATACATGCTCGTATATTGCTATGGCATTGACCGTGGCATTGGATCTATCGTTGAACAAGATCGTCTCTCCCCCATCCGGGTTTGACCACGACCGTCTGAATCGACTGGCGCGAGCGGATTTCATCGATGGAAAACGGGCGTTGCATATGGATGGATTCGATGATGTGGATCCGCATTCTGAATGGGGACGTCGGCTGCTGCGGCGCCGCGAGAGGACGTGGATTGCATTATTTGTTGTGGAGCGAGGGTAAGTGACTCTCCCCGGTGAAAGGATCTACATCTGACCCCTATAGTGTCTGTCTTGCCCGCGGGAGAAGCTACACGGTGCCGCCGACTGCGCTTGTTGAGAATTGTGATACTTGGCACTTGTCGGATATTGCAGACCGGCGGGATGGACCGATGAATTCGATGGCCGTGCTACGGAGAGATCTGGATGAACTCTTTCGGAAGGTCAAGTCCAGCTGTGACAGTTATCGGGTTGTGGATACGGGGTCGGAGGCTGCCCAGGCGTACGTATTGGCCTGGTCTATACATATGCACTTCCATTGCTAAGACCCCCAGCATCAAAACAACCATTGAAAGTTTCTACGAGCGCTGGGTTACGACATGGGCGTTGGCGATTGGCGAAGGTGGATGTAGGTCGCCCTCTACACTGGTGATGATGATGATGTACTTACAACCCAGCCCGCGCTCTCCCTCCATATGTCGAAATTTTGGTAACTCACACCCAGCTCTCGACGTACGGCGGCGTGATCAACCATCCCACCGCGCCCGTCGAAGTCAAGCGGTTCTTTCGAGCCGCCGGTCTATCCTCGGCTCTCAACGTCCTCCGGGCTGCTATCCAAGGCGAGTCCCGACTCAAGTCGATGCCGAATAACACTGTCATCATGATTTCCTTTGCAGCTTGTTCCGCGCTGAGCCTGAGCGTCACGCCGGGTGATAGTCGGTCGAGCCTGGCACCTAGCGTGCGAACGCTAATCGAAGAGACCGCCGGTGTGCTCGAACGCATCGGCGTGACTCCCAGCCACCGCAACGGTGCATCGATCCTATATGGCCGGTTTCTGCGCGAGTTGATCCGGCGCGGACCGACCATGTCCACGCAGATGCGTGATCCCTCACGACCGATGGATCTACCCGACTCCATTCTCCCGTCGACCCTGGCCCCATTACCCCCCACCCAGCCCACTCTTGCCCCCGATCTCTGGTCGGAACCATTGCAGTTCTCGGCCATGTCGGACGATCAGATCATCGACGCGGTCAATCGCGCGGGCAGTGCCTTTGGCGCGTCGATCCCGGATGTCCCCGTCGACGACATGCTGGGATGGGACTGGCTGGACTTTGCGCAGACGGACCTGAGTCTGTGGGGAGGAGATGTCCTCGGGCGATGATGTGGGAGGGGACGGTATGCAGATCGCGGGCGAGCAAGTGGGTCAGTGGCAAACCGGGGATGCTTGGTTACAAGGCGCAGTTCGGATGAATGTTGAGGTTTCACTTGCATCTTGACACCGAAATAAGATACTTCACATTCCCATTTCCTCGGAGTGTACACCATCTACCACCACAATGCGTCTAGACATGACGATGCTCGCCCCGGGTCCGGCCGGCACAACCATGATCGGCGAGTCCAACATCGACGCCGCCGCTCGTCGCGGTCGCGAGCGAATGCGCCGCGAACAAGAGGCGAAAGAGGCGGAACTCGCCGGCGAGAAGGGCGAGAAAGTCAAGACGAAAGACAGCGATGCCCAGTCCGAGAAGACGTTGACGGCTCAAACGTCTACCGCCAAAGACAGCGACCAGAAATCCGAGACTACTTTGGCTCCGTCGACGCGCTCTGGTCAAGAGGGACGGTCGCGCGATGGGATACGGGGACGCTGGGAGCGTATTCAGCGGAAATGGAAGAATGAGGGGTCGAGTGAGGGGTGACTATTCGCTTGATGATTCACGCGACATGTATATATCAATTTAATTGCATACCAGGATGATCTGGATTTGGAAGTAGATGTAGTACCTAGCGAAGATGCTAACCACAACAAAAAGTAAACAGTGATAGAGTGAGGCATTGCGCATGAAGGCTAAATCATGACAAGTATCCAGGCTAGAGAACACAGAGTATGTACAAGTTAGTCTATCTGGTGCATGCTCCCTAACGAACCAGTGGCATCTTTGGTATATGTCCTTGAATGGGTTTCTAGCCACCGCTCTGAAACTCTGGAAAGATACCTCGTTGAGGTGGGTTATCATGGCCGTCATGCCCGCGGTCTACCCGCTGGAATGAAGATCTCCGGCATCGGAGCGGTTGTTCGAGGTGTACAGGGCAAGATACAAGGGAAGCCGGAGGGATGGTACCGTATTTATCATGTAGGGATCGACGCTAGAGGGTGAACTGGCCATGATATGGATCGTAGTACCACTCATAGAGAGAGGTACTTTACTGAAAGATCAACATGCTCTTGTGGTGATACTCAAATGCCGATTGGAATATAGATCGCATAACAAGGCTAGGCCCCGGAGCTTCTCCGGAGCGGGGAAAGCGAGTCGGGGGATTTATTATTCACAACTCGGAGTCCAGAAGTACACCCCGAGCCCGCCAATCACGGCCACGCCATTGACGCGATACCAAGCCTCAACCAAGCCCGGCCACGAGGAAAGAATCCGGGGAAAAAAAAAGCGGGGGAGTGACAGAAGCTCGGAGCCCCGAATTGAATCCCGACCGCCCGTAGAAAAATGCCATACGCGGCGTTGCTTTTTCTCCCTTCCACCCCCTATCATGGATCCCAAGGCTGGCATTGTCGAGCTGGAAAAGGCCTCCGAGGCCTCAATCTTGGAAGATGCGCACCAGCAACGATTGACGCGCCGGATTCTCCTGAAATTGGATACACGGTACGTGAAGTCTGGACTGGCAAGGAGTGGTACTCACAGCCTTAGGATCTTGCCCATGCTGGCCCTCCTCTTCCTCTGCTCGTTTCTCGATCGCACGAATGTCGGCAATGCCAAGATCATCGGTCTGGAGAGTGACCTGCACATCGACGATCGCCAGTACGACGTGGGCTTGGCGGTGTTTTATCTGTTCTACATCTGCAGGTGGGTGCATACCTCTACATCTTGGGATAGATCCGCTGACTCGGCCAGTGAACTGCCGAGTAATCTGGTGCTCAAGAAAGCTTCCCCCAAACTCTGGCTGCCCTTCTTGGCGGCCATCTGGGGGATCATCACAATGTGTCTCGGGTTCGTGCAGAACCTTGCCGGCTTCGTGGCGGTGCGGGCACTGCTCGGAGTTGCAGAGGGTGGTTTATTGCCGGGCATGGTGCGTGATTTTGAGGCATTTGGGCTGAACTGACGGTCGCAGGTGCTGTACTTGTCCAGCTTTTACCGGCGGGGTGACTTGGCCCTGCGCATTGGCCTGTTCTACACGGCGGCATCGTTGTCGGGGGCTTTTGGGGGTAAGTGATGACCTTATGCCCAGATCAAACCCGTGCTAAACATCTAGGTCTTCTGGCGCGTGGACTCGCCGAGATTGGTCCGCGTGGCGGACAAGAGGGCTGGCGTTGGATCTTGATCATCGAGGGACTTCTGGTATGTCGTGGAAGCCCTCTCTACGACACCGCTGACCGACTAGACCTTTTTCTGTGGCGTGTTGAGCTACGTGGTCCTCCCAAACTCCCTCGAAACGGCCTCGTTCTTGACGGAGGAGGAGCGCCAGTTTGGGCGCCAGAGGCTTATGCTGGATAACCCCAAAGCCGTTGACGGGTGAGTAGTTTCTCGTCCTTTCTGACTAGTTGCTCACAATATTAGGACAATCGCCGCCGAAGAAGACTCTTTCCGCTGGTCAGAGGTGCGTCGTGGCATTTTGGATGTGCAGGTCTGGCTCTCCGCCACGGCCTACTTTGCCATCCTATCGGGCATGTACTCGTTTGGTCTCTTTGTAAGTACTCCAGCCTATTCGAAGATTGTGCTAATCCGGATAGCTTCCAACTATCATCAAAGAGCTGGACTTTGCCAAGGACGCCAACGAGGTCCAGCTGTGGTCGGTCATTCCGTATGCGGTAGCGAGTGTGGTCACCGGTAAGTCCATGCTGCAGTTTCGAGGATAGAAATACTCACAGAATCAGTCATCGTGGCATTTCTCTCGGATCGGCTTCGACTCCGAGGCGTGCTCATGCTATTTACCCTCCCCATTGCCATTGTTGGCTACGCGGTCATCGCCAACATTGACAATCCGAAGGTTCAGTACGGAATGACTTTTCTTATGGCGACGGGACAGTATGCCAGCGTGCCGTGTATCCTGGTGTGGATGTCGAACAACTCGGCGGGTCACTATAAGCGGGCCACAACGTCGGGGCTACAGTTGGCGATTGCCAATTGTGGCGGCTTCGTTGCCAGTAGGTTTTGCATGGCTGTTCAGTGACCACCGCTGATTGTTGCAGCTTTTAATTATCCCTCTCCTGATGGGCCGCAGTTCCACCGGGGACACACCATCATTCTTGGACTGCTGGTGTTTGCATGGTTCATGTGAGTTGATTGGCCGGGTTGCAGGAAAGAGTCTAACATATGTAGGATTCTGTTCAATGTGCTCTACTGCGCCAAGGTGAACCGGGATAAGAGGAATGGCAAATACGATCAATTCGCGGGCTACAACGATGACCGGAACCCGGATTTCAAGCTGGTCCTGTGAGGTGAGCAGCATGTTATATATAAGATAATCCAGATCAATGGAAGCAAGGATGTAAGAGCAACCAAACTGCTATTGAATTCCACTATTCCACTACCACCACATCCGATACCTCCAATCCTGTTTCGCGCCCGCCAAATCATCCACATTGAGCATATCCGCCCCTTCTCGCACTAGAACCCGCCACACATAATCCCGCAAGCCCACCGGCCACGTCGGTGTGCCCCAGTACCGCACCTTTAGGCCACGATCATGCGCAGCCCGGATCTGATCCCGGACTCGGGCAAGTTGAGACTGAGAGAAGCGACCGAGCGGGAGGACATCGACAGCCTTCCGAAAGTCCACCGATGCCTAGAAGCTGTTCTCGACAGTAAACATTGACCCGGGAACGAGTCAAAGAACTCCGGCGAGGAAAGCGCCAACGTGCCCAGGGCATCGTAGAATATATCCCCGTGGGGATTATCGTCCAGAACGCGGCGAAGCGGTACGTCGCCCATCGCGACGACCGTCACCGGACGAGAATCCATAGCGGAGCCATTTCTAAAACCCGAAAACCCGTGTTCGCGCAGAGGTTGTAGGTGATCCATGACCCGCGTCCACAATTCATCACCATCCGCTTTGAAATCGAGGAGCAGGACCAGGGTGGGATGGGTCACTCGAGAAAACACCGATGATATCGCCGCGATCCACAGATTCAGAACCATTGGCGGCTGGGTTGTGTTGGCGAAGTATACCGAGTAACGGATCTAGATATAAACTGCGCAGAGCATGACCCGGCGAGACGGTGCGAGGGGTATGGCCGGCGCGGAGATTCTCGTCGATGAGCCAGAGATCAGCCTCGACGCTGGTACAGCCAGCAGCGAGAGCTGAAAAAAGCGGGATGCGACGTCAGTAGTCATTATGCGAGTGGCAAGGCATGGGGACAAAGCGAGGGAGCAGAGATAGATAATCCCGCTGTAATGATTAGAGATGTCGTTGACGTATAATACATGGACATTTAATATCACGAGTAGTGTGCAGAATGGTCTCTGCAGGACTCGACAATACAATACATGTTTGCATCCGGGCTGCGCATGGCACCGGCATTGTAGCCGGGGACATGGAATGAACATTGTTGTTGGATGCAGAATCCATGCGGATCTGTTTTACAAATGGCCGGGATGGTCGGCAGGGGAACCGCGGTTCGTGTCAGGTTGGAAGCTTGATTGTTTTAGGCTTGCCGGAGCCGCATGGCGGTTGTGTGACGTGGCGAATGACGAAGTAAACAAAGTCATCTATATCGGACTGTAGAAGGGAGACTAATACTGCGATTGGCATTAGATGTCCTTTTGATGATCCACACTCCTAGGTGGGAAGATACTTTTGAACGGGGGGTGTATGTGGTGCGCCCCGGTGAGGCTCACTTTTACTCTACTCTCTCGATGATTATTTATCGCGTAAAAATGAGAACCAAGTCTATAGCATTTTTCGAATTGCTCTGTACCAAGCAAAGCACAATATTCTCTCCGTCGGCGCATATAATGTTGAAAAAAGGATCAGAAATAGCCTCAAATCAACGCGTACTGGTTCAATATAAAAATTTACCTACCCTGATACCTTCCCAATTCAGCAAGATATAGGCGAATACGCAATTTGTCAGGGATTAGACAAGCTTTTTTATAGGTAGGAGCCCCCGGAGCAGTTCCAATACGACGACATCGAGCGCCTGGCTGGGTGCACCTATTCAGGCGTGGCACGTCTACCACTCGACATAATCCGATTTCAGAGCTGGCATGCAGAGTTTGACAAACGGAAATCCAATAACTATCAGATCTAGATATCTCCATCCTGGAATCACCATGCACGCCAAGAACGAGCGCACTAGACGAGGCCACCAATCCCAGCCCATCAACCCGATTCCCTTTGAAGTAAAGATGCCCAGTGCCAACTCCACTTTCTCCCCGTCATTCCTCCCACCTGGACACTTCTCATCTCACCCGCAAAATGTCCCCCATCCCAAGCATCCTCGGCCCCGTCATCGTCCTCAATGGCTGGACCCTCGTCGTCGAAACCTGGATGTACTCCGTCCTAATCCCGGCCTTTCGCAAAATGGGCAACCTCACAAATACCATGACGAAAGGCCAGACCGATCTGCATCTCCCCGCGCCCGTGCGCTGGAAGCGCGATAACTACAACCACCTCTTTGAGCAGCCGACCCAGTTTTACGCGGTCGCGCTCACGCTGGCCGTTGCACGGGGGTCGGAAAATCGGACTGATCTGGTTCTGGCGTGGGCGTATGTTGGGGCACGCATCGCTCATACCCTGGTGCATTGTACGCGGAATCATCTCATGACGCGGTTTTCGTTGTTTGCGACGTCGTCGGGGTTGTTGGCGATTATGACTGCGCGGGCGGCGAAGTTGGTATTTGGGTTTTAGGGATAGAAAGATGGATTTAGATGTATGATAGAGTGGTGGTTTATATTGGAGGAACCGGATTAGAGTGAATGGTATATATCGCCGCTCATACAATTCCCTAGCTGGTCTCTTCATCCCGCGCTTGCTGCCGCTTAGCAGCTTCTTTCCCTGCAAAACTCACCAGCATGCCCAGGTCGTAGACGACCTTGAGAATACCCGCGATGATAAACGACACGCCGAACAGGTGGTTCCGCGCCAGAATCCCCGTCAGCAACGGGCCCAGACTCTGGGTAGTGGTCTTGACGACATTGACGGCGCCCATGATGGCGGTGCGCTTGTCGGACGGCAAAGCAGCCGCCAGGAAAGCCGAGCGAGGCGCGACATCCATGTTCTGCGAGCAGGCGCGCAGAACTAAGAAAGTGAGGGCCAGCGGGAGACTGGAGGGGACGGAAATGAGTGAGAGACAGATGGCGGATGGCAGATGGGTGAAGACCATCGTCTAGACTTGAGTTAGCGAGCATTCAATCTCCTGTACTGCAAAACATACCTTGACATTGCCGATGCGTTTGGCGATCGACGATGCGACCAGCATCGAGGCCGCGGCGATGCTACTGGTGACGAAGAAGATCGTCCCCAGCTCGCCCTCGGGCAGATTGAACTTGCGACGGAAGAAATATGTCATCCAAGAGCTGCAATTGTTAGCACTGCACCTGTCAAATATGCGTGACACTCACAGCGATGCCAGCCCGGACGCAAAAGCATCAAGCCCGAATAGAACAAACAGCCGAATAATGAGCGACCACAACTCCTGATCCAGCGATGCAAAGAGCGACTTCTTGGTCGGGGGATCGGGCTGCTGCGGACTGGCCTCTGCCAGCAAGGGACGAGTCTCGTCCTGGACTTGCTCTTCCTTCGCCTCGACCTTTCGACTCAATGTCAAGGTCAGCAGCAGCTTGATCACTCCCACCGCCGCATAGACGAAGAAAATGACCCGACAGGAGGGCACAAACTCCCAGCCGTGCAGCGACTGCAACGAGCTCACGACCCAGCCGCAGATCAACTGGCCCAAGGCCGTGCCCGCGGTACCGACAAGCGAATACCAGGCAAAGACATCGCTGAGTCGCTCATCCGGGGTGAGATGGGCCAAGGTAGACTCCTCCACGGCGCGGAAGGGTCCGATCTCATTTCCACTGCGGGGAATCAGCGATATTCTCGGTGCGCACGCCAACGCAACATACCTGGGACTGATGACGCCAAAAACCGCCGCCGCCAACAAGATCCAATAATTACCCACGAGTGCAAAGACGACCCCGCTGCCCGCCATCAGCGCCGAACCCAGACACAACACGGCCTTGCGGCCCATGGCGTCGGCAAACAACGTGAGGAAAAAACTAATCACCACATCACCGACCAGCGTCAGGGTCATGAACAGACCGATCCGATCATCTGAGATCCCAATCGCTGAGAGATACGATGCGAGAATCAGCGTGGAACCTCCGTACGCAAAGAGCCGGACGAAGCGCTGCGCGCAGAGAAACTTGACGTCGCGCGACGCCCGCCACATTGTGACGAGACCTAGTTCGTCGAGGGCACGAGCGAGGGTCTGCGCTGGAGAATGCATATCCGAGATGGTTGAGGTGAATAGAACGCGGATTCTAGGGGAGAAAAATAGATGCGGCACGAGCGAGTGCAGTAATTAAATCCGAGCTTCGGGCCGGGGAATTCGGGGTGGAGTCATCATTCCAGGCAGCATAGGGCTGAGAATTACTTTTTTCTAGACACATTTCTATGAAACACCTCGGATAATATAATACATCGGTATTTACGCATTCTCCGACTTGGGCGGCCATTTCACTCGTCGCTCAGCTCGCACGTATAGATTCGTCGGCCGGATCAACTGGAACATCGGGTCATACTCGACCGGCCCGTCATTCTCACGCCGGAAGCTATAGCGGAAGAGCAGCTTCGGCAGGAAGACTTTGACTTCCTGCAGCGCAAAATTGAAGCCGATGCACATGCGCGGCCCGGCCGCGAACGGGATATATGCGCCCTTGGGCCGGTCCGTGACCTCCCAGCGATCGGGATCGAAGCGCGCGGGATTATCCCAGACCGCGGGGTTGTTATGGATGTGGTGCAGCGCGGGGATGACGATGGCGTCCTGGGGGAGTTTGTATCCTCCCGGGAGAATCATATCGACCTTGGCGGTGCGGGCAGGTTGGTAGGACGGGTTATGACGGCGCTGAGTCTCTTTGACGAAGTGGTCCAGGAAGGTGAGTTGATCGGTGAGGTCGGCCGTGAGTTGTGTGTCAGCGTCGATGTCGTGGTCGATCAGTTCTTGGAGAAGCCGTTCCTGCATGCCCGGATAATTGACCAGCGAGTAGATGAGCCACGAGAGCAGCGAGCTGGTCGTGGTGAAGCCCGCACCTGTGGCGACTACCAGAGCCTGCATGAGACTCGTCTTGGGCAGTTTTTCTCCTTTATTGTCCGTAGCACGGATGGCATAGTCTATCGAGTTAGTCCGCACATTGCAACGTAGGATGCCCGACTCACCGATCATGTTGGACGCTTGCAAGGCTGCATCCTGAAGAGGCAGATCCTCCACGCCGTTCCGCTCTGCATTCGCGATCGACTCGTTGACCATCTCGATGATGCGCCAGCGGGCATCTCGAAGTCGTTTCGGATCGCCAAAGGGCAACTTGGCATACCAGTCGCCGCGCGCCGTCACCTTCTTGTTCAGCTCCAAGGACTCGGCAATGCGATAGACGAGCTCGTGCGGCGGAGCATCGGGAGACGAGAAGTGTTGGAAATCAATACCCAGCACCAGCTTACCGACGGCCTGGGAGCCCAGCTTCAACATATACTGATATACATTCCACGCTTCGCCCCGGTCGTCTAGCTCGTCGAACACAGAGAATGCATCTTCGACCGTCTCCTGCATAGTGGGCGCATAGTGGCGCACAGCCTTGGGGCCGAGGGCCGGAGGGAGAAACTTGTGCGCAGCACGCCATTCCGGAGTATCGGTGTCGCCCAGGAAGACGCCGGCTTCCTGATTCTTGATCGGGTACAACGGGTGCGCCTCGTTGATGCGCTTGGTGAAAAAGTCGGATTCGGCAAAGACGATGGACGACAGCAGCGGGTCATTCAGGGATTTCTGGAATCGGTGGGTCGCCATGCTCATTTATCTCGACTTTTCCTCTGATTGCGAAGACTCGACTTTTCACTATGGCTGCTACTGAAGGAAAAGAGCTCAAAGCCGAATGGCAGACCGATATGGATCTGCCGGAATACACGCTCAAGGAGGTTGCAACGCACAACACCAAAAATGATACATGGATCGTCATTCATGGACAGGGTATGTGGATTTGCCTGCATGAAAGATCTCACTGATAGTGTTAGTCTTCGACATCACCGATTATCTGCAAGACCACCCCGGTGGTGCAGAGGTTCTCCTTGGAACGGCCGGCACGGATGCTACCGCGGCTTACGAGGATGTTGGGCATTCTGAAGACGCTCGTGAGATCATGCAGCCGTACCTGGTGGGCACGCTGAAGGATGCTCAACAATACGTGCGGCCCAAGGCAGTTCGCGTGGTTTCCCAGAGAGTCCCCGAAACCCATTCATCCACGGGGATAGTCAAACTGGCGATCGGTATGAGCATGGCACTTCCAGCTCTACTTGTATATGCTTCTCGGGGTGGTCATCTCTCTCATGCGATGCAGACAGCGTCTACTCTACTGCCTCAATCGCTGAGAAATCTCCGATTCCCTCGCGGAGGCTTCATCAATGGATTCTTCACTGCAACCATCATCTGTGGCAGCATTGGTGGACTTGTCGCCCGACAAGCAAGCCGCTTCACCAAGGTAAACTCGGGCTTCCTGCAATATCCGCCGCACATGAAGGCCAGAAAAGTGATTCGCGCCAATCCGCATTTGACCCGCGGGTTTCTCGAGCCACAAAATTACCAGCGCCTGCCGCTGGTCCAGAAGGACCAAATCTCGTCGAACGTGTTTCGATTTGTGTTTGCTCTCCTAAACACCACGGATGTTCTCGGATTACCGATCGGACAGCATGTCGCCATTCGAGCCGTGGTCGACGGCGTAGCTGTAACCCGGTCTTACACTCCTGTCTCCAACAACTTGGATCGCGGGCGCATTGAACTAGTCGTGAAATGCTACCCGGACGGACTATTGAGTGGTCGCTACCTAGCCGGGTTATCCCTCGGCGACGAGGTCGAGTTCCGTGGGCCCAAGGGAGCAATGCGGTACAGTCAAGGTCTCTGCAGCAAGATCGGGATGGTCGCCGGTGGCACCGGCATCACGCCTATGTACCAATTGATCCGAGCGATCTGCGAAAACGACACCGACACGACCGAAATCAGCCTCGTTTACGCCAACCGCTCCGAGTCCGACATTCTACTGCGCCATGAACTCGAGACGTTTGCGCGCCGATACCCGAGAAACTTCAAATTGTGGTATATGCTCGATACGGCGCCTGCGGACTGGCCGTATGGATGCGGATATGTCGACCGGACGATCCTGCGCGAGCACCTCCCCGGACCTGCGCCGGATACCAAGATTCTGCTCTGCGGACCACCGGGTATGGCGACGGCGACGAAGAAGAACTTGGTGCTGCTGGGATTCCGGAAACCCGGGAGTGTTCCCAAAATGAGCGACGACATATTTTGTTTCTAGAATTGGAAGAAGCGGGTCACAAATTAGTGTAATTAGTGAGGTCTAGACAAATAAGACGCTGAATCCACTCGGCCGGTTTTCTAGAATTGTTCGTCTGTCCGTCACTTCGACCCACTGAGATCGATGCACGAATTGGGCCGAGGTTGAATACTCTGAGACCGTCAAGTGGGTGGAGACATTGCCAAAATTCCCCGTAGATACGCCATACCATTGCAACTCTCACCAATAATCAATATCCCAAGTCTGATCGTCCGCCGGAATCGGCGCATAGTCCTCGCTTTCACAGAGAATCTCGGCATTGCGAATGTCCGGCGGCAGCACAAACCCACCCTTGATACTCGACCACGCAATATCCCCCGAAGCTGACGGCTGCCCGGTGACTTCGAAATGCTGCGGACAGATCGGCGTCTCAAAGTTTTTGAAGACGACCGCACGACAATGAGGGTCAGTGGGCTGTCCAAGACACAGCACCGAGCCCGATAGACCCTCCATGTCGGTGCCATCATGCATCGCGCGCCAGAGCAGGGCTACCGATTGAGTACGGGACTTGCGATCCCAGAGATACTCTGCACCCTCGACGATGACCCTTTGCATGGTCCCGAATGGGTCCTTGCGGGTTTCGTCCGCGGTGTTCTCGTCTGCGCTGAGGGCCATGGCGAATGCAAAGTGTCCATCGAGTGCCTCGCGGTAGTCGCCCCAGCCGATGATCTTGGGCGCACGCGGCGGATTCGAGACTTTGGGTAGATGTTCCCCCATCACGATCGAAGTGTCGTGGTCTAGAGTATAAGGGAATGTGGACGAGCGCGCAATGTGGTGGTCATAGGTGAAAGTGATATGCCCGATTTTCTACTTGATCAGCACGACCATATACTTCAGACGAAACACAACCTACCTTCTTCGGCTCCTGCACAAACCACACGGCCTTGCCCAAAGACGAGTCCACGGCCGCTCCCATCTTGATACATTCTTTCGCCTTTAACGCGGTCGCTTTCGAGAAGAGAGACTTCGTCTTCGACCAACAGGAAGCACGACTCTGTGCAATGTTCTCCTGCGGCGTCTTCATATCAACAAAGGCATGAGTCGACACCGCAATACCCAGCGAGCCATCGGCGAATTTCAACTTCAAGCCCAACGGCGTGATAGAATCATTCTGATCCGACGATCCAGCGACGGCATTCCCACTATCCACGACCGTCCGATTCGGATAATGCACCGCAGCATCATATCCCAACCGCAACCGACCAAACGTCGGCACACACCCCTCTAACCACGACGCCTCGATATCCTTTCTCGTGCCGAACAGGACAATAATGAATCCCGATATGAGCACACGCGCCCCGATGGCCGACGGGAAAAACCGGCGCAACAGCTCCAAATCCTCCGCCGTCACGAACCGGCGCGGATTGATGCGGTGACGTAACGGATCCTGCCGACTACCGCTGTACACTTTGGATAACTGCGGCAGCAGGTATTCCGGGTGGATGTGGATCTCGCGGCCGGCGGCGTGGGTATCGTAGACCGGCACGGTGGGAGCGATACTAGCGACCCAGATCTTCTTGCCGTCGGTCTCGGTGGCTTCGTAGACGAATGGACAGGGCGCGAGCGAGCGATGGTGCGTGCGGATCAAGCGCTCGTTTCCGAGGTCGACGGTGGATTCTTGGAGAGCCTTGGCTGCGGCGACTTCTGGAGGGCCCCATCTTGGCGAATTGGTTTCTAGGCTGCGTTAATATTCGTCGAGGGAAGAGTGGAGATGCCGCACTGGAGACGAGTTCTAGATCTCGCGGCGCTAGTGAACCTCGCGGCCCTCGTTTGGGTGCGGGTGTATCCACGCACTCGGCGGGAATCGGCGGATACGCGTAGGCGCTTTCCATTGTGATGATTGTGAAGTTGCTTGGATCAGTTGTGGTTTAAGTGGGAGGTGAATACATCAATATGATGCAATCGGCAACGTAGGTCTGATCGATCCATCTTTTATTCTTGATGTATTCTATTCTGTCTATCAAGTATATCTGTTTTGAAATCAAATTCCAGATGCTACCAGCTCAAGAAATGTCAAGATCAGCCTTGGCCATCCCCGTCAGGAAACATAGCCGAGCTGGTAGTATGGCTCAGTGGCTGAGATCCACCACAGATCGTGTCGAGTCTAGACTGTCAAGTGAAAAGTCTATCGTAGGCATGAGGTCACTGTGGCAGGACCTGCCACGCAATGAATCTATCGGGAATGTAATAGTTGAATGGAAACGCCTCGGATACGAGAAAGACTGCATCAATGGAGATTTGTATATCTATAACCAGGGCCGGCCCAAGTCTCTATATAAACAAAGAATGAAACAACGGGTATACACCAACCGAGATCCCCTGATCAATTTTGAAATGAAGAAAGAAAAGAAAGCACTTTCTTAACCGCTGTAGTCAAGCTCGACAGACAGACGGACGGGACCCTTCTGCAAGTTACCGCCGATGCCGCCGACATCAGTCTCAGCCACGGTGTAGGCATTGTTGACCGATGCGGCGTTGGGGGTGATCGACGAGCAGGTGCTGCCGAGAGCATCGCAGATCTTCATACCCTGGATATCCATGCCCGCGCCCTGGACCTGAATGGCCGAGACGTCGAAGCCGGAGCAGCCGCCGTTGGTGGAGGAGGCAAAGTCGAACTCCCCCCATGTGGTGGCGTAGGCACCGGAAGAGGGGCTGGTGGGGATGGAGGAACCCTTGGCGGCGGCGAAACCACCGTTCGTGTCATCGTCGAAGGCGATGTACTTGGTCGAGCCGGCAGTCAGAGTGAAAGTCTTGCAGGCCTTGCCGTACCAGCCGTCCATCTTGCCGTCCTCGCCGTACTTGTTCCAGATGGCGACGGTCCAGTCGTCCGAGGACGAGCCCTGGAACTGCATCACATTCTTGTACTGGCTGGCGTCGGACGAGGAGACCTCGATGATGTTGCTGCCGTACGGACTGCCGACGTTACCGGAGTAGGTCTCGCCGCTGCCGCTGGAGCTGGTGGAGCCTCCGAAGCCAGAGGTGGCGTAAGAGCCACTGGAGGGAGTGGAAGTCCACGAGGAGCCCGATGCACCGGAAGTAGAAGTGCCCTGACGGCGGACGTGGCCCTCGGGGCGAGCCACGACGCTGGTGGTGAGAGCTGCCAGCAGCATAAGAGACTTGGAGAGCTGCATTGTGGAAGGATTGGTTCGGTAGAGACCGGAGAATGAAAGACGTTTGATAGAAATGAGTGACGGTATAGAACCCAAAGGAGTGTGGTTTTTCCAAGAGAGTGATGTGTAGAGAGAAAGATTCACCAGGACAGCCTTGAGTCTTAAATATCTTCACACGAGCAGATCCAGACTCGTGGCTCGCCACATTTGCCATTTCGGATTGAAAGGACCCCAGTTTAAATCCATGGCGCGTGGCTTCCGGTGCCTGAGTCTTTATCCATGGGAGGTGACTTTTGGGATCGGATGTTGTCATTGGCCTTGAAGGAAGAGACGCCCACATAGAAACGCAGTTCCAGAAGGGCCGATGGAGACGCGACCTTTAAGCCGTTAGGCTGGGGCAATACTAGTCCATTCATCCATAGGGCTCCAGTAGAGGATCAGTATATGTCCTGGTACCTGGAGACTTCTATCTCACTGCAGAAATGCAGAAATATCATTTCCCTTGACGGTGTTTCTTGCGTGCATTCACATATTTGCCCCGCCTCGAGGCATGCCCAGGGGCAATTACGTGGGTTGTGTCCACCAGAGTTGAATGACCGTGGATGTTGCGGATATGGTTCAGGGCAAGTGCATCGCGATTGGTCCCGCCGAGTGAAAGGTGGGGCCATACCCACCAATCAGCATACTTTCGGTCTCTCCACCAATCAGCATCTGCCCCTGAGAACCAAATTCTGCGATCGAATCAAAATCCAGGGAATCGTTGGTTCCTGGAATTGAATTGTGGCTTGACTGGGCTGGTCAGGGGTGGTCAGGGATGGACCGGGGATAGGAACAGGGGCGAGAAAAAGAATATCGGGCTGTACAATCCCGTATACCACGAAGTGACGCACTCGCATGGCTGGTCCAGAACGGCAATGGAATGGCCTGGACAGAGTGGACTCGAACGACGCCCACTCAGCGGGGCCTCGCCAACTGATTTTTATGCATATGTCACCCTCGGCCTTCCATTCGACCTTGGCATTGTAAATGTCCACCTTGTCCATCCTTTGAATCGGCTGTAACCTCATTTCGGTGGAGATCATCCTTTGTAACCGACTTTTCTGAACTTCCCCGCCCTTGCCCAGCCGAGGAGACAAGTCTGGACCGCGAAGGCTGGAAGACTGGAAGGATCAAAAACCCACACACCGTCGCAAACTTTGTTCGAACGGTGGCCCGAGTGGGCATGCGACCTGATTCTTTGTTCGAACGGCGGGTCACAGGAAGAGATGGCTCGGTGAACTTGAGCCAGGGTAGCGCTTCTTTCTGCCCGACCCGTTCCCTCACTCGGAATCGATATGAGAAGGGCAATGTTGAGCGTATAGATCGACTCGCTTGTATGGCCTCGGCATGAACTGCTCTGCATAAGCCCGATGCTTGTCGTCATTCGGCAAGCGTGGCCGATCCACTCCGAGCCACATTCGTCACCCGCACACGTTGCTGCAATTAGTGAAACTGAACCTGAAACATAGACGTTAGGTCTTCGAGAATCTCAAAATTGGTATTTACGTTGTGTATATTTGACTGATCGAATCCCGGCGCTGTGGTGAAAGGGGCATCACGTGATACGTCGCTGATTGAGGCACCAGTGCATCCATACTACAAGGCTAGAAAATGGGATGGAAATCACCGAATGTTAGACGTTATGTCCTTATTTAACTGGCAAGTATATGTGAAGAGGTAGAAGGGGAAACATCATGGCTCAACACGGCTATCACGATATATATTGTGTACTTTTGGCCGGTGTTTCCCACATCAACTCGTCATTTGAAGTAGTAGTCGTAATTATCCTCGGAGCGTCTTTCTTCCATCACAAAGCGAGGGAGTTCAAGGTGGAGTGTTGAGAGTGACTCGGTTTAAGTTCATTGTTTACAAGTTAGGTGCGGGCGAATGTCCTAACTGGGTCCACAGAGACATCCATGTTGCTCCTCTCCAACTGTCTTCCTGAAGTGATGACCCGATTGAAAGATACGGGAACAGCAACCCCCCAAGCACAACAGATTTGGGAAAACTTCAATCTTCATCCGCGAGGACCAACAACCCATATAGACCTTGTTGATCTCGGTCGACACGAGATATACACTGCGGGAAGACCGGTTGTACAATGCTGCATTCAGGAATGACTGTCTTGAGGAATGAGACAGGCAATATCAAGAGACTCTGTAGTCGTTGGTTGACTAAATACCGTTGCCCAATGGCAGCGAAACAGGGTGTCACCCTGCGCAGTTTCCAGCCATAGCGCATTCTTAACGTGCGACAGCGCATCATCACAGTCGAGCAGCGGCAAAGTCTGTGCCATGTCTCGTACTCTTCGCAAGAACCAATCATACTGTATTGTATCCGCCGAAGCAACCAGCCCGATTGTGCAACACCAGACATCGAGAGAATTGTACGTCGGAGTTACCGATTCTTGTCTTTGGAGGTAATCCTTGAGTCGGAGGACCATGGCATTCAGCATGCCCGCATGCGAATAATATGATGGTCCGTGGATGATGAGCATGTAAAGTATGATGGAGTATCGTATGCATTCGGTGATTGTTGATTGGACTCCCGTGGTCGGCACGGAGAGTAAAAGGCGATGAACCACAAAACAGGTGAGGTCGTGGAGTCGAGTCGTGGGAAAGGGTATTGTCTGCGCTAATTGAAACACGCCATGGAGACGAAGTAGGACATTTTTAACATCGTCATCGATATCAACATCGATATTGCAAAAGTCATTGTGGGTATTTTGGTCCAGCTGCCATTCCGGGATAGGAGAAATTCCATCGCCCATCCCAGCGTCGTCCTGCGTATCGAATTGAGGATAGCCCATTATAAGCAGGGAGACCCTGTGCATGTCAGAAAGGTTGTATAGTTCAACAGGGAATACCTACCAGCTGACCATCCGTGCAGTCAATGGACTGGTCTGTCTGACGCCATTGATGCCACCTCTTAGATCAACAAGTTTTTTCACTCCATCGACGTGCATTTCTCCAATTTTGGTATTTCCTTTCCCAAACTATTAACGTTGTCAGTCATTGACTACTTATCAAGCAGGGTTTTGGAAAATATCTCACTTCGATCAATGCCAACGTGATGACCGAGTTCATAGTCCCATCCTGCACTGCGAGGGAAGTGTTTTCCACTTTGCGCCTGAGCAAAGCAACCGAGTCTGCCATCAGTATTTCCGAGGCCTGAAAGCCTCGTCGGGCAAGAAGCTCCTCGTCCAGACATGCTGTTTGTAGGGACACATGGAAAAGCGCGGGATCTCCCAAGGCCAGCGGCCACCATGACACGAGAAAAGGATTAGAAGTTGCGCTCAAATCAAGAGGATAGTATTGAAAAGCAATTTTGTGCAAGACTAAATGAACAGGTTAGGACTTGTCGACGGCCACGGCCTCGGACGTACAGTTATAAATAAGACGTTGGACATGTTCTCGACGCAGTCTGGTCGGTGGATACGAATCAAACGGATCAAATGATCCGAGTCTACCACCGATCAAAGGTCCAGACCTTTCGACCGGCGCTGAAAATTGGCCATAGTCTTGCTCGGAAGTCGCCGGCGCCGGCCGCCAGGGCTCATTGGCATAGACACACTCGACGTTGCGTTTAATGCAGCGAGAGCACCGTAGGGTAAAAAGATCGCAGCTATGCTTTGACTTAGCACAGGCAGCACAGGACCTGCGAAGGGTTTGGCGCATTGTGGGATCAGGGGAAATACGGGGGATGAATGTGTCCATGATTCAATCGCGCGAATTGTTAGAGGCCCCAAGGCGGTGGGGCCACAATTGCCTGATTAGGACTAGACCCCGATACAGCGAGTTCCTGTATGGGTTAGCGTAGGAGTCTAGTCCTAATCGGGTCTAGACTCCATACATCGAGTCGCGTTGCAATTGTAATTCCTAATTCGACTTTATATAGACCAGATTTCCCGCTGTGATCTCTTTAGACTCTCAAACATGGATCAATTTGCATCGAATGAGACTACCTCCCAACCTGGCATTGGGATGTCTCCCCAATGGACCAGTACCGAGCACGTTGCAGGATGGTCTGCATGGCAGTACATCTTGACTTTTCTCCTTGGTGTCGTGGTCTATGACCAAAGTATGTGCAAAAAAGTCAATTTAAGAGTTATACTGACATTGGAAAGTCATGTATATCAAGCATAAAGGTTCGATCGCGGGACCGGCGTTCAAAATTCCTCTCATGGGCCCCTTTATTCAAGCCCTTCATCCCAAGTTCGAAGGGTATCTGGCCCAATGGGCAAGTGGGCCCTTGAGCTGTGTCTCTATTTTCCACAAGTTTGTTGTTCTGGCTTCCGACCGAGATATTGCCCACAAAGTCTTCAAGTCGCCCGCATACGCCGAGCCTTGCATAGTGCCCATCGCAAAGGACCTCCTCGGCCACAAGGCATGGGTGTTTCTCCAGGGGAAGGCCCATGCCGAATATCGACGAGGCCTCACTCCTCTGTTTACAAACAAGGCTATCTCGACGTATCTTCCAGTGCAAGAGGACGTTTTTGCGACCTACTTCGACAAATTCGTTGCGACCAGTGAAGCCAGCGCGTGGCAACCCACGGCGTTTATGACCATGTTCCGCGAGATCAACTGTGCGCTCTCCTGTCGCACATTTTTCGGTGACTATATCTCGCAAGACGCGGTCAAGAGAATCGCCGACGACTTTTACCTGGTGACTGCGGCGATGGAGCTAGTCAATGTTCCTTTCTCGATGTACATTCCATTCACCAAGCCCTGGCTGGGGAAGCGAACAGCAGACGCAGTTCATGTCGAGTTCGCCAAAGCCGCAGCCACATCCAAAGCCAACATGGCAACCGGTGTCGCGCCCAAGTGTATCGTCGATCACTGGGTGCTCCACATGCGCGAGTCCCAGCAATATCGGAAGAGAGTTGAGGGAGGAGAAACAAACTTGGAAAAGCCTACCAACATGATCCGCGACTTCAGCAACGAGGAGATCTCCGACACACTATTCAACTTTCTATTTGCCTCTCAAGACGCGTCAAGCAGCGCTACCACCTGGCTGTTCCAGATTCTCGCACAACGGCCCGACGTCCTCAACCGTATGCGAGAAGAGAATCTTGCCGCACGAGGTGGCGATCGGAACAAGCCTTTCGACCTCCCTATGCTAGAGTCTCTCACATATACGAACGCAGTCATCAAGGAGCTCCTTCGTCATCGACCTCCGGTTATATTCGTTCCGTACCTGGCGACCAAGAAATTTCCCGTCACGCCCAACTATACAGTCCCTAAGGACGCAATGATCATTCCGTCTTGTTACCCGGCTCTGCACGATCCAGAAGTCTACCCAGCACCAGATGTCTTTGATCCCGACCGCTGGATTACCGGTGATGCCGAGTCAAAGACGAAGAATTGGTTGGTATTCGGCGCAGGACCACATGATTGCCTAGCACGGAGATACGTACCATTGTCAATGGCAGCAATGATTGGGAAAGCCTCGCTAGAACTGGACTGGGAGCATCATCCCACGCCACTGTCAGAAGAGATCAGAGTGTTCGCGACACTATTTCCAATGGTAAGCCCATAACACAGGCTGGCGCTACGGATGCTTTCTTCTAATACGTTCTAGGATGGGGCGCAATTGACCTTCCGAAGACGCAATTAAGAACGGCCAAATGGGAACTGAAGTGATAATCGAGATTGGCATTGAAATCTGGTTTTTCACATGGATGGAACTGCTCATCACCGCACACAAACTTTTACAACAATTTTGGAAGATCTCGAGAATTGCCATCTTCGAATTGCCGCCGTTTCACAACAGAAAGTATAATGATAGTCTTGCATCATCACTTGTCAATGAATCAAAGCTTGCTGTTGCAAGTAGCAGCCTTTGGAATCCCCCATTTCGAAATATCCTCATCCGTATGTCCATCCACCGCCAGCTCCGCCAACACACGACCAAACGCAGGGGCGAACTTGAAGGCATGAGCTGCTCCTAGGCCGACGATAATATCGGCATAATTCTCCAATGGACTAATGATGAAATGTCGGTCAGGGGTGATGGTATACTGGCAGGTGACAGTGCGCAACGGTTGGCGACGTGGATCAGGGATAAAATCTCTCATAAAAGAAGATAGCTGGTCGAGAAGCTGTGGCGAGTGCACAAATGTGCGCTCTTCGGGCGACATGAAATTGTTTGATGTGTCACGACCAGCTTTGATGGTTGGTTCGCCATAGCATGGAAATCCATAGTACGCGGTGGTACCGAACCAAATCCACACGGGGAAGCGATCGGGCTCGAAGGCTGATGGGTCTATTGGTTTGTAGTATGTCACTTGTTCTTGCATGACGGACACCGGGATGTGCACTGACAGAGGTGCAAGCAGCTTATTGATCCATGCGTCGGTTGCGAGGATCACTTTGGCGGCCTGGAATCGACCTTTCGGGGTGTCAATGATAACCCCTGACGATTGGCCATTCGAGGTCAGAGGCGTGACACGGTCTACCGGTGTATTGTCCTTCAAGGTTGCACCATGCGAATGAGCCAGAGATTGCAGAGTGCTCACTGTCTTGGCTGCATGGGCGACGGCGGAATCGGCCGTGAACACCGTCGACGTGCTGTCGGGAATATCGAATTGAGGCCACCGCCGCTTGACCTCTTGAGCATCGAGTACCTCATATGGAACATTCTCAGCGTCGAGGCTGTTGGTAAAATCACTGGCCGGCATTGGAGCATCAGGGGCAAAGAAGACCACGCCGCCGGTGGTGGTCAACATCTTGTGGCCAGTGACTCTCTCGAGCTCAGCCCAATCTTTGTAGGCTGACTTCGCAAGAGCAACATACTCCGGTGCAAAATTCGACGTACGGACAATGCGAGATGTATCGTGGGAAGCGCCACGTACGTGGCCTAATTCGAACTGCTCAAAACCGATCACTTTGGCACCTTTTTTGGCCGCGTAATAAGCCGCTCCACTTCCAAGGACCCCCAGTCCAACCACGGCGACATCGTATTGTTTCATTTCTCAACTTTTGATAATGGTTCCGGTGCAACTCACGGTTCCTCATGCGTGCGTTTCATCTTTATGCGATGGACCGTAGATGGTCGGTCCGTCCACGTGATGAGTATACTGCAGATGAAATTTACCGTTCCAATCCTAGTCATTCGTGAGTATATTTACTGCCGAATGACTTCAATGGGTGAGTAGAAACGGCCAGAACTGACTTCATCATTACTCGCTCCGGAGTATCCCCACTCACCTGACCGGCCGATGTCCGATTGGTGGATATATATATACCTGAGAGAATCAACAAGGACAGGACCTTTGCACAAGTTGGATATACACCAAAGAAGGGGCCCATTATGCTTAACTCAAATGGTATTCGAATTTATTTGAAGATCGTAGACCCGAAATTGACCAGATGTTTGACAAAATATCACCACTCACACCGTATACTATAGTAGAGATTCTATACCTTGAATGAGATCCGCCTTCAGGTCTTCAAACTCTTCAATCCCGCAACTGATCCTCAGCAGCCGCTTGTCGCAACCAGCATCACTCATGGCTCGCCATTCCATCAAGCTCTCCACCCCCCAAGGCTCGTCGCGTGTTGGAAGACAAACACCCTGCTAGGCAGTCTGCGTGCATGATCGGGGTCTCTGGCCCAGACAGAGAAGACAGGACCAAAGCCCCCCGGCATTTGTTTCTGGAGCCAACCATCTGCCATCACATCTCTCTGGATTGAGGCATGTTGCACACGACTGAGGACTTCTCCGACAGAACTCTTTTGATCTTCTACCTGCGTGTACAGCCATCGAGCAAGCTTTTGTGCCGTCTCTGCCTGCTTCATCACCCAAAGCTGCATAGTGCGTGCAGACCGGATGCCTAGCCACCCCTCAAAGCTGCCCATAACGCTGCCAATATATTGTCGATCCTTGTGTAGCCGCTTCAGCCAACCTTGCTCAACCCGGTCGCTGCGAAGAACCAAGAGGCCGCACAGCATATCAGAATGACCACCAATATATTCTGTTCCGCTATGCATGACAGTATCTGCCCCGGAGTCCAGGGGATCTTGCAGAGGTGGAGGAGCAAAAGTCGCATCCACGGTCAGATAAGCACCCTTTTCATCTGCTTTTGCACGGAAATAAGCTAAATTCCGAGCTTCACCAGTCGGATTCAAAGGTGTCTCGACATGGATGATACCTCCCGGGCCGGCTTGATCGACATCGGTTAGATCCAACTTCTTGATTCCAGTCAAGCGGTGGAGAATTTCCAAACACCGTGGCATTCGTGGTACCCATAACCAATGCAGATTTGTTTTGGATTGAGCAGGATCATCATCGCATGAAATGCTGAGAGACCAGTCGAATAAGTAATCACCTCACCCCCTCCCCATGAGACTTTGTAGTAGAACTTCCAGCCGGTTAGAATTGGAAGCTGTGTAGCGAGAATAGACATGAGAATCAGGTGGTGCATTTGGCTAAGGAGTCGGTCAGCGCATGTGCAAAAGGAAGTGACGTCTCAGCCTGCTTACAACCTTGTTTTCCTCCGGAAGCAGATCATCGGGATCGCGTGCGTAACGAAAGTTCACTGCAGTATGCATACCGGGCGCAATAGCGCAGTGAGGACTGGCAAAGGCGTCGGCGTGGATGGCTTTAGTGGTCATATGCATCTTGGGCAGAGCCTCATTCAGGGCCTCTGCGGTTAAGACAAACTTGGATTTGGAGGAAACATTAATAGAGCCCATGGTGCACTGGAGAGAGTGGAAGAAGCCGAATTGGGATGTGACTTGTGTGAGGGTACCGATTTTTATATTTGGTTGGTCCTTTTTGACAAAGCTATGACGGAAAGGGTCTGGCTCGTGTTGATTGATTTTATATCGAGCGCATGGTCCAAGTACTTTCCATGGACCCGGCGTGGGCCCATGGTCTGTACGTTGTATTTTGAGCCAAGATGATTATGTTTACCGCAAGATGATATATGCTCAAGCAGCCAGCTTGCCCGGGTGGGATCGAATCTCACCAATCGATTCACCCTGTAGATTGGACCGCTTAACCTAGGCCATGCTGACATGAAACGGAAAAGAATCCGAGTCTTTCATTGAATTAACCCAAGATCAATTTCGACAACTCGTTAATGGAACTATACGAAATGCACGTGACCGGAGGCCACCGCGCTGGGATCGACAAAGTGCATGCATCGACGGATATTGACTTCGACAAATGTCACAATACTACTTTTCCTAATCATCAATTCGTTTGACCAGAGGCCCGACAGAAACTCAGGTGATCGGGACCCAGAGCCGACGACCCCGAAATTCATATTGGGACGCCCTGATCACGGAGATCCGACGGAGACTTTCAAAACACGGTCGTCACCGTCGGCGTGCCTCCGTACCAATCAAAATGTTAATTGCCGTTTGGGTTTCATATCATGGTCATCCAACTACATGAGGTCGTGAGACCAGGTCTTGAAACCATCAAATTTGAAGCCTAAGCAAGACGATTGGAAGCGTATATATTGTGTCATCACGGGCCAAAACAACTTCTAACAATTCTTCTCTTTGAGCAGGCCTCAGCTATCAACGTTGTCATGGCCGCAGCAGTTGCATCTCTATTTGGCTACAAACCATCTCTCTCGGGGCAGACGCCCCCCGAAGAGCCACCAAAGGCACTTCCCGCCTCCTGGTACCGGTCTCCTGAGATGTATGAATTAGAGCGAAGGGCCATCTTCTCCAAAAAATGGATCTTAGTCACTCACAAACTACGATTTGCCAAGCCCGGTGATTTTCTTCTTTTCGAGGAAGCTGGCTTTTCGTTCGTGCTCTGCCTTGACCGCGAAGGTAACTTGAACGGTTTTCATAACATTTGCCGCCATCGTGCGTTTCCCCTCATTTCGAAAAATGAAGGAAACGCAAGAATACTCTCTTGCAAGTACCACGGCTGGTCATACGGACTGAACGGGAAGCTGGCCAAGGCCCCTAAATTTGACGACGTTCCTGGATTCCAGAAAGAGAACCAGAGCCTACTGCCAGTCCATGCCCATGTCGATGCATTGGGATTCATCTGGATCAATCTAGACTCTTCCCCTACTCCAGTGCCGTGGGAAGAAGACTTCAAAGGCGTTGACACACAGGAGCGATTCAAGAGCTTCGACTTCAGCCAGTATCGATTTGACCATACGTGGCAGATGAATGGCGATTATAACTGGAAAACTCTGGCGGATAATTATAACGAATGTTATCACTGCACTGTCGCGCACCCCGATGTCGCCAACTTGGCAGATCTTTCCTATTACTACACTGTCTCGACCCCCGGTCATATCCAGCATTTCTCCCGACCGAAAGCAGACATGGTGGATGAGGACATTCAAAATGCCAGCACGTATTACTTCCCCAATGCGTGTATGACCGTCTCGTGAGTTCGATTCCCTTCGACCCATCACGAAGCTGTTTCAGGATACTAACACCATTTGCTAGCCCCCATTTCTTTTATATGATGCGATGCGTGCCCACGTCCGCCGGAACGTGCTCCATGGAATACGAAGTTTATCGACATAAAGAGGCCTCGGATCAGGAGTTTGAGCACATCGATTCCTTTTTCAAGAGAGTCCTGGATGAGGATAAGCATCTTTGCAATGCCGCTCAGAAGAACCTGAACGCTGGAGTATTTGTCAACGGTCAACTTCATCCTCGCCTTGAAAGCGCACCACTATTCTTCCAAAACACGGTCAGAACTCTTTTAAAAAATCACCGTGACGAAGAACAGAGGACAAATCAAGAGATCTGGCCAGCGCGGCAGCATGCTGCGGGCCAAGCGACCGCGGAGGACATTGCCTTTTGTTCAGGATTGAGTTGCTCGGCTGGTGGTTCGAGGGATCTTGAATGGTAGCTTAAATTCTGACACTCAATTGAATTTGAATCTTGACTATATTATGACCCGCACATCCAGTATCCGACTCCGACGTAGCATTTGTAGACTCGATCGGCAGAATTATCTCTCGGGTGATACAACCAGATTGTCAAATTGTTCATTGTTCCCAACTATTTCCGACCATGTGAGGTATTTCCCCTCTGGCATCTCCGCTCTTTCATCCACCACGGCTTATGGCCCGACAACCCCGCTCCGCCACCTTCGCGCCCTGACTTATCGCCAAACTCCGAACATTCCGTCACCACCCCTCATGAACAATCGTATCACGAAAAGGCCTCATCAAGCTTGCGAAAACTGCCGGTGCGTGGGAGTCGTGGTCTGCACGGCCGGTGCTGATGTTCGATAGACGGAAAAAGACGCGATGTCCCGGGGAGAGACCAGCGTGCTCAACTTGCATGCGCCTTCAGCAGACATGTCATTATAACAGAGCTTACGAGGTTCTGGAAGGAGCTATTGACAGTGATCGGGGTTTGGTATGCTTGCACGGCCGTGAATCTTGCAGCCGGCTGATTCGAGAACAGGAAGATCGTTTACTACAGCTGGAGGAGAAGATGGATCTGATGCTGGAAAGCTCGATGTGAGTGAATTTTGCCACAGGACCAGCGTTTCTCAGATTCTGATCACCGCAGGCCAAATCGCCCAATCGGAACCCCCATCTCCTACTCGCGGGGAGCTCCCAGTCACCAGAATGACTTGGAACCAGTTGACACGCAGGAGATTCGTTCGGCTTCAAGACTACCTGGTAGTGGGTCAAAGGTGCAGAAAGCAAGTCCATATCCCCTTGCATCGCCACCCAAAGAAATCATATCCGAAGGGATCTCGCTTTATTTTCAATTTTGTCACAAGCAGCCATTGTGGCTTTTCGATTCGAACGAATCCTTTACACCGGAAAGTCATCGCACGGAAGTGATCTTGAGCATGCTCAGTTTATCTCTGCGCCACTCGAAAAATCCGTTTCTCGAAGGCAGGATCGACCGTATTTGTCGAGAGTACGCAGAGGCTGCTCGTGGTTCTATCATGTCCCGGATCGGTCAAGGGGCCGTGGATCTGTCTACTATCCAGAGCCTATGTCTGATTGCACTGGCTGAGTACATCGGTAAGAATGTGGAGACAATGTGGTAGCTACCGATTGCAATTTACTGACGCCCTATCAGCCAACGACACGCAAGTTGCTTGGCTACATATTGGGCTCGCTACAAGCCTCGCCAAATGTGCCGGCATAGATATCGAGTCTGACGTAGGCGAAGCCACGCCTGCGCTTGAAGAGCAACGGAGACTTTTCTGGAGCATCCATTTTCTAAACCAGCAGTACGGCCCACATACCATGCAGCTTAACATGTTGCAAAACATACAAAGCCCAACGTACATGGCGCCCAATATCGACTGTTCACGCGAGATGGGTATAAAGCCTCCTCAGAATCCGCAGGAAAACGGGACTTTCTCCTCCCGAGGTGGTATCTGGGTCTATATGGTGCAACTGTGTAGCCTTTGGAATGAGGTGCAGCATTTTGTATCACATTGTGCCAGTGGAGACTCAACGCCACCCTGGTCGGTGAACTCGGCCTATTCCATTATTGGAGCTCATTTGATGGACATGGAAACCAAGTTCCCGACGACTCATCGATACGACTCGGTGAGATTCCAGGACCACTCGCGCGAAGACTTGCACCGCGATCGTGGCTACTGGAGCTCCTGGCTGTATCTCCAGTTTACTTACCACGCCGTGCACAGCGTTCTCAATCACCCGTTCATATATTCGTGGCGACCACAGCAATCCGCCCAGCTGGCAGTGCCTAACACATTTTGGAAAACATCGTCCGAGCTGGCGCTCATTCATTCCACATGGATAGCCTACCTGATTGGTATGATTACCGATAAAAACTATAGGATATCCGATCCATTCCTGGGGCATATAGTGGCGATTGCAGCTACCATCCATATTTACTATTGTCGCGCTGCGGATGCAAATGCGCGGGAATCCGCCCAACGGAAGCTTGATACATGCACGAGATTCCTGGGAGAACTAGCGATCCGATGGCCTAGGCTTCAAGAAATTGTAAGGCAATAATTGAATATAAGTATATATATATCTAACGCGTCCCAGCATGAAAAAGTTCAGACCCTCATCCAGTCTGCATTCACCGTCAGTCCGAATTCAAGTCGCCAAGGTTTCCCGAGAAGAACCCTATCGATAGATACGGAACTGATGTGGGAGATTCTTTGCCACAAGTCAACCAAAGCTTCCGTCAACTCCTCTCGTGGAAGCCTCTTTGACCCGTCATTCTTGAAACTACCTGTTACAAAAGAGCCGAACCCGGTGACAGTCGAGACGGAGATATTCCACCATTCTGCGGGAGCAGTCGACACATCCGATGGAGGACAAGCACTGCCACCATATTCGAGTAGAGTCCAGGGTCGCTCCGATTCTGAGAGGACGGAAAGTAATGCCTGGGCAAGTCAGGAGCCCATTCCAGTGGGCAATATTCCAAATGAAGTAGGACTGCTACGGGAATCGTGGATGTGGCCCGGAGCTGGATTCCCGGGGGATGTGTCTTTGATGGATATCTCGCACGACCCTTTCTTCCAGTACCAGGACCATGATAGCCATTATCGTGGAGTGTGGAAGGTTGGTACTTTATAGAATTAAACACATTTTCATGTAAAAAAGAGTAATAACTTTTGAAGAAGTATACTGCCAGTATGGTACAATAAGATCTCTCGATATTGTACGTTCATATTTTAACCAATCTCCATCCTTTTCTATGCGCGCTGCAAGTGTCTATTCAAGTACCCTCCCAATATTCCATCTTCAATTCCACGGTCCTCATACAATCCTCGTTGACGCGATGTTATGGATTTGAGGTCATTCTTTCCAGTAGGCCAAACCTAGGGCGTGCTCCTCAGCAGCATCATATTGCTTGGACATTTTTGGCTTCTAATGCATAACGTGGTCTTATGCAAGGAGCAAAAAGAAGTATGCTTAAGACATGACCGGAGCGCCGATGCTGGACATCGCTTCTCTTAATGCCACTTAGCGGCTTCCGCCGGAACTACAATGTTCCTGTCACTACTGACTCCACCATTTAGAACATAGTCAACCTTTACCTTCCGACATAGACGATGTCTTATCGTTTCTCCAGAAGCATTTCTTGCACTGATGGTCCATTTAGGCTCTCAGGGAGACGGCTTCTCTGGCAATCGTCAATTGCAAAACCAGAAGACAACTGAGCTTTGCCGATGGCACTGTTATTACGGTGTCGGAAGCTTCCGCCGACGAACTAAACAACTTTTGGTTGTTAAAGAATCCGGCCGGTGCTGATGAGGAAGAACAAGCACCCCATGCGATCGTCAGTGCTGCCTCAGACGAAGCTATTGTCCATTCTGCTGGAAAGCCCCTTCAACTCAGATTGGACACGACCGAAGAGCGGAATCTCCAGGGGAAAATCATCTACCAACATGATCACCCCGAGATTATTTTCATCGCCAACATCCAGAGTGGAACCTGCCTCACGGATGCAGAAGGCGGACCCCAAGCTACCTCACAATCCCAACCGATGCCGATCTTGCGAAGTTGACCGATCACCACGACTCCGTTTTGTGGAAAAATTCCGTTCAACCACCGTCCATTGGGCGTCTGACATCGGTCGACGAGGTTCTCGGGAAGAAGATGAGAGCAAAGGAGGCGATGCTTGTTCTCATAGATCAATAGAAGGACGATACGGTCCCAAACACCTGGAAGACAGGAAGGAACATAGCCCTCATTAACAACGGGGATGTTCGAAAGCACGGCTTTGACAAAATATTACTGCGTGGAACGGTTCGAATTGACTTTCAACAGTGGAACACCACCGGAGACAAGTCCCTCAAGGTTGCAAATATCCAAGGTCAGGTTTCCAAAAACTCAGTCTTCCAGGTGGATATACAGGCGGACTACAAATGGGGCGAAAGTATAATACGAGATGCCATGAAGCGCAGTTTGAACGACGTGAAAGTGGTCCAGTTGGTGAATAGATAGTGCGTGGGTGGGAATAGAAATCAGGGCCGAGACATACCGAATCGATTTAAGTTTGGGAAATGGAAACTTTCTCATCAGGATCGTATTGCTCATAGAAGGTCTAATTCTCATACAGACAAACAGAGCTACCAAAGCAACTGTGTACACGCAACAAGAGACCGAGATATCCAATCCGAACCCCCGCTAGACCAAATATCTGAAACCCTTGCGCATGCGCAACGACTCATCCGCGCTCTCCATAAACACAATCTCACCAGTCTGGGCATCGGTATGACCAGCATTCCACTCCGCCTCGTTCTGATCGAGTTTCTTATTCAGGTTGACCAGGATCATGCGGAAGGCCCAGAACCCGACGACCGTGATACCGAACATGGCGGTGACGATGCCGTAGCTCTTGCGGAAACCATTGTCTTCTAGATCCCACACGTATGAGCCCGCCACGTTACCCAGTTGACTGAATGCGTTGATCAGGGCTAGTGCGACGGCACGTTTGGCCGGGGGTCGGGGGAAGGAGGAACTGATCCAGGAGTAGAAGACGATGAAGCCGGCGTAGGAGCCTGCTTGTAGGAAGAGTGCGACGTAGCGGGCTGCCACATTTAGAGTGGACATGCTGATGATGAAGCCGACTAGACCCATGGCGATGGGGCCGTAGATATGCCAGATCTGGGGTTGTTAGTGGAAGCTGGGGATTTAAATTTGGAAGGGAGGACGGGACTGACCTTTTCTTGGGTTCTGTCGGCATGCCATGCGTTGACAAGGGAGAACAGGCACGAGAAGACCCACGGGGGAGCGCTCATGAGAAGAGTGGGCACGTAGCTAAAACCGAGAGTGCCGGTGAGTGTGGGCTAGGAGAGTCAGTATAGGAGTGGCAGATACGGATCCGGGACTACTCACGAAGAAAGCATTGAACGAGAGTCCAACAACGTAAGCAGTGAAAGAGAGCATCATCACGTAGATCTTGTAGTCCTTCAGAGCCATGATCAAACCGGTGAAAGGACTCTGCTCCTCGGAGTCGGTATCGGCCTCGCCGACATCCTCAATGATACGCAGCTGTGCCACCAGACGTTCTTCCTCGGTGAACCCGCGAGCATTGGTGGGCAGATCCGGCAGGATGAACCCAGCCGAGATGGCAATGGCCATGGTGATTGCACCCTCGATCCAGAAGAGCCATCGCCATGCACGGTGGCCCAGGACACCTTCCATGTTGGACAGCACACCGGCTGCCACCAGGGACGAGAATGCATTAGAGATGAGGTTACCGCAGAATAGGATGGCGTTTCGAGTGGTCAACTCCCTGCGGGTGTACCACTTGGAGAGAATCAGCAGGGCGCCGGGCAAGAAGGCCGCCTCGACGAAACCCAGCAAGAAACGGATGGCGACCATATGGCCAAAGGTCTTGGCATTGCCCGAGCAGGTGGAAATCAGACCCCAGAGCGTCATCGAGATGGCAATGTAGATCGACGGGCGTTGGATGCGGTTGATGAACATGTTGGAGGGCACTTGCATCAGGATATACCCGACGTACAGAATACTCAAACAGGTCGAGTACTGGTTGTAGGTCATGTTGAGATCTTCCTGCAGACCCTTCAGACGGGCCGCGGAGATATTGTTGCGGTCGAGATAGTTCATGATATAGATCAACACGAACAGACTGCATCGGAGGTCCAGCTTCCACTTGAGACGCTTCTCAACGACAGCCCGACGAGCCGGATCGATGCGCGGGAGCACATTCTGCGGCTGCGTGACATGTTCGAGATTCTCAATGCCCTCCTTCTCGGCATCGATCTCGATGCGATCGGACTGGTTTGGTGAAATATCGTTGGCCATTGTCTCACTCGATTCCCACGCCGAATTCTCGCGAAGGGAAGGGCCGGGACGACCGTTCCCGGGTTAAATAGCACAATTTCCCCAACCCCGCTAAAACTCAGACCCCGGTGACCCCCACGCGAAAAATCCCGTGGGATGCGGGGGGGTTTCGGTGGAGATTCGGGATGGAGACGCACCAGGGTTGCAATTCTCGGTAAGACTGCGCTCCGAACAGTGGAGAGACTCGGTTGTGATTGGCTGATCGGCCCGGTTGCATGACAAAAATCGGGGCTTTTTCACGGGGAAGAGAAGAAATTTAAAGAAGTTGGGTGGAACGGGAGATGGAGTGCAGATTTGGAATTCCCTGCGTATACCAAGGAAAATCGTGTTGGCATTCCATTTCCCCATGCCATGCCCTTATTCATTCCCCCGATATTGACCCGCGGCATCCCTGAATCCTGTGCTCTCTCCCTCGGGCCAATCAATCCAGCCTGCGCGGATTCCTCCAGAATCGCTTTGCCGACCCCGTGTTTCCCCCCACGCTATCTGCGTCATGGGATCCGAATTCTCCACTCCGGACCTGCCGAATGCCACAGCCCGGCCATACACGGTCGGGACGGTGAAGCCGGCGGGTCCAGAACTGGTTTCAGGTTGCGGTGACGGTGGGAGCTGAATAGTCAACGCGTGGGGAGCTGTCCCGCGGGGTTAGGTCGGGGTCTGGGGGAGACACGGGGCAAGGATGAGAACCTGCTCTCAGGCCTGTCATCTGTCAGAACAGGAAGAGCCGCTCTTTGAAATTCCAGGCGCGGCATTTTCCTTTCGTTTCGCCGAGACTGGCTCGGCCCGACCGATGCATTCTTACCCACGACCTTCCGAGTCGACGGAACCAGCTGTTTCTCCCGAAATTGGAAAGATGAAGACGTGGGGGTGGATACGGTATGCAATTATTCCGTGTCGGGTTATATCGGTTCCCAGCTGTCGTGTATCGCATGTCAGCAGAATCGCCTTGTAGGCGTCCTGGTCGTGGCCGGTCGGAAAATATATAACGCCCCCCGGAACATGTACACACCCCTATATTCCATGGTGTGCAGTTGTTGTCTTCAAACAATCCAGATGGCATCTCGGAACATTGCGCACTGACAAACCAGCCATGAACTTGGAATTGTCGATGTAAATATTGTTCGGGTTGCACTGGGTCAAGACATGATTACCCCGAGCTCGACACAACGCTCCCCGTTGAACCCCACATCTTCCTACCCCATATGATGCTTCCAAGGTCGGGGATATAGCGGATTTTTGGCAACGTGATTGAATGAGCTTGTTCACAACCTCTGCCCATCAGCATTGTCGAGCTCCTATCAACTACGAATTCACTATGCCCTAGCTGAACACGAAGAATCAGAATAGGTATATTAGGAGCTTTTCCACTCCAGGAGTCTCGTACCATCCACGACCAATGAAGTTGGAAAGGTCCGGACTTGATTGCACTGGAAAAGTCTCGATCACGGCAAAGCGACGGGGGATGGAGTAAATAAGCTGTCGCCCGGTCGGCTGCCTGCCGATGCGGGATATCCAGACATCTACCGAGTGACAGACATTTTTCATCGTTTCGTCTCTTCCGACACCAATTCATAAAGAATTCAGTGGGAGCGCAGACGTGAATCATTTGTGACCCGCGAGTCGAATGCCTACGTGACACGCCATCGGGAATACTTGCTCTCCAGATCGTAAAATCGATAGTGGTTAGTATTTTCGCATCTTTCTCTGACTATCCATCGAGAGTCTCGTGGGAAAATACACCGCAACGGGGAAGCCATTAGGAACTGCATTGGAATCCTGGGGCATAGCAGTGTCAGATGGCAAATTGCACGACTGTGTCATGGGTATAGAGATCTGTGTTTTGACTGCGGCACTCCACCCCATGCGGAAAGTAAATAGGACGGAGACTTCTCAGTGTGCAAACTGTACGCAGTCAAGACAGCTTGTATGTGGGGTATTTTTCATATATGGTGCAATAAGAGCAAAGCCGTCGGTTCTGGTTGGCGTATACAGTTAATGCCTCTCGTGAAACCGATAGCCACTTTTCCAGCCAGTCATTCGCTCAACCGAATATGTCGTGGAGCAATGTAGCCACTCGCACTGAAATATGACGACCGGTATCCATGTGACTGCGATTTCCGTTTAATCGCTTTCAGAAGATTAGACGGTGTGATAAGGCTGACCCAATGGCGAAGCGTCCACGGGTCACAGCTTGGCCCCGAGATAAACCCACCATTTGCCACGCACAACTCGATCACCAGCGGGAATTCAAGAAACCATCCCCATCGCTATGTTCGATAACGCAGCAGTCCTCAAATCAGACGCTGACAACCACCCACGGGATGCCGCTCGGTGAGCCGGTGAATCTTACGGCATAAGCACGACGCGATGGAGTCCTGCTCCATTCCCCGGCAACCCGGTCCAGTCTCGGGCCTCGGAATCTCGCCCCCAACGAGTCAGGAATGGGGCTGGATCACGCCAAAGGCGCGGGGTTCTGCGGGCGATTCTCTGAGCATCAGCACGCCGACGATTGGCCGGACAGCGTGTAGCTGCTACCCCACTGGAGAATCGGAATCTGTCCGTGGGAGGACCGACTTCCCCAGTCCGGGGCAGTCGGGGGAGGATTTATTCTCCTCAATCCCCGGGCCTGTGAGAAAAACCGTGTGAAAGATTGAATCACTCCTCGTGATCGACCGAAGCTTACCTTGCCAAGCACGATGGGACTCGCCAAGCTTCGAGGGCCAAAGCTTGGCCGCGTCATTGGACTTGTTGGCGCCGTTGGTTTCATTCTCCAGGGGTACGACCAGGCCGTGGCCAATGGGTTGATCACTTTGGCTTCGTTCATTGCGGTGTTTCCCCAGACCGATACGGTCAACACCGAAGGGGCTGTGAAGTCGCACAATTCCACCATCCAAGGTATGCGACCGGCCCGTTCTGATGAAGGTTGCTAACCCGCCCAGGCACGACGGTCGCGATTTATGAAGTCGGATGTGCGTTGGGCGCGTTATCGTGCGGTGTTCTGGGCGATCGCCTCGGTCGTCGCAAGACAATCTTCCTGGCAGGCTGGGTCGCTCTGATCGGGATCGCGATTCAAGCGAGCCCATTCTCGCTGGGGCAGTTGATTGCAGGGCGTGTCATCACCGGTATGCTCTTTATTACTTCCCACCGCGTTGCTGTCAACTCACAACGGCTGCTAGGACTCGGCGTCGGTGGTTTCACCGCAACCATCCCCATGTATGTCTCCGAGTCGTCCGGCGCAGAGGCTCGTGGTCGGATGGTCTTGCTCCAAGGGTGGTTTGCGATCGGCGGAGTCGCCCTGGCGACATGGCTGGAGTTTGGCCTCTTTTATGTCGGCAGCAACTCGGCCAGCTGGCGATTCCCGATTGCCTTCCAGGCTATCTTCGCTCTGGTGGTGGTTTCGTGCATCATGTTCCTGCCGGAGTCTCCCCGTTGGCTCGCGCGCTCTGGTCGGGAGCAAGAAGCAGCTGAGACTCTGGCCCTCTTGGAAGATGTACCCGTGGACTCGGAGCATGTCGCGCAAGAGCTGGAGATTATCCGCCAGTCACTCCAGGATGATGCGGAAGGGGCGGCATCGTCCAGTTCGCCGTTCGCTCTGACCAAGAACCGCCATCTCCATCGGACAGTCCTTGCTGTCGGAGTCAATATCCTCGCCCAGATGACCGGTGTCAATGTGATCACATTCTATTCTGACAGTATCTTCCAAAACGACCTGAACTACTCGCCCACCATTGCACGCGTTATCACCGGATGTCTGCAGATCTGGCAGTTCTTCGCTGCCGGCCTCGCCGTCCTCCTCATCGATCGTTTTGGTCGTCGTCCGCTCTTGATCACCGCCGGGATCGGAATGACCATCGCCCAGACTTGCCTGGCCGGACTCTCCAGCGACTTGACCAACAAAAGTGCCGCGGGCGCATCGATACTCTTCTACTTCATCGCGCTTTTCTGTTTCCCGATCGGCCTGTTTCTGGTTCCGTTCATGTACGCCGCCGAACTCGCTCCCTTGCGCACGCGTGCCAAGGTGACGGCCATGTCGGCCGCAGCCAACTGGCTGTTCAGTTTTGTGCTGGCCGAAGTCTCGCCCGTCGGCTTTGCGACCATCCACTGGCGATACTATATTGTGTACGCGTGCATCAGCGGCTTTGGGCTGGTCACGTTCTATTTCTTCTGCCCCGAGACCAAGGGCCGCACGCTGGAGGAGATTGACGAAATCTTCGTCTTGTCCGATTCGATCTTCGATACTGTGCGGGTTGCCCGCGAGATGCCTTTCCAATCGGAGATCCTCGCCCATGCGGAAGATACCGAGAAGATGGGGATCAAGAGTGAGCGCGTTGAGAATGTGGCTGGCGAGGAGTAGATCTCCTTGGCCTTTGATTGTTTCCATAACAACACATGGTCAACGATGCCGGAGGTTGGAAGTAACAAGAAACGTATGATGGATAGACACGAATATCAGTTTGCATCTTGCACAACGACAGTATCTTCTCGGACCTCAAGCATTCATGGGCACTTGGATTCATGTGCCGAATTCTGGCATGGGGTGCATAGCCTGCTCGGAACAATCTCCTGGATGAGACTCATCACCGACCGAGCCATCGACCGAGCCGATCTAAACAATCAAATCCAAAACAGCAAATTGTTCGCTCTGTTAATCTCCTCAGGCATGTCACCGCGACTTTCGAGACATGATCCACGTGGTGAACCCTGCTGGTGAGACAATTTGCAGGGCTGGACAGGCATGCCGATCTGATAAATTTAGAAACCATGCAATCCCTCGACCCGTGTGACTGCACGATCACCAATGCAACCAAAAGGGGACCAACTAGCCACAACGAAGCATCTGCCAAGTGCCAAAGGTCGTCAGTGTTTGTTGCTGAAAAGTGGTAATCGGGGAACGTCTACCAACAGCCGGCTACCGCGAGTTTGCTATTACAGCCACAGCCTCGTGTCCTGGCCCAATGTCAGGATTGACACAATCTGTGGGGAACAGCATCAGGCTACGCGACGGACCCGATTGCTGCCTGTCAACGCCGATTGTACGATCCGTGCACAGCGATGATCTATACGCCCGAGGGTTATTAAGTTAGACTGGACTAGGGAATGCTGTCAGCTTGGTGGGCCATGTTCATAGGGTAATCCGAAACAATCCTGCGGCGGCACGTTGGGGAGATTGAAAGGAGCAGGGGTTTCCGGTGAAGGAGGCTCTCGGGCGCCGCCCCGCTCATCAGGATTTAGCGTGAACGGGTGAAGGTGGAATTTCGGGAGAAGATCGGTCTGCATGGCTCCTTGAACTGTTTGGTCCGTGAGAAAGGCAAACTACATGCGCCCGGACAAACCCCCAGAGTTCTTCTCCACTGGTGCCCCTACTCCAGCAGAAAAAAGAAACGAGAAAGTCGCCGTCGAGAAAATGCAACCTGTCTTCCAGCTGACTTCCGATTGCCCGACGTGTGGCTTGATTTATGGATATTGGAGACGGGGACGAGGTAACGTTGCCTTGGCTGATGTCGCCATGCATGCCTAAAACTATATATCACCTGGAGGAAGCGTGCCGGAGGGCAATGCATAAATTAATTCTAAACAATGGCAAGTCTGAAATACACATGGATCCACCTCTATGCTCCATCGAACGCCTCGACATAACCTCAGTTGTACAAGTCAAAATCCGTAACACACATCGTGCCATTGCTTTCAGAATGGACCGCGGCCATGAAATAGTTTTTGTTGGAGTTGACCGGGGTGATTGAAAGGGAGTTGGGCGGTGGTGTCTTTGGAGACAAAGTCTCGACCGGCGAGTTCACGCCGGGAATCTCCCCAATCAGACCGCCGTCGTCCTCGGTCATGTCGTTGAGGATGCCCGGGTCTGCAGCGACAATGTGCATGACGGCAAAAGCTTGCTCGAGACCGGTGGCATGGCCGATGACTCTCAGGCACCGCAGCGCGAATAGGCGCTGTGGATGGGTCGGGCCTTCGACTATACCTGCCAGGAACATCGGCCACATCAGGATCATACCACCCATGTAGCTCTCCGGCGGTGGACAGTCAGGCGAAAAGTCCCGATGTGCGCAGAGAAGATAAGGCACGGCGCGACACATATCGACGGATAAACCTCGAATGGTGTCCTGTAAGAATTGCAATCGCCAGTGGGCTTCGTCCGAGAACCACCCAAGGGCTTCTGACTCCAGGCGAATCTGCGATAACAGGATTTCGCTAAGGAGGATGCGGGTGCACCGGTACTGGTTCCAAACGTTGGCTGCCCAGGTAGAGGGATACAGATGGTACAGATCGTCGTAAGGGGCCAGCCCGCGACAACGGTCCAGGAAGAGATAGTCGTCCTGTGGAATGGGCACGATGTCGAACTGAACATCGGACGGTAGGGCAGCATGCCATGCGTTCAATTCGCTCTCAATATCGGAAGCCAAGGAGATGATCTCTTGCGGGTCCATGACAAGTCCCGCCTTGATATCCGCGCGGAGACAAGTCAATCTCCCGGTGATGATTGCGATGTCATGTACATAAGCATCACTGGGTTGGACAGCCTTGGCGAATTCACTATATTGGAATATCGACTCGGGCAGCCGAACATCTCGTTGGAGACAACTGATCATCTGTCAAGTCATTAGCGTTGAGGTTTGAGATTCGATGGGGAGGGAGACTATACAATCTGGGAGCGAAGGTGCATAAATAATTGCCGGCCAGTCTCTGTGCTCATCTGCTCTATGCCCCGGAGCTCAAGGATGGCGGTAGCCCCTTTGATGTGATTTGTCCAAACTTCCACATCTTTTGCGGCACTAGATGTGATGAGCTGGTAGATGTCAGATGGTGTTTCTTTTCTTTTCGCTTCTTTATTCTCCAAATGGGGAGGGAAAAGTAAAAGGCAAGACTCACCTCGTAGATGGCTAAAAGTATGATAGCCGCCAAGGTCTGGTTCGTCCTGGATTCTCGCGGATTGGATAAAGCAGAGTTGAGGAGAGTAATTGCCGAAAAGTATTCCTTCCGTGCTAGCTGCTGCATAGAGTCTGCCTTCCGCACGCGACACATCATGGCCGACGCCACCGCGGTCATACTCGCCTGCAGAGCTTGTTTGCAAGCGTTTCCTGGCTCATTGAGAATTTTCACGAGGGAGTCACCCCACCAGAAATTGCCGGGGATAGCATTGCTTTGCAAGTAAAAGGAGATCGCTTGGTTCTGACACGGCACTGCTGATGGATGGATCTCCGGCGGTATCTGCCACGGATCACCTGCTATCACCTGAAGCAGGTCAACGTCGCGAGAATTGGCGCACGGCACACTTGAAGCGGCAGCATTTGACGCAGACTTTCCACTCAAGCTTCCACGTGTGATCGCATTCGAGGTCCTTTTTAAGGATGCAGTGCGCAATGATCGCGTTGATGACCGCTTTGGTTTCGACAGGTCGGCGTCACCAGTACTAGAGACCTTGCGCAGCACTGATTTGTTTTCGTCTCGGAACATCAACGATAGTTGATCCCGATAGCCGGGACATTCCCGGTGCGTCCGAATGCATTGTGAACAAGCTGGCCGAAGTTGGTCGCAGCGAATCTTGCGCGATCGACAATGACCGCAGCCCTTGCTCGGTTTACCACAGTATACCATCTCGAATGATTTTCAACGGTTGAACTCTCCATCAAGAACCGGGGGAGGTACATAAATCTTTGTTTGAAAGCCGGCATCAGCCCGACGCTGACGAATTAGGGGGGGGGGTTGGGGGCGTTGACGATGAAGCCCCACCACGCCCGATTCTGCGCTATTCCCAACACGGCAATCAATGCGATTGGGGCCAAAAGCTTGTTGCGGCTAGACTTTTTCTGCTAAAGTTCATAGAAGTCGCTGACGGCAAAGAGTCGAAGTGAAGAAGTTGCTGCTGAAACAGATCGGAGACTTCAACGCTTCAGCACGGCCATGAACCATTACCGACGACGGGATGAACTTCATAGTAGATGCCAAGGAACCAGACATGACAAATATACCGTGTGTACTATAGGTAACCAACCGTATTTGGAAATTTGCACGCTATACTCTGACTACTCCCCGTTTACCCGTTTTGGACATAGCCTGTTTGATGACAGATGTCTGGTTCTTATTTCTACATCTTAATTCCCTTATGGAGTACTCTAACTTTATTTTTGGATCGGTCTTCGATCCACTATACCCCCTCAATCTCCCCCGTCGCCCCCAACCGGGGGGGGAGGGGGTTCATTTACCAGTTGAAGATCCTCAACATTGCCGGAAAACCCCCAAACAGGATCCTCGAACCGGAGTACTGGGCGCAAAGAGAAGTCTACTCCATGCCTTGACCTCATGTCCCCTAAATCGCCCCTTCATCCGCCACGTAAACCTCACCTGCGACTTTGGAGGAAAACTATAATCGGCGCTACAGTGACTAGTCACGCCATTTGGCATGAGCCCACATACTATTATTATCGCACGATGATTGACAACCAGTAAATCACGGGCGGGGCGAACCGACAACAGTGAGTCGGCAATGAACAGGGCAGGATGCGATGAGAAATCTCTCTTGCGGGTCATCACACTCACCATCTCGCTAAGGCATGGAGTCTTACTGGGTCCCATGGTTCCCCCAAAATAAGAACAACCCCTGGTGTCTGCATGACTTCGTAGTTAAAATGGTAAATGGCTCAAGTGCCGACTAAGCTTAATGCTCCCTATTCGTCACTACGCAATATTTTTAGAGTCGAAGCATAAGACTATCTCCCGCACCAGTTGGCCAATGGGGCCGGAAATGAAGGGCGAGGAGCAAGAAGCATGCATACCAGTGGAGATGACCCCTCACGATGAGCACCCGCAATTAATATTATGTACTCCCTACGAGTGGCACGGAGTGGGGCGGGAAAAGTCTGAGTCTGATCTGAAACCTGTCAAAGGCTGCGGCAAATGCCGGAGCGCGATATAAAAGTGGGGAGATCGGCATACCGAAAGAGGCAATCGAGATGTTAGCTAGCCTTACTCTAGACCAGCATAACCATTACCTGGCAGAGTCATATCCCCGTATGACTGGCATGATCGATGTGATTGGAAGCATCATAGTTTCTGAAAAAAGTTCATTTGCTATTCAGAGAAGATTTTTCACCCGTCTCTTCCTCTACTTTTCGCCGGGGCCACGACTTCAATCGGGTCAAACTCGCACTAGGGCAAAATGAGGATTATCCACGATTATCAACTCACGATCCTGTGTAATCTTGATCCGTATGGGTTCGTTGACTCTAAAACTATACAATTTGTCAACCACTTGCTCAGGCAGCCACACCAGTTCTCGCTCTTTTTGGTACTACTACGGAGTACTCGCGGACAATATGTCTTTCATAAGTCATATAGAACAAACAGCATACAAAAATGTTTTTGTTCTTGTAAGTAACGACCGATGCGTATACTCGAATATGATATCAGATCAGACATGGTGCTTATAACCGATAAGCCGTCATCAACGGCTCTTAGTGCCGATGTTTGATCTATGCAGTATTCAGTCTGCCCACACTTCTTGTGTCTGCATCTATCTTGGGATCCCGCACACACCGATAATATGGGGAATTTTAGTGGCACGGTCGCAGAATCAGGAAAACTATGGAACCGTGCGAGCGAGAGGCACATGGGAGTAGGCTTTTTATCAGTCTCTTGACTGAGAACTACTTACGATCGTTAGGAAATACCAAATCGAGGTAGTATAGTCGCCCGGGTTTGATCGTGCGAGCGCGACCATGTACATTTCGACGACGGACGAATAGGATAAAGACAAAATTTGCACATGCGACACCATTGCCCGGCACTAGTATCTCATCGGGGCACTTGGATTTCCAAGGTTATTCATTTGCCCGGCCCCATGATTACAAACAATCATTGCGGGGCGTACTCCGTAGCGAAGCAAAAAAATTAAACATTTCGTCCCGGTGATTTGGGTCTGCACTAGGCCGTAATAGGTAATATTTATGTACCAGATGATTGGTCCCCTTGAGCAACTGCTTTACTATATTAGGCTAGTCATGCCAGCCGCGCCATACCCCAAACCGCTAGATAAACCATCGGCCAGATCGACAGTAGTCATCCTGTCAGCCGGTACGCCAGATAAGCCCAGCCAAATCACTAGTCAGTCTGTTGGCTAGTTTCCCTATGGCTGGGGTCCGGGGAGTGCTGACCCTCTGATAACTATGACGACCAAGAAAAGCTGCAAAATATATATTCGCTCGGACAGTCCCAAAGCCCGTGCAAATCACAGTACTCGATCAAAGATGTTCTATCGCAGAAAATGTATTAATTTATTAGTCTTAATTTATCAAAGGCAAACTCTGAGCTTTTCGTGGACCATTGGAATACATTGAGTTGGGGTGATAGAGGTACATCATGGACGCATCAAGGTGAGGATACTAGTGCTATCCGATTTCTGGTCTGATACCATGTTGAGGCTGGCCATTTCCAATGCTCAAATTCCACCAAAGCCAAATCCCACCAAGTCCTTGGCCTGCAAGGGCGATGGAAAAACTGTAGCCTACGCCGGAATATTGAGCTGGCGATCAAGCGTATCGGCCTCTTCGCAGTTTGCTGCACATATCAGCTGCCAAGGATGTCATGATTTCGCGACTGGTTTCCATTTGAATTGTTTTGGATGAGTGATTAAAAGAGTCCGAGAGTCCAAAGAGGAATTCAGGGCCATAGGAAAGAGTTGCTTCAATCCTAATCTGTTATCATTAAAGATCTGTTGCGATCAATCCCCCCACGAACTCATATGAATAAGAATCGATTCAACTCCTTTAGTCATGCATTTCCGACTGACCTGCTGGTCTGACCATTTATTTCTTTGGCACTGAAAGTGGTCGATTCGCAAGATGGTGCTTTTGCGGCGTGCCACGCCATCCTTCTCCTTACTTCCCCAGCTTCTCGATGCGGCCAGCTCAGCTACAAATGACAGTGTCATCTTGATTACATACCCGCATGACTCTATGCATGTGATCAAATTCCGTCCCTCCATGTCATCAACCACACAGAACAGCCCATGAATAATACCCTCTCTCTATCATCGAGTCGTCATTTGTCCCCGCAACCTACGATGGGCGACTTGTCCCGTGATACAATACTGGGCTGTGTCCAAGCCCAGCTGAGCTCTAATGCCACTGAAAAGTCCTCACCTTCCACTTTATCGACCGGGATCTCTTCTACACCCACCGACAACGGGGTTGCGGCATCCTTAACTGCAGCGTACCCACATCGACCGGATACACTCTCTTCTGCCTTTTCTCTTACGATGACCGGTCTCATCACCGCCCGAGGTGCTTTTGGTAGCCGCAAAATCTTAAAATTCGGTGCTAGGGATCCTCTTATGATGCTCCCGGAACTGGCTGGTCTGAGATGCCAGGTAAAATAGAAAGCTTGGAATCGTTATACCCAGACTGAATATTTGCTCCTTTGTTCCACGGTACTATCCCCTGGGACACCGGTTACGGGAAACCAACACAAGGGAACGGCTCGGCGGTGGCTAGTTGCGGCTGGCTTTGGCTTTGGTGTCTTCTTGGTCTTGAGATCGACAAGGAGACAGTGTGATGATATCACTTGCCTTGTTTGGAAACCGAGTCATTTGATCGGCCGTGATGACCATGTTGTTGAGCTTATCGAGTTTTCTGGTGGCTTTTTTCTACTTCGCAACCTACTCCAGAGCGATTCACGGCAACCTACTTTTGATGAGCGGTGCCGACATGCTCCAAGTCATTCCTGAAATGATTTTGTTTACTATGATTTCAGGAACCTCGAGTTTATTTCTACAATAATCTTGCCACCAGAAAGAAATTCTTTAGTTGACCATCGTCGGGTTATTTACTCTTCGTCTTGGGTTCTTGTCTGTTTTTCACAACCTATTACCTCCGCTATGGCCATGATCGTTTCGGGCAAAACACAAGGGCTCCAACCGCGTTGCTCACCGCATCTTCCTTTTTTTCAGAAAGAGCCTACGGCAACCACTTGAGCAACAAGTTCCTCAAGTTGGCCCTTCATATGCCATCGGTGGAGTGGGAGCTCGTTCGATACAAGACTTTGAATGGGCCCGCAGCTCACTGATGTGCTCGTATTATATGCTAAGCGCATCGATAATCTCACATATATCCGCATTGCTGCCAGTCTTATCATTGATATTTTTTTCGCGGTTTTAGGTGGAGAAATATCCGCAGAGTCAAAGGTTTACAGACCTGCACCACTGAGATCATGAGCGAGGATGAAAATTATCGAAAAGTGAACATATGGGAAATTAAAGGTTTAAGAAGGTTTAAACGGTCCTTGAAGGAACTTACTGGTGGCTTGCCTACGCAAAAACCGGATCATAACACCGCAGATCTCGCACTCTCGTGCTTGAGGTGAATTTCGATGGGATAAGACTTGTCATTCAAGAGAGTGCAGGGAATCTTGCTACACTAATGACGGTGCAATATGCACTCGAGGGCAGCCAATTCCAGATTTTGATGACATGGTGTGGATACAGTCCATGGATCTAGGTAATGAGAAATGGCCTGGGGACGCATAAGGCATGCCCTCGGTGGCTACTCACTGTCATCAGACTAGAGGTTAATTCAGAACTGGTAATTCTTAGTAGCCATTGGTATAAGAACTAGTCATGGTTGATTCATCACGGCTAATATTCAGAGGGCGGATGAAGCCCGTAAATTAAATTCGCAATGTATATCAATATCACATATGACATTAGGAGGCAACTGTGTATCACAGGTTGGTTATTCACAAATCCAATCTCAAAAGCACCTAATCATATAAACCACAACCACCAGTACAAACGCGATGTGCCCTATGAGGAAGCTCAAAAAGACGAGTTCAATAGGACCCATGGTAGTCACCATGGCTAAAAGCCTGGCGAGAATTGGTTTCGAAGAATCTGCAGACTTCTCCTTGCCCGTAACCTTTCCGGCTTGCGGAACCCAGTGGAAAGCAAATCTCGTCCGATTCTTCCGATCGATCAAGCCAGTGTAAAGAAGGTTGCGGAATAACTGGGAAATATCAATATTGCAAGAAATTTGTGGTGGGGAATCCGCTTACCTTCACCATGAAATCATCGATGAATGGTAGGAGACGCTGTACCCAGGCCAGTTCAATAGATAGAAGGCACTGTCCGGCGAAAGCTAGATAGTGTATATAGCTCGGATGTTCCAGCCCGAGCTGATCAGCCAAATCGTCCCCATTCAGCCATCGGCTTCCAGCCGCGATGAATCCAGGAGAGATGGAGAAAGGCCATGGTAAGTTCGACACACACTGGATGAAGTTGTATGCGACCGTGAGAGAGGTTTCCGTCACCTCGAGGTCGTGCACATAAAGACTCTCCATGAGCAGCTTGGCCTTTTCGATTGTCTCAAAGTGCGTTGTCGGCGTGCCGAGCAGGTATGCGATATATCGAAACAGAGCGACATAGTCCTCGGTCTCTTGTTGCGACACGGGGATCCCGAGGCGTGGAAGCTGCAGCCATAATTGGTTGCAGGAGAATGTGCTGATAGAATGAATCGAGTCGAGGGTATTACAAGGCAGACCAAACTTGTCAAGATCGAAATAGGATGGATCTTTAGCCGCTAGCCGTCGGATACGCAGCCGAACGGAGGCGTGAAGCAGACGAACCCGCACTGTCGATATGTGGGCATCGCCTCCGGGCTGGAGAGCAGGAAGGCTGGAGGTGACATGGGCCAGCCACTGGAAGGTATCCAACAAGCGCTTCAGAAGTTGCTTAGTGGAAAACCCTCCTGTGCGAACGAGAACCTCCACAACGCGTGATGCGGCCTGAACACAGATATTAGTCTTGGAGCTGGCCAGAACGATCAAAGAAACACACCGAGTTCTCTGCGATAAAGCCTTGAAGCGCAAATCCAACGAGGTTAGAAAGCGCATAGCGCGAAAAGTATTTCTGCCCTCGCTCAATCTGTTCCCAGTCGACCCAATCCGGCACGGCATGTGCCTCGGACCAGAAGCGATTGAGAGTGTCATCTTCGGTGTGATGATCGCGTAGAATGGCATAGAGATCTCCTTGCGGAGCTCCTTGTGCGCCCTTCTTCTCGTTGATCTCGTTTTTCAAGGCCAACAGTCTCTCCAGAGCATCGTCTGCCAAGGTATCTGACTCGTATTGCAGTGGATCGGTTTCTTCTCGCAGGATATGTTGCTCCGTCCATATGAATGAATACCCCCATTTATCGATCTTGGTGCCTGGTTTTGAGGTGGGAACTGGCATTTTGAGAGAGATGACCTGAGAATCAGACCAGCTCGCACATCAAGGAGTGATAATCAAGTTTAATTGGCACCAGTGGCTCTGTAAGCTGATCGGCGTCGGACATGATTTGTGTACACCGCTGACAGGGAAATCGTCAAGGTTCCCAGTATCACATCCCCGATCAATGCCACGACCAAGGATTTTGAATTTGGCCCCTTGGCGCATCTCCCTGGATACCGGAAGCGAAGAGCCATTCACATTGAACAAAAATGCGAATGGGTGGATGGAGACGAGCGGGGGTAAATAAGCAACGCAGAATACCGTATCAATACAGATGCGTAAGTTTTGAAATTTCGTACCCGCAACGGCGAACCCGAGTCCACGGATCCGGCCAAGGAGCTTGGAGGTAGTTCTCTATGGCTAGAACGGTAAGCATCGTATATTTGCCACTTTTCAAATAATCGACCCGTGAGTCTACGGTGAAGAATTTTCCACACGAAAGAAAAGTCCATGTCTCACCTGAATTGTTCTCAGCCGCGTGTTAGGGGGTGAGTGGCTCGGTGGTAGGGAGTCACCTGGCTGGTCTTGCCGCTATGGATTGGTGCGTTATTAGCGCTCGGGGCTGCTGTAATCATCCATTATTCGTAGCTGTAGGGCAGAGGGGGTTTGAATCCTTCCACCTCTGACCACCCCGCTACTATTTGGCACCCGATTACGCCGTACTCCGTACCTCGCTCAGACATACCGTAAGGCTATTCTGATCCCGGTCACTAGTGCCAGACCCGGCAGTAATAGCTAGTAACGCCCGGTAGAACAAGTAGATCCGAGCCTCTCTAGGGAGCGAACCCAATAGGGAGTAGGTCTTACTAAGGTTAGACTAGCTTAATTCAATATATCTTAGTCTGGAGGGTGGCGTTGACGGTGCACTACTATACTACTATACTGATATGCCCTAATACCGAGTATACCCGCCTACTAGCTATTACTGCCGGGTCTAGCACTAGTGAAACACCCTTACAAATAATATAGCTACAGGAAGCCCTAGTTTTGAGGAGAGGGTAGTTACGCAAATTAAATTCGGTGATCTAGTCGTCTAGAACGATTGGATGATGGAGGTTAAGGCCTATTCAATTCTTCCTAGGGATACCCTAGTCCTATTATATAAGGGGACGGACTGGTTTACCGCCCCCCTAAAAAGCGCATAGCGGCACGGTCCAGAGCCAGCTACATCACTGAAATGAAATCATCATCATCATCAGCCGCGTGTTAGTGGCCACGGCACGCCTATTGATGTGGGCTGAGTGAGCTGCGTGAACCCTTATGGAGCAGAAGTTTGTTTAATTTACCTAAATGAGCTACTTATGGATTAGAGATTGCTCGTGTTGCATAGTGATTTGAGTCTTCCACCTGCCTCGGCGGAGTGATGTACATTCCTCGCACCTGTCTTGTCGATGTGGCGTAAATGATTGAGCCTCGCGGTGTATTGCTTGTGGATCATTCAGTCAAGGAGTTCGGTCTAGACCCGAGCATGATAGGTCAGATTCGCGTAAAGAAAATGCCAGAGGGGTGAATGTGCCGCAGGCGTGAAATCCTCTCGCTGTAGACAAATGCTCGACAAGCCTGAAAATGAAATTGCAAATTAAGATATAATTGCCCTGCCCAACGCCTCAAATAAACCATAAAAATACATAGACACGCGATTACATTATAGCTGCACAACGCACTATTCGTGGTGCATCATGAACTTGTGATCCGGAATAGGATGAACAATATCAGCCTCCCGAGCCTGGACCTGTACATGCATTGTCCGGCGGACTTCATCGACTGCTTTACCAAAATAGCGACCGGAACTGAAGCTATACATCATGATAAGTGCTTGTCTCTAGCACAAGAGAAGAACGTTCGACATACCTCCAGTGAAGATTGGCCTTGACAACATTCAATATCCCACGAATGTAATTCTGTACCTGCGCGTCGATCTCCGGGCCCCAGCTCGGCAGGCTAGCCATGGCAAGATAGCAATTGCGGAAGCGACTCTGGAGCATTCTCCCGAGCTCGTCGAATGAGGCCTGGGCGGACATGCCCGAGTTTCGGCAGACAGCCACAAAGTTGTGCATGACTCCTTCCCTCTATTGGATCGATAGATTAGCGTTGTCATTGTCAAACCACGCAGTCAACATACCTCTTCCTTGCAGTATGAAAGAATGTCGTTTTGCCTGGATACCTCATCAGCCAAATTTTCTACCGGCGGGAAGGCTTTTCCGCATACAAAACCACAAAGTCAACACCGGCTTGCTCTATTTGCTGGATACTGGGACATTCAAACACTTCATCGGGAATGCAAAGTTTATGCGCGTACCTATAAATGTTCTGGTTAAAAAAAAGACAACCGATCCAGGGTAAAAAGTCCAGGATTCACGTACTCGACGAGCGGGAACAAAGGTGAGACACCAGCAGACCATCGACGCAGAGCCAGCACCTCTTCCAAAGATAGGTTCTGATCGAGCGAGCACACTTCAACTTGACTGAGAACACCGTAGCCGTAGTCGTTCATGGCTTTCGCAAATCGTCGCTGCACGCCTGCACGTGATCGAGTTAGATGCGGGAAAGGCCGTGTCAATACAGGGTTTTCCTACCCTTGGGTGCATCCTTCAAACGCGGGTAAGCCCATAACTGTCATGGTATATTTAATTGAAACTCACCTGAACTAAACGATCCCAGACGGAGTTATGAACATCAATGAGCGGATCTCGCATGACCGGAGGGAAGTGCTCGAAGCCTTCCCTCATTTTATGCAGAAGACCATCAATCATGAGCTGGGCCCGCTTTGGGTCATCTTTCAGATCACCATTGTCAAAAACTGCAGAATGTGATCAGCAATACAGCTAAGGACTTGATATACCCGATATAGACTCACGATCATCGAATGGGAACACCTTATCAAGGATGGTAGCGTCAGGTCCGCTGCATGAACATATTCGGGCCCACATACCCAGTTCCCCCAGTCAACGATCGTCCGTAATTCCTCGGGATCAGCTTCAGGGGCAGCGATGGAGAGAAATAAGGCAAAATTGCATCGGGTTAGAGTCTTTCGAGAGCGCTCATTCATGAGACATTTGCTAGTACTTTATTAGTGTCTATGAAGACTGGACATCCGATCGAGTGGAGGGTGGGCGCACTCTGCGACCCATGCTTCCGATTCCCCTCTAACGTCCGCATAGTGCGGGTTGATTGCGGGCGGCTCGGAGAGGAACAGGATGAATAAATCCGGCAAGCGGACCTGAGTGTATGGACTCTGTGCGTACAGAGAAGTTTGCTTGTGCACAGTGGCCATCTCGTGGGAAATATCAAGGGGATGACCAAAGGGAAAAGAGTAGTAACTTGGGCAGATTTTGTGATTGCCCATATATACTTGCCGGAGACAGGACCCTCACCACCAACGCTATATTCTGTACTGAATACCACGAGCTGCGTATTTTATTCTTTGTCATTACTTCCCAATCCGGTGAGTCGCTGCGCTATCGATACATATGGACCGATTGACCCACTGAAAATGGCGAACCACGATCCTGGAGCGTCATTCGGCAATAAAACTGGAGCTCGTGATTATCCTCGGCGTAATGTTCATCGTCCTGGCTGGCAGTGGCCAATACAGCCTGGCGCATGGACGTGAACTTTCATGGCGCAGGACTTGGCGGGGACAGCGCATGATTCATGACTTCGGTGGCCCCGTGATAGGCCTACAGCTCGGGAAGAAGCTCGCATGGGTCTAGCCCCGTATTCCATCAACTCTCTCGTGCGAAACGCGAACAATTGAACCACCACGCTGACCAGTTTATGCTGATCAGCATTCGATTCCTCTCATTTTGCTGATTTGCTTGATCCCTATTTCACCCTACTTCCCCTCTTGCTTCGTGTGTACGCGACTAAAATGGCGAAAAAGGGCGTGACAAAGGAGGGTCAGCCGAATCCCTTACCGAAAAGTCCTCACCACCACAAAAGTAGTATTTTACTAGTTCTATCAAACTAGTATGCTAAATAACCCGCTTAGTATTCATTACCCCCCTCTAGTCTTATTATCTCTTCGATGTACTAAGATAGGCGCTTAATCTACTATTATATACTATCTTGGGGTAATACTTCCTAAGCTACTTCCTAAGCTTATATAGCTTTAGTATAAGATTTTAAAGCCTCTTTTTAGTTATATAGCATTTCATCCAAGACTAATAGGGCTTGATTATATTAAGACTAGATAAATTATCTAGCTGATGAAGCTGTTATGCCCCTATAATATTTTAATACCTCTTTGATTTACTACTTTTTTAATTCATGACTCAAGCTGGCTTATTTCTAAAGAGCTATTGAAGATTTAAGTATCGAAGTCTATTTAAGAGCTTCTACTTTTTATATATAATAGGCTTAAGCTTTATGTAAAATAGTTATATATAAAATTAAAATTACGGTGGATATAGTATATAGGGGTTATAAAAAAGACCCAAAAAAGGGCTTATTTAAAATAATTGGCTCAAGGTTTGTGAAATTCACTAGTTGGCCTAGTGGATACCCACTTTTGTATTACGGAACTCGCTCACCCCTCCTTGTTCAAACCTGGCCTGTTCGATCTTTTTTTTCGAGACGCTGATCGTTCGGATTAGGCGAGGGTCGACTGTATAGCCCAGCTCGGTTTGATCCTTCTCGAAACGATGTAAAAAGGTGGAGCTCAACCTTGTGGTCAACGAATCCGAACTCAAGGCTCCAACTCTCTACAGACCACATGGTCCCGACCGCCTGGTCATGGTAAAGTCTCCATTATCTCCGCGTAAAGGCCGAAGGATCAAATAGTTCGCAACTGTCTGGATCGTGCAAATCATTCTCCGTCGGATGGTGGAGTCATCGGGTGCATTTCCGGCTGATCGTTAATTTACGTAGATCCACGAACTGCTTCGGCATACTGCAATTTACGGACAAAGTCCGGGTTGGTGAGAGCATGGTTAAATATTTTCTCCCAACCCCGGATTCATGCCATCAACTTTCAGTGTGCTCCTTGATTGAACTCGCCATGAAAGGCTTTCGCATTTTCTCGTTGCTCGGCTGTCTCGCTCTGACGAGCGAGGCTGCAACCGTCCAGGGCGTCTGCGCCTTGACCGATCCTGCGCTGGCCGCCATGATGCCTTTCCTCTCCTCTGACGCCGCTATCGCCTGCAAAGGGTCCCCATTGCAGGCCGAGAATGCCCAACGATACTGGGGCACGCAATTTTCCAAGAACGCGTCCGTGGTCGTCTATCCATCCAATACTAAGGATCTCAGTCTCGCTGTGAAGGCGTCCAAGGAAAGCAAACTTGGGAAGGACTTTGCCTTTGTCTCGGGTGGTCACGGTCAAACAAATGCTTCAAGTGCCTACGGCTTCGTCATTGACCTATCTCACATGAATAAGACGCGCATTATCTCCGATCCATCCTTTCTCGATCTCAATGTGCCCACACTCATTGAATACGAGAGTGGTAGCAACTGGCTGCAGGTACAGACTGTTACCAACGGCACCGGCTATACTGCAATTGGAGCGCGTGTCGCCTCCGTTGGAGTTGGTGGTTTCAGCACGGGTGGTGGAATCGGGTTCCTTGCGGGCGCCTACGGCTATGCCATCGATCGTCTGCGCGCTCTGGAAGTTGTGCTAATGTCGGGTGAAATCGTCATCGCGACTAAGACCAACAAGTACTCGGACCTTTTTTGGGCGTTGCAAGGTGGTGGAGGTCAATTTGCGATTGTCTCCAAGTTCTACCAAGAGGCTGCGCCCGAGCCGAAGCACTGCGCTGTGGGCCAGTACCTGGTGGAAGGCTCAACCCTCAAGGCTGCCCAGGAGAACACGGTCAAATTCTTCGAGGAGAACAAAGACCCCCTGACTGTCGTCTACTATGGATACGGCCTGCTCCCGGCAGACCTCAACAGTCCTAAAAAGGACATCGCCAACCGTGCAATTCTGGTGTTGATGAAGTTTTCCGACGATTCCAACCCCGCGGCGTTGGAGTACAACTCGACCTTTACTCCTCTTCTTGATGGTGTCAAGGTTACTGGCAGCCGTGTGTTCAACGTTCCCTACTCCAACTTTGGCGAGGTCTTCGAGCCATCTTTCCCCTATGGATTCCGTCGCGGTTTCTACGGTCCACAGGTCACTAAGCTCAGTTCCGACTATCTGCAAGACATCCAGGATAGTTTTGACGAGCACATCGCCAACCTGAAGAAGAAAGACGATGTGATCCCCACCGCTCTCTGGGGCATCCAGTACACACACCCGACTCTCAATGGCCATGTTCCCAAATCGGCCAACGAGACGGCCTGGCCCCATCACATCCCTGGGCACCAAACCCTGTTCTCCCCCGCCTATCTCAAGGCCATCGACGATACTGTCGTCTTGCGGGACAACCACAAACTCAACGAGATTTCCTGGAAACACCAGGCGAAGGTTGGCCCGTTTGTCGCGGACTACCCGAACTACATGTCGAACGATGAGCCGGCCTGGAGAATATTCGGTGACAATGTCCAGCGATTGATCGAGATCAAGGAGAAGTACGACCCGGACTGCCACATTCACAACGGGCGCGTCTTTGCTACCAAAGCCTGTATCAAGGGCGGTTGGGCAGACCTTTACCCCAAGGGCCAGCATTGATTACTTGCATGATTTTTTGAGGGCATTTGCCTCGTTCTATTTGTATATTATATTGTAATTGGGGGATTATATACGGCTTTTAGTGGTCAGTGGTGGTTCAGGTGTTTCGATCCTCTTGGCTCATCGTTGTGTCTATAGCAATGTCATCAATTCAGAGCACCAGCATATATATTTCTTTCCTTTCGCGTAAATCACATCTCTGTCTATGGACCCACTCTTCGTTCTTTTTCAAGGCAGCCAGCACCATACCCAGTCCTAGTCCAGATTGTGATACCCTCACCCAGGATACGGGTGACTATCTATTCTCCCTTCGCCATCTCCCGCGAGGCTCGAAGGGTCCGCACTCAGGGGAAGACCTGGACCCGAGCAGACAGTTATCGGACGACAGGGATATCCACATCTCTAGCGGTCGGGAATATCGGTATTTTCATGGTCGTTACCAAGCGATTTTGACGTTTTATTCCCGATGCGCCAACAAGGCCAGTGGGTCGCAACCTTGTATCCTCTGACCAATCACCAATATCTTCACATTCCCCTTGTCACTTCTATTGAATTGAAGCAAACATCAAAACCGACATCTGAGGCCTTTGAAGTTTCTAATATGGACTAGAAACGCGAGCATGCCGGCCCCCTTTTACAAACCGGGGGCGACGCGATGGCATTGGCTAGTTCTATGCTGTAGCGCGTTTCACTGGATCCTGGCCGTCACTCCCATATTCCTCCGTATATTCCCCCTCGCTCCTGCATAATACCATGGAACACGAGGGCGTGGTCGTGATTTAACTTTCCGACCGTGACCAAGTCCGAGATGCAAATACTAAACGAAGTGATCCGAGGCCGTGCTGCATGGACTCTGGCATGCCCGAAACCCCGACACCCTTCAGCTGGGACTTTCCCTTGGCGAGCGATATACACAACAATCAGTCCGAGCGGACCCCTTTCATTCGTGATCCCAGGCCTGTGCCTGTGGCAAAGGATACGGCGCTTTGCGAGTTCGAGTGCTAGACTCTGTTCATCCCCGCGCGTTTTGCAGCGTTTTGCGCATTACGATACTGGTGTATTACGGTGACGCCGAGCATCGCGTATAGTTACCAATATTTGCCCCTCGACGAATTCAGGGAGGATTCGAAGCGGAGAAAGGTTTATGGCGAGATATGCTGATATGCTCTTTGTTGGTGGTCTCCGTTGCTTGACCTGGAAAAGGGATCCGCCCACCTCCTATCTGGGCGGTTCTTCTCGGGTCTTGTTTTGATCCCTATCATCTCAGTCACAAATTCACTCAAATCGCAAGAAATCTGCCATTCAAAAGGTGGATTGTGTATGAATTCACTGCCAGTGATTTCAAATTCGCGCGATCGAGCTATATTGGCCCCATGAACTCGCTGAACGTACACTCACCACGCAAGATCTTTGACGCGTTTTGCTGGTTTTGATCTCACCCGTTGCGTGTCCAAACTGGGCTCCTCAATCCTACAGAGCATGATTGTCTAGTTCTCGGGAACTCGCATTTGCATTGAAGATTGTACGGGGTTCTACTGTCCCCGACGCCTTTTGATCTCGGGTGTCTATAGGGGCTGCGTATCACTAACGAGGACTCAAAAATGGTGATGACATCCTACACCTTGTTTCTCCTGGTCCAGGCCAAATTTGCCCTTATGAAACTGCGACATCACCAACGCCGCTCATTTCGCTATGTTTTCCAGGTCATCGTTCCGTCCCAAATCAGTCTACATCGATAAATCTCTCAGTTGATTATCGGCCATGACTTCCGGCTTCAAGGCGACCAAGGTTTCGTGAGCGAGCAGCAAATTTGGCGACCTAACTGCGATAATCTGTTGAGTGAATGACGCGCACTGTGGTGGGTTTCGAGGGATCAGCAGACTGGACGAAAACTGTCAGAACAAACATGGAGACGATGGATTGTGCTCTGCCTTTTTAGAAAAGAAATTGTGGCAGAGTGACAGCTCATGCAAATCACCTATTGCCCTGTACATGCCTTCGTGTTGCCATTTCTGGAAAGTCAGTATTAGGCTGTGAGACCATTCGCAGATCTTCACTTCCACCGCGTCGATCAAGTCGCCGGCCGTATCAAATTCAATTATAGGATGCATCAAATCTTCCTCACAGAAAAGACAAAAATAGCAAGTTGGTGGGATCGACTGCTCCATTTTCGAGGCTTAGCAAAGCTTCGTCTGGCCCCATGGGGGCCAATCCGATCGATCCTAGTGTGCAATCCCAACGCGGAATTTAACGCTCATCCAGATCCGCTGTCTCCAGGAGATTTACAATGATCGTCCTTTGCTCATTGGGTCAGAATTTACCGGCAGTTGGTACCTGCGGCTGAGCCGTGTGAAAATGAGCACGAGTTGGATCAGCGCTGATCCCGAACGGGAACTCAACTGGTCCTTCAGCCCCTCCTATCGGCACATAAATAGAAATGACGCGTGTTGCTCATGGCGGTGTCTCTACTACTGTGTATCGGAGACCCTTGTATATAAAGACCCCGAAATCTACACTCATCACACCATCTGCACGTCAAAATGCGTTATTTCGTTGCCGGTTCTCTTTTTCTGGCAGTGTTGGCCCAGGCCGATCGTAGTGTTACTACCAAAATTCCGGATACCACACCCGATGACGCCTTTGAGGTACCCTCCGACTTTTTCGGGTTTGGCTGGGAGTCGGGACTGGTGCCGCATTACAATGATCAGGTATCGGACATATCCGTTCGCGCGGTGAAGGTCATCGGCAAGAACATGGATAAGGACCCGGTGATTCGCATCGGAGGTACCAGCGGCGATCACATCTACTACAAACCTGACCAGAAGGCCGCTGCCACCTGTGACTCGGGATCTCGCTGTAGGAAGAACAGCAAAGATGTCTTTTACATCGGTCCGTCGTACTTCGACACGCTGAGCCTCTTTAAAAAGAGTACCACGTCGTCGATGACTATTCAAGCTCCCATGGGTCCTCACATGCCAGTGAACTACAGTCTGGCTTATGTCCAGGAAGCGTACAAGGCTCTTGGTGCAGATCGGGTCGCGGCAATTGCCCTGGGGAATGAACCCAACTGGTACAATGACACGAATGGCCAGCATATTTCTGCCCAGGAATACGTCGACCAAGCTGTGAAGCTGAAAGCCGAGCTGATCGACATGCTGAAGGGTGATAATCCTCCTGTATTCCAAGTGGGAGAGATCGCCAGCCAAGCCGTCCACAATGACAACAATCCCTTTCGGATGTAAGTTCACCTCCACTAAGCGCTGGCTCATTGCGATTACTTACAAAACGAAAAGCACCGAGGTCGTGAATCAAGGAATTAAGGAAAATGGCGGGGCCAAGTACGCTGCCGAGCATTACTATCAGCTCACCGATTCCTACCACGACAAGAGCAAGTACACGCCGGAAATGCTGGGAGGTAAGTATCTCGCAACTGCTAGAGGACTGAATACTTTTCATGGATACTGACCTCATCCACAGAGAAACTCATGAACCACGACTCTATCAAAAATCAATTAAAGCATTACACCAAAGATGTGGCCTTCCTTCGCAAGAATAATCTTTCGCTGACCATCTCCGAGGTGGGATCTGCTCTTGGAATTAGTCCCCCATGGTTCGGTGCAGGTTTTGGCGCCGCGATTTGGGCTGTCGACTTCCACCTAGCAGCCATGGCTGGCGGTGTTAGCCAGATATGCAATACCCAAGAGCCTGCTGCAACGCATTCCTTCTGGGTCCCCGACAACACGGGAAACAACAACACATATGGTCCAGCTGTACAGGGTGTTTTCGTGGCGGCGGCGTTCATCACGGACTTTGTTGGTAAAACGGGCTCCCTGGGTAAAGTCCACGAGATAGGTCCATTCGACGATGGCCGTGTCACTGGATATGTTTCGTACAGCCTGGAATCCAGCAAGCCACAGCGCATTGCCTTGGTCAACATGAAAGAATACAACGAGGACAGTGGCGATACGCGTGAAAAGGCAAGCGTGACACTGGATGTGGGGGATTTCAAGTCGGCTAAAGTTCGACGCATGACCTCCAAGTTTGGTTCTCCGGCGCGTGGATTTGATCTTGGTGGTGAAAAAGAGGTTGTCACCCACGCTGGACAACAATACAGCTACGCCAAGAACAAGCTGGTAGACCCCTATCCTACCAAGCCAACCGAGGAGTCGGAGACCGTGGACGATGGCAAATTGACGGTCTCTTTGCAAGACACCGAGGCTGTGGTTATCGAGTTGCAAGGGAAGGCTACTAATGGAGCAAATGTCGTTGCTCCAAATTCGGCTTCATATTCTGTCTTTTATTTTGCTCTATTTTATCTTTGTTATCATTATGTCTTATAGAATTAGACTAGCAAAGAGTCAGTTGGTTTCAACGTCGCACCGCTAAGGACCATCATGGAAATAAAAATCACATTCATGTAGGTTTTTGATTAGACAAGACACACTAATCACGATGAGTCTACTCGGCAGAGCAGACCAGTGTGTAAATCATAATCCCACCGATCGCTCCCAACTCCGCTATACACCCACAGACTCTCCTTGGGATCATATTTGTGTTTGATCTTCAGCAGGCGGTCATAGTGGTCCCCGTAAAAGTCATCCTTCCAGGTACTACTAAACGCATTCCCCGAATTCATATATGCACCAGTCTTGGGTGCCCACTTTCTCCAAACGGGCTCCTTGAATTCTTCATACCAGTCCGCTGCAGCTGATAATGTCGTGCTGGGATCCTCGGTAGCATTGATAGACGCTCCCCACGCCATTGCAAGCGCGTACGTCGTTCTCCAGGCTGGGACAGCGCTGCCACGCCGTTTCTCGGGTGTTTCGGCCGGGCCTCATCCCGCCTGAAGATCGAACCGGAGGAGCGTTCTGTCTTCGGGATCTTCGGCGGCGGAAAGTTTTTGAAGATAGTGAATCAGGTCCTTCCGTGGGAGGTCGCACAATTCACGCCGTCCCAAGAAGTCGATCGGTGAAAAACCGGAATAACCCAGCAAAGGTGCTCGGGAGATACTTGGGGTTACTGAACGACCAGTAGCCCTGAGAAACCGGCGGAGTAAACGACAAATTCAAATGACCGTTCGAAACTTGATGGAGCCGGCGGACCGATTTGCGGAGTACACGGTCCATATGTGCGGTGTTCGAATTGAAGCCGATCAGATTGGCCATCACTGCGGGACCGGGGACAGCCTTGGGAAGGCCCAAGTATCGAGCGGCCATTTCCCCAGTCATCGCGTCAACCGTGCCGGTAAATCCCATATCCATGAGATCGGGGAATTGGGAGGCAAGCTCGGCCAGAGCCGCCCAGGTCGCACCCTCGCTGTCCTGTGACGTATCCCGGGCGTAAAACGTCAAGTAACTGTTGACAACATTTTCAGGGACGGGATTAGTCCGAAGCACAAACTCAGTCACGACTCCAAATTGACCACCGCCAGCTCCCCGGATGGCCCAGAAGATATCCTGGTTTTGCTCGTCATTCGCAACAAGACGGTGTCCTTCGCTGGTGATGATGTTGACTTGGTAGTATCCGGTGGCACGCACGAATTGTTCGCAAAGATGGAATAACTGATGCTTTCCGGCCATGACGAGTGGTAAGCCCCGAGGTTCCATCGCTCCTTTACTTCTGTACAGTTGTAGGGCGATTCAACCGGATTTCCTTCATAGCACGATGATGCAGCCGGGGCGGTGCGTAAGAGACACCCGTCGATGGATTTGTTGAGGGCGCTCCATTCTTCGTTCGATGGCCAGGCATCGTTTTGTGGGGAGACTTTGCAACGTGGGGTGTAAAATGGACGTGAGCCGAACGACAGCGGGAAAGTGAGAGCCTGTAGAAGTTGCTGATACATGTTCAGTTGAATCTTCCTGGGTTGCCACAGGATGAAAAGTGGGATCTCGCCCCAAGAGGTCCTAGAAAATACCTGCTAGGTGACCAAATCCGTTGGGGATCATCATATTGAGTACTTTGGCCGTCATCATGATTTTAATCACACGGAATATGACTCCGACGTTCCATTCGGGATTTTTATGTGGCAAAACAACCCTGGAAATATGCCAATCTTTATGCGAACACTATAATCTGAGGGGGGAAATTGTTGACATGATCACCAAATCGGACGTTATGAAATGGGCCCACTCGGAAATATCGGGTATAGTTGTCGGATTTTTCGTCATGGGGCTCTAGAATCTAACCCAAGTTTGGAATTTTCCATTTCGATGGCAATGGGTTTGTGCACCTCGAATCTTTCATAAATGGTCAACCAGCTTCTTTCTCGACCGAAGTGGTTTGCTTTTGTCATCTGCTTTGAGGTGGTGGGCGTTTGGCATACTGGTTCAAAATGGAGCTAGTTAATATTATTCAGCCCATGACACGGTCTCATCAATCCCTATAGTTATGTTCTCCTTGTCGTACATGTTGAACTTGAGATAGAATGTACGTTACAAAATAAAACTTGAGAGGCGAAATCTAACAAGATTTTTTGGATAAATGCGACTAGCTGGAACCGATGAAAACCAATGCCGAAGACGAGTAGCCTACTTTTAAAAAGGCTAAGCGGGCTCCTGGTTGGTGATGTATACAACAGGTTCTCCATCTTCCCATATTGTCTAGATTCCCTTATAACTTTCAGCGGAAAGATGGAATATCTTACGAGTGGCCGCGGTAGAGCTGCCACGCACATCATCGGGACGGCACAATGTACTCGTAAAGTTTCGAACGGGCAAAGATATTTATTATGGGGGCTCGGTCAAGTTCGCGGTTTGGTCGCATTCTAAGCCATCGAGTTTACGCCCAGTCACCTGGTCTCCAAGTCACACATCACTTTCACATTTTGAGTAGTCTTTTTCTCATTTGGATAGGCGTCAAAGGAAAACTACCCTGGAAGGTGATCGCCTCCAAAATGGAAATACCAAGTGGTTTGGCCCCCCAAACAAGCCTCTGTGGCTATGAGGCACAGACGCGGAGCCCCATTAGCCGACGCTAATCCCAGTCTTTCCAAAAGACGAAGATCATCTTCGTAGGCGGGGTTATTAGGGGCTAAAAATGCCAACGTCGGACTCAAGAGTTATCTTCCCGTTAGCTACAGTAGGTCTGTCCCGTACGGGAAGGAAATCATATTCGCTGCACCTTGTTTTATTATCGTCCACTTATGCGGAAAACGACTTTTGACTCGCTTTTCTCGTGGCTGAGCTATTTTTACTTTCCCTGGAACCTCCCAACATAGCAGCCCCCAGATGGCGCCGACTGTCTCGCAACTCGGTCCCGACCTGGATGTCGTTCTAGAAAGAGCAAAAGAAACTGGATGTTTTGAATTCACGGGCGACGACATAATCCATGGCCATGTCATCCGAAAGTCACCTTTGGTGGACCCAGACACCTCGATTGATATTCGTCTCCACGGGCGGAGCGAATTCCGATTGCGGGCGACATCGGGCATGTCATCCACCGGCCTTTCCAGCCACTTCAAATTTTTTGACGAGTCTAAGAATGGTCTCCAAATCCACCAAGGCCCTCTCCACATCTCGTCCGATGGCTCCGGGCATGGGACGTGGCCGTTTGCTATTCTACTTCCGAAGCATCCTGACCTAGCCGCCCTGAGAAGCGACCCGTCGGAGAAGACCTTTTGCCCTTTGAGTGATATCGCATTGCAAGAGATACCACCGAGCTTTTTGGTTAAGGAGAAGAGCCATGGTCGGTTACTCGAAGGACTTGTGGAGTACTATTTGGAGGTGACGATGCGGTGCAGCGGCACGCGATCCACTTTGACCAGCACGAAAAACAAAGAATTCACAGCCATTAAACTACTTTCTGTTCGGTCCGGCGTGTCGCCGGCTCCTATCACCGACTTCGGCATCAAGAAACACTCCAAGTTAAAGCGGAAAGTTGCCTCCCAACGTCTTGCTCCAGGCGGGGAGTCGAGACTTAGTATCGGACAGCATATACAGAAAGTGCTTGGTTCCTCTCAAGTCCCAGTATACGCGTTTTCGCTCGAGGTTCAAGTTCCTACGGTGCTGCAGATCGGAAATCCCAACCCTATCCCCTTACGGATCCGAGCAGAGACAAGCTGGGCTGATACAAATGAAATCCTACGAAATATGACGCCAATGATTCTGGTCAAGAACTTGACCATGAAGCTACAAACGACATGTTTCTGTTCGTCCAAGAAATTGAAGTTGAAGAAAAATAAAGAGAGAGGAATGCCGGCGAAATCCTCGCTCACATTGGTGCAATATAGTTGGACCTCAGACTCCAGGGCCGTTTATGATACTGCCAAAACGACGGTAGCAACTGGGCTTGATGAGCCCTCGGGCGCGAATAGCCACATTGTGCCTCAAGACAGTACGACTGATCTTGATCTAGGCGTTGCCCTTGGGATACTAACACCCAAGAAATCCGGAAATGAGAAGATATACCCAACGTTTACGACATGTAATATCAGGAATACCCATGATCTCGAATGGTGGATAACTCTCATCATTGGGGGAGAGACTGTTAAGTACAATGGGCATCACTCTGTTACAGTGATAGGACCAGCATGACGTTGCGATCGAGCTATGAAAGTAGGAGGTGCTATGGTTCTCACTGTTCTTTTTTTTTTGGTGGTTGCTTTGTCACACTCTCAGAATATAAAGGCATGGGCGATATATCCCTCGCATTGCCGTCTCGGATTTTGTGGCCACGAAGGGTGTTGATAAGGAAATTCCCACGAACAATTATTTAAAGACATCCTTGCAGTATAACACATTCTGAAGCATGCATCCTGGAGCTTGACGTCTCAATGAAGTTCCGAGAAGAATTATTGATTCTCAAGGGTGTCTGGAAAGAGGGTTCTCGTCGTACATGTCATTGCTTCAGATGGGTGGAAATTTTGATCTCTTGTCATTTCAGTCTCTGTTCACAATATCTCAAAACACGTTGCGTTAAATCGACGCCAAGATATCTTGCGTGATGAAAGGCTAGGCCGTACATGAAAGGTTGATCGAGAAGAATCAACTTCTTTGTTGACGGGACTCCCAAGGTTTTGCCGTTCCGAGGTCTTCTAGTAAATATTCGCGTTTCTTTTCTCCGTGACAAAAATCATGGGAATCTTCAAACCTCCTTAAGCCAAGTGCGAATTACATGTCTACATTCTCTTTCTACTCTATGGCTCGTTATTATACTGTAAAATTTGGCTTGGTATAAACGGTGACAAAACTAGATAAGGGACAATAATGAATGCGAATAAAATACGTACCGCACGCCTCGGGCGCGCATTTTGACATTGCGGGAGGCGCCCTTGAACCGCGGATCGCTTTGTCGATGACACTTCTCTTTGAAGAAAAACCATTTGCTCTCGATGCTGGCTTCTGTGTTGGCGATGAAACTGATGGTTGGTCAATGGCTTGTTTATTCACTCTCCTATGCAACTAAGAAACCTTGGAAATCTAAAATGACTCGGTTGTTGCCCAGGTGGCCTTTTGAGGCGAGATAGGATAGGTCGAAAGAATTAGGAAATATATATTATCCTCGGGAGTCGACAGCTCGAGCCCTCCTGTGCGAATTTTATGATCTCAAATGGCGCCAAGACTCTTGATAGACTACCATATTCTCCGTGGTCTGCTTTTCATCGTACTCGTCAGCGCCCTAGGTGGCCAAAGCCAAGAACTGGATGCCTCCGGTCCGTCGCTCACGAGAAAGCGCAAGCTGGCCACCGAAAGCCGGAAGTGATGGTACATGCTAAACCTACGTGATCCAAGGGGACAATACTTGCGCGAGCATTGCCAAAGCTTTCCATATCAAAGAAAAAGATATTGACAAATTTAATGCTCACACGTTCGGCTGGAAAGGCTGTGACAAGACCGGCCAAGGAAATTTCATCTGCCTGAGCTCGGGAGAGCCTCCTATGCCAGTCGCTTTTGAAGGTGCAAAATGTGGTCCGCAGGTTCCAGGCACCGTGCGCCCAAGCAAGATTGCCGATCTGGACTCTCTTAATCCGTGTCCTTCGGGGAAATGTGTGAGTATTTATTTCATGATAGCGGTAGGTCAAAGTGGCCAATGCAATAGACAGTGTAATCTAGACGAGGCAAAGTGTGCAGATGCCTGCACCCCAAGAGTGGTGCCGTCAAACGAAGGTGGAATCACTCGTCTGGTTGCCTATAAGCCGACAAAGTTGAAGTTGAGGGCAGCGGAAGAAACACCGCGGACCATGACGAAAGTCCAGGCCACACGAAAAAGTAAAAGATCGTCAGCATTGCCGCCATGGACTTGTATTGTAGTCCACCACTGTGAGGGCTAGACGGAGATGGAGAGATGATTATTAATGAGAGCTATCTATATGAGACTAGATATATAGAGAGATGGTGCGTTAGGTGACCACCACTAATACCCCCCTCGCATCATATCTATATGAGATAGATGATCCAAGCAAAAAACTGATAGTTAGCAATGTTTTTGTGTTTTTTATGTGTTTTATGGCCGGATTTGGCCCCTAAATGAAGCCAAAATGGCAGTTAGTATCAAATTGTAAGATGGAGGCCTATCTGCGCTAAGAAACGTAGAAATGCGTTTCTACTGAGTGGTTTGGTGAGGCTATTGGCCGCCTGTTTTTCGGTAGGGATGTACGTTAGCGTAACTGATCCGTCGGAGATCTCCTGGCGAATAAAGTGGTATTTCAGATTAATATGCTTGGTATGTCTATAATCCGAAGGGTTTTCTGTAAGGGAGATAGCTCTTTTATTGTTAGCGAAAATGACTATAGGACGACGAAATAGAGTATTATCTATATGCAATTCTGTTAATAGACGCTATAGCTATTTAAGTTCCTAGTAGGCCGTAGCTTGCGCTATATACTCTGCTTCGGTGGAGCTAAGCGTAACCGATTTCTGGCGTTTAGATTAGCACGAAATAGGCCTACCGGTAAGTAAGAATATATAGCTAGTAGTACTACGTCCCTCTATATTATAGGGTCTATTCTATAACGTATTGTAGTAACTATAAAGTAGCTATGATATAGTATCTTTGAGTACTAGATCTTTGATCGGATCTAGTCTATAATATAAGCTTATCTCCTTTATATCGGATAAAAAACAGTAGATATGCTAGGTAGTAGTAAAGTGAGCTAGTGAGGGGTTCTTTAGAAACTAAGAGAGAGAGACTATTAGATATATAATATTAAAGTATATAGCTATTATAAGCTAAACTAGTACACTAATATATTCTTAAAAAGCTTTGACTTCGGTAGGAGTAGCTAGTTTATCTTTGTTAGGCTTTAAAATCTCCTTTTTATTAGCTAGGGTAATAATAGAATATATAGACTAGTAACCGAAGCGCTTAAGAGCTTTTTTTAAGTAGGAGCGCTAGTTAAGATACTAGTAACCCCCCTAGATAGAAACATCTATACTAAGGTAATAAGATAGTAGGCTAGTATCGGTTAATTCGAAATAGCTAGCTAGTAGTAGTTTAGTCTCTACGATAGTATTAAGATCTAGCGATAATAGTAGGATATTGTCTATATAGAGTAGTAGATAAATCGGTCTAGTAGGGGTATCTATAACGGGCTGGAGCCCGAGGATCATCACATGTAACACGTGACATCAACATCCCGCCCCCGTTTCGACCTCGAAACGCACCCTAAGTTTCCTTTCTTCTTTAGGCTTTTTGTACATAGCTCGTGGCCTTGCTAGATTGAATTTAAGTCTTATATTAGCCCTTCATATACAAAAAGCCTCCTCTTTCGAGAGTATCTAGTTGAAACGATACGCTTAAGGAGAAGCGGTCGGTAGTGAAGCGAAAATCCGACGATACGTTAAAAGACAGTCGTTACCTAGTCGAAACCCTAGCGAAAAGCCTACAGAGAGCTATTGTTATATAGTATAATCCTAGATAATAGGAACTTAGGATTAATCGAGCCCCCTAACTTAGGCTTAGAGTATACTATAATAGCTAGCCTAGAACTATACTTCGTAGAATAAAGCGGTATAGCGCTAAGACGAAATAGTATAATACTAAGATAAACGGATTACTTACCTTAAAGAGCTCCTAATATAGAAATATATATCTATAGAAACCTCTAGTAAAGAGACTAATATAATATCGAATCCTACCTAGTATAATAATAAGTTAGCTAACAATAAAGAAAGACCTCTAGTATACTATCTAAGGCCCTATCTCCCTAATCTAACGATATTCATAGGGACTATAAATAAATAGCTATTATAGCGAATTATTATAGAAAATAAGCTTAGTATAGATAGAAGAGTAATTAGTTTACCTTAGGATTAGTTTATATATATCTTCTCTTAGCTAGAGAAGCTCACTCTAAAGAATACTATAATATTTATAAAACTATATCGAAATAATACTAGTCTATAAGAGCTCCTTAATTACTTTAAGAATATCTATAGGGATCTAAACGCTTAAGTAAGAGTAGTAAGATAGCTATACTAACTATAATAAAAGAATAATTAATTTTTTTCGAAGTTCCTACCCTAGCTAGAATATAAGTTCGTAGACACTAGTATACTAGAATAGTATAATAAAATAAAGAGATAGATCTTACTTAGATCTCTAAATCGAACTATAACTAATTCACTAATAAATTAGGGGATCCTACTAACCTTTATAGGGCTAATCTCTTATCTATATAAGATTAGTACTAATAGGGATATACTAGCTATCTATTATTCTTAGTATAGTAAACCTTTATATACTTAAAATAATAATAATAATATAGATTAGACTCCTACTATCTTAGTAAATATATTTAGCCTATATATAAAACGCCTATAAAATAATAAAGAATTAGGTATAAAAAGATAATAAGCCTAATAGGCTGATTAAGATAAGATAGACCGATACTAATAGAAAAGGAGATACTTATAATATAGATAAGAGAGTTACTAGTTAATAGAGTACCTCTATCTCCTAGCGATACCGCTAAGCTATTAATCTAATATATAAGTAGCTACTACTATAATAATAAATAATAATCGAAATACTACTAAAGCTATACCGAAGTATACCACCTAGACGAAAAAGTCGAAGACAAAGAGAGAGGTAGTCGAAACCTCTATAAGTAAGAAGACCCTATCTATAAGCAACGATTTAGGAAAAGAGTAGCTCCTACTCTAAGTCGTAAGTAGGAGCAAGAGGAGGTAAAAGAATTCCTATAGAGAGAGAAGGAGTACCTACCCTTCTATATCGATATTAGAGTAAATAAAATTTAGTTTACTAAGGCTCTAGTCGATAGTAGCTATAATAGATATACTACTATAAACCGCTCTCTAGTAGAATCTCTAGATCTACTATATATCCTAATTATACTATAATACCTTAATAGAGTAGTACCGAATCTAGGTCGAATCGATAGTATTATATACTTCGATATAGATATCTATAGTTATTAATAAAGTAGGGTCTTTATATATATTATACTAAATTAGGAAGATAAGATAATACTTAGAGACCTATAGCTATACTATATAAATATATGAAGGGCTAATACAAGACTTAAATTCAATCTAGCAAGGCCACAAGCTGTGTACAAAAAGCCTAAAGAAGAAAGGAAACTTAGGTGCGTTTCGAGGTCGAAATAGAGGCGGGATGTTAATATTACGTATTATATATGATGACCCTTAGGCTCCAGCCTATTATATACCCCCCTCCTCCGGTTAATAGGCGTAGGATCGGTATCCTAGTAGAGAGACTACAGTTTATAGTCGATTTAGTAGCGTTTCGTTGCTTAAAAACATCGAGTACTATATAGTCTTAAACTAGTTCGATAGGTTCCTATAAGGGTTCCGTATAACCTACCCATTTTACTAAAACTTCTCGTTGCGATCCCTATCCTATTTGTCTCGTTCGTTCTTATAGAATTTCCTCGATAGCCTACTTATTCTCGCTATCGACTTCTATCGGAGGCGGCTATATATTGTCTATAATTTAGGAAGGAAGTGGGTCTGTTATAGCTAGCCGGATAAGCTCGATATAGAATACTAGATAGATACTAGTTAGTATATTAAGTCGTATAGTATATAGTATTAGGACCTCTTCGATAATTATAAGGTATATAGCTAGTCGAGCTTCTTTAAAGGTCTCTATAAATAGACGTTTCGAAGATTTAACTATACTCTATTACCTAGTTTATAAACTAGTACTACTTAATAGTACTGATTTACCTAATCTTATTAGGTCTCTTAGGCTACTATAATTACTAATTAAGCCTAATCTATAGTATCTTAGAGGCGATTTATAAATATTTCGTCTACCCTCTCTAGGGGTAGTATCTCCTATATTTCCCTAGGGTCTTAGATATTGTCTATCCTAATTAGATCTATATAGTAGCTATATATAAAGAAGAATAGTAATAGTCTAATAGATATTATATTATAGTTATTAATTACTATTATTACTATTAGTAGTAGTAATCCCTAATTATCTTATATATAGGCTAAGAAGGCTTAGATAACTTTTTCTACTTTTTGGTTTACCTATTCTATCGCTCTATCGGACTATAGATAGAATACTATTAAGAATTAGTATTATATCGATAGCTTTTTATAGATAATTCGCTAAAATCCTCTAATAAATTATAGCCCTTAGTTATTTATTATCGCTAGTAAAAGCCTATAATATATATAGAAGTATATCTAAAATACTTCTACTATATTAGCTAATATTATCCCTTTTATAGCTACTAGGATTATACTCTTAGTTAACTAGTCTATTATCACTAGGTAGTTCGTTGCTCCCTAGGGGCCTATAGATAGAAGTTCTATAATAAAGTCTACTAATAGTTTAGTCTAGATTCGCTATAGTATCAGTAGAGGCTTTAATAGCCTATACTTTATATTATACTAGGTAGTACTCCTTCTATAGATAGTATAGTTTCTTAGGAACTATTATATATCCTTAGCTACTCCTAGCTAGAAGAACTATTAGGATAGTATTAAATAGATAGTATCTTACTCTAGGTACCTAGTAATATAAGAGTTATAAATACGCTAAATAATCCCTATCTATAATAGCTCACTATTAGGGATCTAGATCCTTTTCCGAAAGTATAATAGCCCTCTCTTATCTAATTTATATTCGGCTAGGCTAGTCTTTATACCTATTTCGGCTATAATTTAGTATTCTCTATCTTTTAATACTTAGGAGACCCTCTAATATATAGGGTCTATCGATCTTACCCTTATCTATTTGTCTTAGAGACTCTATTCTTTAAAGAGAGGTATTATTACTATAAAGTTAAGCGGCCTATCCTATTCTTCGACTAATCTACTTAGTTAAATTACTACCTTAGCGAATATTAATCGGAAGCGATTTAAGAGCCTTTTATCTAAGATTCCCTTTAGTATATCTTACTCTTATTGTAATAGTATATTAGGTTATACTACTTACTTTCTAGGCTAGTACTATAAATCATAATCGAACTCTACTAAGAGGCTAGCCTATTATATCTATTATTCCGATAGATACTATATCTTATTAAAGTATCGGAGGTTCTTATAGTCTATTAAGATAGTAAATTAGGGTACTATCTTTAGCTCTAGTCTCTATTTATATAGTACTTTAATAATTACTAGAAGCTTTTTATTATAGATCTTATAGTTCGCTTTAGCTAGGGATAGCTTCTATAAGAGATAGATATATAGCTAAAGTATACTATTATCTTACCTCTAAGATAATATAGCGCCTATAGCCTATCCTAATATATTAGCTTTAACTTCTATTTTATATCCCTCTTCGAAGTAAACTAGGATTAGCGCTTTAATAAAGAGCTCTTTTAGCTCTATAAAAGCTTTTTAATAGGCGTTATCCTAATAAAATAATACCCCTTTTTAAATAAGGTATATTAATAGGGCCAAAAAGTTAGTAAATCAAGATATAAATATCTAATAGAAGTTTATAAATCCTAGGAATACCTATACTTCCTATAGCGTCTTTAGTACTTCCTATACTTAGATAGCTTTAATCTTCTTAGGATCTACTTATACCCTCTTCTATACTTCGACGATAAATCTAAGGTACTTTACTAAGTCTTACTTAAACTCTGACTTTCTAATATTATATTATAACTTTATCTCTTTAAGCTTCTATAGTATTTCGGTTATCTTTTAGTAGTGATCCGCTAGCGATTTACTTAAATAGATAATAATATTATCTATATATATAGATATAAAATTATCTAGGTACTCTTAGAGCACCTAATTAATAAATCTTTAGAATATTACTAGAGCTCCTATAAGTCTAAATAGAGTAACGTTCTACTTAAAGAGGCTATATTAGGTATAAAATATAGTCTTCTACTCTTCGCCTAGATATATCCGAACTTTATAAAAAGCTAAAATAATATTAAGCTTTATAAACTAGTATACTATTACTATATTTCGGAGGGTCTCTTAAATTAATAGTAGTAGATAGCGATCTTTTACTATTATCGTATTAATTCCTTGATAATTAATATAGAATCGGATACCTCCCCCTAGCTTATATACTAGTAGTATTAGTATAGCGGTAGGTAATTTACTTATATAGATAAAGTTCTTCTTTAGTAGTTCTATAAGGGTCTTCCGTAGAACTAAAAGTTCCTTCTTATTCATCCTATAGAGAGGTCTATAAGGTAGGGGCTCTTCGATACTATTCTAGTTATATTATAATAGAATCTTATAATTGATCTTTAGTCGGTAGTTAGAGAGAATATCTACTAGCTATTAGCTAAAGATATCTAGCTATAGCTAATACTACTTTAGTAGCTTAGTCTTTAGATTAATCACTTTCTTTAGGCGAAGTACCTTATTAATATCGTCTATTATAACCTTCCTAATTCGTAGGCGTTTCTTATCCGAAATACTATCGAGGACTTTAGTGATCCCTAGGGCCTTAGCCTTCTTAACTTAGAGAGTTTTTGTTTGTTTTGGCCTAATAGTTAGATTTATGTAATTCTAATACCTTATCTTTTCGCCTAACTACGAATAGATATTAAGGTAACCCTTCCTTAGCGAATACCTCCTATTTATATAGTATAGCCAAGGGTCTCTGAGTATCATCTTATCTTCCTACTCTAGTATAATATATATAAAGACCCTACTTTATTAGTGACTATAGATATCTATATCGAAATATATAACGCTATCGATTCGACCTAGATTTAGTACTACTCCGTCGAGGTATTATAGTATAATTAGGATATATAGTAGGTCTAGAGATTCTACTAGAGAGCGGTTTATAGTAGTATACCTATTATAGCTACTATCGACTAGAGCCTTAGTAAACTAAATTTTATTTACTCTAATATCGATATAGAAGGGTAGATACTCCTTCTCTCTCTATAAGAATTCTTTTACTCCCTCTTACTCCTACTCACAACTTAGAGTAGGAGCTACTCTTTTCCCAAATCGTCGCTTATAGTTAGGGTCTCCTCACTTATAGAGGTTTTAACGACTTCCCTTTTTACCTTCGACTTCTTAGTCTAGGTATATTTCGGTATAGCTTTGGTAGTATTTCAGTTATTATTTATCGTCGTAATAGTAGCTACTTATATATTAGATTAATAGCTTAGTAGGATCGCTAGGAGATAGGGGCACTCTATTAACCAGTAACTCTCTCATCTGTATTGTAAGTATCTCTTCTCTTATCTATATCAGTCTATTTTATCTTGATTAGCCTATTAGGCTTATTATCTTCTTATACTTAATTCGTTATTATTCCGTAGACGTCTTATATATAGGCTAGATATATTTACTAAGATAGTAGGAGTCTAATCTATATTATTATCGTTATCTTAAGTATATAAGGGTTTACTACGCTAAGACTAATAGATAGCTAGTATATCCCTATCAGTACTAATCTTATATAGGTAAGAGATTAGCCCTATAAAGATCAGTAGGATCCCCTAATTCATTAGCGAATTAGTTATAGTTCGATTCAAAGATCCGAGTAAAATCTATCTCTTTACTTTATCGTACTATTCTAATATACTAGCGTCTACAAACTTATATTCTAACTAAGGTAAGAACTTCGAAAATAGTTAATTATCTTTCTATTATAGTTAGTATAGCTATCTTACTACTCTCGCTTAAGCGTTCGGATCTCTATAGATATTCTTAAGATAATTGAGGAGCTCTTATAGTCCGGTGTTATTTCGATATAGTTTCATAAATATTATAGTATTCTTTAGAGCGAGCTTCTCTAGCTAAGAGAAGATATATATAAACTAGTCCTAAGATAAACTAATCGCTCTTCTATCTATACTAAGCTTATTTTCTATAATAATTCACTATAATAGCTATTCGTTTATAGTCTCTATAAATATCATTAGATTAGGGAGATAGGGCCTTAGATAGTATACTAGAGGTCTTTCTTTATTATTAGCTAACTTATTATTATACTAGATAGGATTTAATATTATATTAGTCCCTTTACTAGGGATTTCTATAGATATATATTTCTATATTAGGAGCTCTTCGAGGTAAATAATCTATTTATCTTAGCGTTACGCTATTTTATCTTAGCGCTATACCACTTTATTCTACAAAGTATAGTTCTAGGCTAGCTATTATAGTATACTCTAAGCCTAACTTAGGGGGCTCGATTGATCCTAAGTTCCTATTATCTAGGATTATAATATATAACGATAGCTCTCCGTAGGCTTTTCGCTAGGGTTTCGACTAGGTAACGACTATCTTTTGATATATCGTCGGACTTTCGCTTCACTACCGACCGCTTCTCCTTAAGCGTATCGTTTCAACTAGATACTCTTAAAAGAGGAGGCTTTTTATATATAAAGGGCTAATATAAGACTTAAATTCAATCTAGTAAGGCCATAAGCTATATACAAAAAGCCTAAAGAAGAAAGGAAACTCAGATACATTTCGAGGTCGAAACAGGGGCGGGATGTTAATATCACATATCACACATAATGACCCTCGGGCTCCAGCCTGTTATAAAATAGGAGGTATTCGCTAAGGAAGGGTTACCTTAATATCTACTTATAGTTAGGCGAAAAGATAAGGTATTAGAATTATATAAATCTAACTATTAGGCCTAAATAAACAAAAACTCTCTAAGTTAAAAAGGTCGAGGCCTTAGGGATTACCTAAGTCCTCGATAGTATTTCGGATAAGAAATACCTATAAATTAGGAAGATTATAATAGACGATATTAATAAGGCGCTTTATCTAAAGAAAGTTATTAATCTAAAGATAAAGCTACTAAAGTAGTATTAGCTATAGCTAGATATCTTTAGCTAATAACTAATAGATACTCTCCCTAATCACTAACTAGGGATTAATTATACGATCCTATTATAATATAACTAGAATAGTATCGAAGAGCCCCTACCTTATAGATCTCTCTATAGAATAAATAAAGAAGAACTCTTAGTTCTATAGAAGACCCTTATAGAACTACTAGAGAAGAACTTTATCTATATAAGTAAATTACCTACTACTATACTAGTACTACTAGTATATAAACTAAGAGGAGGTATCTAATTCTATATTAATTACTAAAGAATTAATATAATAATAGTAAAAGATTACTATCTACTACTATTAATTTAAGAAACCCTCCGAAATATAGTAATAGTATACTAGTTTATAAAGCTTAATATTATCTTAGCTTTTTATAAAGTTCGGATATATCTAGATAAAGAGTAAAAGACTATATTTTATACCTAATATAGCCTCTTTAAGTAGAATATTACTCTATTCGGATTTATAGAAGCCCTAGTAATATTCTAAAGATTTATTAATTAGATACTCTAAGAGTACCTAGATAATTTTATATCTATATATATAAATAATATTATTATCTATTTAAGCGAATTACTAGTAGATTACTACCGAAAAATAACTAAAGTACTATAGAAGCTTAAAGAGGTAGGGTTATAATATAATATTAGAAAGTCAGAGTTTAAGTAAGACTTAGTAAAGTACCTTAGATTTATCGTCGAAGTATAAAAGAGGGTATAAATAGATCCTAAGAAGATTAAAGCTATCTAAGTATAGGAAGTACTAAAGACGCTATAGGAAGTATAGGTATTCCTAGGATTTACGAACTTCTATTAGATATTTATATTTTAATTCACCGATCTTTTAGCTCTATTAATATACCTTACCTAAAAAGAGGTATTATTTTATTAGGATAATACCTATTAAAAAGCTTTTATAGAGCTAAAGGAGCTTTTTATTAAAGCGCTAATCCTAGCTTACTTCGAAGAGGGATATAAAATAGAAATCGAAGCTAATATATTAGGATAGACTATAGACACTATATTATCTTAGAGATAAGATAATAGTATATTTTAGCTATATATCTATCTCTTATAGAAGCTATCCCTAGCTAAAGCGAATTATAAGATCTATAATAAAGAGCTTTTAGCGACTATTAAGGCGCTATATAAATAGAGACTAGAGCTAAAGATAGTACCCTAATTCACTATCTTAATAGACTATAAGAACCTCTAATACTTTAATAAGATATAGTATCTATTAGAATAATAGATATAATAGACTAGCCTTTTAGCGGAGTTTAATTATAATTTATAGTACTAGCCTAGAAAGTAAGTAGTATAACCTAATATACTATTATAATAAGAGTAAGATATACTAAAGAGAATCTTAGACAAAAGGCTTTTAAATCGCTTCCGATTAATATTTACTAAGATAGTAATTCGACTAAGTAGATTAGTCGAAGAATAGGATAGACCGCTTAACTTTATAGTAATAATACCTCTCTTTAAAGAATAGAGTCTCTAAGATAAATAGATAAAAGTAAGATCGATAGACCCTATATATTAGAGAGTCTCCTAAGTACTAAAAGATAGAGAATACTAAATTATAGCCGAAATAGATATAAAAACTAGCCTAACTAAATATAAACTAGATAAAAGAGGATTATTATACTTCCGGAAAAGGATTTAGATACCTAATAGTAAACTATTATAGATAGGGATTATTTAGCGTATTTATAACTCTTATATTACTAGATATCTAGGATAAGATATTATCTATTCGATACTATCCTAATAGTTCTTCTAGCTAGGAGTAATAAAAGATATATAATAGTTCCTAAGAAACTATACTATCTATAGAAGGAGTACTATCTAGTATAATATAAAGTATAGGCTATTAAAGCCTCTACTAATACTATAGTAAATCTAGGCTAAAATCTTAGTAGACTTTATTATAGAACTTCTATCTATTAGCCCCTAGGGAGTAAAAAACTATCTAGTAATAATAGACTAATTAACTAAGAGTATAATCCTAGTAGCTATAAAAGGAATAATATTAGCTAATATAGTAGAAGTATTTTAGATATACTTCTATATATATTATAGACTCCTACTAGCGATAATAAGTAACTAAAGGCTATAATTTATTAGAGGATTTTAGTAAATTATCTATAAAAGACTATTAATATAGTACTAATTCTTAATAGTGTTCTATCTATAGTCTAATAGAGTAATAGAATAGGTAAATTAAGAAGTAGAAAGGATTATCTAGGCTTTTTTAGTCTATATATAAGATAATTAGGGGTCGCTACTACTAATAGTAGTAATAGTAATTAATAACTATAATATAGTATCTACTAGACTATTACTATTCTTCTTTATATATAGCTACTATATAGACCTAATTAGGATAGATAATACCTAAGGCTATAGAGAGATATAGAAGATACTATCTCTAGAGAGGATAGATAAAATATTTATAAATCGCCTCTAAGATACTACTGATTAGGCTTAATTAGTAATTATAGTAGTCTAAGAGACTTAGTAAGATCAGATAAACCAATACTACTAAGTAGTACTAGTTTATAAGTAGGGCGATAGAGTATAGTTAAACCTATAAAATATCCATTTATAGAGACCCTTAAAGAAGCTCAACTAGCTATATATCTAATATATAGTCGAAGAAGTTCCGATACCCTATACTATCCGACTTAATATACTAACTAGTATCTATCTAGTATTCTATATTAAGCTTATCCGGCTAGCTATAATAGACCTACTTCCTTCCTAAATCGTAGACAATATATAGCCGCCTCTAATAGAAGTCAATAGCGAAAATAAATAGGCTATCGAGGAAATTCTATAAGAACAAATAAGATAAGTAGGATAAAGATCGTAATAAGAAGTTCTAGTAAAATAGGTAGGTTATACAGAACCTTTATAGGAACCTATCGAATAGGTTTAAGACTATATAGTACTTAACGTTTTTAAACAGCGAAATACTACCGAAACAACCCTAAACCGCAGCCTCTCTACTAGGATACCGATCCTACGCCTATTAACCAGAGGAGGGGGGGTATATAATAGGCTAGAGCCCAAGGATCATTATATATAATACGTGATATTAACATCCCGCCCCTATTTCGACCTCGAAACGCACCCTAAGTTTCCTTTCTTCTTTAGGCTTTTTGTACACAGCTCGTGGCCTTACTAGATTGAATTTAAGTCTTACATTAGCCCTTCACAGTATCCTTACTAAAAATACTATAATCTATATATAGACAACGAAATCTAGCGGAGACTAGTATATTATATACTAGATAATACTATTTATATAGCGCCTACTTTAGTCTATAGAGTATCTTTAGTAGCTAGCCATATTTGCTAGTATAATCTATCTTATCGTTATCAGAGAGTTCACTAAGTCTATTAGGGAGATAGATATAAATCGCCTTATATAGATCTATATTTAGAAAAGCCGTAGTAATATCTATATAATAGAGATACTATACTATAGACACTACTATAGCGACGAAAACTTTAAAACTCATTAGCTTTATAACCACTACGTAGATATCTAGATAGTTAGGTCCTAGAACCTATCTAAAACCTCTCGCTATAAGATAAGACTTATATATACTATCCGCTTTAATCTTATATATCTATCCTAGCGATAGGCATCGAAGATTCTTTTATTAATCGATAATACGCTAGGTACTATTACGTTTATAATTACCTAATTCCTTCCTTATAGATTCTTTCTATTTGTCGGCTTTATAGTAGGTGAGAGCGTCGGAGTAGGAGGAGGGAGTATAACTAGCGTTAGTAGGACCTTCGGATTAGATGATCCTAGTAGTAGAAGATAGGATATCGTTAGTAAGTAATATAGAAGTAGTATATATAGTAGTAAGGAGAGCTTTATTAGATTATAGTATAGCGACTATCTCTTTAGACAATATAGCAGTACTAAGTCTTTTAATCTATATATATCTCTCTATTATATATTAAGAGTGGCGATAATCCGATTATAAGGGTATAATAGGAGGATATATAGTATATATAACTTACTGATCTAGGGTTTATAGCTAATAGCCTAGCGGTTCTACCTAAGATAATAGCAATTTGGCTAGATTTAGGTAAGAAACTAGGGTGACTAGTGGATTTAATAGTGGATTTAATAGAATCGGTTCGCCTACTTTAAGATCTAGTTCTTCGTTGGTAAATAGAGCGAGTAAGTACTTTATAAAACGAAGAGGTATAGGATCGTTTTTGACCCTATAAATCTATCTATAAATAGGGGTTAGGTCACTAGTCGGTTTAGCTATAGGCAGATAGGTTAGCTAGCTAGTATTTAGGTTAGAGAGTAAGAAATCTTAAAGGATATATTTAGCTATTTCTATAGAAGAATCCTAGTTAGTCCTAGTAGTAGGGATATCAGTATTAAGATCGTATTCCGGCGATAGGAGCTATTTTACTAGTATCTTATAGAATATAATATTTTAAGAGCGAACTAGTTTTTTAGTATCTATATCGTAGATTCGGTAGCTATACTGATTATAGCCTATAAGATATCCTTCTATTATTTTCTTAGCTAATTTTATATCTCTCTTAGTCTCTAGTAGGAGATACTAATATTAGTAGCTAAGGGTATATAGATTCGATAGATCTGGTTATTTACTATATAGAGCTTTATATAGCGTTATATTAATCTTAGAGTACTAAAGTCGGTTTATAGTATAATTCATACCTAGTAGAACCTTACCCTAGAGATACTAGGGTAACTAGTGCTTAGTTATAATAGTATAAAGTAGCTCTAGTAGGTATTGATTCTTGATTTCTGTAACGCTATTAAGCTGCTTTATATATAGAGGCGTAGGGATCTATTTAATACCCTTATCCGTAAGGTATTTGTCTAGTGGTTTATACTCCTTAGTATTATTACCTACTACCGATTTAATAGTATAGTTAAATTAGGTAGATAGATACTATTTAACTTATTAGTAGGAGTGAAGAACTTAGTCTTTACTATATAATAGAAATACCTAATAGAATTAAGAGGTATTATCTATAATCGTTATAAAATAGACCTCCTTACCTATTATAGCTATAGAAATAGGGCCCTAAATATTAATATAGAGCTTATCGCTAGGTTTAGATTTGATTAGTCGATTATAATTATATAGTAGTATATAACCTTTCTCTTTAATATATAGAATATAGGGATACTTTAGAGCTCCCTTTTTTAGATTGATACTCTATAAATAGGTTACTATCTTTCTTATATAATACTTACTAGTATAGTAGGTATATTAGTAAGCTAGATCTATAGAAATAGGTTTAGATTCGATAGAAGTTCGATTAGTAGATAGAAATACCTAATCTATACAAAGTAGAGATTTAAGTTATATAGTCGAATTAGCTATATAGAGCTAGTACTATTTGCCAAAGATAGGGGCTACTACTAGGGGTTAAGAGGGATCGGTAGTATAGATAAATATATAATCTATATATATAATAACTATATAGCCGTTTTTACTAAGGTTAGTAATAGAGATGAGATTAGACGCTAGATCTAGTGTATACTATATCTTCTTTAGATATAGAATCTATCTAGTAGGCTTATAATTGTCGTTAGCAATATCTAAGATAACGTTACTATAACCCTTAGTATAGATAGTAGAGCTGTTTACTATAGTGATTCTATATCTATACTCCTTATATAAGACGAATAGGGCAGAGTAGGGAGTTATTATATAAGACGTCTCTAAATCTAGTATCTAATCGAATTAATCCTTATTAATATCGCCGGTAGTATTAGATACTATAGTAGTATCTAGATTGTCTATAAATAGGTTTATAATACCTAGATTAGTGATAAAGGCTTATATATCGAAATTTAGGTCTATAACGTCTTCTATAGTATCTATATTTATATCTTAGTTATTAGTGTCGTTAGAATCGATCGGAATTATAAGATTAGGATTAACGAAGAAGGGAAAGTCGTCGATAGGTTTATTCTTAGAAGAGAAGAGTTCAAGAATAGAGGAAAGAGCGTTATACTTAAGAAGAGTCTTATTATCCTATAGATCTAGATATATAGCGTTAGCGGATATCTTAGTATTATTATTAGAGTTAAAAAAGTTATTAAAATACTTTATCTAATTTATTTATAGTAGGGACATATTAGTAGAGAGATCTAATTACTTAGCTAAACTCAAAGATATAGTAGTAGTAGTAGTATTAGGGCTATCTTAGGTAGAGGTCTATAGATTGAACTAGTACTTAGATGACTAGTAGAAACCCTCTTTTTTATAGTATTTATAGTAGAACTTCTCTTTCTACTACTAATACTACTTCTAACCCTAGTTACTAGGGTATTATTTCTACTATTTTTTCTATAGAAACTACTAATTCTACTATTTTAGTTAGTTATTATTATCCTACTTTAGCTACTTCTTCTTTTTATTATTATTTTAGTTAGTTTTAGTATATATACTAGTAGACAAAGTAGATAGATTCGGTTTTTTATTACTAAAAATATAGATAAAATTAGCTATAGTAGTATTAAGAGAGTTAGTATATTCTATAGTAAATTTATTCGTCTTAATCTAGTCTTAGGTAGTAGGGTTCTCGCTAATAGTAGAGAGAAATAGACTATATAAAAATAGCTAGCTAGGTATATATTCTAGGCCTAGTATAGTAGATAGCTTACTATAGGCTATATACTAATTAGTAATAAAAGTAGCGGCGCTTTAAGTTATCTAAACTATATAAGCTAGCTTATAGATTTTAGCTATATAGATAAACTAAGTACTATAACTAAATATATTATTAATTATCTTCTAAGCTTCTAGGGCTATCTTTTTTCTAAAGAAGGCTAGTTAATACTTCTAATAGATAATATAGAGTAGAATAGCTTAGATTTAGGACGATTTACGCTTCTAGTGATATAGTTCGGTATTAGCATTAAGATAGTTCGTTTTAATAAAGGCGTAGATCTACTAAGGAGAGAAACTATTAGTTAGAGCGCTAGTATTAGCCGCTTACTATATAAGTTCTATAAGAGCTTCTTCCTCGGAGGGGACCTTAAGTTCTTCGGAGATCTAAGGGGTTAGTTCCCTATTAAGGATAGGTAGGTAGTTATTATTAATAGCTTCTAGTACTACTTCGAAGTAGCTCTTCTAGTTATAGAAGTAGTTATACTGAATATCTATAGAATACTATAGATATTCAGTATACGCTAGGTTTCGTCGGTTTCCGGTATAGTAACAGCGATAGCGATAAGAGAATTAGCTTCGAAATACTAAGTAGGGGTTAGATATCGAAGAGTGTGAATATCGTTAGATATCTCTGGCGACAGAAAGTAGTAGAACTGGCCACTATAGGGATTTCGAGGATAGGACTCGAAGAGATCGGCGAGACATGTTGATTAGACGCGTAGGGCCGAGGGAGCTGTTGTTGTGAGCTACAGACGCGTCAAAAACGCGCCGACGATGGCGATAGGGATAGCTGAATAGCTTCGTCTAGCAGAACTGGCGACAGGAAGCTATGAATAAGAGAGTGTTTTGGCTACCAAGCAGAGCGAAGTAGAGAAAACAGAGGGCTCATAACCTGTGAGGGCTAGACGGAGATGGAGAGATGATTATTAATGAGAGCTATCTACATGAGACTAGATACATGGAGAGATGGTGCGTCAGGTGACCACCACTAACAACCACAAACGAGAAGGTTTGGAACACGCGAGCCACGAGATATGTGAGAGCAATCATTGCGTCTTTTTCTGTATGAAATTAGTCCTAACCTTATCGCAATATGAAGACACTTACGGCCAGGACAGACTCTAGGTCCTCTGTTAAATGGGATGTAAGCCGGCATTGTCCCACTCAGTTTCTCCCATCGCTCCGGGTAAAATTGTCCAAATCGTCGCCAAACTCTTCGCTGAGGCGATGCTGAGCCCAGGTGGAAAAGACAACGATGTCTCCTTTGCAAATGAAAACTGGAGAGTGCGAATCTTTCCCGACGCCCGATGGCAATATTGACTCTTTGTTGGCGACTCGTGCGTTGAACACAGCCGCAGGGAAGAGCCTCATAACTGCTGAAGGAAGAATTAGTTCAGAACCTATTGTTGAAGCTCGCGACTTATTTCACCTTAAAATAGTGTCCAACGAACGTAGTGCAGCGCATCCAGCTTTTCCCAAGTCGGGGGTGTCAGTCCGACCACATCTAATACTCTCGTGAAGCGTATGGACCACTCGCTGATCCTTGGCAAGGCAGAAAAAAAGAGCTGACAGAGCTGTCCCCATACTGTCATTTGCGAGAAGAATGCTAAGAGCCTGATCTGTCAGCTCGGAGGATCCTTGGTCCTCAGCCTCGGCCCGTCCGTCGGTCTCCAACTCCCAGTTCAGCTTGTCTTCCCATCCCCCAAGTGTACGACGCGACATATTTTCGAACACGCCCACAAGTTCCGAAGAATTCCCGTCGGGAGAAGAGATGCCGAAGAGGTCCACGGAACCCATCTTGGACAATCCTCTCCGTGACGAAAAGCAAGTCCTCCACAAATCTTTCATCTTCTTCGGGTTGCGTCAAGCTAAAAGCGACCACCGACTTTCCAAGCAAAAAACGGGTTTTTATATCTAACGAAATCGCGAATACACAATGCTGGATGTCAAATGAATTGCCGCGCGGAGGGACGTGTTTGAGGAAGGCCTGGAATTGCTGCTCGCACAAGCCTAGATCGACGACTCTCCGCAAATTTGATAACCTTGTGCGCAGCGTCTCTCGGCTGTTCTTCCACTCGGGGCCGTCAAGGGTGAAGACCTCATGCGGCGTGATGGGCTTGAATAAAGGACTTCGCAGTGGTGAGCTATCGAAATCTCCGAAGCCAGTCGACAGCAATGGGTCGTGTTTTTGGCATCGCACTTCAATATCAACCGGTAACTGAGGACTCTCGACTCATAAGTGTGTTCGTACTTCTGGAAGAGCCAGTGGTATAGGCAAGGGATGTTCTTTGACGAAAATGGTGCCAGATTTCCAGTGCTTTGGCCATTCTGAGGAAATCATATCGAAAATGGTCGTGTTCGTTTGGAGGTTTTTCACGATGTGGCGTGGAGGAGACGCACATTATGAGGAATGAAAACAATATATGCATGTAGAGCTACTCCTGATAGCACATTCGTGACTAGCCTGCAGGATGCAGATAAATTGCAGGTCGGCATTATGTCGCTATGAAGCAACCTTGCTAACTGGGTGGAATGATCCTTCATCTCTAAGGACCGGGTGGATTTCTAATTCAACGAAATTGCACATCATTCAAAATAAACAATCGACATGATCAAATTATAGAGTTATCTGATGTGCAGTGCACGTGGTATATTCAAATATGTATTTGAGGGACTTGAAATTGTCATTCATTCAGTGAGGTCAGTTTTCTTATTTCCAAGACCGGGATTAGATCGGTTTTAAAACCCTCTTTGTGTTCAAGTCTAGAGAGAGAACTAGAGAATCTTGATCATAGGTAGATTGAACGCGGCCAGATTTTTCCCAACAGAGCATATCCAACCCGTGGCGTTCCAAGACGAAGTCAACATGGCTGTCTTGGGTCAAGGCCCGTCTTGTGACATTAAAATGAGACAGCAAAGCTATCATAGCTTCGAAATGACAAGGGCGCCTTATAATGGGGGGGGGACTTTCGTGGCGGTTTTAGTGTATGAGTTGGGCGTAGGTCGGGCACAGATACGAGTCGAATTGGGAAGGATTCCCAAGTTCAGGAAAGCCAGGCGGCTCTGCCATTGCCGCATGAAACTACTAGGTTATTTTCATCCGGAATCGTGTGGGGGAACGCAAAAAATCGTTTTAGATCAGGTGGATGCCGACCAGTCAGATAGGATTTCGACGCAAAAGCAATGGAAAACAAATCTGCACGATCCATGATGATTTTGAGCTGGAATTCGAGGAGAAAGTTTCCATATGTGTGTAGCGCTATGGTACTAAAAAGGAAGTCTAAGCTCTATCTGTGCTATCACTATAAACAAGAATTTCCGATCTGAAGTCATGGATATCATCACCGATAAAACGCTGTATCGAAAACAATGGTCGCCGCCCGCTAAACCAAAAGACACGCACCATCACTCCTCACTGTCGACTTCTAAACTGCAACAATGCCTCTTGCTCCGGGAAAGCCACTGACCACGCCTTGAAGGGGTATTCGCATTTTTTCGGTCCGGTGTTGGTGGCACAGCACTTCGCCCCAGGAGCGAGGCGCATATCATACAAGAACAAAGTTCTTGCAAGGACAACCGTAAGTTCCAATAATGCCATCCTCTTTCCCACACATGACCGCGGCCCAGTACCGAAGGGACAAAAGGCTTCGCGAGCGGCCTGGACGCTCGCTTCGTCCACCCCAGTCGCGGGATCGGCAACCCACCTTCCCGGTCGGAACTCATCGGAGTCATGAAAGTACTCGTTCTTGCGCATCAACACGTAGAGAGAGGTTGAGACGACTGTTCCTTCTGGAATAAACCGGCCGTCCACTATCATGCCACCGGAGAGAATGCAACGAGGAGAGCCATTGGGAACGGCGGGGATTAGTCGCGTGGTCTCATCGATGCAAGCGCGCAAAAAGGTACATGAGTTTAACTTGGTACCGGGGTGGATTTCATCTGTGGTAGAAAATGTCGCACGGATCTCCGTCGCAAGGCGCTCCAGTGCCTGCGGGTCGTGGACGAGGTAATAGAAAAGTGCGCCGATGGTCGCAGACGTAGTATCAGTGCCTGTTTCAGCCACGCTGACGTTAGTCTTGATCTATTTCCCAGGGGAGATATGGCTGAACCAACCAGCTGCCAGCAAGAGCATAGACTCTGTCCACATGTCTTTCAGCGAGTACTCCATGTTTCGCTTGGAATCCTTGGCTCCCATCATGACGGTGAAGATGTCCTTCCGCTCGCCATGGTCTCCCAAGGCCACGCGTGCCTTGGCACGGTCATAAACCCAGGTTCCAGCTGCGATGATTTCTCTGTAGAGCGGTGCGAGGAAAATACGATCGAGCCTGTACTGCCACACTTTGGGTTGCACGATGCACTGTAGAGGTCGGCATTAGAAAAGAAAGCTAGCTTAGAATACCAAGGTATATCTCGTACCATCATGCCTCGATGGGACATTTTCGAATAGACCGACGCGATCCATCTTAATGCAGGCGATTGCTGCATGTCAAAGCTTTTCCCATAGGTGATGTCGCCCATGATGTCAAAGGCAAGCCAATTGCACATGGTCGCGACCGGTGTGGGTTGTTTCCAGCCGCTCGGATCAGACAATGAACCATCATCGGTACCCAGAATCGTGGTAAAATCGTCGACGTGTTCGAGGATGCGCCCCTCCAGCTCTTTCAGCCCACGGTCGGAAAGAGCCGTCGCCAGAGTTCGGCGCTTGAAACCATGCACGTTTTTGTCGATCGCACTTAGAATGTTCGGGCTGCGCCGACTTGCGCTGTACGCGACCCAGCCGTCTGCCTTGCGAACGTTGGCATGGATCCCATAAATATCGTCCAGCGCGGATCTCGTGTTGAAAGACAACGTGTTTGGGCCTGATCGGACAATATCACCTAATCGGGCAGGATCAGCGCAGTCTCCTAAGAACAAGGCCAACCGCGAAGCCAAGATGTAAGACGATCGAGCATGCTGCAGGCTTACCGTATCGCTCATGCATGGCCCGGGTTTTGAGATGGAAATCGCCCCTCCAGGCAAAAAATGCCATGTACCAATTCGTGATGGCGGCCCATTTGGGGCCAGGGTATTTGGCGAGAGGGTGGAAGAAGAGGCGGTATACGGTAATGATAATAGCCTGGCCAAAGGGAAATTTGAGTTAGCATACCAAGTGACCTTTTCCTTCTAGAGAATCTTCTCACCTGGCAAATGAGGATAGCCGTGCTCGCGACCAAGAGAAGCCGTAGCATAGTGGGCGATTGTGATTTCGAGCTCAATACGAAAGGAAGAAATATTCCACGGTATAGTTCTGGAGAGTAACACAGCTATCATCCAAGAGGTTTCATGGTTTTATATTAAAGTGAACCAGCAGTGTCTCGGAGAAATTGTAAATTTAGAAATGCGATCAGAGTCTAACTCTCGGAATATAATCATCGTTGCGCTTCCGCTCAAATTCCTCTTTTGGACTTCCTCTGCAATACCGTGTTCCGGCCTGACTTTCATGGGGCTGTGGTTCTAGTGCCTCATCACGGCGTGCCGTCTAGCCTATTCGAATGAGATACTGTTCGAGACAACTGACGTTTGATTAGACCATAGCACCTTCTTCCGCATTTGGTAACGTGCCCAACGCACTGTTTATCAACAAGCCAGCCTTCTGATCCGCCGGATCCGCCGGCGCCAGCCCGGCCCCCGGTCCCTTGACACGTCATGTATTTCATCGAATGAGTTGCTGTCTTTGATCCACAATTGTAGATTGGACGATAGCATCGATCTTTCCGCATAGAGAAGATTGTGCGAGCGTTGGTCATAGAGAACTCAGCCTTGTGATCGGCCCACTTTCGCGACTACGACCATTGGTTCCTCATATGTCATTTTTCTCATCGAATGGGTTAGTCTTTCCGGGCCGACAATATTTAATTGAAAGGATACAATCAACCTTTATTGAATTAATTAAGGCTCCGGTCATATTTAGTCTCGAAATGGACGCAGCTCGAAACCTACTCGACGAGATACCTTCTAAAAATAGGGGGTTCTAAAGAGGCTCAACCCTTCAAATAAGCAAGCATGGTGATCGTGCGGAAATATTTGAGCATGAGTAGCGCGAATTCCCGCCCCCACGAAAAGACCGTGCATCCAACAACAGACTCCTGGGGCTGTGCTCCTTCAGGCAAAACCTCCGTGGCCTAACGTTCTAAAGCACATAGTACAGTGCATTATGCATGAATGTGGCTGGTCGGATTCCCAATGGGCTCGCCCTATGGGATATATTTAGTTGCTACTAATTTCCCATGGTCGACTTCTTGCTGGGTTATCCCAGAGAGCCCAAAGGTCCTCGAAAAATATTATGTCTTCTTCCTCTTCAACAGTCGGGGATGAAAAGGCGCAAGTGTCTTCCATCCCCAGATGGCGTCTTATTTTCGACGACAGCGCCGTCACGCAAGATGTTATCGACCACCCTTACCCGGGATCAGGCACAACCGACGACCCCTACATCATCTCCTGGATTCCAAATGATCCCCGTGACCCAATGGCTTTCAGCAATGCATCGAAATGGGGTATCCTTTTTTTGATTTCTCTGACTACCCTGGCCGTCGCCCTGGCCTCTTCCGCGTACACGGGAGCTTTGGTTGAGATCATAACCGATTTTCAAATAAGCGAAGAGATCTTCACCCTGGGTATCTCTCTCTTCGTCATCGGCTTTGCCCTCGGTCCAGTCATTTGGTCGCCGCTCAGTGAACATTTTGGTCGTCGTCCAGTGCACATCATCAGTGCCATGGCCTTGACGGTTTTCTGTGCAGGCGCAGCTGGTGCGCAAAACATCCAAACGCTGCTCATTTTGCGATTCTTCGCTGGATCTTTGGGATCAGCCCCCATGGCTGTACCGGGCGGCGTTATTGCGGATATTTTCCCGGCCATCTACCGCGGACTAGCGGGAGGCATCTGGGCGATCGCGCCCTTCCTAGGACCGTCCATCGGTCCTCTCGTTGGTGGCTTCCTGGGTCAGTCGGCTGGGTGGCGATGGGTACAGGGACTGCTTGCAGTATTCTCTGGTGTGGTCTGGCTTGCCGTGATCTTTCTACTGCCGGAGACCTACCCGCCCCTGCTGATGCGGAAGCGAGCTGCAAAGCTTGAAAAGATCACTGGGAAAGTGTATCGCAGCAGCTTGGAAACGGAGCAGACCAGCCTTCCCGTCCATAAGACTCTGATCGTTGCACTCTCACGCCCATGGGTGATGCTCTTCACGGAGCCCATCGTACTCCTACTGTCACTGTACATGGCTATTGTCTATGGCATCTTATATCTGTTCTTCGCTGCTTTCCCGATCGTCTTCCAAAAGCACCGTGGTTGGTCAGAAGGCGAGACCGGTCTCGCGTTTCTGGGAATCACTGTTGGGATATTCTTCTCTGTCGTCTCGGCTGCCTTCTTCTTTTCCCTGTATGTCAAAAAGGCCATTAAGGCAGCTCCAAGCTTGCTCCCTCCAGAAGCACGTCTACCGGACTCCTTCCTCGGAGCGATCATGCTGCCGGTTGGTCTATTCTGGTTCGCCTGGACCAATTCACCTTCGGTACATTGGATGGCACCGGTTGCCGCCGGTATTCCATTTGGCTATGGCATGGTCTCTGTTTTCATTCCATTGTTCAACTATTTGATCGACGGGTACACCATCTACGCGGCATCGGTATTAGCGGCGAACTCCATCTTGCGATCTATCTTCGGAGCAGTATTTCCTCTCTTCACGACTTATATGTTTGACGACCTCGGCCTGCACTGGGCTGCCTCGATTCCCGCTTTTCTGGCACTGGCTTGTGTCCCTCTGCCATTCTTCTTTTATGTCTTTGGTGCTAGAATCCGCGCGAAATGTCACTTTTCCGCCGAGTCCACGGCCTTCGTGCAGAAGATCATGGCCGCTCGCGCAGCTGCCGCGGCTGAAAGCAAGGATTAAAATGAATAAGGATTGTGTGCTGGAAATTTCGACTCTAAAAATTTCCGCTATTAGATCGTCGCATTAATATCGGTATATAACTGAGACTTCCTTCGGCCGGGTTCTCCGGCGCCAGTATCGTACCCATCGAATCAAAACCCACCAAAAACGTTGATAACTTCATAATAGAAGTGACGGTCTAGGATATTTTCGATTCTGGTGTGTTTTATATGTAGAATAAGAAGAATAGGCAAAAAAATAAACAAAAAAGGTAACACCGCGGGCCATATCATCAAGACGACATGAAATGTTTCTTTTCTTGAGCTACCTGATATGATGTGGCTGTGCATCTCGCTGCGGTCGTGATTTGGATTTTTGATATTCAACCGATAATCCGACCAGGCCACTTAATGTCAATACAGAGATTTGTCCAGAAGCTCTGGTCAAAAAGGTAATTTCGCCATAATACCGGGATGCTATTTTTTAAACGCCAAAACAGCATGGCAACGATAACCCGATTCCTGACCCAAGTATATATCCAGTTCTTCTATCACTCAGTTCCTGGCTCTCTTTAGATAAACCTATCTTCCGTGGCGACCGATGTTTCTATGCTGGAAGTTCATCAACATGCTTCCAACCATTGTCCACTATCGCATGGTTGACAGCCCCCTGATCAACTGTCATTCCAACATTGTTGATTGCTTGCCAGGAAAACTGAAGGCCAGAACCGGTGACACGGATAAGCCCTGCCTTGCGGACTACTTTTTCATATTCGTGGGTTTCGTTCAGATACCACTTGAAGTTCCACTTGGCATCCTCTGATTTCTCGTGTGTGAATTCCACGACATGGTCTTTGCCTGCATTTATTGATATCAGTAATCGAGATATCTATAACCAGGTCTCTGCCTTGGCTCAATTGCGGCTTGATTGACTCACCCTTACCCTTCAAGGGTTCGGTACAATTTCCATCCTCGAGCTTGGCTACTGGCCCGGACGAGAAGCTCTCGCCAAAGAACTTATCAAACTTGATCTCGCAGTGGTCTGTGCCGCTCTTAAGCACAGACACCACACTTGTTTCACCCTCCTTGTGCAAAAGATGGCCGGCCTCGTAGCCAGTGTCGACAGAAAACTGGGCACTCGAAGTCGTAGTAGCAGTGGAAAAGGTAGTAGTCGAGGCCGTCACTGCGGAAAGATTGGCAAGACCCAGGGTGGCTCCTATCGCCCAAGATTTGACATGCATGGCGTGGAGATCAGTTATATTGACACAGGAGAAGTCAAATAATTTAGGATGAGACTTCTGATTTGAGGTGCTATCCCGGGGCAATCTTGATCCTTTTATATCTTGTGCTTAGGGGTAGACTTAATCATGATCTCATTTCAAGCCCGCCCGCAAAGCGTTCCTATTTCGGGTATAAACAAGAATGGCCCCGCCCTCCGAGTGTATATCTTGCCTTTTATGATGGTTTCCCACAGAGGACAGCGAAAGTCATAGCGCCCGGTGGTTCCTGCATTAGATGTGTGGAGCGGGATTGGATGTGTAGATTGGGGGCCGGCCCCAAAACCCGCGTGAATCATTTTAACACAAAGACCACAAAAAAGACCCCATTTTGTCCATCAACAAGAGTTTGGAAGTCCCTGCAATCCTAAAGGTAGTCGAGAAAGATTGAGATCTGCAGGTGCGGAATATACATATCGAGCTTGGATCCTTTGAGTACAGACAGAGCTTAAAGCCGAGGGCTTTAGCCGTCTCCTCGTAGATTCAATCATGAGCACAATAAGCATAAGCCTGTCAGACGTAAAAGACTCCAGGAAGGGGCGGGAACACCGGATCCAGGAACAGAGTACCCGGCATCTACATTACTTGAATCGGAGATTGGGGCGCAGATCGCCTTAGTGCTCTGTAGTTCAGCCAATCATGTCAAGCACTCATGAGCATGGGCCATATCAAACGAAGATTTAACTATTAATAGTAACAATGTATTGAGCAGATACTAGCCTTCTATCTGATCGAAAAATCTCTACAGGATGAGAAAGGGGCGTTTACTATTTTTCAGTAAAAGGCCTCTTATGTGCCTGACTTTTTTTCAGTTACCTTCTGGATGGAATCAAGATTGATGGAGTATTGACCAGGACAAAATAGAGGACAAGGGACAAGAGCGAATATTTGCGTACAGTTCCATCTGTGAGCGGATGATCTAGCCTGCTGCGACTGAGCAAGCTCTTTTCGTTGACAATGGGGGCAGTGGGGACGAAAGGGCCGCGGGGAGCCGCATCGCGGCCACTATAGGGACATCTGCTGCGACCGCTATGTTCTGTTCATGATGGAAATGGCGACTGGTATTACGTGGCCAAAGAGATGGTGTTCAACCAAGTGTTTCCGGGAGATCAATTATGATCTCAAGTCCGACGGCAACTCTGGGAAAGGAACTAGTCCGGCAGTCGCGCAACTCGGGGTGATCACTGGTTAGATTTCCACCTTATATATCACGCACTCATCAGTCTTCCTAGGAGTTTAGGTACCTATCAAAATGAAATAAAATAGCTATTAATTTGCCATTTGCGCTTAATTGTGCACAGAAAACCACATAGTTGGAAAACACGGCTTCCCATCTCCTCGGCCGGGCTTGAATCAGATATCTATAGTTCGCGGCTAATTCGCAATGGACCCTTGACTTTAAAGTAATATTCAATCTGATGAAATGTTTTTGGTGTTTTTTTGCTCCGCTGGATCATAGTTATTCCAATCCGATCCGTTGACATGTCCAACGCGTTTCCTCGACCGTAACAGACATTGAACAAACTACTTGACGTGAAAATAAACGATGAAGTCTTTGTTTTGCGCGTCTCGTTGCCTGTTGATCCTTACCATAAAACCATGAGCGAAGTGGCGACAGTAGATTGGATATCCCGTACCACAAATATCCCTGTTCCTCGAGTTATCACTTATCAACCTTCCCGAGACAATTTCATCGGGCTTGAATGGATCATTATGACCAAAATGCCCGGGAGACCCCTGAAAGAGCTATGGAGCTCCTTATCCTTTTCTGCAAAATGAAGGCTAGTTGGTGAATTCGCGGCCTACTCTCGCTGTCTTTTTCGGAGCAAACTACAGGGAATTGGAAATATCTATAGGACCACAACCACTCGCAATGATCCCGGGCCGTCTGAAGCGACGTGGCCTACGGAAAACCCAGCATATTCCAATAAGACGCCTCTATCGGGAACGGAAAAACTCTCTACAGAATTGCCAGAAGTGGGAAGAATTGTTTCTATGCATTTTTTTCTGGGAATCGCATATCCTTCAAGGAGTTCCTCGAGGGCCATTTACATCTAGTCGCGACTGGATTACATCACGTCTTTCGCTAAGCGAGAAAGACTGCCACTCGACACTAGTCAATTTACCATCTGGCGATCTTGCGAGCGATGATGAAGAGGATGCAGATGATGCAACAAGAACATTGGAAATTATTGGAAGACTGAAAACCCTGCTTCCATCTTTCCTTCCACCAAGTGGCGGCCATTCGGGTCATGGTTCATGACGATCTCTCTAGCCGAAACATTCTCGTCTCCCTGCATTCTTGAAAGGGCCACCACGACGGCTCGAACCTGAACCACGACGATATGAACCCGAAGTGAGCGGAGAAGCCTCCAATCTCTACTGGAAACACCTATGGGATTACGAGGTCACTCTTCTTCTTGATATATTTCTTGATCAAATGAAAACCCTGGAGCCAGAATGGGTGGAGATTTTCCACAAGAGTCAAAGCGAAAGAGATTTTGACCTCGCAGTGCAAAATTGCGATAATGAGCTTGTTGCCCGGCATATACGTGCATGGATGGATGATCTCACTGCTGGGGTGGATAACTATCGGAGCCTGCGCGATAGAATCGATAAAGTTTAAAATTCTCAAAACAGCCCGATAGGAGTAAGAATCAGATGTGCTAAACAAAACAGGCTTGTGACAATGCCATGACCTGTCATATACGGTGCCGTTGAATAAGCATCATGTTTGACGGGTCAGCAATCTATCCTAATTCCATCTCTTCCTCGTCATTGAGCAATTTGTCTTGCCGCTTGTTCAACTCGCATTCCGGCAGCGCGGGATCTGCGAGGCCGCACTCTCCAAGTGGTGCTCCTCTCTGCGTGTTTTTGGATTCGCAATTCATCCAGAGGGCAAATCCCGTGGCGTCCGTACAAAAGTAGAAACGACCGATCAGGAAGTATATTTCGGTCCTATAAAAGTCACTGTTTTCTGTTTTTCTTTTTTCTTTCCTATATTTTGTACATCTCGTATAGGAAAGTGCTTCTCTCTATGTCTATTTTTAAAGCTTGTCACCCCCGATGTGGAGCCAAGTAAGCGCCTAATAGCCGCTCTCGAGCTCATAGCCACTCAGTTTTGGACCCCCTGTTCTGTGGTTTGCATCTTAAGATAAGATACAACCAGATGTTGAGAATTAACCGGAACTTAAAACCCACCAGGACTTGTAGATTTAGAAGCTCTCAACGAGGAAGAAAAAAGGTAGCTATGCTCAAGAAATGCAAGCAGTTGAAGTGCTATGTCGGGCATTAAACGCTTGCTGTGGCAAGTCCTCGATCATGCATCTGACCAGCCAACTAGATTTCCAGCTCTAAAATTGTGTTCGTCAATCGTACGAGGTGTTTCATCTTTGGATATTCTAAATTTGTTTATTGGTTGAAGTGATGATCTACAATTATAGCCATGAACGAGGGCGTCTAATAAAACGAACGCGGGCACCCTACCCCATACATATTCTGGTAAAAATAGGATAGGTCATATTATATAGTAAGTTTCATTCAGGCGCGCGCTCTGATCTTCCGTGTAGATTGGTTTGGCCCGACGGATTTAGCCGCCAACCACCAACCGAACCCACCAATCCCTATCTCTTGAAACACCTTGGCGCTTCAAGGAGAGAAAAGGATAGAGAAAGATACGTGACAGGAGGTAGAGACTTTGGAGGAACTAAGGTACAGTGCTTCTCCTTCGGTCTATTTAAAGGCTATATTCTTCGCTCTTATCCAAGCCCAAGCACAATCAACATTGCAACAACCAGCCAGAGACTTCCAACCACAGAAACTACCAGACGACGAAAATATTCTTCCAAACAGAAGATCAACTAGAAAGCAAGAACGCCATGTGTCAATGGGAGTTGCTCATTTGCCCTGCCCGAAACTGTGTCATGGACAGCTATCGCGCACAGAATTGTGGGCAGTCGCACCGCTCCTCCGCAGCGAACACCCGGAACGTCATGAGTTTGAGACGTTGCGACGAATGCCAACAACATGACTCTGCCTATGGATCAGGCTCTAGCTCTGGTTATAGCTCCAACTCCAGTTTCTGATATATCTCGGCGTCGTGGTAAGTACACATACACAGCCATTAGCGGATATTTTAATACTGATCGCCTTTCGATATGGTTAGATTCGATCGACAGTTTTTGATTATCCAAGGACACGGCGCGAAGTGACCCGGGGGGCGGCAAGAAGGACCGACATGAAAGGTCCAAATTGGAGCAACGGGGTGGGCGAAGAAGGGGGGGAGTGTTGGTTTATTTGAGATGATGGCCATTCATTCAATTGTGTCAAGATCAAACGGGCTCAAAACCCTTGACACTCAGGTTGGAGGAGCTCTTTTGTTGTTATATATACTCGTGACGGAATTCATATTTTTGACAAATTACAAATCAATCTTTTGCAACGGCTATTGTTCTTGAAATATCATCTTGGTCGGTTTCAAGTTAAACTTTCCCAGTCTTTGGAATCTTAATTAGTGATTTTCGTGGTCGCCTGCAAGGAACCTCTTCCAATTTTCAAGGCATCTCAAGACTCGGTAAATTTCAGTGTTTCATAAGCCACCATTGGCAGGTAGCTTATCATACGCGAGGTGGGAGCCAAGCAAGGGACCGCCTCAATGGTGTGACATAAGACCAAGCGCTAAAAAAACTCGTATCACAGGTCATAGAACCTAGGAAGAAAATATATGATTCGATAATGGCGATCGATCCAAGATATTTTTGATCCTCTAATTTGATTTGTTTTGGAAGCGCCGTGACTCCACCAAGTGGGGCAGCGGCTCCGCGAATCGTGCGGGGCCTGCACGTGACCATCGAGCCGCCGACCGGTCACCGCCCATCTTCATCCATCATGTCTTTGATCATATCACGGGTGTTTTGCACGTTTTCCACACACTGCTTCTACAAGTGCTTTGTCTACCATCTTGGTCTGCATCTATTGCTTGCCCACCCTGTACTATCACCACTATGCCAGATAAGGCGGTCCAAATTTCCCCACAAACTCAAGAGGCACTGAAGACGGATCGCACCCTGCGATGCCTCATCCAGACCAAATACCGCCCAGAAAAGCCCAGACGGTCTGCTGTTGTCATCCCCTGGGCACAGTCGCTGGCCGAGAAACTCAGCAAAGCTATAGTCGGAGACGCTGGACAAGAAACGACCGGCTTTAGTGTACAGCTGAACACGATCCAAATGCTTGACTTTCGAGACATCGTTTATATTTGCCACGATGTCTTCCTTGACGATTGCGATCGAGGACTTCGGGCTGAGATTTCCGAAAATATTCACCTAAAGCGACCAATTCATATGATCACTCGAAAGAACAAGGTTTTTTTTATACGAAGAGATGAGCGGGCGGACGCACGGGTGCACCAACAATACATGCAGAGGAGCAGCATTGATAAAGGCCCACGACCATTTTTCCACGATTCCAGACACCCGCCTGTCTTTGATGAGAATGGGCGTCGCTTAGTAGAATGGGAGGAGTTGACAGAGAGGCACCCGGCCTGGATGCAACAAAAGGATAATCCGGATAACCCGGATAAACCAACGAAATTGAGCGAGGAAGGGAAACAAGAAAACCCGGTAGAAAGTGGTGATTTGAAAGGAGAGTAATTCGTGTATCTACCCCATTTCCTGTCCATGCTAAATTCATAGCGGATATTTTTCTCCATCTTCATCCACCTTTCATGTCATCTCTCATTTTGTCTGTACAAAGCTCGAGGATTAGCGGGAGATGATCAGTAGTCTGACTCATATAATGTGCGAACCCATTTGTTTGAGAGAAGGCATCCAAGACCAATATTTTTTAGTCCTGGTTCGGCGAAAGAACCGATACGGAGCTCCGCGTGACAGTGTGAATCCCGCTTGTTTTTACTCAGCCTTTATTCTACCAATCACATACTCGCTCTAAACCTATCTGTTTGATACCCACCGACTACTGGCCACAGAAAAGCTACCTGCCAGTGAGGTAGTAGCCGGGTGAGCGACCAATAGCAAATCTTGATTTTCCCTGTTATATTCCCTTGTTCTACTCTTTTTCTATTTGATATGAGAATATTCCTATGATTGGAATGTACTCGAGACCTGATCGCGTGCTGCATCCGGGGAACAGGAAGAAGTTGTATTGATGGAATGGTCGAGATGCATGTGATGAACCCCGTACTAGTATTGAATTATTGCATTGTTAAAAATCGCGGCAAGAAAAGGAAAGTCTCCAGAGAAAATCCCGGTTTATATATAAAGTCGCTCATACAAAGGATGAAGAATCCGCGGGCGTTATGTTCCCAAGCTTTCATCCAAGATGGACGTCCAAAAATCCACCGGCAATACAGATTCTCTAGACAATTCTTCTTTCCTTTCCCAGGTAGAGCATGCTCTGAACCTCTCCATTCAACATGCCACTACATCCATTCGCGAAGATGGCCACTGGTGCGGCGAGCTGAAATCGAACGTCACCATTACCGCCGATATATCTTTCTTCGGTAAGCCTTGGGTCTGGATCTGAAAACAGATGGTCCTGCCTACTGTAAGCACATTCTGTCCCAACAGAATAGCGACGGCTCTTGGGGGTTGGCACCCGGATGTCCCGGCGATGTCTCGACGACAATCGAAGCCTATCTCGTGCTCAAAATCCTCGGTATTCAGCCAGATAGCCCGGTCATGCAAAATGCTAGGCATTTCGCCGTGCGCGCGGGTGGTGTGGCCAAAATGCGCGTGTTTACATCTACCTAGCAATACATGGGCTGTTTCCATGGACAGCGCTACCACAGCTGCCCGTCGAACTCTTCCTGCTACCCTCCGTCCTACCAATCACCATCTACCAGTTTTCCTCTTGGGCACGAGGTACCATTGTGCCTCTGTTGTTTATCTGTCACCATCAGCCTACCTACGCGCTTTCGAATGGAGGATCCACCACAAATGACTACCTCGACGAGGTATGGGTCGATGCAACTACCAAGAATGTATGTTGTGGACCATCTCTTCAGCATCACCTCGAACAAAGAGATTTCATTGGCCTCGGTTATAGTATCTTCGACAAGCTCCTTTACCAACTGAATGGATGTCGCTCAGCTCCTTTCCTCCGGCCCTACGCTCGAAGTCGATGCATGAAATGGATCTTGGAGCGTCAGGAACCGACGGGTGACTGGGGAGGTATATTCCCGCCGATGCATGGGAGTATATTTGCATTCCTGCTGGAGGGCTACAAGCTCGACGACGCCCCGGTCTGCCTTGGAATTCAGGCGATTGAGAACTTTGCCTGGGAAGACGAAAATGGCAAGAGAATCCAATCCTACGTGTCTCCTTTGTGAGATACAGCTTTGATGTCCATTGGATTCTGCGACGCGATGTCGCCTGATCAAGCCATGCTGAACAAAGCCCTTGCTTGGATCCGAGATCGCCAACTGCTGGACCCCCAAGGTGACTGGCGTGTGTATTGTCCTCATCTCGCTCCTGGTGGATTCAGCTTCGAGTATGCAAACAGTGTCTATCCCGACGTGGACGACACGGCTGCAATTATCCTTGCCCAGGTCAAGCATGATCCAAGTTCCATCGACTCCGATTCCGTCATTGCAGCAGTTACGTGGATTCTAGGGATGCAAAGCTCCGACGGGGGTTGGGCTGCATTTGACGTTGACAATAACAAGCTGTTTCTCAACCGGATACCGTTCAGCGATATGGACAGTCTATGCGACACGTCCTCCGTGGACATTATCGGGCGCATCCTGGAAGCGTTCGGTCTGATTCTCAAGATATCCTCTAGCCACGACTACAGAATGCGCTGTCTTTTCCCCCAACTGCGGGGCGCATGCGATCGCGCAATCCAATACATTGTCTCTAACAGGAGGCGGACGGGTCCTAGTTCGGACGATGGGGATGCAACTACATCTATGGCACTAGCAACGCCCTTTGCGGCTTGGCATATCATTTTCACGATGAGCGCGTGCGGAATACCCTGCAACCTGCGTTACAGTGGCTGAAGGCACATCAGAATCTCGATGGGGGCTGGGGCGAGTCTGTCTCTCCTATCGATCAGTCCGTATTAGGCAAGTGCCGCCCCAAATCTGGCGCCAGATACAGCACGCTATTCCATAGGCGGTTAGCGTAATATGCATGAAATTGGGCTAAACCAAAATAGGATGAATATTTTCTGCCTGCGCCAGACTTGGATGCCTTGGAGTCTGGCGCGTCCCACTTTCAAGTTGGCATCTCAACTCATCGTATCATCTCATCCCGATTGCTCGCTGCAGCGATCTCGCTCCGCAAGCTTGCCATTTCGAAAAACAAACAAATTTCGAATTAGGTCAATTCTCCTTTCGATGGTGTCCTGTTGGACACATGGTCAGAAAGGAACCTCAATACGAGGTCCAGTTATTGGCAATGACTTGATTGAAACCCACTCACCTACGCACTGGGCTGAACGAGTCCAATAGTTCCTGAAAAAACCATTCTCATCACATGCGCCAATCTGAGAACTGACTCAACACTGGAATCACCGACGGCTGGAACCGTCCCCATCTCGCTCAAAGACCATGTATCCAAGGATGCCTTAGTGGCATTGGATCGGCTTTTAAGCAATGAGACAAACACTTCACAAGTGCAGGCTCGAGACCCACGCCCGACCTGATGCAGTGTTTTGCGATGATTATCCCGATGATCACTTTGTCGAACCGGTGCAGGGCAACGTCGATGAGGGTCTTAAAGACCTCGACTGGCTGAATATAACGAGTTGCAATGCTATGAATGATGACAAGGGTTTTTCGAGGACTATCCATGCTCGTCCGGGGCAAGGGGACGGACAAATGCAGTCAGTTCTGCGGTTATGGCGACAATTGCTGAAATCCTGTATGCTATTTCCTGTATGCTATTCAACACCTCGACACTCATGGCGTCGTCTTTGTGACGACCGGGTCAAAGTTTGTTGTGTGCTGTCATCACCACATCATATGTACATCCTCGGGCCATCCACTTTCGGAGTCGATCCTCAGTCTTTCCAATACAACTCAATTATTCTCCTCAAAGCCAAACCCATGAGTCAGGTTTGGCGGGTCATTGCGCCGGAGCGCAAGGAAGCCACTGGTCTTCTCGGCAAGCTCCTCGAGGCCTTGCTCTCGGGCAGCGCGGCCGGGATTGTGCCTCTGCTAGCAGTTCCGTTGAATATCCACAGGTAAGAACTCCTCATCTGAGTCGTTATTAAGAGAGTATCCTGAATGAGAACAGCCACGAGAATGTCGAGGTTCTTCCCGGCGAGAACGTCGAAGATGAAGAAGATGACTTTGAATGCACGAAACGGACGCGCACCAACGGTCTACCCCAGAACCATTCCAGCAAAGCCGCCCGCATCGAGCACCACGACATACAAAACATGTTCGGAATAGACGTTCGCACCCGCCGACGCTCCCTCTACCAGCTCCCGTCGGAGATCCACCATCTCATCTTCGCGGGTCTTCCCGACGTCCAAGACGTGCTCTGTCTGAGCCTCGCCAATCGATACTTCTGGGCCGTCGGGCTGCTGCACATTGAGGACCACATTGTGGGCTCGTTGGCGCCGTGGGCAGGCGAGCGCATCGTTTGTATTAGTGACCACAGCGACCCGAAAGAATTCCCTCTGTCGATTCTCAATGAACCCGAACAGGCGGATGTGGCGGAACTCAACCAGATCTATGACCTGCAGTCCTTTTCCATCAAGAATACATGGAAGAAAGTCGGTGGGCCGTCTCTGTCCCAGAGACTCCAGAAATGGTTCGAGGACTACGAGGTCAAGCATCCCATGTCCGAGGCTGATCGAACAGAGGTCATGACGGGGCTCAAGCCCGAGATTCTGGAATTCTATCCGCGTGACCAGGAATGGGTGCTGCGTAATCTGACCGTGCAGGAGTATGTTCGCGGCGGCGTGATCGCGCTGAAAGAGGGGTTTATCCACGGACCGCAGATCGATGTGCTGGGGTTTGCTGAGGTTCTGATCCTCCGGATTGCGTGGTCCAGTGAGCCTGTGCACAGTGGCAGGAGTGGGAATCTGGCTCGAGGGAAGTGGGCGGGTCATCGCTTCGATATCACCCCTCTTGCCATCCATGAGGAGCGAGAGGACAAGAACGAATGGAAAGATGTCAGCGATGAAGTGTTCCGGGAAATCGATGTCATCTTCAGTGCGCAAAAGGGCGATGATTGGCGGGAGCAGCTGACCCGGCAGCATTTGGTCACTACAGTGCCGATATTTATGGGATATTCTTAGAAGCGAGAATTTTCGCGTCTTGACTGGATGTTCATTTCGTATGCCTTCCCCATTCCCGGCGTAGGTATCTCTAGCAAATGTCTCCGGATAAGTCTACTCCTTCTTCCGGCTTTCCTTGCCCTTGGGAGACCAGGGGAAGTGCCACACTGGCACAACAAAGAAGCTATTGCTGTCGTCTGCAATACCGGCGAGAGCCATCCACCACGCCAGGAAGGCTGCAACGAGCGCGAAGAACCCACCAGCCATGAGAATCTTTTCGTTGGGCTCTTGCTTCTCATTGCGCCGCATATAGCCGATGCCGAGTAGTAGGAACGCAATATCGACGGCGAAGAAAAGGAGAAAGAAAATCAAGGTCGACTTCATGGTGCAGAGAAGCATAAGGAAGGTAAATATGAACCAACCCTGCATTAGCAACATCCCGATTAGCTTGATAGTCTATGTATATCAGCCAGGGCTGTACTTACCATGAGGAAAAGCCCCAACGAGTCATAGAACGTTCCCAGCGACCCGTCGGCGTCAGCCTTCATCAGCTCACTCTGGATATCGAAGCCGCCCGGGGTGAATGTAATACCCATCGCGATCCAAAAGCCACCATACGAAGACAGGGCCGTCGCACCAAAAGTATTCCCAATGCCCATTTCCCTGAATGCATTTAGTACAAGCATGCACAGACATGGTTCAGTACATACCACATCCCAGCCAGGAGCTGCACCAATCCACCATACGCGTACGCGGGGCCGACGAAGATATTCGGCTGCGTGATACCCCGCGCCTTCATATTGATCGCACCAAGTACAAACGTCGTCAATGCGAAGCCACACAACCCCAATGGAGCTGGATTGGCCACCTTCCGCTCCTTGACCGGGCGGTACAGACCCGGCTGGAACTCGCCACCGAACGGCGGGAGACGTGTCTCGGCCGTGTTGACATGGGCCAGGGGACCGAAGTCGAGATGTGTGCCATGCTGCTGCGAGGTATTGCTAGACGAGGTACCATGTGTCTCGGCAGCTTCGAGTTTCCCCGGGTCAGTGGGCTCTTCGGAGTGTGACATGGTTCAAAATCAAGCGGTATTGCGGCAATTGACAGCGGGGAAGCAGCACAATTGATCCGGGGCAATGACCCCGTTTATATGGCCGACAGCCCAGCGACGACATGGAGGGGTCGGCATTGGAGAAGTGCGCAACATCCGGGGTTGCTCAGGGTGGAGAAGACTGATCGACGGACTTGGAGTAATCTATTATTGGGTGAGGACACAACACCGCGCTCTCTCCCCGCATGAAGTGGAGATTTCTGGAGAATCCAGACCTGATGCAGTCGGATTTATGCACCCGCATACATGTCGCACCCCGAGATTTGGAGATTAGTGCGCGTCGATCGGCTCGGACCAAAGAAGGTTTCATGTTCGGGCTATTTGTGGATCGCGAGTCATGGACCGAAGATCCTCGTCATAGACGTGTTCCGTCACCTGAAATTGAGCTGTTCATAATAACCAGTGATTTTCATTTTCATTTGCATTGCTCATCCTCTGCTGGTTTATGGTGGCTCTTTCACATCACATCTTATGCAGGTCATGGTGGAAGGAACTCGTGTCGCGATAAACTTCGCCCAAAAATCGGGCGATTCTTCTCGAGCCTCGACGTCTGGGGAAAGCGGGGAAGCCTAATTTAGAGGAATGAGAGGCCAATGAGTCGATGAATGTCTGTTGTGGATTCCAGAATATCGAATCATTGTCGCCCATCCCTAAATTCTGTGTCGAACCGAGTATCATCATGAAACTTCGCGCCGATTGAAGAGGATGCATTATGTGCGCTTGCTAGACTGGCCTGCAGTCCTCTCTATATGTACAATAATGAAACAGGGTGGCTGAACGGGTAGTCTTCCATGGCCATCGTCTCCAAACGAACGATTAACGAGGCCGAGATTCCCATGCTGTAGTAGAGCGAGTGCCGCGATTATTGCAGATGTTCCAGAGCCTCGGGGGCTGCCTGCGAGCCGAGATCCGAATCAAAGTCATAACCAATGCTATCGGACTCGGGATAGACATCCTTGACAGGATGGAAAAGAATAGAGGGCAGACAGTGTCGCCCGTTAATTTTCTCAAACTGCATCATCGTCAGCCTCGAACTCTTTTATGGGTATTGCACACATACCTTTGGGCCTCCTGTGCCGCCCTTCTCCCAGCCGAGAAAATTCCAGTAGAGTCGTCCCGGCAGATTGGCCCGGTAGTACCACGAAACATCCTTGAATCGCGATTCCCGACCCCAGGAGAATGGACTATCGTTCGTGTTCCCGCTGCGACCGTTGACGCCCGAGTTGAACCACCGACTGATGCGATTACCGGGCATCAAGCGATCGGAGTAGACGGGATGCGGCACCGTCAGTCCCTTGAATCCATGGAGGAAAGCCGTGGACACATGGAAGAGCTCGGCGCTCATATGACGACCTTGGCGATTTTCATTGTCCATCGCCATCAACAGTCGTCGCGACAGACGGCAGTGCGTAATGAGGGCAGCGCGACGCGGCGTTTCTCTCCCAATGTACCCAAATACTTCATATCGAATCACCCACTCGGTATTGATCGGGTTAAAGATCGGCAAGAATGTCATCAGGTCTGCTTCTTCACCGACTCCCCATTCAAAGTTGTCTTGAGTGGCAACCGGTACCGGCGGCGACGGTCCCAGATGTTTAATCCCTTGCACACTGCGTGCCGCGTCCTGCCCATCCTCTTGCGCTGCCCACATCGGCATGGGACCCCACGCCCCCGCGGGATCTTGTCGGTTGACAAACTCCCGGTATTGCTCATAGTCGCCGTGATAACGCGGGATGTAGAAGCGTTCGCTGCGCTCCCAGATTCCGCGACGGGGCTGTTCGCGACCGAATTTGGCGGTGCGGTCGGCGAATTCATAGTAGTGGCCAGTGAAGCGCGAGTCGATCTCCCAGTTCCACGCGTATTCGAATTGCGGGTTTTTCTTCATGAAATCCTGGATGGGAAGCCATTGAGAGTGGTGTACACTAGGCGAAGGGTTAGCACGCGACCAACGACAAAACGAAGATGACATACTCCATCAGCTCCGGGTTCAGCTCAGGATACCCAGCCACTTCAGTCGCCATCTTCCAGAATCGGGCAATGCCCCAGAATTCCCGCGGGACGTTCTCCTGCAGCAACCGCTCCCGTTCGTCCTCCAGCGAAATCGCATCATCTTTGACATGGACCAGCAAGATCACCTCGTATTGACCTCCGGACTGGAGCGTCAACTCGGTGATCATTGCACGGATATTGATCATGTCGTTGTCCGAGTACTGTTTACCGGTATACGTCCGGATGAGGACGACAGTGCGGGCTTCGGGGGGAATCGCACTGCGAGACACACCGACTTCATATCGGTCGGCATTGTCTGCGACGCATTTGGCTTGGAGGTTGCCCCAATCCACCTTCTCCCATTTGACCTTGGACGGCCGGGCCCAGTTCGCGACTTTCTCGTTCTCGCCCAGGCCATAGGCACCGTATCGCGTGTACCGGTCGAAGGAGATCTCGCCGTCCCATCCCACAGCCTCGTGCGATCCAAACAGCGTTCGCGGAAAGCCTAGCAGTGAACAGGGTCAGATTTCAACTCCGTTAAACTCGTAGTGGTCGTCGCTCTGATCCACCGTGCATGACTCGCGGAGCACCACATACCCTTCGGTGTGCCAATGTAGGCACCCACTTGATCGTCCAGACTGTCGGGCAACAATTTTCCTCTGGGTCCCATACATGGCTTGAAAGTACCGCGATGGCTCTGCTTCCATTCCTGGCTCTGGTAGTCGGGATACGGACGATAGATCTTCGGGATGGGGCCGGTCCCGGGGCCAGAGTTTAAGCGCGGATCATCCGAAAGCTGGGGATGCCAGGATTTCTCAAGAGGGAGTTTCGCGAGAGTTGAAATGAAGGTCAAGAATTGTCTGGCGGGAGTCAGCTAGGGTAGGGGAGGGCAGATGGATAGGACAAACCGGGGGTAGGACTCAATCTCTGCGAGGTATCTCTGCTGCGGCGAGATGACATTTTCCGCCACGGGTTCCTTCGGATGGTTAGTATGCCTTGGCATCATTCTGGCTAAAACATACTCCTTGTTGAGAGATGTCCGGGTGAATCGGTTCTTGAGGGGCGGCCTGATTGTCGACTCTCCTCTCCTCCAGACTGGCCTCGACCACCGGCTGGTACGGCGGGTGAATAAAGACCAGGAACAGAACGGTCGATAACGTCACGGCCACAAGTAAAAAACGAAAGTACTGGCGCATTTTGACCCTGACTGGCCGCGGGGATGCCAACGGTGCGATCATGCTGGGCGATGTAGAAGAACGAAGGATATAAAGCCCAGCTACGTTATAGTCTCTACATGGGAACCAACAAAAGGCTCGGGGTCCTGTCAATACAGCCTCTTACTGAATGATCTTCCTGAAACCAATCCCAAAGCTTCTTCCATGGGGTGTGGATTGGCTCGGCAGGGACTTGCCACAGCCCGTCCTGTCGCATTACGTGTGAATGAAGAGTGGACGCGTACATTGGCTGCAACAAATGGACCCATGGAATGGGACACGGCAATTGTCATTTATGGTTGATCATCCAGGGGAAACTAGATACCCACCAACACCATTGGTCGATGGCGTGAGGTTTGGCGCGGCTCCGGAGGCCTGGACCAGGATGACAGGTCATCTTCAAAGGGTTGGACTATTATCATGACAGAATTTGCACTGCGTACAGAGTACGGAGTAGAAAGAGCATGATGTTGCCGGTCTCCTATCCTTAATCACCGAAGGATCCAGGATAATCCCCGAAACACACGAGGGCGGTTGCATGCTCCTTCTCCACATCCCGGCCTGAACGAGGAATCACATCCAAAGCTTGTTGCTTTATGAATATCCGAGGCATTGCTGTGTGTCTCAGGACGATCTCTGTCCCGGGGAACCAGACCAGCAATCTGACCCACCCCCATAACAAGGATGAAGACGTTGTCGCGTGGTCAGGGTCGTGGATGTTCGGCTATATCATTCCGGGTAGACATGGAAGAACAGAAGAACCTCGCTCTCACATCGACGAAATCTGCTGGGATCGATAGCAGCGGCTGGACGATGCGTTAAGACCCAACGTGTAGACACAGCCCCGTAGCATGCACACATGGTGCAGAAATTGAGCACCCGCCAACCGTCCGGTGGAGATGATGGCGTAATGGCACTGGACCCCTAAAATCGGACCCGGAAGTGGAGCGGTTACTAGCGCGACCGTCGGTCCCGAGGAGATATTTCTTATTCTCAGCCTCGACGTCATTCTGAAATTTCTGAAATTTCGGTCCCGACAAAAGGACGCTTGTTATCGGTTCCGACGAATTTGCGATCCGACTCGATGGGGAGGCATCACCGGGAATCCCCCTGAATACGGAGTATAAGGAGTATAGATGAGGTCGTGTGACCAGCTGTCCATGGTATAAATACCTCGTTAACCCCGCGACATCCATCGTGACTCTCGGACCTCTTTTACGTGTACGGAGTCTGGACCCTACCTCGATTTCACGGGCATCTTAAGATCGTCCATGGAGTACGCCCCCAGCACAAGGCGGCATTCGAGGGGTGTTTGGTAGACCTCTTGGGTCCGAAATGCGACTAAATCATGAGAATCATCGATTCCACCTGAGAGCCTGCTTTTTCACTTAGTCCTGGATGGAGTATGCCTTCCCTTCCTTTGTCATCTTCGCTCGTACGGAGTACATTTGCACGAATTACCGGGGGCGACCAAATCAGGCCCGTTCGTCAGGGGCTGTTGATGCCAAACCATCATTGGCCCGCTCGCACCGTCGTAAATCGATCCTTCGGTCAAAGGCTGGACCCACTGTCGCCAACCGGCTCAGTTAGGCGCACACTTTAAATCCCGATGGCCAAGTTTATGACCCCGAAAGCGGGCCGGGTTTGTGCGGGTATGATGTATGATGTCGACGGTATTTAAATTGCCTCGCCTTTTCTCGTGGTGGCATGCGACGATACATTTCTTGGGTGATACTATGTGGAATGCACATCTAACAGTGATCCAGTTCATTGTATTGATGCCAAATTCCAGGATGTTCACCAGCTGGCCATGCAGCATTGGTTACCAACAAGTCCAAGTGTTTCAGGGGCTGTCCGCATAAATTTCCGAAAAGGGAAATTTTTGATGCCTGATTTCACAGGCAGAATATCAACACTTCCACGACATGTTTATCAAATGAGATGATAGGGACATATTCAAGAGAATCACTGGATATGCCAACCACTTGGAGCAGGTAAAAAGGGTAAATGGAAAACATCGCCACCACAGATTTCAACTGGTGGTCGACCGACCGGAATCAGTGCAGAAATATATTGTTCGAATCAACATTGCGTAAGACTACGCACAAGTCGAATATAAGATTAAGGCAAATTTTACAATACGTCCCCATCCCTGTCATTTCATGCAGATCGAAATTATCAACCCGTGTTGGTTGGATGCGAGACTGAAAAAGGATAGTTCCAACCTTGGAACCCATGAAATCAATCACTTCACAGAGATATCACTCCTCCACGCAGGCACAAACCGAGCAACTCTCAGATATTCTGCAAAACCCACTTCACCGCATCGACAATCGCCTCGGGCACCAACATGTGAACATAATGCCCACACCCCTCGACATCGACGAAACGATGCTTCGTCGATAACTCCAAAATTTCCCTCTGAAACTTCTCATGAATCGCCGGCGAAATCGCCAACTTCTCCGCGTACTGCCATCTCTGTTCCACCGTCCCATTCCCCAGTTTCAGCGCTAGCTCGAACATCCGACGACAATCGACATCCGGATGGGCAGAAAGAACACAGATGGGGAAGTCTTTCAGCAATGGAGGACATCGCCAGAACTGCTGCTTCACTCCTAGAGCCTCACATCCCGCGATATAATGTTCCATTTCACGCTGTCCCGTCCGCTGGTGTTTTTCGCTGCGACGTTCGGCGAGAACGGCTTGCCACTCGTTCTCCGTCAGAACGTGGTCCTGATCTAGACCTATACCCGTGAAATTGTCGAGATCCTTTGTCATGGCGTCTAGGTTCGAGTCCGGCCAGAGAGCGATACTCTTCTCCTGGTTCGCATCGACGAAGACTACGCCGACGACATCTTCGCTTTTGGTACTGTGCTTCAACTCGAGGAATTCCCGTGTGATGATCCCGCCGTATGAGTGGCATACAAATATGTACGGGGGCGCGACGTGGAGAGCCTGGAGAAGAGTGTCCAGTTCTTCGGCCATGTGCGTGGCTGTCGGGGGTTCAGTACTTTCATCCGACGCGCCCAAGCCCGCCCGTTCGTACGCTAGTACTCGGACCGTCGGCTCGAGAAGACGGCGGACGGCGGCCCATTCGGTGATGCTGCATGTCACGCCGGGGACGATGATCACGATCGGTGAACCGTGACCACGCTCGGGGCCGGAAATCGAGACATATAAACGGTGCCCCGCGGGGAGAGCCACTAGATCCGATGGCTGGCCCTTCTCCCAGGTCGAAGGTGTCATGGATGGTGGAAGATTGTTGTCACAAGATTGAGGGTATGTAGTGGTCTGCAGAGCAGTCGAGATCGAAGAGTCTTTTCAAGGCGAAGGTGGGCAAGACACGTCCATCGAACCCAGCGTCTAGACCAAACGATTTCGTTTCAGGCTGGATCCTGTACTACTGTGATGCGCTTTTTGCGAAGCGCGGGGATGCGGAGCTGAGTCTTTGCGCAAATGCGGGGCTGCAGGAATGCGCCATGGTCAGCATTGTCTGGGGCATAGAGGTGAAGCTCACCAAGATCAACAAGGCTTGCAGATCTAACAAAATGTGGGGAATGGGAATACGGATAGTCGAAAGGACGACTGTATGATTGGAACTGCAGTCTGGCCGTGGAAGGTGTTCGGTTTCGCATTGACCTTGACGAATACCATTGTAGAGTAGATGAGTATCCGCAAGGCTTGATAGATCTAGATAGTGGAAAAGCACACAGGGTATATTCAATAATTAAGGATTCTCGGGCAAGTTATAATACAAGATTTCAAGCAATCTTAGGCCGTTTCGACTGGAACCCAGAGTCAGGACGCGATCGTTTGCGCTCATTCGCCTCCATCTCCATCTTCATGATCCGCTCTTGTTCTGTCATTTTCTTCGGCGCCGCGAGAACAGGGCCCTTTTTACCCGCCAACGGATTCTTCTTCCCCGCGGCAAACACATTCTTCGGTTTTTGAGCACCCAGTGACATGGTCATCTTGGCTGCTTGTGGGGGATCCTGGGCAGCCGGAGCTGGAGAGTCAGTGGTGGATATTTCCTTTGCCCCGGGAGATTCGGTTGATGGGGGCGAGGTTGTTTTCGCGTCTGGTTTGGATTTGGTGCCGAGTCCAAGGTTCAAGGTCACTTTTTCGCCGTCTTCTCGCTGCAGCATCTTCGCTTCGGGGTCTTCCTCTTCTTGCTTTTGGTCCTTAGTCGCATGGAGTCGGGCGCGCTCGACCTGCTCCTGAATCAAACGCTGTTCGCGCTCCTCGTCGCCTTTATCCTGTCGTTCCTTTTTCATGACTGCTTCGCGCTTGCGCATGGTCTCCGGGCTGTTATCGATCCATGCGACAAAGAGTCCCTTCTCCGTTTCCTCGACTCGGCATATTCCCTCCTTTCCGAGATGCGCGACAAACTGCGTAAGGCTTTTGAATTGTGTGGCGTTCAGATGGATATGCGTTTTATCTGCGATGACCTGTACAATGCAAGTATTAGTAAAGACAAGAGGGGGAGCAGTTGGTGGTGCACCATACCTGTTGGTAGAAATGATTGGCATGTACTTTCTTCTCTCCATGCGTTGTGCGCAGGAGGTCCACAAAGTTTTTCGTAAATTCTCGGGTGTATTGCTGGATGTGTTTCTGGGGGTTCTCGCCGATCAGAAGCATCTGACGGACATGGCTTTCGCTCTGTACACTGGGTGCAAGTTAGCATGTGACGGCTGTATAACAGGCTTTGGATACTCACTGGCACTTGAATCCGTTCTCGTCTCGGTTTTGCTTCTCGCTGAATGAGTGATCAAAGTTAGCAAGGTTCACTCCGTCGGTTCGAGTCACTCACCAAGCCTGACAGTACCAGCGAAGGCGCCCGAGGCCTTTCGCCTTGCTCTGGTTTGAGATCGCCTTCAGCGAGCCAGCCTCTGCACGTGGCATTGTGAGTTATGCTAACGGTGGGGTTTTCGTAGGGAATCGCGAAGTTGGAGAGGCAAAAAGCGGAGTCGCAAAGAGATAAAGATGCGGTCCGATAAGGTGCACGTGACATCCACATAAGACTTTCACTACTGACTAGCCCGAATGAGATGATTCCATTCGGATGCCCAGGAAGGGAGCTTGCGATCATGTTTTTGGAAGCTAGGCTATTGAAGTATTACCAACGCCGCAGATTGTCTCTGACCTGCCTCCCGAAACAAGTCTTATAAGAGCACCATGGCATAGAATACAAAAAGAAAATTCTGGAAACAAAGCCCCCATTCGCCAAAATGAGATCGTCGCAGGTCAAAACGCGCCCAAAAGTATATCCACACGCTGTGTCATAGAACCGTCATCGCCGCCATGCCTTCTTATAAGACATACTCGTGGATGGCCGACGGTCCACTGTCATTGTACTCGACGCGGCTCATGTAGCCCTTGCTCACCCCTTGGTCGACCACAAAGAAGACCTTGGCAGCCATCTGTGCACCGAGGAAGACAGCTTCCTCCGAACCGTGGCCACCTTGAGCAGTGCTAGTAGGGCCGGCGCTCGCCCCGGGAGCATTGCTGTTGCCTTGGTCCTTGAAGTCCGGAAAGTACTCGGGAAGTCGGAGGGTTTTGGCGGAAGTGGGGGTTTGGGAGTGGCCGGTCGAGCGGTGGTGGATTTGCACACCAGGATCCATGCCCGGTGTTCCTGGTGGGAAAGCCATGCCGGGGTTGTTATGAGTAGCAGCCACAAGCAGAGGGTTTACGCCATGACCCGCAGGATGGTACATCGGCCCGGGCTGGCCCATGGGAGCAGGTGTGTTGGTCCCCCCAGTGGGAAGTGGAGTCGTGAAAGTGGACGGAATTTCAGAGGTGAACATGGTAGCAGACGGAGAAAGGATGAACTTTTGGGTGAGGACGCCAAGCAGAGCCTGGGTGAAGCCTGGTCAAATAAATTAGTCATGGTCAATAAGTACCGGTGTACAACCTACCTCGAACTTTGCTACCGCATCCAACGATAATGAGCGAGTCCCACAGTTCACTGCGCTTGGTGGAATCGGGAACAGCCAGAATCGTGTGATGAATCTGCGTTGCGATATCCTCCAAGATGCCACTGGACAGGCGCTCGCTCTCCTTTTGGGACGGAGTCGTCAGGAGGAATCGCTCCACGCCAACTTCGATCTCCCGTGAGTGTCGAATGTAGCGCTGGGAACCGCTCGTCGCGCTGTCATCCTCCATTGGTTTGAATTCTTCAAATTGGAATGATGCCTTTTCCTTCTTGGAGTTAGGAAGACGAGGCTGCTTGGGATCAACGGGGCCTTTTTTGTTGGTTCCCTTGTCTTTCTCCATGTTGGAAAGGTACTCGGTGGTATCACCGCTGACAATAGCCGCGACATCCAAGACTCCCTCGTCCTCTTCACTGTTCTCGGCACCGATCTGCGTACCATCTCCAAGGCCTCTCGGGGCCGCTCCATTTCCATCTGCGCCGCCTGTGGATGCAGCAGCAGCAGCAGGGTTGCCTTGGCGCGCGGTGGCGGCGGCGCCGGGCAACGGAGTTCCCGGTGGCAACACCTCGGCGATGTTGCTTCTCTTGAGTTGCTCGCACATCTCACGCGTAAAGCCTTTACCACCAAGCAATTCCTGTAGTCGATCGGTCATGGCGTCACCACCGCAGCCCTCTAGCGCGATCCCTCGACCATGCTCGTTGACCATGAAGTCGGTCACGGCCGTAACATCCACTTTGCCTTTTCCGACATCAACGACTGTTGCAGTCTGTGCACCGTATCCGTACAGCGCGGCAAGCGCCGAGTCCATCAGGCTGAATGCGGGGACCTTGAACTTCTCAAACACGAACTGAGTAACGGCTTCGCGATCGCGCGCTGTCCACACGGGTTGTGCGACCAACATGACCGGAGTGTGGAAAGGTGGACTCAACGCGTTGTAGACGTGAGTCAACAAAGCGAAGAAGCAGGGCCAGTCGACAATGCGCCCATTCTCGATCGGATAGATAGCCCCCTCCTCGGATGTCACGTCCTCCTCGTAGAAGATCTCCTCAATGGTTCGAGGCGCTTCATCAGCCTTCTCGGTGCCGTTGGCAGGCTCGCCCGCGGGGGTTCCGTCTTGGGTGCAGCCTCAGTCTGTTGGGCCGCGGGCTCTGAAGCATCTTTCATCTCCACATCCTCCTTGGGAGGCGCTTTGGACGGATCAGAGCCATTGCCGGCCTGCACCTGACGGCGCTGTTCGCGGATTCGGTACGGTTCATATTCGCCTTTCTTCTCGCCGGGAAACATACGCGTTGGGAAGCGGAATCGCGCGGGCGTGAATGTTTCGGGCAGTCCAAGCTGCGCCAGGGTCATTTGCGAGCCCGGCGCAATTAGCTGAGTGAGTCAGTCATACTAGATATCTATTGAAGGTTGAGGCTTCAGTGCCCACATACCAGAATATGCTCATCCTTGAAGGGTGGCATGGCGGGCTTGCGGTTGGGATACAGCGGATCTTCCTCCGACTTCGATTTGCGCTTTGGTTGCACTTGCCCGGAGTTTCCCATTGTGGTTAGTGTGTTGGAGTCTTGGCACTGTCACGTGAATTGAAAGGTTGGTGTGGATGACCTCAGCAGAATGAAGATGACCGAGAAAGAATGACAATGTGGGAGTGGGATGTGGGGGACAGCTTCGGGATGAAAACTGAAAATCATTGTGGAAAACATATGTTGTTGTTGGAACCCGTCACATTTACCAGAAGTACGACAATACAGTGAGATGGGCATCAAGTAAATTAGTAGATATTGCCTTGGTCCCCAGACCAGTAAACACTTGAAAGCAGAAACCCCATGAATGAACTCCATCCCTCCGTAGAACACATCAAAACGCCCTGCGTCCGTTTGTCTCTATGACCAGCACGAGTAATTCAGTGGAAAGGACTGTCCTACTCCGGGACCGCGTTGTATTTCTCGGTGGCAGACCGGAACAGCTCCTGTTGCTGGCGGAGCAATTCCTCCTCCGAGAGTCCACTTTGTTCCATCTTGCTCTGTTTCTTCTCTCGAGACTAAAGAAGACTGGTGTTAGCACATACCACTAGATGCACGCTCCCAAGGAACCAATTTACCTTCAGCTGCTCCCGGTGCTCGTCGGCCACAGCAAGAACATCAGGAATGTAATCATGAAACCCGAGGTCCTTCAACGCCTTCTCCACGTGCTCACAGGCAATTGTCTTCTTGGCTTCTTTCTCGCTGATATCGTTGGCTTCGGAGGAAATCAAGGTGATAAACTCGACGCAGCATTCCATGAGCAGATCACGCGCATCTTTGGAAAATGTCTGGCCCGAGGACGGAGGAAGGATCTCGGTGATGATTTTTTGGACCGTCGCTACAACAATGGATTAGCAAAAAGCGAACAGACACACGAGTAAGTCTCAGATTGGTCGTGAAACGAAGTATCAACATCCGAGACGGAATCACTTGGGACTCTATAGGCATTTGACCGAATCTGCAAACAGGGACCAAGCGTACCTTTGGGAAGCGACAGGTCATCATTGGCTTTGGACGATTTCATGTTAGCGTGGTGGGCACAGTGAAGACCAGATGATTTCCAACTCACAACTGAACTCGCGGTCTGACATGGCGGGGTGAAGAAGCTGCAACGGGCTGAAAAAGCAACTGGAATCGCGTACGTGACAGCAGAAACGGATGTCGTGGGGTCAATCAACCGCGACTCGGGATATTTTCTTGCCGGCAGAATATCACCGCCCGCAGCTACTTTTTCTTCGCGATTTTTTTCGCCCGGACTTCTCTCTCTTCACCTATGCAGCTCAGCAATCTCTGCTCGACTCCTTCCTCCGGGATGGACCTTGATGCAGGTTCATCCCACGAGGCCCGCTACTAATGGTAAGACGTCGTCTTTGTCCTGCTTCTCTTTCTTTCTACCATGATGAACCTTGTTGTCGCCCCTATCATACAAAACTATGGTGACTCACCTGTCCTAGCCAAACGGACGAACTGATTTTTGATTTTTCTCATTGCATTGATTTTCATTGCCAAGTCAAGACTCTTGCTGACTTTTGACAAAGACTTCCAGGAACCACGTTAACGAGTCTACGAGACCACTTCGAGCTTGGATACACTTTTGATACAAAGGTATGCAAGAGTTTTTTTCCCTTGCACCTCTCTTTTGTATGATGATCAAAATACATTCCATGCTAAGTATGAAGGTGCACTGCACCTAATGCTTCTAAAATGTAATGCTTTTCATCTTTCGGCTGATTCAAATCATCTGCCTTGACCTTGCACCCATGACATTGATGGCATTCAATACTGATTGCTGTACATGCAGATCTCTTGTGAAAATTTCAAATCTATTCCTGAAAAGCCTTGAGCTCCTCCCCGTTCCATCTGTATCCTATTAGCATCCTCTCCGTATAAGGACTGTAGTACATACGCTAGAAAGCGACCCGTCAGCTCCTTGGGCGCGTCAAGCACCACCTTGGCCATCACATGGCCCGGCTGCTCGGGCTTGAGTAGCAAACCGTCCTTGTGGGCCCCCGTAAACTTGGAGTGCATCTCGGCGTCGAGGAAGGCGCCGTGCACATCGCGCAGCTCCACCTGCATGTCCGTGTCGACCATACCTGGCTGAATAGCCAAAGAGGTGATATCCGGCTCTTCGCAGCCCAAGCTCTGGGCAAAGTTGTTCATCGCGGCTTTGCTTGCCGCGTAGATTGCCCAGCCACGGTACTTCTTCACGGCGGCACCCGAGGACGTGAACACAACATTGCCCTTGGACTCGCGAAGAGCTGGAATAGCAGCTGTGGTCTGGATTTCTTAGTCTTGAATCCGGTTGCTGGTTCGGGTGTAGTTGAACTCACAAATGCAACCAAGCTCATAAAGTTGATGTTGAAGGCTTCCTGCCAGTTTGCGACATCGGTCGTAGCGATCTTGCCGGTCTGGCCCAGGATGCCGTGGTTTAGGACCATGCCGTCGAGCTGGCCAAAGGACTTGATGGCAATGTCCACTGCCTTCTGGGGGAGAGACATGTCGGCAAGGTCGCCGGCCACCACCTCGACCTGCTTGCTGTACTGGTCCCTGAGTTTCTGGAGGGGCTCAAGGCTGCGAGCTACCACCACCACATTGTGGGCTTGTGGTGCTGATAGCAGATACTTGGAGATGGCAAGGCCAATGCCTAGGACCGGTTAGCATGGGCTGGAGGGGGATCTGGGGGTGCTTGCCTCGAGAGGCCCCGGTGACAATGATAGTCTTGGCTGCCATGTTCGGATGTACTGGGGATAGTCAGTGATCAATTGACGATTGAATGCAGGCTGAACGTCGATTGGGTAATTGCGATGATATCCTTGGATGTGGAATGTGTGCTAAGACCACTTTTCGGTGGGGCTCGCAGACGACTTCCACATCCAAGTCTTCGAGAACGACAGCGAGTGAATTCACATACAATTTAGGACCGAGAACAATGTAGAATAATTGAAGCAGGTTTGGTTCGTTACGAGGTTAGAGAGCTTGAAGTATCACCGAGGCCGTTGGACGCCGGGCTTTATAACTAAGACGCTGCCCTCCCACTTAATAATCCGACTCTCCGAGGCCGGGGAGATCGCGACGACTCCGGGTTTCTTGGCACTGCATTGACGCTATGTCATTGGGAGATTGTAAGATCTTGATGTGTCTAGAGCCATTCCTCTTGATCTTGTACGGTTAGATACGGGAGGAATGGTTAAAGAGGGTAATACGCGGATTGACGGACTGGTCATTGCTGCACCTAATTTTGATCATCAACTGATTGTCTTTGCTATCACGCTCAAAAAATTGTTAGCTGCTATGGCGGAGCTTTTATTTGTGGCATTGTAGGTAATTGGGCTTGAATTCACGGTCTTGGTTATAAATGCTCGACTCATTTCTCGAGCCGCCAACCTCATGGTCAGCAAGCGGCAAGCTTCGGAGCCCCTCGGTCGGAGATAGCCTTGGGGGCAGCTAACACGACCCTCACTGCCCCACATAGTATAGGTATGGTTTAATCCCTTATGTTCATGCCACTGTGGCATCATAATTATACTGGGGCGTTATATGAACTGGATGAGTTGGATAATTTCGATGGATACAGTACGGGGAAATAGGACTAGAAGGCATCTTTGTGGTAGTGGGGTGTCCAGGTGTATTCATTCACTTCGCAATCGAGTACAGGCCTCAATTAGTAATACCAGGTTGATTGGTCCGGTTTTAAGAAAAATGGCGTGGATATTCGATGCCTTCATGGCGGCTTCCTGGGGGTCATTCAAATATATATTTACACATTGGTTTCAAAGAGATGCACATCCCAACTAGCAGAATTGATCCATGCCATGATATATATGGAAGGAGATGATCACAAACAGACATACCCTGCGAATATGTTTGACGCGAGCAAATAACTGACCAGCTTGTAGAGCGAGTACTTTTGCCCAGATGGCCTGATTGTTGACCATTATTGCGGATTTGGTACGAATGCTTTGAGAACCGAGTATTAACAGAACATCATGGATGAGAAAAGCCCCAGATGCGCTTGAGATTTGAAAACCGCAGACATGGACGGATAAAGAGAAAAGAAATAATTCTATGCATCTTGTATACGGCTCGGAAAATCGTTGCTCCCGAAGCTCGCCGCCGACTTTAGTCATCCGCGCGCTCAAGCTCTCCAGAAACTTCGGCCTCGGACATCACCAAGCAATCGCTGCTCTCTCCCTGCCTTGCTCTCCGTCGTCCCGTCGCATCTTCTGAGACCAGGAAACCCATCGCCGACCTTTGTTCCTTCTTTCGCCCTTGACGCTCAGAGCTTCACGGTATCCGCCATGGCCAACTACCTCGCTTCCATTTTCGGTACCGAGCAGGACAAGGTCAATTGCTCCTTCTACTACAAGATCGGTGCTTGCAGACACGGCGATCGATGCTCCCGCAAACACGTGAAGCCCTCGTACTCCCAGACCGTCCTCATGCCCAACATGTACCAGAACCCGGCCTACGACCCTAAGAGCAAAATGAACCCGAGCCAGCTGCAGAACCACTTCGACGCCTTTTACGAGGACGTATGGTGCGAGATGTGCAAATATGGCGAGCTGGAGGAGTTGGTCGTCTGCGACAATAACAACGACCGTAAGTTGGATTGCCTACGCTGCCCCGGCCTGTACAAGGTACTAACTACATCGCTCCAAGACCTGATTGGCAACGTCTATGCTCGATTCAAATACGAGGAAGATGCGCAGGTAGCATGTGACACTCTCAATTCCCGCTGGTATGCGGCGCGGCCGATATACTGCGAATTATCACCGGTCACAGATTTTCGAGAAGCATGTTGTCGGTTGAATAGTGGTGAAGGATGTGTGCGAGGCGGGTTCTGCAATTTCATTCACCGCAAAGACCCGAGCGGCGAGCTGGATCGTGAGTTGCGTCTCAGCACCAAGAAGTGGTTGAAGGAACGAGGCCGCGACGCACGCAGTGCCAGCCGCAGCCCGAGTCCGGAGCCGACGCGGCGGCGCTACTAGATTGATGCTGTTTCGCTGCCTCTAGTCATCCGCTTTTTCTCTCTTTGTGCTTGTGATTTTCCATACTCCGGCGTTGGGTGATATCGTGGATGCTTTGATTCCATTTCCTGTCTCGCGGCGGAGCGTCTCGGGCCGCGGCCTGGCATTATCCTGCCGGGCATTTGTATTCTACGTCATGATATCAGACCTGAAAGTAAAGCAAACCGAGCTGAATTGCATGGATTCAAAAATACTCGAACGTCTAGTTGGTAATGTGCGAGACTCGAGTGTAGCAATGACAAGGCAGTTTGTCGATGATGTCGTATGGGTGCCACCCTATGGAAGAGTGCGCCTATCGTAAAATGGATCTCCGACCGAGGCATCTTTTTCAAAGAGATCAGCGTTGTCGAGCCAAGTTAGATGCTTGAACACTTTCATGGAAATGCTTGGCACCCCACGACGCGTCGCGCTCCATCGTTCCCGCCACTCACAGATCCGCAATTTTCCCAGCTTAAGCACCGACGCCGACAGTATGGAGACTGACGGTTACAATGACGGCAATCGCGCATTCATCCAGGCCTTCATGGGCCACTCATTCATGACCTTCGAGGAGACCCAGCCCGTGCTGGCGGCGATTATCTCGGCGCAGGGTGAGTGCTTCCGACCATCAGCTTGCTAGAATGCTAACAGCCGGTTCGACAGAAAACCGAAGCGTTGACCCGGACGATATCACCCAGGAGCATTTGGCTGCCTTCATCTCCGCTGCGAACAGTGCGGTTTCACGCTTCGACTTGGAAATCCGAAGCTCACTCCACCAAACTCCCAAGAACCCGGACTCCGATGCGCCAGACACAGCACCAGCGCGCGTCTATGCCCTGGTCAACACAATCAGCGATCCCCTGACCCAGCTTGCGACTACTTACACCGCCGACGAGATTGCCTTCGTCAAGCGCATTCTGGACTTCATGTTCAGCACGAACAACACCCGCCTATGTGAGGGCATGGTTATCCTATCTACACAGGCAATTCAACTAGGTCGCGCTTCCTCCGGAGACGCCAATCGCCGTCGATCCGGCAATGCCGAGTCCCAACAAACCCAAGGCGGAGTAGCAAACTCGTTGAACATGAAACAAGCCGAGGCCATGCTGCAACAACTTCTGGAAGAAGGCTGGCTCGAGAAGAGTAGGAAAGGCTACTACAGCCTAACTCCGCGAGCATTGATGGAGCTACGCGGCTGGTTAGTTTCGACGTACAACGATGCAATCACTCCGAACCGCATCAAATTCTGCAATGCCTGCGGGGATATCATGACAGCGGTAGGGGATCTCACAGTACCCGTGTGAGGAAAGATTGAAACCTAATTCTCGAACAGGGTCAGCGCTGTGGCGAGCGTGACTGCAAGGGACGACTCCATGATCACTGTATACGGAACTTTTTCCGTGTACAGCAGGCAGAGCAATGCCCGGTTTGCAAGAGAGAGTGGCCGGGAGACTGTTTTGTTGGGGAGAGAGCCGTGACTTCCAATCGCCGACCCAACCCGAACTTGGCCCAACCGTCCGCTGAGCCTCCCAGCGCGTCTAACGGACCTGCAAGTGGTTCTGACGAGAGTAGCGACGGCGGCGAGGAGAGCGAGAGCAACGATGCTAGTGGAATGGCCGAAGGATGAGGTATTGGACAGTGAACACTCCTTTTACAACTTGGACCGGGGCTACTATGCCAGTTCCATTTCATCGGTGACCAACTCTCTTGACGAGGGAGGCCGGAGGTGCGCGCGAGGACGCTCGTATGACTGTGTTGCGAATCCCGCCCAGCACAGCTCTGGATCAACTTGTCGATTGAGCACTCCAAGGCATATGTGTCATGGCGCCCACGATGCGCGGAAGCAGCAATCTATGGGTATTGTGCCAATGATGAATGTACTTCATGCGAGTGATCTTTGATCACTCCCGCGGTTGAGTCTATCCTGCTACCCAAATATCTACCCCAATTTATAAATTGTGTTGATATTACAGCGTGAAGGTAGACTCGAGAGCGCCCATGCGTGGAGGTGTTGCAACGGCATCAGCCATTATGGTAAAACATAGAAAAATACCTCTTATTGGATGCAAAATGGACCCACAGACCCACATCGACCAAGTAGACGAGATCAGAGAGAAAAAGAATCAACAATAGCAGGAACAACCATTTCGCAAGAGAAAATGTAGAAGATGTTCAACATCAGCCGGATTCGATCGCTCGACCTCGGAGCGGCAGGATCGTACCACACTGAATCAAGAATCAAGAATCACCAAAAACCTCAATAACTTCATAATATCAGGTTGCTAACTTCCTTATAGCTTGAAGGGTGAGCAGGATTTCTCACTACGAAGCGTTCAGGACTCGTCAAATGTATATGACCAACACCTACTCAACAAAATTGGAAACTCGATATCCCCCCGAGGTTCCGTTAGTCATGGATCGGACCACCGAGGTTCCGTCTCATCACTTACCGTTCCCTCGCGACCATCCAGCAATTTGCCTTCGCACAGGCTGTCGGAGAACGCGAACCTGAATGTCAAGTGGAACTATAGCCCTCAATCGGGCGGAGTATCGCCACAGTCCAAAATTGGCTGGAGAGAGTACATCGAAGGAAGCAGCCCGAGTGTAGAAAGCAATGCGCCATCAGTATAAGCTAAGGTCTGAAATCTTTTTGATTCTGGTATATTTTATAAACACAGTGACAAGAATGAGAAAAAAAAATTAACAAAAAAAAGGTAACACCGGGGGGCCATATCATCCTTTCGTCCAAGTTCCCCGGCCCCCCTTACCCTGGAGCTCCGCGCCACTCAGCCACAGAGAAAACCGGTTGGAGGGGCAGGGAAAACACGGGAAACACTAGGTGAAATACCCCACAAATGCAATTTTGCAGGTCTAGTTCCCGGTGTGGGACCTGTCTTCATGATTGAACAGTGGCATATGAGGTGTGATTCTGTTATCTTGTACTGTCAATTGTGTACTACTTCTCTTAGCACGCGAATTGATTTAGATTTATTTGACACTTTTGCTCTTGTATAGTCCGCTTTGAGTCTAGAGTGCTACATGTCAAACATGTAATCATTTGCATAGACTCGACACCTTAGAAGCCAGGCACCAGTCTATTCTCAAGCACCACCACTTCCATCTCGATCCACTCCACATTTCATCAGTTCAATAACTGCACACTTCAAGAGAGACTCTCTCTCCATACTCTTGTTTATGCACCTGCCTGTCTAGGCAGCAACGGACATTTATCGGAGCATGACACTCTGCGGGTCCCTCCACCCACACCAAGTCTGGGCCAAACCTTGTCCTAGACTCGATGACGCCCCGTTCCCTAATCGGCAATCCATCACGGCCCGGATGACTGTCGGCAAGGAAAGCCCCGAACGTGCCGACATGAGCATCGTCATGCCTTGGTTCCCCGCATTTCCCGGTTGATCCGGTCTACCAATAAAAAGGTGCGGGCGCCCCGAAGCCCATGACGCCGCTGCGCCGTCTCCACCATAGCAGCCCACAGCTCGTATTAACTTGCCGTGGACGGCAACCTCAGCCAAGTAAGCTTCGAATGTTCCCCACCAGATGATCTCATGGCGGTTGGGCCTGAGCATCGTGCAAAAGCCATGTGGTTCCTGGATCGACGGTGGATTTGGCTGTACTGAGAGAGCGTGGGATGTTTAATCTCGGCCGTGCGCCTTCCCCGGCTTCAGAACCCCGCCACTCCCCGGTCTCCACGATTCTTACTGATTATAATAAGAGAAGGGCAGCACCGCTACCCAGTCCAGCACCATTCTCGATTTCCTTCCCCGACTGGGCGATAAACCAGTGGGATGCGTTTCAAGGTAAGCAAACATCGGTCCGCTTTACTGAGTACAACTAAGACTTCGTAGCCGGTTACATGGGCGGCATTGCCAATTATATTGAGCACGACTGCCCTCGTGGAGGGTACATCCCCGATAAACCGAATTAAAAAGTGTGTCAAAAGATACTCCGACGTTGGCCAGTCGGCCAACTCTAGCAACGAATTTTATAAAACCGATTTTGATGGCGTCACCTGGGACGAAGAAAACTGGATTCTCACTACAACCAACTTGGAGCCGGGTCGCTTTCAGACGCGCGGATCCGTAGCGAATGGGTACCTTGGAATCAATGTCGCCAGCGCAGGCCCGTTCTTTGAGGTTGACTCAGAAAATGTGGGCGATGTGATCAATGGCTGGCCGCTCTTCTCACGGCGCCAGTCCTTTGCAACAATCAGTGGATTCTTCGATTCACAGCCTACCACAAACAAGTCCAACTTCGACTGGTTGTCTCAGTATGGCAGCGACAGTGTTATTAGCGGTGTGCCGCACTGGAGTGGTCTCGTCCTGGATCTCGGCGGCGATACTTATCTCGATGCAACAGTTGATATCAGCACCGTCGACAACTTTCGCTCAACATACGATTTCAAGGCAGGTGTCTTGCTGTGGTCATATCGTTGGACTCCGAAAGCGAAGAATGCGTCATATGAAATCACCTACCGGCTGTTCACAAATAAGCTATACGTCAACCAAGCTGTCGTGGACATGGAAGTGATCGCGTCGGTCGACACCGAGGCTTCCATAGTAAATGTGATTGATGGGTATTCCGCGGTGCGAACCGATTTTGTGGAATCAGACGAAGACGATGGTGCCATTTTCACGGCCGTGAGACCGTACGGAATTGCCAACGTCACTGCCTACGTCTACGCCAATCTTACCAGCTGCCCTGTCATGGACCCGAAGTACCGTGAGATCGTGACGGACAAGCCATACTTCAGCGCCAACGAATCTTCTATCGCCCAGTCCCTGCCAGTGAAATTGAAGGCGAACAAGAAATGGCGATTCACAAAGTTTGTCGGCGCGGCGTCTTCCGATGCTTTCGAGGACCCCAGGCAGGTCGCGAAGGAGGCTGCTTCAAACGCGACGAGCAATGGCTTCGCCAAGTCGCTCCGTTCGCATGTTACCGAATGGGCAAGCGTTATGCCTGATGACTCGGTCGATCGCTATACCCTTCCGAACGGGACTCTTCCTGCAGATAGCCATATCATTGATTCCGCGGTGATTGCGGTGGCCAACACTTACTACCTGCTTCAAAATACCGTTGGAAAGAATGCTGCCAAGGCGTCCACATCCGATTCATTGAATCTGGACAGCATTTCTGTCGGTGGTCTAACATCGGACTCGTATGGTGGGCAGGTTTTCTGGGATGCCGATATCTGGATGCAACCGGGCCTGACTGCATCCCATCCCGAGGCAGCCCAGCGGATCACAGACTACCGCTTGAAGCAGTATGGCCAGGCGCAAGAAAATATGAAGACCGTCTTTACCAGCTCCCGCAATCAAACCGACTTTTCGCCATCTGCTGCTATCTATCCATGGACCAGTGGACGATTTGGGAACTGTACCGCCACGGGGCCATGCTGGGACTACGAGTATCACCTGAATGGGGATATTGGCATGGCTATGGTTAACCAGTGGGTAACGACTGGTGATACCCAGTATTTCAAGGACAATCTCTTCCCCGTATACAATTCTGCCGCCACTCTGTTCGGGGACCTCTTGGTGCAGAATGGATCTTCTTGGACATTGACAAATATGACCGATCCGGATGAATATGCCAATCACGTTGATGCCGGTGGGTTCACGATGCCGCTCATTGCCGAGACCTTGCTGCATGCCAATTCTTTCCGCCGGCAATTTGGACTCGAAGAGAACTCTACCTGGAAGGAAATGGCTGCCGATGTCTTGGTGATTCGTGAAAATGGTGTTACCCTGGAGTTCACGACGATGAATGGAAGCACCGTGGTCAAGCAGGCGGATGTTGTTCTGAATACTTTCCCCCTTGACTACACTGCCAACTATAGCGCGCAGGATTCCCTGAACGACCTGGACTATGTGGGTTCCCCGAAGCAAGTATGAGTGCTAAGCTAACCATCCGAATAGTATGCCGCCAAGCAATCGCCCGACGGACCAGCCATGACCTGGGCCATCTTCTCCGTTGTTGCAAATGAGATGTCGCCATCTGGATGTTCGGCCTACACCTATGGACAATACGCATACAAGCCGTATGCCCGCGCGCCTTTCTACCAAATGTCGGAACAACTCATTGACAACGCGACAACAAATGGGGGCACCCACCCGGCATTTCCGTTCCTGACCGGTCATGGTGGTTCCAACCAGGTGGTCCTGTATGGCTACCTGGGGCTACGTCTGCTCCCGGATGACTTCTTGCACGTCGATCCCAACCTGCCACCGCAGGTTCCATACCTGAAGTATCGGACATTCTACTGGCGTGGATGGCCTATCTCCGCGTGGTCTAATTACACCCACACAACCATCAGCAGAGCCAGGAGCACCCCTTTGAGTACTGCAGACCAGCGCTTTGCGAACCAAACAATCACCGTGCGCTCTGGTCCTGACACCAACGCCACCTTCTATCGACTGCCTCTCCGAGGATCCGTTGTCATTCCTAATCGTCAGGTCAGCTACCAGAACACCGTCGAGAACAATCTGGTTCAGTGCCAGCCCGTGGACTCGGCGGATCCCTTCGAGCCAGGCCAATTCCCCATCGCCGCAGTGGATGGCGCCGCCTCGACGAAATGGCAGCCATCATTCGCAGCGAACTGGAGCTCGGTGACTGTTCCACTCGGCGACGAGGCAGGCACACCGGTGTCAGGATTCTACTTCGACTGGGCTCAGGCGCCACCTGTCAACGCAACGGTGATCTTCCACAACAAGACCATCGACAATCCGGCAAAGGCCCTTGCATCGCGAACCCAGAGCTCCGACTACACCGTCGTGACCTCCCTGACCAACCTCGGCCTGTCGAACCCTTATGATGCTGACACGACCGACTTGGATGTCATCGCCATCCCGACCGGGAACACAACCAACGTGACACTCTCGTCGCCAGTCAAGGCCGCCCGTTTTGCAACGCTTCTCATCGTCGGCAATCAGGCTCTCGACGATGTCGATGTCCAGGCGCAGAACGGAACCGGCGCGACGGTCGCTGAGTGGGCGATTATCGCGCCGACCCGCAACACCACGAGGTGCTCATCCCCTCAAAACCCCGTGATGAAGCCTCGCACTGCTGCGGCAGTCGCGGACACAGGGTCCTTAAAGACCCGTCGTCGGCGGATTGTACCCCGAAGTGGAGATGAATGCTAGAGATTAGAATAGGGCTGTTTCTAGTGGTTTTCATGATGATTTTACTACAATCAATGCAACTCGTATGCGCGATTTTCTATATGTCGTCCTTTCTTCCTTCGCATGGATGATGTCTTTCCCCGCGCCAAGCGCTTGCGTCGTCCATCAAAGGCGCAGATTGCAGGTTGCATCTAAATTTATCGTCTCCCCTCGCCCGATTCCCGGGGAAATAAGCCTAAGCCTTGGCTATCACACGGCATCCACTAGTCACATCGCCATTGACTATCATTCGCAGCCAAGCTCGGCAAAACTACGGCGATATCACACCCGGCTCCTTGCGGGATTTGAGGACGCCGCTGGCCGAGTCGCAGCTTGGCGGTTGGCTTCCTGATGGGAGTGAGCAGGACTCCGATACTTCAATGTCGGGCACTGATGAGTGCGATCAAGATGAGACACTGCAGCGTGTTTCAACATGGCGACCTGCCTCCAGCAGTCTGAAGCGGATGTGAGCCATCTGCACCAGCCCCTGGATCCACAACCCGCCCAATCAGACCAAGATCAACTTGCAGTCTTCGGCACCGAGTCTGCCAAGCTATGGCCTGCCCTTTACAAAAGCCCGCTCCGTGAATGGCTCCAGACCGCCGCTATTACCAAGCATCGCGGCCTCGACCGGATCAGCTCATCAACATCGCCAAAATACCGCCAATGCCGCCAAGACGCGCATCCACTCATTCTGTTGCTCGCTTTTTGGGCTATTCGGTCATTGCCCCCGCCCATTGATGGCCCTTGCTCCGGCCGAGCACGGGATGGACGCGGTTTCCGCTGAACTCCACTAGTGATCAATCATGGACGCCGCCCGTTGTCTAGGATTCGTCGGCTTGGAATTCGCTGGGCGGACATTCTCGCCTACCTGCGACCCAATGAGCACCGTCTGCCCTGGTTGAACGGACCATCCCAAGAAGCTTGGAGCGGTGCGCGCTGTACAACCCTGGAGCTCTCGACCGGTGAAACCTACAATAGAGATGGATCAGCGGTGGTCCCATCCCCCCACCCTCCGGTGATCACATCGTGTCACTAATCAGATATTCTAGGCCGCCGCGACTGAATAATCACATCGTCGGTGGTTGGATGGTCGCTAGCCCGTGCCTGCTCCATGCCCATGTGGTGCTTAGCTCTGCATCATCGCCCATGGATTGGTCTCGATGATTGGTTGCTGGTCTGCAGGACTAGCGAACCCGTCCATCTCCTCGCAGAGAGTCTCAAGCATATAAAAGGAGCCTCGGCCGTTCAGATCCGTGGGAGTTCTTGTTATTCGTGCTTTGCTTTATCTTCCCACCGACTTGCATCTTCCATCCGTCGGCGCAATGCATGCACTGGCGCTCTTCACGGGGCTGGTGGGCGTGGCCCATGCTGCCTGTCCGTATATGACGGGTGAAATGCCTTCAGAGAATATCCACCGTCGCGACGATGGCGATGCCACCGCCGACACCGAGGATTTCCTGTCGCAGTTCTATCTGAACGATAAAGACGCCTTTATGACATCCGACGTGGGAGGTCCGATCGAAGACCAGAACAGCTTGAGTGCTGGCGAGCGCGGCCCGACCCTGCTGGAAGACTTTATCTTCCGGCAAAAGATCCAGCGGTTTGACCACGAGCGCGTATGTCTGTTCCTGTGTGGTGATATCCACAATGCTTACATTGGTGTGTTAGGTCCCCGAGCGTGCAGTTCACGCCCGAGGCGTCGGTGCCCACGGCGTCTTCACCTCCTACGGAGACTGGTCCAATATCTCGGCTGCATCCTTCCTCTCGGCGAAAGATAAAGAAACGCCCGTTTTTGTTCGATTCTCCACTGTCGCCGGCAGTCGCGGCAGTGCCGATACCGCGCGAGATGTACATGGATTCGCGACGCGCTTCTATACAGATGAGGGCAATTTCGGTACGATTGGGATCCCGGTGGTGATGATTTGTCTAATCCGGCTCTAGATATTGTTGGAAACAACATCCCCGTGTTCTTCATCCAGGATGCAATTCTCTTCCCGGATTTGATCCACGCCGTGAAACCTCGCGGCGACAATGAAATCCCTCAAGGAGCGACCGCGCATGATTCCGCCTGGGACTTTTTCAGTCAGCAGCCCAGCGCCTTGCACACTCTGATGTGGGCGATGGCCGGACACGGCATCCCGCGTTCGTTCCGCCATGTGGATGGGTTTGGCGTGCACACTTTCCGTCTGGTGACGGATAAAGGTGCTACGAAGCTGGTCAAATTTCACTGGAAGTCCTTAACCGGCAAGGCTAGCTTCGTGTGGGAAGAGGCGCAGCAGACGGCGGGTAAGAATCCCGATTTCATGCGCCAGGACCTGTGGGACGCGATTGAGGCGGGGCGATTCCCGGAGTGGGAGGTAAGTCATGAATGTGTGATATATTTGATGCCCATTCTAATGGTTCCAGCTTGGTGTTCAAATCATGGATGAAGAGGACCAGCTCCGATTCGGGTTCGATCTGCTGGACCCGACCAAGATCGTACCCGAGGAGCTCGTTCCTGTTACGAAGCTGGGCAAAATGCAGTTGAACCGCAACCCGCGGAACTACTTTGCTGAAACTGAGCAGGTCATGGTATGTGCGGAGTGGCGAATGTTGAATGTATCTGACATGTGCAGTTCCAACCGGGCCACATCGTCCGCGGTATCGATTTCACCGAAGACCCTCTCCTGCAGGGCCGTCTCTTCTCTTACCTCGACACCCAGTTAAACCGACATGGCGGCCCCAACTTTGAACAGTTGCCGATTAACAGGCCCCGGGTTCCCATCCACAACAATAACCGCGACGGAGCAGGTATGCGAACATCCATTGATGTAGACTTCCTTGAATAACACCGTCTAGGACAAATGTTTATCCCTCTGAACAAGGATGCATACACCCCCAATACCATCAACAATGGCTCTCCCAAACAGGCCAACCAGACGGTGGGCAATGGCTTCTTCACCGCGCCCAACCGGAAGACCACTGGCAAACTCCAGCGCACCGTCAGCTCGACCTTCACTGACGCCTGGTCCCAGCCCCGTCTCTTCTGGAATTCACTTGTGCCGGCCGAGAAGCAGTTCGTCGTTGATGCAATGCGCTTTGAGAATGCGAACGTCATGAGCTCGGTGGTCCGTAACAACGTCATCATCCAACTGAACCGGATCAGCAACGACCTTGCCAAGCGCGTCGCCGAGGCTATTGGCACCGACGCGCCCAAGCCGGACCCGAGCTTCTACCACGACAACAAGACTGCACACATTGGAGCCTTCGGACAGAAGTTGTTCAAGATCGAAGGGCTCAAAGTGGGCCTTCTCGCATCGGTGGAGAACTCGTCTTCGATTATTCAGGGCACCAAGCTCCAGAAAAGTCTGGCCAGCGCAGGCGTTGATGTCGTCGTCGTTGGCGAGCGCATGGCCAACGGCGTCAACCAGACTTACTCTGCCTCGGACGCGATCAACTTTGACGCTGTTATTGTCGCGGACGATGCCGAGGGTCTTTTCAGCGCCCGCTCTTCCACTGCTGCCCCGGACGCGAAGAAGTCCGGCGCGACGACTCTGTACCCGGCTGGTCGGCCGTTGGATATTCTCGTCGATGCCTTCCGCTTCGGCAAGCCAGTTGGCGCCCTCGGGTCTGGCAGCACCGCGCTGAAAGCCGCGCAGATCTCGACGGACCGGGCGGGTGTGTACGTTGGCAAGTCCACAAACGATGAATTTGCAAAGGATGTCAAGGAGGGATTGCGGACGTTCAAGTTCCTGGACCGGTTCGCGCTCGACGCGTGATATTCTATACTCTAGCTCGTGTTTAATTGAACCAATTTCTTCTATTTCATACCCCGAGATCTTTCAAAAGTGAATCTAAACATCAGGCAGGGCCTGTCAGGTCTACTTCCTCGCCATCGCCGCAACCTCTCCCTCTTCCGGCCCACTATAATCCACGAACCCAAACTTCTCATACAGCCCTTTCCCATCGACACTCGCATCGACATACGCCCCAACCCCATCGGCATCCGCCCGATCACAGCCCCATTGCACCAGCATCGCACCGGCCCCGCGTCGACGGTAATCAGGATGCGTCCCGAGCATATCCAGATCTAGCAATTTCAGCACAATCATAAACAGCGACCCCCAACACACACACGGGCATAGACCTGGTGACTTGTGACTTACAATAATGTCTCCGATCACCCATCACCCTCCTCCGCGCCCTCTCCAACCTCCCAAAAAACGCATCATTGTCCGCGGACGGCTGCTCGGAATGCCACGCCGGAAACCTCGGTCCGCGCTCGTCCGGCATCGATAGGTCCCATTTTGCGTATGCCACGATGCGCGGCTTGGACGGGTTTGTAGGCTCGTGTGCGCTGGGATCGATCACTTTGATGTATTTCTGGTATGGCTTCTCGCGCAGGTCGGTTGCATTGGCGTTGGTCCACCATTCGTGCATGGCGGGTGTGTTTGGGAAGAGGTGTTGCATGGATGGGTCTTGGAAGATGGTGTACCAGAGGGTTGTTATCGTGGGGATATCGTTTGGAGTGACTGGGTGTAATTCGAGGGCCATTTTGGGTGATGTTGGGGTGAAGATGAAGATTGAGAATGAAGGTGAAGATGGAAGTGGACGTGGGGTGAAGTGTGGAACCGGGGTTGATACATCACAAGTCGGGATTGGCGGGGGTTTGTTATACTTCTGGGATTTTGACAACACGGATGTGTTTTTATACTATCTTCACCTTCCATCGTCATTGCGTTTATACCTCATTTCGTCGGGAACGTGACAAAATCCCACTTCTTCCCACCTTGGATCAACTGCGAGTCCACACCCCGGCTGCCACCGCTGACATATAGCGTCTTGGTGAAGGCCACCGCGCTGTGATAACTAAAAGGAACATGCGCCGGGATGAACGCCACATCGCCGGTGTCCAAGGTCGCGACGGGATAGTCGCCAATGTGGATCGAGAGGACACCTTCCAGGACCTCGAATGCTGCGGCCCCGGCCAGAGTCCACCGGGGCGGACTCTTGCGGGTCTGCCGACTGAGCGAGATCGTCGACAGGGTATAGTTCGTGTCCTGTGCCTGCGTGGGCGTGACGAGGGGTTGGACGACCTGGTATCCGTACTGCTCATTTAGGTATTTTGGACCATAGCCATTGGCGACAAAGTACGGCGCACCAGGCGTGCCGAGGCTGTTGTCGCCGGTATGCCATTCGCTGGCGACGGGCGCAGTGCCGTTGACAAGGTCGCGACGGGGCTCGAAGTCGAGTTGAGCGTAGACGTCATACTTTTGCAGCGAGGAGATCGTACTGCCTCCGGGACCGGCGGAGGAAGAGTCGTTGATATGCTTTGGGACGTAGGGAGTGTCGGTGGAAGAGGAATAGTTGGTGCCGAGCGCATAGAACAGATCTCTGCTGATATTAATACCCCAAACGGATTTCAGATCAACACACTGACTCGAAACCACCCGGCACAATTACGCCCACCATCTCCGTGTCCGGGTCCAGGATCTGAAAGGTGTGTGTGGTATTCTTCGACACCGATCCATAATCGCCCTGGGTCAACAGTCGAGCCTGCTGCTCCTGCTCCCCCTTTTGCGCCCACAGCTGGAAACGGCCCTTGAACGCGAAGAAGTTCTCATAGTGCTTCTGGTGGATATGCGGCAACACGCCCAGCGATGCACTGGACGGCGCATTCGTACTCATCAAGGTGAATGCATTCCCGGACGAAGGCCCCGTCACCGTGAAGCGATATAGCTGACTGCCAATTGTGACCGCGTGCGAGTTGGCATAGTGCGGAATGACGTAGGGACGGGGCGACGATGGGGCATTCTCCAGATAGAGATGCTCGAGCGTGGACGACTGCACCAGGCCTGTCAAGAAGGCGAGCAGAAACAGAGGAGTCAACATCTTCACGGCGTGTGGATCGACCAGGCGCGGCTCCGCAGTCTAAATACACCGTGAAGAATCACTCGGAAATTCCGACCTCCACCGTGGATCAGATTGCCGACTGCACAGATTGGACACTCGGCAATCCCGGATGAAGAAACAATGCGCGTTGTCTCCACCGTCGATCGCAGGAGATTTGCCGAACGCAAGCTGAGATTACGTCAACATCTACAATATCTACATGGAGACTCAGTGGAATCATGCATTTCATCTACCGCAACATTTTTCGGCTACTCCTTTGACGGAGATGCCTCGCCATCCTTGTTATCCAGATTGAAAATGCCCATGTCCTTCACCAGTCTCTCCATCTCTTTCCTCATATCCGCCATTTTGAGGTCTTTCTTCTTCTCGGTGACGGGAAGGGGTATAGACACCGTTGTATCGACTGAAATGCGGACACCCCCGGATTTGGCACGCCGAGGGGGAGTGGGCTTAGATCGGCGTGAGGCTGGAGACGAATCGGTGGTGACGGTGGTGCGAATCCGGATTTGAGTGTTCTTGAGAGCATCCTTACCACTCCACTTTTTCTTAGTGCGAGTGTTGCTGGACTTGGTCACTCGGTACTTGGAAAATGATGGTTGTCTCTCGTCTTGAGCCATTTCGGATGTTTCTTCTGAGGATGGCTTGACTGAATGCGTGGAGGAGAGAAGTATGTCCCTGAACGAGGTTATATATTGTCGAGGCATATGGGGATTGCCGGCGATGCAAACGCGTAGCTCTATGATGGTAGATATCTAGATACGTCCATTTCGTGAAAGAGAGACCGGGATCCTTAAAAGGGTGACGAACAGAGCATGCATGTTGTCATCTCTTTGTATGATATTTACCCATATTGACTATTGACCACCAGCAGGACTTTAGATCAGACATCTTCATATCTCCCAATGACCAACATCATCATTCCAAGTCACAACACCAGATCTTGCCTTAGGACTTCACCTTGTATCTGCCGGTCGATCTCGACTATCCAACTTGCGATAGTTTGCGTGCCTGGTATTGGACCCACTGCAGGATGCCCCCGCATCGACAGTCGATTGCATCCAGCTCCAGTCCATCATGGCTCCGTCCCTCCACGAATTCTCGCAGCAAGACTTCCACTTCATCATTGTTGGTGGAGGTACTGCCGGCTTGGCCGTAGCAACACGCCTCAGCGAAGACCCGACAGTCCAGGTCGGGGTCATCGAAGCTGGACCCTCAGCCTTGAGCGCAGATGGCGGGGCAATCACAATCCCCGGTCGCTATGGCGAAACTATTGGATCTGAATATGACTGGCAATTTACCACAACGGCCCAACCCGGACTCGCGGGGAGATCTCTTCCCTGGCCTCGGGGACGAGTGCTGGGTGGTAGCAGCGCCTTGAATCTGATGGCCTGGAACCGGGGACACCGGGAAGACTACGACGCGTGGGCCAAGCTGGGTAACGATGGGTGGGCGTGGGATGATTTACTGTACGTGGACGGGATCTCCGTATCGATTTGTCTACAACAGTGCGAGATATCCAAACTAACTTGCGCAGTCCTTATTTTCGCCAGAGTGAGACTTTTCACCCACCCAGCGCGGCACACCAAGAACAATACCGCTCGTCCTATGAACAGGAGTTCAATGGAACCAATGGTCCAATTCAGACTACCCATATGAAGCAGTACAGCCCGGCACATCAGTATTGGCACGACACTCTCAATGCCCTGCGCGTGGCATCCAGTCGTGACAGCCTTGCGGGTTCCAACGTCGGGGCGTGGAATATGCTAGCCACAGTGGACCCAAACCGCCAGGAAAGAAGCTACTCCGCATCGGCTTATTATGTACCGGTTCAGTCTCGACCGAACTTGCATGTCCTCACCGAGGCCACGGTGATGGAGATTCTACTCGAGCGCCGGGATGATCAATGGGTGGCTACCGGTGCGCGGATTCGTTGCGATGGCGAAGAAACCGACATTCATGTATCTCGGGAGGTCATTCTCAGTGCAGGGAGTATCCAGTCACCGCAGCTCTTGGAGCTATCCGGCATCGGGCGACGAGATGTCCTGGAAGCCGCTGGAGTGGATGTGAAAGTGCCCAACGACAACGTCGGAGAGAATCTGCAAGACCACATGAGTGAGCAGCATTTCTGAATTGGAAGTACAAGCAATAACACCCTTCAGTGACTGCAACCATCTTCGAGGTTCTTCCGACGTTATCCTCTCGCGACGATGTCATTGGCGATCCTGCTCTGCGCGAGGCTGCCGACCGAGCCTACTATGCCTCGAGGACTGGGCCATGGACAGTCCTGCCCTGCTCCGTCGCTTACTGTCCTCTATCACAGATCATCACGCCGGCAAAACAGACCGAGTTACATTCGCGTGCCGAGGCCATTGCCCATGCGACAGGCCGCCTGGAAGATGAACTTTGCGCTCGCCAGTTCCATCCCCGCGAACCCCGGGGACAGGTTGAGTACCTTTTCGATCTTGGAAACTGGAGCCCGTTTTTCCAATCGCAACCTGGTAAGAAGTATGCTACAATGCTCCAAATGCTCCAATACCCGTTCTCGCGGGGCTCCATCCATATCCCAGCCAGATCCGACGATACCCCAAAGATCACCGCGACTGATAGGCCCGTCATTGATCCAAAATACTTTCTTGGTGCGGGTGAAATCGACCGCGAGATAATGGAACTGGCACAGCAGTATACGAACCGCATTTGCGCGACCGAGCCCCTGGCACAAATCATTCGCGGCCGTGTTTTTCCTCCACTACCGAAGGAGAGCCCCGAGGAAGAAATATATAAAGATTTTGTGAAGAATTGTACTATGACAGACTGGCATCGTACGTTTTGCCTCCCCCTGTACTTATCACTACTAACTTTCGCAGCTGTCGGGACTTGTGCCATGGGCGGCAGACAAAGGGCCGAAGCTGGCGTCGTCGATGAACGACTGCGAGTGTACGGGGTGCACGGGTTACGGGTCATAGATGCTAGTATTATGCCCTTGCAGATCGGGGCACATCTCCAGGCAACGGTGTATGCAATTGCGGAGAAAGGAGCAGCCATGGTCCGAGAAGATTGGGCTTAGACATGGTCATAACACGGCGGCCTGATCAATTTTGGCTGTTGTTTATACGGAAGCTCCTCCCAGGAGATTGAATATGTACTTCCGCCAGATCGGGACATCGATTCACATGGATAGGGATGGACCGGGCGCTCATCTGTGTATTTCATATGGCGGAGATCGACGTGTTCAACCGCTCAGAATAAATCAGGTCATCTGTACGACTGCCCAAATATAACTGGTGGACGGGGTAACTAGATCGAACGGCGGGTTTCTGGTCTCGATATGGTTCCATCAACGCATGCTGCAAATGCCCTAGATCCTGTATAGACAAAAAAAGCGCTGGAAGAGGTCAATAGAAAATAAATAACGTCTAGATAATGTACAACTGAAAGCTAACCTATTCGCTGCCCGATTTCTCATATGGTTCATCGTACACCTCCTCATCCAACTCTCTCCCCTTCACGGTAATTTTCTGCATAGGTAAAAACACACATAACATGCGGCACCATTCCGAGGTACTCCGATTCCGAAACGAATGCGCCGTCCCTCGCTGTATACACACATCACCACGATGCAGATGGCGACTCGCCCCGGAATCAAGAATCAGATCGACATCACCTTCTATGACAATCGAATAGTCGAGACTGACGGTGCGATGCATGGGCGTGATTTTTCCAGGACGGAGGTCGATTAAGCGGAACACTGATCCCGCCTCCGTTGTCAGACCCGGCGGTTGGTGTAGAAACTCGTCGTACATGGCGATATCAGCTTCGTCTTGCACCGATGTCGTACTGTTCGTCGTCGCGTATAACAGGGCAATCTCCCCATCGTCGCCAGCCGGTGTGGATGGCATGTAATCCGGGACCTGGGCATGGGACAAAAATACTGCTTCGCCCTCGGTGCTGTGGGTTGTGATGTAGCGGTGGATGTCGGGGAGGTCGTTGTCCTTGTGGGGGTGCATGTTTCGACGAGGCGAGATGCTTGAGGGGTCGGGGAGTTGCCATTGATAGATATTGTCATACAGATGATGGCGTGAGTGTTGGTGAAGTCGATGGGGAATTCAAATGTAGAGCAAAGTGCATCATCATGGCATCAGAGGTGTGCGAGGCGAACCACGGACCGAGGGTAATCGCCGTGGCGATACACCTTGAAATCGCCTAGCACAGAAGCCAGCCAGAAAACTATTTTGTTCCGATTTCTCAATATGGACCGTGTCTGACACTGTTGACCAATCATTCGCAGGGTACAGTCGAGTTCGTTAACTCTGTCAGCATATCCATCCAATCAGGCGTATCAAGTTCAACATGAGCACTGCCGTCTAACAGTTCCGTCCATAGGTCTTCCAACGGCGCCATACTGGTAGTAGGAGTTGATTGTTCCATGGGTGGATCTGAAGTAGAGACATCTGGCAGTGGAGGTGTAAACTGAGCCGTTTTAACTGCCGCAGGTGTCCGCTGTTCTTGTTCAAGAGCGGAAGGATCCAACCCAGAGGGCGGAGGATGTTCCGCTTGCAAGTTCTGCGAAGGGGGTCTGCGCTCATGCTTCCAATATTTGCGAAGTATCCCCATCATGGCATTAATTCCCTCCCGGGCAACAGAGGAAGATTGCTGTGCGCGACTCAGCATGCGGCAGGCATCGAGGACTTCCTCCTTTCGCTTTTCGGCCAGGATATCATCCCAGTTGAAACACACGTCGATGAGTAAGATTACCGCAGCCATAAACACATGGTGCATGACGGCCCAGAAGAAAGAGCTGTTGGGAGAAAAGAGGGGCTCTTCCTCATCCATAATCCGTTTGATTTCCAAGACTTTGCGGGCGGATTGAAGTGATACAACATGTGAGTAAGAGTATTTCGGATCTTTGGCACCCTGAATGAAAAATTGTCGATGCAAGCGACAGAGTCGCGAGTGGTATCCTTGTTGCATGAAGGCACGCTGCCATGCAATGGCTGGTCGGTCACGATAAAGCGTGGCATATTGGCGTCGGGCAGACTGGTCAAACCGGAAGAATGCCGGAAGCTCGGCATATGCAGAATGAAGTTTCCGGTCTAGGTCTAGGACTTTCTCGTAGGATAGTTCTTGTCCATGGAGGTGCACCGGTGCAATTTCATCGACCATTTCACGGCAGACTTCGGCCAGCCTCAAACGATGCAGGGTATAAGACATGCATGTCGGTGTAGACAGGGGCATATCGACTTGGCTGGTTTCGAGATCATCATCCTCGATATTCAATGGTTTTTGGACATTCATATGATTGGGGTGGATTATGTACGTCAGCTCTTGTGGACCGCTGAGGAAGCTCACCAACCTAGAAGAAATCATGAGTCGTGAGTTGGGGTGATGAGCAAGAAACTTACCAATCGTATGTAGTCAGATCCCACCAGAGTCGCCGGCTGAGTTCAACCCCGGCCGTGCTTGAACTGTGGTGTCTGCGCTCAGCCATGACAGAGCGATCGATGACGTGAAGACCAAGACTCTTCGCTTGACAGACACATGTGCTATGTGAAAACAAAGCGCTGATCGACGGGCTCAATGTCAAGCTGGATAAGTGATGCATGATTATCATAGACGCCTGAAGTCCCTCAATGGTAGGATATGCCATGAAATTGCTCTGAATGAGTGCAGACCCAGCGATATATGCCGCTTCTCGGCTGCACATCTCCGCGAATTGTGCCGTCTCGGTTGAAAGAAGCTGGAAGTACAACGCGGTGGCAACAATGCTGAACAGCAGCGCTAGATGGTTCATTCTGACCGGCTCGTGTGAGATCAGTTTGTACAGATTCTGAATATCCTCTTTCGTGCGATGGGGGATGATCAGATGATACTGCCAGTCGAGGTGGTTACAATAATAGTCGAACAACTCCATTGCTTCGGCCTCCGAAGGGAGCAATAAGGTCAGGTTGATGGAGACCGGACTTTCCAGAGACACAGTTTGACCGGCACGGACCAAAGATGACAAGTTACCCAGCAAGGTATTTCCAGGTGAGCGAAAACAGTGGAGACGCTGGCGCTGGGCGAGCTCATCCCGGAACGGCGCTGGGACCGCACTCGGGACTCGATGTCCCATCATAAACGTCTCCAGCCAGTCTGCCGTTGTGAGCGGATCATCGCGAGTACGGATCGGAGTCTCCGGCATGCGACTGGTGACATGAGGTTCCTGCGTCGGGGCCGGGTTGTCCAGGGGTGTTCGTGCTTTGGCTTGAGTCACCGGTTTCACCAGGCTCGGCCCTGGCCCGGATCTTGTGTAGCTGCAGCATATCTTACGCGTCGAGCAGCTGCTACATGGCTGTGTGCGGTCGCATTTGAGTTTCTTTTTGCGGCATGATTCACAAGAGACAGGGTCTTGTCGAGGCTGTTTTTTGGGAGACTCGGTGAGACCAGGGGGAGACGTGCGCTTCATCTTTGAAGAACAGCAGGTATTCTTCAATCCACCGTGCACGCGTATGTGTTGATGTACTCCGTGGTGGTTGATGTAGGGGGATTCCACGTCGCCGGAGACTCCGCGGATACCCCGGCTTGGCGCCTCCGATTGGTCAGTTCCTCGAAGTACACCGGAGAGTCCGGGCTTCCTTTATTGTAACAGATCTCATCCCTATAAATAAGATCACCGGCATAAATTCAGCTTCTGAACCCCGTCCAATACATTCAACTACATTCCAACGATTCAAGATGTCCGCAGACAACGCGCCAAAAGAATACACGTACGTAGTCCACGTCACCACTCAAAGTCATACTAATGAAATATACAGGACCCAAGCTTGGCTCGCCATCTTCGGCGCATTTACATCCTTCTTCTGCACGGTCGGATTTTTAAACTCGTTCGGTGTTTTCGAGCAATACTACGCCGCAGATCAACTGTCCGGCACTCCCCAATCGACTATCGCATGGCTGGCCGCGATTGCTTTATTTTTCCTTTTCTCCATCTCGGTGATATCAGGTGCTATGTTGGACATGTTCGGACCAAAGGTCAGAGTTTTTTGGGAAAAAACCTTTCCTGTCACTAACTTTTCTTCTCATTCTAGATCATGACCTATGTTGGGTCCATCGGCACTGTTTTCGCAATCATGATGACCTCTCTTTGCAAAGAGTTCTACCAGTTCCTCCTTGCACAGGGAGTGCTTTTGGGGATTTCAATGTCACTAGTTACCTGGCCCACCCTCGCGCTAGTCGGACAATACATCAAGAAGAAACGAGCGGCCGCGATGGGAATCGTGCTCGGTGGCTCCTCGCTGGGTGGTGTGATCTGGCCGATCGCTATCGACCAACTGCTCAAGAATCCTCGCATTGGGTTCCCATGGACCATGCGTATTGTTGGATTTATCATGATTCCGCTATTGAGTTTTACTTGCATCGTGTGCAGATCACCTCCGACTGTTCCAGCAACACCGGAGGACGTATCGAACAATGCGACAGTCCAAGAGAAAAGGTGGATCGCAGAGCGGAGGCGATGACACTTTTCCGGAAGCCGTCGTTGCAATTACTTTGCTTGGCCATGTTCTTCATTTACTTTGGCATGTTTGCTCCATTCTTCTTTACAACCTCGTACGCTGTCAAGAAGGGGTTCTCGACTAGTCTGGCCTTTTACACCGTTTCCATTGTGAACGGGACGTCGTTCTTCGGTCGTGTTCTGCCGGGAATCGTGGCAGACAGACTTGGAAAATTCAACTGCTGCATTATTTCGACCATTTTTGCCGGAATCATTGCTCTGTGTTGGTCCACGGTGGATTCCGTTGCCGGTCTGGTCATTTGGTCCGCTGCATACGGCTTTGGCTCTGGGGTAAGCACGCCAGCTCGAAAGGCAGCCAATGCTAACTCTCCACAGGGAATTCTGTCTCTACAGCAAGCATGTGCCGCTCAAGTTGCGACTCCGAGTACCTTGGGATTGGCAATTGGCAGCGTTTCAGGAGCCACCGCACTCTCGTAAGTGGCCTATTTTTCGGAAAGACTGTTCTAACTGTAAATAGTGCAATGGCGAGTGTGCCAATAAGTGGAGCATTAGCCGAGAAGCATGGATATCTGTCTTTGTCCCTGTACAGCGGGATCTCGATGCTGTGTGGTGCTGTCTTGTTGACGATGGCTCGCATGGTACAGGACCGAAGATTGGCAGCCGTTGTTTAGATGTTTGCGGCATAGAGTTATAGACTGATGGATAGATATAATAGAAGACTCCTCTCGCTTAGACGATCATGATCGCCCTTACCACGAACTATTTCCTGTCAATGGTATGTTTAAATTTGATAATTTCGAACTCTCGACCCTCCACCAGTTATAGCAACGGGGTCTCTTTCTTCCCCGCGTTGGCCATCAGCAACGCCAAGCCTCGATTGTTGTTGATAAACAAAGTAGCATCACCTGAAAACATGGAGAAGTCCTCTATACGACCGGAACAATAAGAGCCCCTCTCTTCATTCTTGTCAAAGACCACACCCAAAAAAGACAATCAGCCGAGGTGCATCAATCCGATGATTTGAAACCACCGTCCCTTCCACAGGATTGCAGGGGCACTTGGCAAGCCTACTTGACGGGCCCATGCCTAATGATCTTTCGTGAGACATCAAGCCCGCCGGAATCTTCAGATCCGAGCTCCAGTACCAGTCAACGGGCTCGCATATCGAAACAAGACAACACTATCTAGAATGCACCAACCTCCCCCCAACCCAAACAGCCTTAACATTCCGATCATCCCCACCCCACACCCACTTCTGAATCTTCTCCTGCCATGTCTCCGTCCCAAAAAGATCCACATTCCCAACCGGACCAGACCGCGGCAGACCAGAGTCCGTTCTAGAAACCGTGGTATCAGATAGACCGGCACTCGATTCCGGAACAGCACCGAGTTCAATCAATTGCACATCCCAGAGCATTCCAATTTCAAAGCCGCCAATGTCATCCGCCATATCCACGACCGCTGCACCGCCGCGCGTGCCAAGGTAGAGACTTTCCTCGACGGACAGTTTCTCTCTACCGAGACACGCCTCCTTCGTCTCTCCATTTTCAGTTTTCAGTGGAACGGTGGCCTGTGTTTGTGCCTCTACAAACGCAGTCGTATGTCCGAGTAATCGAGACGCGAGACATGCTTGTCGTGCCGCTTCGAGGATACTGGGATTATAACCCCCGCTCACGTCAGTACCGAGACCGACTGTAATACCCTCATCGAGGAACGTGCGCACGGGAGCTATTCCAGATCCGAGTGCCGAATTCGACGCGGGACAATGTGAGATTTTGGCCTTGCGCGCGCGAATCAATTTTCTTTCGTCTGGGGATAAATGTACCGCGTGTGCGAGGATCGTGCGCGGTGTGAGGAGGTTATGAGTGTCGTAGACGGCTGCGTAACTCGCAGATTCAGGAAAGAGTTTCTTGACGAGAGCGACTTCGTTGATATTTTCCGATATATGCGTTTGAATGTGGAGCGGTGGTGAATATGCCGCTGCGAGGGCGCCGAGTTTGTGTAGGGCAGTGCTGGTGCATGTCGGTGCGAAACGGGGGGTAATGATTGGTTTGATTAGAGTACCTTTTGGATCGATGTTGTGGATGAACTCGGTTGTTGCCTGCGTCGATTCCAGCGAGTGCTCGGCTGAAAGGTCTCGATAGTATGATGGACAAAATTCTGGATTGTCCATGCACACGCGTCCAATGAAGGCGCGCTGGCCACGGGCCCAACACTGAAGAGCGAGAGCATTTGTTGCTGGGACGTGGATGGTTGCAAAATAGGATGCACACGTTGTTCCGTGGGAAAGCGTGCGCGCAATGACTTGGTCGTAGACACGCACTGCTGATGCCGGTGCATTTCGTGGAAGCCACCCCATCAGGTCATCATCTTCGTATGGATGGTCACCGAGTCCAGATTCTACTGGAAATGTGTATTTTTCCAGCCAATCCAGCAGTGTCGAAGATCCAAATAATCCGACATTGGGATACTGTGGAGCGTGGATATGCGTATCTGGAGGAGTCAGTATGAGCTCATTCGATCTCGTTGCAGAGGATCTGACCTATGAATCCTGGAAAAAAGAACTCATTGCGCTCTTCGCTCGCAGTCACAATCTTGACCTTGACACTCGGTCGGTGCACGCCGTTGACAGCACCGAATGTGTCCACATCAACCCATCCATTCCGATGCATCAGCGCGGTAAAGCTCTCTTCATCTTGCGCCTGCCAGTCACACCCCTTGATCCGGCCATCGGCAACGGACACCCATAGGGCACCCTGGTTCCGTATCAAGACCGGCTTGGAGGACGGTGCGGGAAGCAGCCGGGACAGCTGGATAAACGTGCCTCGGTAAACGGTAAACTCATAGTCTGACATAGTGACACCCGATTCTAAGACAAACAAAATAGAGTCTAGATTGAAGACAGTCTAGTCGCAATGCACAGTCTAGTCGCGATAGAAAGGAAATGAGGCATCTAGATCAGGCGCGGACAATCTGAGCGGGACATCGCGGAGCGCAGTCGCTCATATATTCGGGCTGCAGATGGAGCGATAACAGTGTTGAAAGAGATACGTACAGTATCGCAACCAGACCTTGCTCGAGACGTCGGAAGGTTGTGGAGGGAAAGATGCACGATAGTTGAGCTGGGGATCGGCTGTCTCCGCTATACAGACCGTGACAGAACAGACCATGAAACCCGACCGGATACGCACGGGGAGAGCGGGGAAGGTGTATTGTACGGTAAGAGGGGCATTGATAAGGCGGGCGAGTTTCGAACTCGCCCGCAATCTATACAGGAGCAGAATAACAATGAATAATGTTGAATCCTTTATCTCTAAAACAAGCCATCATCACGTAAATGTTGAAAATCATAATCGCGGCGCGTATCAACGCCGCTTGGGTATCATCGTTTCCATCTAATCCGTGTCCTCGACAGGACCGCACGTGCAGAAGAGGTTCTGGTCACCAAAGGCTGCGAGGAATTAGTCTCTGCATCGTAAATACAGGGGAGGAGGGGGAGCTTACCGTCATCGACGCGAGTCACACTCGGCCAGAACTTCTTCTCCAGTAGGTACGGCAGCGGGTAGGCAGCCACCTCCCGGGAGTAGGGCCGCGTCCACTCAGACGTGAGCAGATCGCGCTGCGTGTGCGGCGCGTTCTTCAGCACGTTGTTCTCCTTCGGCTGCTTGCCGCTCTCAATCTCGGCAATCTCGCCGCGGATGGCAATCAGCGCATCGCAGAAGCGGTCCAACTCGGCCTTGCTCTCGGACTCGGTGGGCTCAATCATCAATGTGTTGGCCACCGGCCAGGACATGGTCGGGCCGTGGAAGCCGTAGTCCTGTAGACGCTTGGCGATGTCGATGACCTCGATACCCGAGGTTTCCTTGAAGCCGCGCGCATCGAGGATGAACTCGTGCGCACACCGACCGTGCTCGTTCGTGTAGAGGATCGGGTAGTGGGGCTTCAGACGGGAGAGGATGTAGTTGGCGTTGAGGAGTGTGATCTTGGTAGCGTGCGTAAGACCCCGGTCGCCCATCATGTTGATGTAGTTGAAGGTGATGGGGAGGATGCTGGCGCTGCCCCAGGGGGCGGCACTGATGGGCGGCGACGAGTTGTTTCTCCGCTTCGACTCCAAGTAGTCGTTGGCCGGGTGAGATGGTAAGTAAGGTCGCAGGTGCTCGGCCACACCAATGGGACCGACGCCGGGACCACCACCACCGTGAGGAATACAGAAGGTCTTGTGCAGGTTAAGATGGCAGACGTCAGCGCCAATCTCACCGGGAGAGCAGAGACCGATCTGGGCGTTCATGTTGGCACCGTCCATGTAGACCTGGCCACCGTTCTCGTGAACGAGACGGATGGCCTCCTTGGCGCCGGGTTCGAAGACACCAAAGGTGCTGGGGTAGGTGATCATAAATGCAGCCAGCTCGTCCTTGTGTTTCTCACACTTGGCCTTCAGATCGGCCAAGTCCAAGTTGCCAGTCTTGGTGTCACACTTGATGGTCACAACACGCATACCCGCCATAGCAGCGCTGGCCGGGTTGGTACCATGGGCAGACACGGGGATCAAACAGATGTTTCGCTTGGAGTCACCCTGAGCCTCCTGGTACTTCTTGATCACACGCAGACCAGCAAATTCACCCTGTGCACCGGAGTTAGGTTGCACGGTGACTTCAGCCATGCCGGTGATATCGGCCAGCTGTTGCTCAAGATCGTCGATCATCCTAATATAGCCCTTGGCCTTGTCGGTGGGCATGAAGGGGTGGACCTTGGAGAACTCGGGCCAGGAGACGGGAATCATCTCCGAGGTCGCGTTGAGCTTCATTGTGCAAGAGCCGAGGGAGATCATCGAGTGCGCCAGAGAGAGATCCTTCGACTCGAGATGCCGGATGTATCGCAGCATCTCAGTCTCAGAGTGGTAGCTGTTGAAGACGGGGTGAGTAAGGTAAGGCGAGGTACGCTCCAGGCTGGCAGGAATGGACGTGACGCCGAGGGTTCCGTCTACTTCCACCGGAGTTGCGGATTTGTGGGCGGCGAAAACATCGAGAATGCCCTTGACTTCATCGCGACCCACAGTCTCATCAAGAGACAAGCCAACCTTGTTATCGCCAAAGCGACGGAGATAGATCGACTTGGCCTTTGCGTCCGCCACGAGGGCATCGGCTTCGGAAGCATTGGCCAGCTCAATCGTGAGGGTGTCAAAAACAGTCCCACCGTCCGTGTTGGAGCGAACTGGAACGTTGAACCCAAGAGAAACCAGCTTCTCACGCAGCAGAGAGGTCATCGACATGATGCGCTGGGCAATAGACTTCAAGCCCGTGGGCCCGTGGTACACAGCGTACATGGCAGTCATGTTTGCAAGCAATGCCTGCGCAGTGCAGATATTGCTAGTGGCCTTCTCACGACGAATGTGCTGTTCACGAGTCTGCAGAGCCAGACGAAGCGCGCGGTTGCCGAGGCGGTCCTTGGAAACACCCACCACACGACCGGGCACCTTACGCTTGTACTTGTCGGCACAGGCAAAGAACGCGGCGTGAGGACCACCAAAGCCCATAGGGACGCCCAATCGTTGGGCATTACCGAATGCGATGTCGGCACCGAACTCGCCCGGGGCCTTCAGGACAGTGAGAGCCAACAGGTCGGTGGCCACGCTGAAAGTACCGCCTTGGCCGTGAATCGAGTCACCGAGTGCTTGAAAATCAAACACACCACCCTCGGTGTCAGGGTACTGTGCAAGCACACCGATCAGGTGGTCGCCCTGGTCCTTGACCAGCTGGAAGTCATTGGCCAACACGTCACCGACCACCAGGTTGATTCCAAAGCCCTCGGCGCGGGACTTCATAACAGCAATGGTTTGAGGATGGCACAGGTGCGACACGACAAATGATTTATCGGCCTTCTTTTGCTTGGAGGCAGGCATTGTGGCAAAGGACATGGTCATGGCCTCTGCAGCCGCAGTGGCCTCGTCCAGAACCGAGGCATTGGCAAAGGGGAGCCCGGTCAAATCAGCCGTCAGGGTCTGGAAGTTCAGCAGAGACTCCAGGCGGCCCTGACTGATCTCCGGCTGGTATGGGGTATAGCTCGTGTACCAAGCCGGGTTCTCCAGCACATTGCGCAGAATGACCGGCGGGACAATCGTCGGGTAGTAACCCGTACCGATGTAGGTGTTCCCCGAGACATCGATGTCCTTGCGGTATGTGTCCAGCAGCTTCAGCATGTCGGTTTCGCCCAGGCCACCCTGCACGCTGGAGCGGTACAGGCTAATATCGGCCTTGGGCTCGGTAACCTTGAGCTCGGTCTTGGAGAGGATGTCTTCCGGCAGGACCTGCTTCACGAATTCATCCAGGGATGCAGCCGGAGGGTCCAAGACCGCCAGCATATCGGTGGCCGCCTCGGGCGAGGGGCCAATATGACGGCGAGGGAAGGTATCGAGGGGTTGGAAGATATCCTGCGGGTGAGGGTCCCCGTGGTCGGCCAGGGTGCTGGTGTATACCCCACGGCGACCGGCGGTCTTGCCGGTATTCAATGATCGAATAGCATGGAATGGCACACGAGGTCCACGAGCAATTGGCAACGCCGGAGCACGCACGCGCGAGCGCAATGCAAGCTGGCGGCCGCCGCGCAGAGCAAACCAGGATGCCGCCATGCTGGGGTGTATGAAGGGGGAGAAGCTCGGAGGGAAAGCGGGATGGAAGCGAAAAGCTCCGGACCTCCAATCTTTATGAATAACACCGCATCCACCGCAATTCTCGTCCCTGACCGAGGAGCGGGCAACGCATCGGAAAACGGACGGACAGTCTGATAAGAAGCGGGATCGGGCCAATGGCACTACATCCCGACATGCCCAGTGGAGCCACCGCTTGCAATCACTGCGGCGCCGATTCTTTCCCGGCGGGAAACTTCGCCCACCACGGAGAGCTACAACTTTACTTTACGGAGAGCTCCACTCGCAAAAAAAAAACATTCTGGTTTGGCTCGGCCCGACTAGATGGTATACCGGAAGCTGGGCTCGCCCTCGATCACCCGTTTGCCACGGTCGGCTTGTCGGTTACAGAACCAGAACCAGATCGAGTGCACCAGCACAATCACGATAATCAAGATGTTGCACCTGGAGAGTCAGCGGGGGAAGCATGAGAGCTCTGATTGACTTACGCGATCGCGGCATACATTCCCGGCCGATACTCGGGCGCGTCCTGGTCGCGAAACACCAAGCTGCTTACAATCCCGCCCAGTCCCCCCATTCCGACGAGCGTCGCACTGGAAAAGGCCCGCGTCCATTGGCCTCGAACATTGTTCGCTTGGTACGCCATGCACGCGGGGATATTAGCATTGGCCCCGGCGACCGTCAGGAACACCCCCGCGTATCGGGTGGCATTGCCGGTGGCGAATCCCATCATCGGCAGACCGATGATGGAAAGGATGCAGTTGGCTGTGAGAATCGCTCCGCGCACCCGGTACTTGTCGCCGATCCATGCGCCGCCGTACATGATGATGCCGGCGAAGGCGTAGGGCGGGGCTACCAGACACTGCGACTCGCCGACATCGAACCCCATTCCTTCACGGAGGATGATGGGGAGGAAATAGGCGATGGCGTATGTGACCGTCGTGACGCAGCTACAGCCGTTAAAGGCTGACTTGCAGGGATAGAGGAGTACTTACAAGAAGATCATGGCGAATCCCCAGATTTTGAGGTCGAGGCCGGGCTTCAAGAACTTCTTCAAGGAAAAGGCTTCCAGATCGCCATCGTTGCGGTCCTGGTTGATGCGGCTCACGATGAACTCGCACTCTTTGGCGTTCAGAAACCGCCATGATTTGGCCGCGCGATCGGGAAAGTCCACCAAGAACACATAACAGAGAAGGCCGATAGCACCGGTGATCTGGAGAATGAGCGGTCGCATTCACTCAAGGCGTCAGAAGTACCTACCACGCCCTCGAGAATGAAAATCCACCGCCAGCCTCCCAGTCCGTGTCGGCCATTCAATTGCATCAGGCCAAAGGCCAGGATACCGGCCAGGGCGGAGGCAACACAGCCGATCAGGTAGAAAATGGAGAAGCGCTTCTGGACGTCATCTGGGATTGTTAGTGTGCACCTCAATTCCAGGATGTCCACATACATCGAGTATACCAGCACGATAGTAGATACACGCAGCCGGGGAAGTAGCCCGCTTCCAGCACACCCAGCAGGACTCGCAGCCCCACCAACTGCCCCCAGTTTTTGACAAACCCGGTGCCCTGTGCATGTCAGTCATGGTCGCAGTTGGTCAGGAGTAGACGTACAATCATGATCACCGCCCAGCTCATAACAATCGTTCCGAGGAATAAGGTGGGCCCGATCTTGCGAATCAGGATGGTCATGGGTGGCTGGAAGATGATGTAGGGCACGAAGAACATCAGCACGACGATGGACTGCGCACGTTAGAATCATCCTAGACAATTGCAGGATACTGACATAGCGATTGCCAACGCCCAATTCCAACTCCGTCTTCAATCTAAACGAATGGTCAACAACGGGACATCTGGGCATCCGCGCACCACTCACCCCGCGACTGCCGCCATACTGAGATTCGTCCGGTCCATCAACGAGATACAATAGGCCAACCCGGTCATTGTCACCAGGCGCAGATCCACTCGCCGAATAATCCTCTTCTGTTCTTCCGGGGTGAATTCATCTTCAACAACACTTGTCTTGTGGCCGATATCCTCGATCCGGTCATCCGTGGGGCGTTTCTCGTCGGGCGATACACTGGCCATGATGCCGACACAAAGGATGTTTTCCCACGAGAAGGAGGGGTCAGAAAACAAAACCTAGCGGTATTTCCCCGGACATCGTGTGGATTTAAGCGGGGCCAAGTGGGCGCGGGTCGAATGCACGGTCGTCATTGACTTGGCCAGCCTCGCGGTCGTAGAGCAGAATAGCCGATTGAACCTCGGGATGGCTGGGGCCCGCGACCGTCGCCAAGGAGAGAAAGTCCCTAGTGGTGCAGGTCATTCCTGCTTGTTCTCGTTGCGGGGGACGGTGTGTGGCCGCTGGACCCGCCGATCTGGGGAATGGAACGCGGAGAATGCGGGGAAGCGATGGGGACGGAGCTTGGCGGTTCGGAGCAAGTCCTGCGATCGGACGAGAGACCGCGATTGGCTTGCGATCAGTGCTACATGCGGTATTTCCTCCGCGTTCGAGTCCGCGGTGCGACGGGACTTGGTTTTCCAAGACTTTATGCCTCGGTGTGGCTGGACTTGGATCAAGCATGGACTATGTTCGACGGACATCAATCTCGATTCAACGGTTTTTGTTGGGATGGATCTGAAAAGTATCATCAGCTCGGTCTCATTCTTCGGGGGAGGGACTGGTTTGAGTTTCTGCCTCGGCAGGCTTTATGGACAAAGGAACAAGGAACCAAGTGCGGGCCGGTCACTTTCCCAAAATACTGGAATCTCTTATTATTAATTCGAAAAGTGCACATTCTCTGCAATACAATATCATGAAAGGATAAATATTATCCATTTGATCGAAACTCGCTGTTGGGTTTCATCGAAAACATCAGAGAAAGGGCGGGACAGAGGTGGCGGAAATACGAAGAAACTTACCAAACAGAAGACCGGATTGAAAAGAGCGGCTCTACAATTCAGGATTGAGGATTTTTTGTGATTTCATACGTCAACAATATTGTTCCATGCTCCGAGGAAGCTGAGTGTTGTTGTTTACAAAGGCGAGGAAGCAACCAGTTCAACCCGGTGGGCATGGTACTTTCTAGTCGACTCTTCTAACTGAACAGTACTCTGACCCTCTGGAAAGAACAATTCGGTTTCACAAATGGGCAAAAATGGACATTTCGGCAATTCTGGACGCTCTTGAGGTGAGCACCATGACCAATTCTCATTGTTTTCTTTCTTCCCGCCGGAATCTCACCAATCTTGTCAACACCCATATCCGCAGGGAACAGAGGCAGACTCAAGTCCACAAAGTTAGAGTCATTCCAAGCAATGACCTTCTCACCCAATGCCTACGGGAGAGGTGAATGGGGTGCCAAAGCCGTGTCAGACCAGCCGTCAAGCGGACATACGCGGTGCTCGGCACGACCTGTGTCTGGTCAAGACGGATTGCCCGGAAAACGATTCACTACCAGTAGTCTCAATGCAGAATGAGCCAGTCGGTGGATTTCCTTTCTTTGTTAACAGGCCTGTTGTTGGGTCTTCCGCACCTATAGAGATCGTTTGGCAGGGCGTGATGGCGCCCGAGCCCTACGTGTCTTAGATACAGACATCGAGCGTTATCGGAAATTTGCACAGTCGAAATTGCCAGAGGTTATCTTACATAGTATCCAAGCGGAATACAATGAAAGATCCCTTCAGCTCCAAAGACAAAGCGGTCTCTTCACCATCGGTCGAAAATCCCAAGTTCATGCCAGGCGTTGTTCGAGGCGTGATCCATTTGTCTCTGTATGAGATTTGTGGAATTTTGTATTTATCTCTTACCATCACCCAGACACACTCTACAGTACTCTCCCAAACTTCGATGCATGCCTGTTATGAAGTGTAGGTGGGAATGAGGGGTTTCATCGAAGCCAGTAGGATTTTGACCATCTCATCATCGTCACGCCTGGACTCGTACCATTGACAAAATAACCCCCTCTCTCCGTCTCTTGCTATCAAGTGAGCATAACAATTTGAGATGTAGAACTCTGCGAGCGTCAACTCTGGCAGTTGGCCTGTTTGGTAGTTCATAATACCTGTCGAAGTTTTGTTTGGAACCGGCTCACCAGGGATACAAGCGGACAATTGATAAGCTCCATTAAATGCAACGGGACAGAACCTTGTTCCTGACGCGGAAACTTCAATTTCAAGATTGTTGTACGGAGTATGCAAGGTCAGCATACTGTGGGCCTCAATAAACCGCGACGATCGCGCCGATCGCCAAGAACTATTGATGATCGATTACCCAGCTGGGTTAACTCTGGAGAGGTCTATGTACGCTGAAAAACAGATATCAACCCATACCCAGGGCCAAGGATAATGTCGAAATATGCATATAAATGCCGATTTTCAGATTATGTACGATCCGGGGGTTGTTGCCATGATTCATGAACAAGGTCAAGCGACACCGAGATCTAGTCTATCATCCGGTCTATTAGAACCAATTACAATGCTTTCGTCTTGCTTTGCACCGTCACCGCTTGTAACGTCTCGCCGGATTTGAGTGGTCCACACCAACCGTAAACATCGCAGCGACACTGTTCATAACGGGGACAACTGTAACGCGTCAGCACATCGACCAAGTCAATCCGCCGACAGACCACTCACTATACGGCATCCATGCCAAAAACAATATGCCATAATTTCTCCATCACCCAGCCCACACCAAAATCATCGGTCTGTTTCGTTGTTGCCGCCCAGTCGAGAATGCGTTGGTAATCTTCCTTCGGGCGCGCCAAGATCCGCTCCCGGCTAATCGCAAATTGTCCACAACATACATTTCCAATCTCGGTGGGGACCTGATCATGTGCAACATTGAAGATTTGTTGGTACGCTTGGGCGAAGTAAGCACGGATATCCTTTTTCGCGATGTCGATTTCGGTCGGATGGAGCGGGAACACGCCCGTCGGGCAGCCGGGGTCGTGTTCGCAGCGTAGGTTCACGTAGCCAAGCGCGTCGACGGCTTCCAGGCGAAGGCTTTTCAGCGCGTCACGCGTAAACGGACCGAAGAGGTCGTTGTGCCACTGCTCGGAGTTGGCGTGGATGAAGATGGAGTATTCGGGGAGCTTGTCGTAGTGGTCGACAATGTAGGAGAGGTAGGCGGGTGTCTCGCGGCCGCGCATGGTCGGGGGAACAAGCAGTCCCTGTTCTGGATGGGGGTCGGTCGTATAAACAAATGGTGTGCGATTGCTGGGATATCAATGTCAGTGTCTGTAATCGTGGTTCCCCGTCCCGCTCCTACTCACGTCTCCTTGCAATGGTCCAACAGCCAGGTCAAATCATCGCTGTGGATCGAGGCCAGCACAATGCCGACAGAGCCTTTCGCGTTGGGGGCATATGAATTCGTGAGGTTGGTGATCTGCTCGACGACATGGCGACGGGGAGTATAGAACTCGCCTAGAATTTGTTAGAGGAGATCACGGCTCCGCTATGGATGAACGTTACCTATGTGGGCGGCGTCGAAGACGGGGAAGGATTGCCGATCACCCAGCAGATAGTAGATCTGGACCAAGACGAGCGTTAGACACACTCCTAATGCCCTCCGCGGCGTCAACCAGAACAAGAGTGACCGAGGCATGATTGAGCATATTCCCACAGCCAGGTCGAGAAGGGAAATGGAGATTTTTGGCGACACCCAATCGTGCCAAGCCGGTGTTGCATCTGCCTGACTGACTAAACAAAGGAATCGGTCATATTCCTGCAAAGCCCCCGGTTGCTTTTGCGATGGGGACGAAACTATCGGAAAGCATGGCTCCGCCCACACAGCTCACATCGAAACGAGAGTGCAACGTCGATGAAATGTGATTGCCCGCAAATGCGTTCCTGTGTTGTGGTGGGGACCAACGAATGATTGGCCTAGCCGAGATTTAGGCTGGATCCTGCGCAAATTAGCGTGACCGGGGCTGTGATGAATGTGCTCCACAGTCCAGCCTTGCAGGGGCCGAGTTAAAGATCTCGGGCCCGGCACTGCTCTCGACCCGGATGTCGGGAACCGGCGAGTCTGATCTGACTGGAGCATGTTCGCAGACAAAGCTCACTGAATCGGTTTGTTGTGGGCCGTGAAAGGCGTCAGCGAGGTAACAACAATCAGGGTCGGGCGCTAACTTCTCACATCCTGCAAGGGGGTTTGTGGGTTGCGGTCGGACTCGGTCGCATTCAAGGACGCCATCCTCGACCCCGTTGAGTTTAGCAGAATCATAAAGTGTTGGAGGTCCCATTAATGTTGGCGAATCCACTTTTCCAATACTTTCGCGGCTGTCGATCCAGGTGATCAGCCAGGTGCATTTGGACAATGAGTCAGCGTGTTGGATTAAGCTGAAACTGAACTGACACATTTCCACTGCGATCGCGGCGTATTCAAGAATGTTGTACATCTGTAGGAATCGTCCTTCCCATGGTTCCGATCAGCGAAGTTCCAAAGACCGATGTCGATCGGAGTTCGTAGATTAGTCATGGCATCGCTATGGCGTGAATTATTTTATTACTTTGCACTCATGTACCTCTCATAAGTGACATATTTATCAATCCAGGAGACTAGATGGCACCTTCATATGTGAGATTGGGGTCCATCCCCTTCGAGTGTCAGACAGAAGTTCCAATGAAGGATTTCTCATACACTCGTATCACCAGCTACCCCATACAGTTCGATAAGTATGGGTCATGGGAGCTTCCAGAGGCGTTTCTAACTGGATTCGGGAGCCGAGTGAAGGTCCTTCCAAAGGGGCTCTTTGGTCGTTCTTGGAAAGGAATCTGCCAAAATTTGAGGAGAGTATCTTGGATGACTTGCAACGATTGTTCTCAACAGGCTTTTCGACACCAACATCAATTCCCACATGAACTCATACATCGACACATGTTCCACTCACGACATCTCGGGTCCTGCAGACTCCAGGAGTTGACTGGGCTCCAGGAGGGGAATGAACTCTGGGAGTTGGTTGGGCTCCGGGCGCTGACTGGGTTCCAAAGGTTGAGTTGCGAATGCCGCCCTGTTATCATGCCGGCGGTGATGACTAAACTTCTTCGCAGTAGAGCTGAACCTAGCTGACCTTGCCATCCGGTTTGCCATGAGACTGGCGGTTCTATTTGCCAAACGATCCGCTTGAACGTTTCCTGGCACTTTGGAATGTCCAGGCACTAGATGAAGTTCGATTTTCGTGTCAAGGACGCGCAGGGTTCGGGCGTTGATCATGACCAAATCCAGGACATCTTTAAACCGTGGAATCCCAATTCCCTTCTGCCTTTTTGCGTATGCTCCAACTCCTGTAGACATCTCGTACTTGTCGATGCGGGTCAAAGCCGCGCCGGAATCAGAGAAGACCAAAACACACTTCTGCGCTGCAGCTGCTGGACCAGCTGCCAGCATAACAGATTTGATATGTTCTGTTGCGAGCTCGAATGCTTTTGCAACTGCAAAGATCTCTGTCGTCTCAGAGTCGGCTGGAAGATGGAGGGACTCAAACCCCTGGCCTTGCCATTTGTTTTTCGCCATATTCTTCCAAACCACGCTTGCTGCTGCACAGTGGCCGACAACAGAGCCATCGGTAAAGAATGGGTGAATACCCGGTGGCTGCTTGTGTTCCATTGACAGGCCAAGCCTCTTATCTCTGGATTGGTAGACCGCTCCGGGAAAGGTTCTTCCCCGGGGCGTCAAAAGGGCCAGGGAATTTTCATCGGAGGAAAGGTCGGCTCGATCGCTGCTCTCATTGTGCTTGCGTTTGAGACTGCGCGTCCGAAGACCGTCTTCAGCCCGCCTCACAGCTTCGCTCACTTCGCCTTCACAATTGTGCCCCTCCAATATCAGTTCCACTTCATCTTCGTCATCAGATGAAATGATGATTGGCATATCGTAGGTCGATCCTAGAACGCCAACAGTCTGGCAGGCCCACACAGTCTCCCGATGACTTTTTTCCCTGGAATAAATATTGACTGCGGTAAATCCAGAGACATTTCTTGAGCTAGAGAGGTATGTCCTCGGAACGGCCGACGCTTTGGGCAAGCAAAACCCTGGCTTGGTACTTGCAATCTCGTGTGCCAGGCCGCCAAACTCTGGACCGGAACCGCTAACATCAGGCTTTGGGCTTTTCACCAGTGGGTATGTTTCAATCCTAGCCGGAGGGCCAATCGGGTCTTCATCGATAGCTTTGGCTGCCTTGTGTGCTCGGATCTCTCTCAGCTCCCTGAAAAGGTCAGTCACGTTCAGTATGAGGGATGAAAACAATAAGGGAAGATTGTGATACTCATCAATCTGAGACTCGATAACATCTAAAGCTCTTAACATGTCCATTTTGGTGATTCGAGGAAAGCGAAAGGTTGTTGTGGAGGGCGTTAGAGGTGTTGAGAAGGAAGAAGTGTGTGTGAAGTGAGAGACGGCCACCTTCCTTTTTAGGAAGCATACTTCCCACTCCAACATTCAAGTCGTCGTGCATCGCCGCCTTTTCTCTGGCTTGCTGCTTATTCTTACTAATAGCTACAGTAATTGAGATGAGTAGTTAATCCAATTTTAGAGCAGGATCAGCACGACTCCGGAGAGCATCCGAAATTTAAGTGCAAGTGTAAACAAAGATTTGCCAAGACCTGGAGTTGAACCGCCGACCACAGGGACACAAAACCTCATATATTACCGGATTTAGAACCCACCCAAAGCCTTATCGCATATAGAACCATCCGAATGCGTCTGTATACGGCCAATATCAAGGCTTATAGGTAATATTATAAGAGACTTGCATAAAAAAAATTACACCGGGGGTCATATCATCCTTTCGTCCAAGTTCCCCCGCTCCCACCCGCCCGCTGTTGATCTCTGATCCAGACCCAGCCTATCTGGAGCCCTGTGACCACTCGGCCACAGAGGAGATTTGGTTGAAAGGGTAGTAAAACACTAGGTGAAATACCCCACAAATTCACTTTCCAGGTATAGATTCGGGAAGCTGCGGGACCCACAAGCTTAATTCAAGAAGCCACGATCAATCACAGGCTTTGTTTTAATCCTTTCCCCACTACTGTTATTTCATGTCCACCCATGATGGTGACTTGCTTCGCCAACCAAATCATCCCGGGGCAACATCTGATCCCACCCTTTGCGATGCAACATGGTACCATAATTCTTATCACCCATTTTCCTTGCCAATGGCATCAATAATTTACATTTTATCTTTTATTTCCTTCGATCCTGAATCTCGATGAAATAGCAATGGCGAGGCAAAATACCGAGTCGATATTCCTGCACACCCAACCCTCCGCATCGGTGCGCCTTGTGCCCTTTTTTAAAAAGTAACTTCTGCATGAATGACTTACTCGATGTCATTTAGTGCATTGGGCGTGCACTGCGACACTGGGTCTTCGGGTCTGTTTCCATTCCAGTGGCTCGACTCCACCCCCAAGGTCACCATTTCCAATACAGTAGAAGTTTCCGTGTCGAGTTCTGTTTTTATGCAGTGTAACTCGATCTTCTTTGTCCAAAGCAGCCAGTTCCAACGTTATCGTCTTCGAAAGAACCGTCAAACGTTTATAGTTCTGTGATTCCTAGCCGGGCCTGCGGACAATATATATTCGAATCTTGGAACATGATCGCTCCCAAATAGACTCAAAACGCACGAGGATAGCTGAGATCTCTGAAATTCGTTCACGGACCTTCGCACACATAAACACTGACGCAAATATATAGATGGGAGCCAATGCAAACACGGTAAAATAAATTCTTTTTCTACCTCAATACTCGAGTTTGACATGTGCCAATGACGTCGCGATCGGCGCAAGTTGCTTAGATCAGCATGGATAACGTCAGCCATTCTCGGACGCGCTTTCAGATCCACGGGCACATAAAAACACACGATCCATCGTGGTTACCTCTGAGCGTAATCATTCACACTCAAATTTCTGCCCGGACACCTACTCCTACACGGGATTCCACCATGACGACAGCAGCTCTGTTCGGCTGTACAGGAGCAGTTGGCTCCCAAATCCTGTCCACACTCCTGGCCTCGCCTTCGTTCTCATCCGTGAAGACCATCTCCCGGAGAGTACCAAATGCAGAGTCCGCCAAGCTTGAAGCTCTGCAAGAGAGCGAAATTTCAAAATGGGGAGGCATGATCTCCACCCTCTCCCCCAAACCGACAGTGGTTTTCAACGCTGTCGGAACTACCAGAGCGACGGCTGGCGGAATCGAAAACCAGTGGAAGATCGACCATGATTCGTGCATCGAGAATGCCAAAGCTGCCAAGGCTGCCGGGGTGAAGACATATGTGTTCATCTCTAGTGCAGGTACCAGAGGCTTTCTCTCCGGCTACGTGCCGTACTCGAAGATGAAGGTTGGCGTCGAAGATACCATCAAGGAGCTTGACTTTGATCAGGCTATCATTTTGCGCCCGGGTATGATTCTCGGTCGGGAGAAGCCCAAGGCTCCATTCTTCGAGTGTATTGTGAGCAACCTCAACAAACTTGGACAGGGCCTTCAGGATGGTCTAGGTAAGTCTCATCCCCGATAAAAACTCCCTGCTTGCATTTACTGATCACGTACATGCAGGCCAAGATCAAACTATCATCGGACGAGCAGCTGTCGCGGCTGCCGTTGCGGCTGAACAGGGCAAGGCGCCATCGAAATACTGGACTGTGGAAATGGCGGACATTCTGAAGCTCGGCAGGGATGAATGGAAAGAATAATACTTCAGATTATCAAGTTTAGTGAACAATTGTAATGAATCCAAGGGTCGGGTCTGATGTGGCTGACATCAGCCACCACCCCCACTCAGCCTATTCCGACTTCAGCGTAGACCTGCACTTGCAACAAGCCTTCTGATCACAAAAAATCATGCGACAGCAGGGACAGAATGATGCAGTTCGGTGTGACAGCCCACGGAGGTCAAGGCGGAAACCTGTCCGTCGAGATCCGGAGAAGCGTCGACAGCAAAATCTCCTGGCACAAAGAAAGTACAGTGGGTCACTCAGATCCCCTTCCGTGAAATCGGAGACCAGCTGTAGACCATGGAGAGATCCATGAACTGATGTCGAACCAGGAGAGAAAAATCGTGAGCGATTGGAGCGTCTCGAGGCACTCGCAGCATCAGCCGTGCAAACACAGACCGTTGAATCGGCAGCGCCGACATTAGCAGACCCATCCAGCGCTTCCACAAATGACCGACTTTTCCCAGCCAATGAAAGCTCCGATAAGTCTGTGTCAAGCTGGTCGGGTGCGACACCGATTCAACTCTATGATTTCTTCCCCCGTGACTTGGCCATATGGGATTCACCGACCCATGATCCCCAGACCGGCGATGTCTCATCCACATTACACGCCTGGGATTCCGGGAGCTACATTGACCCATCCATTCTCTATAACAAGCAAAGCAACGACCAGCAAACAGAGTGGATAAATCTCTCCTGCGGCTGCTCTAGTCCCCACTTCCAAATGCGGATGCAAAGACCCACACCATTTGGGCCTACCGGCACCAAGGTGCTTCGTCTAGGACCCGGGTCAGCAATGCCGAATCTATATGCAAATCACATTCGAATGGAAGTGGTGTGCACGATGGACGCGCTTTACACCCTCGGAATGCACATCGGGATCACCGAGGAGCTTCTCTGCGCCGACGAATCCATTTCTCCTTTCTTCCGCTTCAGTGCCGACGCAACTGACGATTCCATGGAAGCGACTATGATCAAGTCTGTGCAAGCGATCTTCAAAACACTCAAGCCGGACATGAGGCCAAGCCGCGAACAAATTTCAATCAAACATCACCCATGTGTTGACATCATACCCTTCCCGACGCTACGCAACAACCTCATCAGACACCAAGCAGACATTGATGAGGATGAGTTTCTCGTGGACATGCTAACTGGTCTGGTATGTTGGGGTGGTGCGGGTCTGAGTCGCAGGGATCGTCAAGAAGCATCTTGTATATCTACGGGCACGCCATGGGACTCCCGTAGCTGGGAGGCCAAAGAATGGTTCCTGCAGAAATACTGGGCTTTGATTGGAGGCGAAGATAGTGAATTAGCACGGCAAACCGACTGGTGGCGCAACATGCGGGGGGATGACATCGAAGTATCCAGTTAGGGGTGCATCTCGGACTGCTTCTAAAAATGAACTAAATGCTAAAATGTCAATTAACTCCACTCTATTCTGAAACATGAATTTGAAGAACTTGGGAAACCCAATGACAATATGAGGTGCTGTGGCCCAAATGCGAAGGCGGAAATGATTTAGGTTAGTTCTTCCCAATCCCCTCCACGTCCATCATCCCCGTCGCGATGGCACGTCGCATATTCCTTAGATGACAATAGCCACTGCCTCTCGTAAACCAATACCAACATGCCCAGACTGGAGGTGTTGCTTGAAGTAGCCACTCTTGAACAAAAGGAAGACAGCGACGCTACCGTCTACCAGAGATTGCCATGGGCATGACGACACGTTCTGCCCTTGCCAACCCCTTGGCTTACCGAACTATTCCGGCTATAACGGTAGCGAAGTATCAACGGGAAGACGTTGAGCTGCATAAGATCCTCATTCAATTTGGGAAAGGGAGAAGATGTGACTTGGCTCTCAGCAAATAACCAGATTCCAGCCCGAATCGCGACAGGGAATTGAATCCTCACCGGTACAAGCCGACCCGAGTTAAAGCCTATTTTGTGATCACAAAGATTGTGACTCCTATGATGACACAGCTTGCAGGGCCCCTTTTCACGAGTCAATGGTCTTGCCCGTGCGAGCAGTGCTCCGTCTCGTACGATGGGTAATTGTATTTTCTGCTTCTGCTTTTCTCATTTTTAACTGCTGTATCTCTAAATTTAGGAAATGGAAGAACAAACATCTATATTCAAACATGTAGCTCCCAGGGCAGTAAATGTAGCATGAATCACTCGAGAAGGGTATGGGGTATATCTTTGATGAGCTCAATGTTAGGGTATAGGGCATGATGACGGGGAAAGAGGAAAGTGAAGGTTAGAATGCACATAATGAAATGAGCCAATCAGCAAGTGAAGGGAGAATGAGAAAATTAGATGTCAGGCACTTGTCCCAATCGGTCCAAGTGAGATATCTTCGCCCTCCTCGCCCTCTTCCCTTATTTACTTTCTCTCCCCCTCACCCTCACCCACCACCTCCTCTCTCCCCTGTGTTTAAAAAAACACAGGAAATGTGAGTATGCCCCTCTTGGAATTTACCTCTGTCTTCGGTTTCACTCTGTTCTGTTTCTATGCTTGTTTTTGGTACTCAGTCTGCTCGTTTTGATGCTGATGCTGATGCTGATGCTGGTTCTGGTTGCGATTCTGATTCTCATCTTGGTGGTCATTCCAAGTTTCCTTTGATTGTTCCCGGGGGTCCACTACGGATGACTCTCCCCCTAATGATTCTGCTTTGCAAGCTTTCGTTGAATTTCCGCGTCATCGATTCTACAGCTCAGAAGCAACTTTTTTGCGATCCGAAGATATTTTCATTGCCGTCATACTTTACAATCCTCCAGACTAAACAGTCTCGATATATCTCTTCACCTCCCTGGGATTCTCAGCTTGGCTCAGAAAGGTGCATGGGATCAACTTACCAGTCCGTGACAGCTTCCCGATACAGTCCCAGCTCATGCTGCCGCGTCGCAGTAAAGAAGTCCACAAAGTCTGGATCTAAGACTTCTCGCGCAATACTTCCAGATGCCGCAAATCGTGCCAATGCTTGGTCGAGCGTGTTCGGCAACAGTTCCGGGCGCGCGTCCCCGGGCTTCCGTGCTGACATTGGCGGCACCGGTATAGCAAGCTTCTTCTCTACGCCTCGCCAGCCAGCGGCGAGGATAACACTCAACGCAAAATGTGGATGCAGATCGGCGCCCGGGATCCGGATCTCAAATCGCGTTGCGCTGGGCTTGCATACCGGCGGCGTGATCAGTCGGATGGATGCGATGCGGTCCTCCAGCCCCCAGCTAACGTGTACAGGAGCCCAATAGTTCTCGACAAGTCGCTTATATGAGTTGACCGTTGGCGCGAACAGAGGCATGATATCCGGTAGAGCGTCGAGGACACCCGCGAGGAAGTATCGTCCGAAGTCGGAGAGGTTTTCGATGTCGGGCCATTGCGCGCTGGGATCAGCTGCTTCTCGAGCGAAAATATTTGTTCCGTTTCTATCGGCGAGTGAGACGTGGATGTGACCAGAGCTGCCGGCCATTCCTTGCATTGGTTTCGCCATGAAGCAGGGCGTGACACCGTGGTCCATTCCGAGAGACTTTGCCAGCAATCTGGATCGTTAGTCAAGGTCGGTCATCAAGAAAGAGGACGTACTTGAAGATGGCGACTCGATCGGCCATTTCGCTGACCTCGCATACTTTCAATGCCTAAAGAGTTGAGTCAAGTCCGTGATGCAGAGAGGAGGACATACTGCTTCGTATACCCCCGGGCCTCCCTCGGTGTGCCATCCCTCGATATTGCAGTTGACCTGTGCGCAGGTATTGAAAATATCATAAAAGTACTTCTTGTTCGCGGCTGGTCGAGTCGAGCTATAGGAGAAGGAGCCCGCAGTCAACGGCCGCAGGGCAGAAGGCGCATGCTGCTCGAGGAAAGAAGCAAGATTGGGGTGCTTCGATACACTGCTGTATCCATCTTCAGATGGAGTTTGGAAGTTCATGAATTCAAACTCGACTATCCAGGTCAGTCATATTCCCCGATGAAATATATTTTTCTCACCTCCTGCCAACGCATGATACCCGTGGGCGCCAATGCGATCGCAAACTCCCTTCAACATGCTTCGTCCATCCGCAGATACAGCCTTTCCATTGCTCACAAATCGCACCAGGAAAAAGGGGATGTTTTCCTCCCACGGCAGCCGGCGAAAGGAGCTCAGGTCCGGCACCGCGAGGAAATCCGCGTATCCTGACTCTGGCGGTGCGATGCGCGCCTCGGTCGTCCACAGCATGTCGTGCATGTCCCAGCCAAACACTGCTGAACTGAATCCGAAGCCTTTCTCAGCGATCCCGATGAACTTCTCTTTCGCCATGACTTTGCCGCGCAGAATCCCGTCGGCGTCGATACCGGCTACCTTGACCTTGATGTCATCGGCCAGCAACGTGGGGAGGGTCTCGATGGTGATCATGGTGAGTGATATCATGCTGGAGTGAGTAAGTGTGTTTTCTTCGACCACTGTTTCTAAGGGTCCCTAGTTCTAATATACAATGAGCGGGTCAACGAGGGCTGTTCCACATCGGCGACGACAATGACATTGCGCGGTCGAGGGCTGAACTACCGCGCAGCAGTTTGACTGCTCCAAGAGTGGATGTCGCACCTCGAGTCAACAGTCCGTTGCATCGTCGCTACAGAACCCGCGGAGCGCGCTGTGGGGCGAAGCGCGGTGCAGATCGATACCGCGGCAAAGCCTCCCATAAAGCGATGAGTGCTGAGGGACCACCCCGTAGCCTATCCTGCCTGAAACACCGACCGAAATGACACACCCACTTCGCATCGCCGTGCTGGAGTGCGACACGCCGATCGCCCCGGTGGTTGCCAAGCTCGGCACATACGGCGACATCTTCGAGGGACTGTTGACCCGGGGTACCCAGGCTACAAACCCCACCACGGAGGTTGAAATCAGCAAGTGGAATGTCGTGGACAATCCGGACTACCCCAATCCGCACGGGTTTGATGGGTTCCTTCTCACGGGCAGCAGTGAGTGCTGATCGCCTGCCCGCCTATCTTATCTGACGCCTCCAGAACACGACGCGTTTGGTGACGATCAGTGGATCACCAGCTTAACCGAGTACGTCCGGAACGTCCTACAGTCCCACCGGAAGCCGGTCGTGGGGATCTGCTTCGGACATCAAATCCTAGCCCGAGCACTCGGTGCGCGCGTTGGCCGAGGCGAGGGATGGGAAGTCTCGGTCGAGAAGATCTCTATGACGGATGCGGGTAAAGCACTTTTTCTGAAGGAGGAATTGGTGAGTCCTGGTGCCATTATAATCAGGACGTATCTGACCATTATAGTATCTACATCAAATGCACCGGGACATCGTGTTCGAAGTACCCCAGGGATGTACCAACCTCGGGTTCAGCCCGCGTTGTGGCGTCCAAGGGCTGTACAAACCGGGGCAGGTGCTCAGCATCCAGGCTCATCCCGAGTTCAATGATTTCGTCATGTCCAAAATTCTAGAGATGAGGCATGCAAAGGGAGTGTTCAGCGAGGAGATGTACCAAGATGGGCTTGCGCGAAGCAAGAAAGAGCACGATGGAGAAATGTTTGGCCAGCGAATTATAGAATTTTTGCTCGAAGCAGCGTAGTTTAGATTTGACGCAATTAAAAAAAATCTCGTTCGTTGGTTTTGTCTTTCTTTCTGGTACTTATCGCGCACCGCGCTCTCCCCACTATAAAACCCGCCTTTCCTCCAGTTCAAATCTACGACAACATCGATCGCAACATGACGAACCGAATCCACACCATCTGCCCTTCCACCAACGCGGTCATCTTTGACCATCCAGGGATTTCTCTCGCTGAAGCCCAGCAAGTCGCTCTCGCGGCTAAAAGTGCATTCCAAGCATACCGCGGCTTACCACTACAACAAAAGAAGACAATAATCAAGAAAGCGCTCGACATCATTGATCTGAGAAAGGATGAGCTGGCAAGAGACATCACCACGCAGATGGGACGCCCGATTCGGTACTGTGCCGCGGAGCTCAAGACAACCCGAGTGAGGGCAGAATACCTCAGTGACATCGCCGAGGACAGTCTCGCCGACCTGCCCGGACGGGCAGAGATTGGATTCAAGCGCATGACAAAGCGAGTCCCTCTCGGCCCAATCTTGATTGCATCGGCGTGGAATGTAGGTCAATTGACTCCCTTTAGAGATCATGGTGCGAACTAACGAATATAGTATCCCTATTTCACCACCATCAACGCCTTGGTCCCCGCTCTTCTGGCCGGAAATACCGTCATCCTGAGACCGTCGCCTCAGACTCCGATCTTCGGCGAGAAACTCCGTGATATCTTCATCGAGGCTGGACTGCCGCGCGACGTTTTCCAGGTCGTTCATATCGGCAGTCTTGACACCTTGGATCAGGTCGCGCAGCTTCCTGAGATTCAATCGGTTTCTTTTACCGGATCCACGGCTGGTGGAGTCAGACTCCGTGAAGCTGCAGCGCGTTATATCAAGCCTGTCCATCTTGAGCTCGGCGGTAATGATGCCGCTTACGTCCGACCCGACATTGATGTGAAAGCCGTGGCTGCGGAGCTCGTCGATGGTGCCATTTTCAACTCTGGACAAAGCTGCTGCGCTGTAGAGCGCGTGTATGTACATGAGAAGATTGTGGATGAGTTTATCCGCTGTGTACAGGAAGAGCTCAAGACGTGCGTACTTTATTGATTTCACACTTGCTCGGATACTGACAAAGTCTCAGATATATACTCGGCGATCCGCTCAACGAGAGCACGACGACCGGCCCGGTTATTTCCCACCTGGCCAAATCCAGAATCCAGGCACATGTCGCCGATGCACTCGCTAAGGGCGCCATCGACATAACTCCCTCTAATGAGAGCTTCCAGTTGGCACAGACAGCTACGATGGGCAATTATTTTGCTCCCGTTGTGCTGGCGAATGTCAATCATTCCATGCAGACCATGAAAGAGGAAACTTTCGGTCCCGTTATGCCGATCATGACCGTCTCTGGCGACGCAGAGGCTGTTGCATTGATGAATGATAGTGACTATGGGCTGACGGCCAGTGTGTGGACGAAGGATCTCGAGCGCGGACAGGAGCTCATCGAGGATATGGAAGCAGGGACGGTATTTGTCAATCGCTGCGATTATCCAAGTCCCGTACGTCGATACTCTACATTTCCCATTGAAATAACCCTGACTGAAGTATAGGATCTGGCGTGGACTGGATGGAAGAATTCCGGACTGGGATGTACACTGGGCCCGAGGGCGTATGATGGATTCGTGAAGTTGAAGAGCTACCACATTAAAGACGCATAGATGATCACACTCTCCACGAAATCGAATCATTCCACCACGATTTCCTTCACTACAGACACCGGCCAAGTCAAATCCCTTGTCAAATCCCTAGTTTTCCACCGACAAGCTGTGTATTGTGGCCTTTCAACTGGTTGGCCACTCCCACCCCACATCGCGGTCTCGGACCGCGCTTGCCACTATTCTTGGAGGAGATAAAACCCCACAATCACGACGAGGAAAATGGTGCATACCCCACATAGAAAATGATATCATGGAGCACAGCGCGGACCCTGCGCGGTAATGGATTTTCGACGAGAGCGCGTGGGACCGCGGGAGAGTTAGAATAGTGGTTGCGAGGATATTCAGTTGCACTTGATTCAGACAAGAGATTGCAGCAATTTATATATTCATATGAAGACAACCTTCCACTCCATCTTTGTACAAACTATCTGAATCACCTCTTTCATCATGGTCGGACGCCTCGCAAACAAAAATGCCATCGTTACCGGCGCGGCCGGGTAAGACCGACTCAGCCCACGGTCGCAGATGCAAGAACTAATGCGAAACAGGGGCATCGGTCTTGAAACCACGATTCTGATGCTACGCGAAGGCGCATCCGTGCTGATGACCGATATCAGTGAGAAGGGACTCAGCAGCGCCCTGGATAAGGTCAACAACGTGGTCCCTCCATCCTCGCGATCCGGAAAAGTCGAGACCAAGGTGGTCGATGTATCGAAGGAAGCGCATGTCGAGGCGGCGGTCGACCATCTCGATGGGTGGGGTGGGATTGATGTTATTTTCAACAATGCTGGTATTATGCACGCCGACGATGCGGATGCCTTGGATACACCGGAGCGGATCTGGGATCTTACGCAGAATATCAATGTGAAGGGTGTCTGGTTTGGATCGAAGCACGCGGTGCGAAGCTTCAGGAAGCACGGCAAGAAGCGTGGCAGTGTGATCAACACTGCCAGCGTGGTAGCCCTTGTGGGTGCTGCGACGCCGCAGTTGGCCTACACAGCGAGCAAGGGCGCCGTGTTGGCCATGACGAGAGAGCTGGCCATTGTGCATGCGAGAGAGGGTAAGCCCGGACAGGCGTGATTTCATCCGTATGACACTGACGATATTCAAGGCTTCCGGTTCAATTCGCTGTGTCCAGCACCGCTCAAGTAAGTCCATCTGTCCCACAATAGAACTCACAACTGACGGATCAGCACACCTCTGCTGCAAGACTGGCTCGGAGACGACAAGGAGAAGCGCTTCCGACGCGAAGTTCACTTCCCGACCGGTCGCTTCGGCGAGGCGATCGAGCAGGCACAGGCGGTACTCTTTCTGGCGAGCGACGAGAGTAGTTTTGTCAACGCAACGGAATTCGTAGTCGATGGCGGAATGACCAAGGCTTATGTGACGCCGGAGGGACCCCCGACCGAGGCACCGAAGAACCTGGCTGGGCCATAGAGTTGGATGTGTGACACGATAAGTGTATTGAATAAGATATCGTTCATGCGAAAGAGATCCATATTTGGTTTTCTTGCATCGTCCGACAAATATTCCACGGACCCGCGTCGGTCGGGGGTAATCGCCACATGGCCTCCAGCAGGAGCAGTGTTCGCTGCATATTGCCGAGACCGAAGCGGCTGACCATGGCAACTAGTCTTGTTCGTAGCTCTTCCTGTTGGTCCGCGTTGAATAGACAAGCTCCGACGACGGCGATCGGCCAGCAAAGCCCGGAGTTGATTCTGGCGCTCGGCGACAAATCCTGGAGGTAGGACATGGCCTCGGTCACAGCTGCATCGATCAACCCCCTATACATTCCATCGGTGGTGTGTTGGTAGCCACCGAGTGAAGTGTAGAGGTAGATCAGCAGCGAGTTTTTAAAGACAAGACCGGCAAGGTAGACCTCCGGCTCGACAAAAGTGTAGGGAGACCATCGCAGAATCTGCGCCTGGATCGATGCAAACATGGCAAGATCATCTGCCGTCGGCACGACTGGCTGCGCGTCTTCGATCATCCACTGTCGACCGAGATCAAAGATGCACGGGATCAGCAGGAGAAGCTCCAGCCAGCAGCCACAAAGATTACCGACATACTGAGCACCGAGCAAGTCGCGAGCCCGTTGCTCGAGGTCAAAATTAAGGAATAACTGACCACTCAGTCGCGCATCGACCGAAATCATACTGACCGTGGCAGTGTAGACGTAGTACTCGATAACGAAGTTCTTCAGGTCTCTCGGCACTGCTGTATCGCTTTGTGATAGCAGCTTGTCCAACAGGGAGTTTGCAGCAGATAAATGATCGAAGATTGTACCGGTCACATCCCCTTTGGCAGTCTTTCGTGTGTAAGCAGCAGCAGCGCAATGACCAGCGAAGACTTACCTCGGTAAAACACATGAGCAAGGCACCGACCAGAAGCATCAAAGGATTGGACTCTTTGCCATCGATGAAATCGGTGACGCCATGACGGAAAAGCTGGATGGCTTTGGTGTAATGTGTATGCGCCACGGTGTCGCTGTCATCACGCCGTCGGAAAGCGCGGTGCGCCGCACTCTGGGTGATGACTAGTTGAAGCAGAAGATCGCTGGTAAAGGCCAAAGGTACTATTTGAACTAAGAACGGATTGACCGGCGTTGACCCATTCGCCATGCAGTCGGCGGTGGTGGATAAATAGTGTGATAGAAGTGAATACGACTCGGGATCGTAGCCGGGCAACATGGATAATGTCCGGGGAACGACGTCACCCACGGACACTGTTGATAAATCGTCAACAGCATGACCGATGGTCGAGAATCTGCGATCGATCGTCTCTTCGGGCGCAGCTGGGACATGCGGACTGTCTCCGAGAATGACCGATTGGCACGCAAGAGAGACGGATGAATGGCGCCGTCCTGGGCTCTCGGGGCCGTGATCAGTGCCTGGAAATAGTTCTTCCCCATGTGGTTCTCCTGCAGAGAGTGCGATTTCGTCATTCTCTGGGCCTAAGTTCCTCTTCCCCGGAATCGTGGTTGGCCAGGAGCAGCCCAGGTCGTTGCGCACGCATCCCCCACAGATCGGGCGAGCCTCGTCGCATTTCTTCTTTCGGCGGCGACAGGTCAGACAGCCCGTCCGCACGCGAACGATTCGCTGGGTCTGACGGTCGAATGGCATGATATGTGAGAAGGCATGTGTATCGAGGGGAAGAGGAGGTTGATGAATGTGGGGAAACTCTCAGATCCACCTCATCCACCACGATTGGGCGAGAAGTCAGAGTGACTAGATATACTCCGGTTGACTCGGGGATTTGAGGAAGTCCTCTGTTAGATGCTTGTTCGAAGTATTTGTGTAACTTCATGTTCGTATGATGTGCAGTGGGGAATACAGCATGAGGAGTGTCGATCTCTCTTGAGGACCTCATTTCCATCGCCGACAAAACAGGCTCACAAAGAGAAAGAAACCTACGCCCGTTGAAGGCGATAAGTTCAACAATTCCGTTGATTTCCTAGATGAAGTATCTCCGAAAGAAACCACTTCTCTTGGGGTTTGGGGTTTGTATATTGCAAGGCAAAGCCTCTAAGCCACTCTCCAGGTTTATACTGCACCCGTCACCGATAATGCTTTACCTGGCCCATTCTATTCATTCGCCATTTATGCGCAGCCTCCGAGTTGGAAGCTGGTTGCGACGGCATTCGTCCATTCAGATCCCTCGTGGCTGCAATGTACCAATCAGTATACTCAGGTTTCGAAGGATCCTGACTGCAGTCGTGAGGGACGATAGGTATGACGGTATGGCGATCGTTCTGGTTCGATTCACAGAAGGCGTTGGGCAAGGCTGTTGAAAACCTGGGGTCTGACCCAATCCCGTTTCGATCCATCGTCAGGCTGCACGATAAAGAACTTGGACGGGCATTGGTCCAATGGTCGAGGAAGGCTGAAGTGGATTCAATGCGGAAGATCTTATTGGGAGACCGGAAGACATGCGAAAAGGCGATGTGAACCTACAGACGTAGAATGGTATCCGATACCCATGGGATGCGGAAAGAACATGTCAGAAGTCAGCCAAAACAATACAATTGTAAGGTGTTCAAGGGAATGCGAAAGGTGGTAGTGCGGGTTTCACTCTAGCAGTAGCCTGTTGCCAAGTTAGCATTGCTCCTGTCGCCCCGTCGGTCACCGGCAGTCTTTGCTGTTCGTATTCCCACACCACATGCTACCGTCATACAGACCATACCCTGTTCCTTCGCTTCTCTCGACACTTGCCTGTGCATCGATTCCAGTGGTGAAGCCAATCAGGGCGGTGGTTTCTTCTGTCCATGAAACCTCCCGTGTCAGGATGTACCGCGAATATAACGCTCTCTCTACCACTATCTCGGGGCTGTGTCATAACGAGCTCAACCCACAGGAAGACAAGGGCATGTGCCCATCAAAGCCCCACACATTACGCCGGGCTTGTGGCCAACTCTGAGATTGGCTCACCAAGCCCCATTGAAACCCACCCTGTGCCACCCGATGCTTTGTACCGAAGAGGCAATCGCCGCCGATCTTGAGACTGACCTTGGATCCGCTAGGTTTTAATGGATGTTGCCGCTCAGAACCCTGCCAGTAATACCACAGTAGCTTCTGGACCAGCTTCGTGGACAAGGATATGCACATTCTGAATTCAGGTTACAGGGCGGAGAACTTGCAAGGCTAGCTTTCGTCAGGATGAAGCGTTGGGGACGTGAAGCTGGCCTCCGTGAAGTGAAGTTCTGGAATGTGTCATCCCAAGAGGCACTGGGAAAATTCCTCGCACTCGAAAACAAGATCATCGGCCTGGTGATAGCATCTGGGTCTCCTGTTGAGCCAGGAAGTGAACAGCAACGGAAATACATCATGAGATATCACAGGCTCTCCATATAGGCATCTGTTATAGCATGTCGTCGGGTCCATATCTTGACCAGGGTTCAATGCTCCCATCACTCGCGCAAAACAGTTCGAAGCACGTTTTGGACAGCAGGCCGAGCGCGAATTTTGTATAGATATGCAAAGTTCCGATGGGAATCAAGGATATCGATGATCCTTCCAACAGTGCCGAGCTGCTCTACCATTGAACGGCCAAGCCAGGTACCATCGGGGTCCCGACTGCCAGAACCGGCATATTCGGCAAAGCCCTAGAGGCATCCGCAGCCTAGTGTTATGGTCAATAAACGGATTCAGGACAGGTCCAATGACCAAAATAAAGCAACCAGCGTGATCAGAAAATCGCCGACAAGTGATGGACAGTGACAGAAACAAGTTCTAGGTTGGATGGTGTTTCGACCTACTTGTGATGGCGGTCCGTGCACTCCTCCTCGCCACGCTGATTGGCCCAAAACCGGAGGATTTCGACCCCATCCGGCTCCATGAGCCTTCCCTTCACCTTGCAAAGGTGATATTGGCTGTTTGGAGGGGTTTTACGCGGTATGGATTCTATATCAGTTGAGATGCAGTCGTCAATTGAGGCTATAGGGCCTGGGATGCATATCTCGATGTGTTCAGACTCGTTCTGTTCATGTTACCGACGTCAACAGTAATTGAAACACTATGGCTGACTGTCCATTCCCTCTGAACACGCCGAGGATGCCTGTGGAATAGCCACTTTTATGCCTAGGACTTCGTTGCAGACCAGGACCTGAGTTCGAAGGTATCATCGTTCCCGATAACGACTTTCGGGCAAGTCAATGCTACTGAGCCAGCCTCTTCTTCGCTCCCTCTCTCGGTCTTGCAGCTGTATCGCAGCATTATCCACCTCTTCTTGCCTGTAAGTTCAATCCCCCTGGTCTCTTTACGAAACCACCTTCGATCAAACCCATTTTTCCTGGCCGTCGTTCCCGTTTACATGATTCTTTCGTTCCCGCGTGAACTCACGGAGTCATCAGCAGTCTTAGCTCGTTCCTCTTCAACACCTCGACATGCCGACGGCGAAGAAAAGCCCGGCCACGAAGCTGGACAAGATTAGACCCCTGCTTCCAGCTCCACCGAGGCCTTCTTTTCCTCCCACCGCACCTCCACCACTCCCACATCCAGCTGTTTTTCGGAATCCTGACCTTGAACAACCGCCTTTCCTGGAAACACCCGAGGGAAAGGGTTTTCTGGCACGAGTTGTTAAGAAGTTAAACGATGAGAGAAGGGCAATCATCTCCCTGGGCCCGGTGGCAGAGCACCCAGAAGTGCAAGACAACGTCTCCGGTAAGCAGCCTTGAAATCCCATTGCATTCAGGTGGTTAATGATCAGAGAAGCAACTACGCAGTCTCCTGTGGTACGTCTTGTGCCGGCTACAGACATGCCAACCCCTGTTTCGATTGCCCCGAATGACAATGTCGCATGTCCCGGCCGCGGACTAGACAAGGTCAGTAATCTGAGCCAACCAAGCTCTCAGTCGCCTCGTGCAGAAGGCCAGAGAACCACTTGCGAGCGCACCCCAACGGTCACACTAGAATCTAACGACGTCTCCATCCCCACTATCGCACATGATCAGAGGGCAATTTCCGTGGAGGAAGCCGCGGTTTCTAATGTGACAACCCGGGAGACTACAATGCCGCTACCAGAAGCACTCACTCAGAGCAACGAGTCTCAACCGGCCTTTAAGGAGATGCCCAGGGAAATCATCGACCTTGAAGCATTGAATCAGTCTGAAACCACCGCGGCGTCCAGGACTGATTACCCGCCCGCTTCCTCCGTAGCATACAACCGGCCAACACCAGCTGCGACCTCTTCCGAACCAGACAAGGAGTTGTTCAAGCTACTGGCACCGGTCGTCCAAGATCTGCGCGTAATGGTGAAATATCTCAGCGAGGCCGTGCCCAATGAAATTATCCTCAAGTTCCATCGGGACTATCAAGCCAGAGCAAAGCGCCTCATTGCACTTGTTATCGACTCCCGGGGAAAGCTCCGCTCTTACCGCTTCGTGTCAGCCAGGACACCACGTATTGTGAACATGACCGAGCAAATGCGTGGATGTGCTTGGGATATTAGCCACGAGATTGCAAAAATCTGTCGTGCTGATCGTGTGGGTGCGGACGCTGCTGCCCAGCGTGACGCTGCACTTTCCCGTCTGCAGTCCCTGGATAGAAAGTATTCCTGGAATATCGAGATGTGTGCGATGCTTCTGGAGAACCAACCAGCTTGAGGTTCTAAGTAGTCATTGAAGAATGCAATCTCACCACTGATGGTGAAAGAACTCAAGGAAAATGACTAAGCCCTGTTTCCTGGGTGGTTCTATGGCGTAGGGACGGATTCAGTCGATGTTGAGACCCATCGCGAAGAATGGTGTCTTCTCTAGGCATGGAAATCGTGGTTCATTGTATCCACCGCAAAAGACCCCGATATATCCTCGAGGCTAATGAACGATATTGCAAACGGTACCTTCCACTCTTTGACTCGGTCTCCTAGGCCCATTGGGAAGTGGGTCTGTGTGGTAAAACGGGAAGGACAAGAATACCCAAAAATGTATTTTGTGGAATTCAAGTAAATCCAACCACCATATCTGGAACAAGAGCAAAATGACAACAGTTTGACCGAGTCCCTACTCCATCCCTTGCCAGTCGTGCCAGTCATACCCCATGACCGCAATCAGTGTGCGGTTGGTGTAGTTGTACAGCATCGTCTCCAGAACCGCACTAAAGTCCTCGATGGACGGCGTCGTCCAGGGCGACAAAGACGAATCTTCGTTGATGAGTGCCGTGGCCGTTTCCGATTGTCGGTAGAATGGAGCACGGTTGTGCGCACGCCAGGCAGCTCGAAGTCCCCGGATATAGAGCACAACTTGAAGTGCAAACTGTGCCTCCTCACGATTGGCCGGGTTCAAGAGTCGGAAGATCGCGCAAACGAGGTCGTACCCCACATTGAGGAAGGCTCGGCGGTGTCGCCACGGGAGGTATCTTGTTTCAGCGACGCGTGATGGAGGTTCGGGGGTGATGGCTTGCATTGCGCCGGTAGGATCTAGATAAAAGAAGGTTGTGGGGTGTGTGATCCTCGGTAGGAGGAGGTGGAAGTGGAGGGGTGGTGAAGAGGAAGCAAAGTGAGGGTAATGCAGATTTATATTTCTTGATTCCAACCTACTCGGCCTTCTTCAGGCACCCCACCGGTACCTGCCCGGTCTCTTTCTATTCGATGAGATCTCCCCCGCTGTCAAATTATACCCATGAGGATGACTATGACAAAACGACTTGAGGTGTAGACCCCAGTTTCAAACCATGTTCTACTGTGTATTAATGAATGGAGACATTAATTTACTCATTCTAGTGTTTGTATAGAGTTGAGAGGCTTTAATTTGCTCTCACATGGGAAAAGCAATATTTGTGGAGGCTCAAGACAAAGACTGATGTCCCGACTGCGAGCTGTAAATCGAGGGTTTTGTCCCCCAACCAAAAATACATTGGAGCCGAAATGTGGATCCTGATCTTGGACTGGATCTCTGTATCAATACCAAATGATAATTTCTGTAATTCGAGCATTGGGGTCGCCGTACACGCCTTCGACCGCTCGGCGAGAGGCTATGACCCATAGTGAAAATTTGTTCCGCAACAAGCAGGAACTGCAGCATAGAATGTCTGCCAGGCATACTGGCATCGCGCGCCGTTACTGGGCCATGGCCGCGACGTCGAGATTCAGTTGTCGTCGCTAGCTAACCATCTGAAATTTATCACTGTTCCCAAAAAAAAAAAAAATAAACTTCAATTCACTGCCCAGGGGCTGTCGCTTATTTGATTCCCAGGACTGTTGTTCTGGTGGAATTACATATATCTCAATAGATTTCTGAAAATTGACTATTGGGTTACCACGGAGTGTCCGACCGGACTGATGAAGCTTTTTGAGAAACCCCAGAAACTGAGTTTCTAGATACCTTGGAGAACAACAATTTACTTCGCCTGGAATAACGATGTAGATGCTTTGGATCTATGGTACGCTTGACCGAAACGGGTTTAGTGCTATCACGACCCATCGCCCGGCAGGTTCTAAGCCAACAAAGTCAGGGCCAGGTTACTCTCAGCCAGGGAAATTTGATGCAATAATCCTAACCAGAAATAATATAAATAGCTTGTCTCCCAATGTTCGATTCTTCTTCTTCTTCTTTCCTCACTTCCTCTCTCCTCGCTCTGACCTTAGTACGCCTCTAGTCCACAAATAGGCATATCCAACGCTTCTGTCAGAAATCCCTTTGAAGTAAGCGAAGAGTGATTGGAAGTTAATCGAAAAATGAAAGATCAGACGCTGAAATCCAAGGTTAACCCATCAGCCAGGATGCCTCCTTCCATGGAGGCCCTCCCAACAGAACTCCTGTTATGCGTGCTGGACATGTTGGACCACCAGGAGACAAAGTTTCACCTGCTACAGGCCTCTCGCACGCTCAGACGCAAGCTTATGGGGACAGTGTGGCGAAAAGTCACATTGAATGAGCCTTGGCAACTCGACAAATTGATGACAGCGATCGGGGAATGCAAAGCGATCGGCGCATTGATTGACGAAGTCCACTTCTCGAATTCTCAGCAACATTCATATATCTGGCCATTCGATGAAAACAAGTATGTTTCTAGAAGAATCGAGGTGGACTATGAGTCGCATCTGCAACACGAACCGGGCTGCCCAAATACGGGGTTGGTCCTTGGGTACGGACCAACGGACTCCGTGAGTGAATCAGGAATACAATGCGATGCATGCGAATACAACACCCTTCATGAAAATGGGTGCACCAGCTTGGCCCTTGAAGATGACTCTGAGACGTATGATCATCCCGCAACCATTGAACAAGAGTCCGGAAGACTAACAGGACCCCAGGGAAAATCACACGCAACCATACAGCGAATCCATACCCAAATCCAGAGAACAGTTGTTCTCGGCAATTGTTGCGCCTGCTTTTAAGGCACTGGACCCCGAGATCATGGACATGTGGCGAGAAGCGTGTCTCAGTGGAGAGTCGTTCCATTGGATGTGTGTGCTCCTTCTGCTCTTACCCAACGTGCGAAAACTTGGTCTGTGTCAACAGGCCATGCAATTGCAAGAATTCTTTCAAGTACTGCATTGGATAAAGGGCCGCAAGGATTCCGCAACTCTGGGGCGGGCGTTTGAAAGTCTCGAAGAAATCACGATGATCCCCGGCAGGCATGATACCTACGATTCCATATCTGCACTGCCAGTACTGCAACTCCCAGGGTTGAAGGTCCTTCGTTGGGTGGCGTTGTTTTCAGCGAGTCTCCGTTTTTTGTATCTACGTCCCCTCATGAATCCGCCATTGCCAGAACCTCATCTGTCCAAGAAATGTATCTTACGACAGAGTTTCTTGTCACTGATCATCTTCCGTTCGTGATAGCCGCATGCCGCTCCCTTGAGGTCTTTTCCATGCAGATCAAGATGCCAAAAGGTTTTAGGGTCTTCGAGAGAAGAGACATCCAGCCATCCTTCTCGATGGCGAATATTCGCAACGCGCTACTCGCGCACGTGAGTACTTTGCGAGTACTCCGGGTGAATGAAACTGGCGACAATCGCGACTGGGAAAGTTGGATCTATAAAAACGTGATTTTCGGATCTTTGGTGGATTTCACAAGACTAGAAGAAATCCGCGCGCAATTTCGCCATCTTGTTGGTGTAAATTCACTGTCGAGCCCATCCGCAAAAATGTGTGATCTCCTCCCAAGCGGCCTGCAGAAGTTGACCCTGACGAGGGTCCTCATCGAAGATACGGAGTATCTCACAGAGACAATATATGAGATACTTGCGTGCCGGGAGATGAGATTCCCTTCCTTGCAAAGCATCACAGTTGAGATGATGAAGATCCGTCATGTCTTCGAAGATAACGAGAGCTGGGGATATCACATTTCAGATCCTTGCCAGTGTCTCTCCAACATGTTCTCGCCCGTGCGTCGGGCTTGCAAAGAAGTTGGAATTATATTTCTGGCCAAGAATTTGGATTTCGATTTCGAAAATACATACTGGGAAGAGTATCCCCATGTGGCCTAGTCATGACTGGGTGGGCAGCTTCATGCAATTATTTTTGTTGAATGGAGAGTGCTCGATGGGAAAACCATGTGTATCTAATTTCGACTGAGTTTGGTCAGGGAATCAAATTTGGGGCAGGAAATGCCTGCATTTTCCGTTATGATCAAATATAACATAAACACATCCAGCCGAATACTGTAGCTAGCCTTCTACTTCTGCCGCTTGAAATTAATTATCAACTTTACCCGCGAGCAAGAGAAAAGAAAGATGACAATTTTCTCCAGTTGCCTTCATTGATCATTGATATTTCCACTAGCTTTTCGTGGCCTTTTCCCTATGATGGCAGCAAGTTACGTTATTATTGTGTACAGCGACCGGAGATATCCTTCTGCTGCAGTGGAATTTTCCGTCCCACAAAGAGAGTCTCCTGCCAAATTCCGATGACGCATAATCTCCCAAACCAATGAAGGAAATTTCCGTATATATCCTCTATCGGGTATTTAAAGATCCCCCTTTGTCAAAAATGTCACTCTTCACATATATCTGTTTTCCAACTTTTTCGATTTCGATTCGAAGCTTCTTCCCTTCTTGCCGTTTCGGGTATTGGCTGGTTCGACAAGTATTTGCACGAGAAGACCTCATGAAGCACATACACACGGGTCTTCTCACCATTATTACCATTATAACGTGGGCATATATATCCCGTGACGAATCCGGACGCAATTCGGCCATATTGTTGGCGTAAGGCCACCATTTAGTGCATCCGCAAAAATGAGTCATCTGTAAGTCCATACTCGAACGCCTTGATACTTGATGGTCACTAAAATATCCAGATTAGAAAGGTCCAATCATGGATTACGATGTCGCCGTGCTGACAGCCATCCCACCGAAACGTTTGCGATATATAAAAATTGCTTGACCGACAGCTCTTGAGTTGAAGTTGCATGCAACTATGCGATACCTGAAAATAATCGATTGCCATCAACATGTCTCCTCAAACTACTCGAATTTCCCCCTCGAGGGGTCTGCAGTACGGTTCCTGTGATATTCTCGACATTCCAGGCTCAGCGAGGACAATTTACATTCACGCTGAATCATTGTCTGCAAGTTAGAGGTACATTGTTTTGTTGAAGCCTACTATCATGAGTAAGCCACATTGACTACTGAAAGCGGGGCCGTATGAGTTTTTTGTTGATATTGTGATAGTGACCAAACCGCGCTATAACGCGCCTTTGTACCTCGGTCACGGCCTCCCCTGGCCATGCTGACCCTAGCCTAGCCGGCCTTCACCTTTGGCCCTTATGTTATAGTTCGGATCTTTGCCTCGAAGCCGTTGCGGACGAGAATACACCTTAGTCGGGTGCAATCGGCCGCAAGATCAATGGCCAATTCGCCATATGTTTCCGGGGATGGTGCCATCCCCGTACCCGGATCGAGAATTCTTAGGTATAAATGGCCAGTCACAGGCAATCTGCAACAGAGACACCACGCAGCGCGCCACGAATACCCGAGAAAACACCATAGGAACGACCGGCCCACCCGGTGCCTTACGGGATACCTCGATACGAAGGTTACAACGAGTATCCTAATGCTGCTACTCCCACCTGGCAGACGAAGGTTTCGACTCGAGACATGGTACAACACGATACCTATCCCTGCGAAAGAACCAAAGTCCGCGCAACTAGACTATGTCATTTTGGGGAGCGCGGCAAACGTCAGCAACGCCGAAGTCGCGGCATGGGAAGGCCATCTGCATACCCATAGCTGGGAGTTTAGAGGGCACCGAGCCCCCTGGTATACGGCTGCATCCTATACAGACACGAACCCCTGAAGGGCCTGTCCGGGGTAATCAGGTCGCATAACGGGATATCCAGTCCGCCTTCAAACGCTGTGCAACATCAACACGTTGATGAATGCTTGTAGCTTTTGCCGATCATGGACCCCCATCTTGATGGGACCATCTACTGGGCACGCTTCGCCACTTGTTCGGCATATTTATAGTCAAAGCCATCCATGGTGTCTTGGTGCATCTGCTCGAGGATTTCTCGAGGCTGATTCAGGATCGCTCAGCCGAGTCGGGCCGCATCCTGGACTCCGGCCCCGAAGAAAAAAAAATGCAGAGCCTACTCTCTTCCAACGGACATGCAGAGGTGCATACATATTCTACAATGGGACGTACGAAGTAGCCATAGATGCAAAAATTGCAGGGTGCAACAAGGCGGGTGGAGCGGATATACTTCCCCATCGCGGGCTAGACCCAGATGGGAAAGGAACGTGTTGGTCCGCAACTACTAGCGTCACCTCTCAAGGTGGGAGGGCGATCTGCGTGCCGAGGTCCACACGCCGTCGGCTGATGATGTGTTCATCTGCGATCTATATGTTGTAGTGGGGGCGTGCATATATCAAAGGGTTCATGGCGGATGTTGCCTGTGGCTTGGTGGCACAACCCATGAAGACTAAACTGCATGATAGAACTGAATGGCATGAATGTCATATTCCCATTTAGGCTATTATTATAACTGCCTCCATCATTCAGTAGCACGGAGTGAGCATGGGCATGACTGAGATCACTGATCCCGTTCTTGTAGATCTCTGGTGCTGATGCTTACTGAATCGCGCCGTCCGTTTTGACCAGATTTTACGGATCAAGCCCGAGATCCACAACATCTACTCAAGCCCCTCTCCCTCCCCCGCGCGGGTTAACATAGAATGGAAAGGCCAGAACCCCGAGGAAAATATACTAATACAAGGATGACTAGGCCAAGTAACATGCTTCTGGATATCTAGATGAATACAAAGAACATCCGAATAGCTGTAAGGACATATTCAAGGAGGAACGTCATGCTTTGACAGCCATTATCCATAGAGCTCGAAGGCTGGATATGGGCACAAGCTGGAAACGAGATGGAAATCTTAATTTTGCAGAGTATGATATCCACTTATCCTCGACTTTTCTTGCCTACCTGTTTTCCATCCTCAAAGCCAAACTGTCTCCTGATCGAAGACATCGACGGTCCCATCTTTCTTAAAAGACTCTTTGGGTATCGTGAGACGCGCCGTAAATCTTGATTTGTACCGTGAGTATGACCGAGCTTCTTGTTTTTCTTCCAGGGCACATCAGACGTTTAATATATTTCATCCTGGCTGACACTGTATTTTGCAGCATTTGAGTTTCCACTGTTTCTGAACGTCGCCGTTTCCTCGCTTCTCCCAAGGCCTGGTTAACCTTTGCGGCCATGGAAAACTCGATCCACTTTGCCGTCCAGAAATACCTTGAGCTATGCATCGTGGTGGTCGAAAGAACCGAAGCCTACCTGACGCGAGGTCTCCAGAAGCCAGCTGATCCACCACTGGAGCAAGACCTGCGGATAATCATCTCGGAAACGCAGCGAGTGGGAGAAGAGATTGGAAACCTCTTTGATGCTTTTCCGGTGCCGGACAACCTTTCGCAGACAAAGGTACAGACTCGGCGACTGTTCTATGAGTCGCTTCTGAATGATTATCGGCTGAGCCTGGAGCGACTGTGTGCTAGCACCGAGCAGGCGTCACTTTCTGTTCAGTCCATCATGCAGAACCCTCTCAATCGAGGCTCCGCCATGCATTCACTGCCGTGGATGTGGCCATGGGTGGAGATATCCACTGCAACCTGGGTCCTCTCTCCGGATCCCGCGACTCGAGCACTGGTTCCGACGGCGATTCGGGAGATGTTGAACGTGGCTAAGGGCGTGCTCAACCGGTTGTTGAGCTACCTGATCAACCATCTTCCCAAGGCGACCCATGCTCCTTCGCCCGAGGAGGTGCACCTGATCCTGAGGGATCTGCATGACTTGGAGCAAAGGTTTCAAGATTTGTTCCGGGCTTTGAGCGACCCTGCAGTGGCTCGTCGTGCCCCCGGGACATACCTTGCCCCAGATACCCGGCTGGAGGACTATGTCCCATGGTTTGAGGATCTGCTGTGGTTTGCCCGAAGCACGTTGAATTACGTGGTTGCCTTGATCGATGAGCAACGTGAGGTTCGGGAACAGACCCCTGGACTCCTTGATTACCAACGTCGAGTCTATCGGATCATGGATTATTAAAGTCCTGGCTCTGGAGTTTGTGTTTGCCATTTTTGGACATTTGTATCTATCGAAATTGGTCATTGTGACGGTTGCTGTGCAGGAAGCATGGCTGGTATGATGGGAATGAGCATGAGAATGACCTCGATTTCAACTCACATTTACATCAGTTCTAGTTAGTGTAGCCACATGTCATAGAGGTAACTTGAGTGGCATAGATATCACAAAAGTTATGTCCTTGGAAGGATTCATTTTCGTGCATTCCTTAAAAGTCCATATCTCAAAGTCACCGGATACCTCCAGCTGTTTGCTTGATAAGATTCGTAATCATCTTCTACTTGACTTTCTTCTCTCGCTTGGGTATTAAAACCAGCCATCTTGCAGAACAAGTCTCTCTCTGGCATCCATTTCTATCGTCATCTGCCGATGGAAGTTATTCTGGGTATATCTGGCCCTTGGAGAGGAAAGCTTTCTTCCCCTTGCCTCGAAGGCTAGTGAGTCGCTCGCGAATATGTTTTGGCTTGACTCTTTCAACAACCTCCAGACCACTTTGCTCCATCACGCCGATTGTCTTGGAACCTCCCCATTGCATCATATCATCCGTTTCTTGGCTGACGATCGATTTAGCTGGACCTCCCAGTCGTATGGAACCCTCCTCTCTCCACATTCCGAGCTGAAGCACGCGTATGCCACACAGCTATCCCAATCATTCGACTGCCATTAGCCCTGCCTTGCTGACCCCAGGGTAAAGATGACGACACCCTCGCTCTGGGGCTAGCGTGAAATCAGCTTATGTTCAGTCCCCCGGCCATCGCTATGGATCCATACTGTCATGCGGAGAACGCATCCCTGCAACACTCGAGGTCTCTATGGGACGGCCATGCGGACAGCCATTTTAATTATACCTAAACGTGTATTTTAGCCAGCTCTAGGGCCATTAGATTCACCCCTACATCTCACCACAACTGTCGCCCACAGGGTATCAAAGGCGTAGCATCCAAGTTTCGAAGACCAAAACCCGCGACCGAGGTTCCATCCTCCCCCTCGCACCTTCCGAAAAACGATCTAATATACCGTGTTCTCGAATGCATTCAGGCCGTTTGGGTTTGTGCGTCGAATATTTCCGTATCACCTCTTCGTTGCGTGGTGTTGCAGACCCTCATGTGGGAGGTTTCAGCCCAACGGAGACATTTCTACGAAAGATCCACAGCGTGCAAAAGATATAGTGGATTGTAGCTGGTGAATCACGCTAGCATCGGTGGTACTTGCTGGATGCGACGAAGTATTTTCAACGAAGAAACCGAGCCATTTTAGGTGAATCTCATTGTGGTTAGAAACCAGAATTGGACTTTGATCGACAATCCCCTTCCTCTTCACAAGCGGTTGAAGGCGTTCATTGTCTATGGCCACCTGTTGGAACCGAAGGCAAGGTCGACACATACTGGTTTAAGTACAGCCGGAGAGGTCGAAAAAAAAATTCTGGGAGTACGACAGATTGCTGGAAACTTCTGGAGATGCTGGGTTAAAGTCGAATCTGAGCAAATATTCGAAGATCTTCATGCACTCAAAGTGCCATCAAGCACAAGTTATATTCTGAAAACAAATCCGCGACCTTTATTCCGCAACCAAATCGCACGAACCAGAAGACTTTTCGATGTCTGAAACTATTACACTAGAGACTTTGCCCATCATCATCATGACAGTATCAAGGGACGTATCAACTGGAAGATTCCGAGTAACTCCACGATCTGATGGTAAACTCAGATCCAAGGTCGTGCTCTTGTGGTGTGCAGCAGCACAGCCAGACCCAGCTATCGTGCCCCCGATGTACGCTACCGGATGTGCGTTTTTGTCGTCTGCAGCTGTCCGCCCTTTTGCTACTTTATGGCCATTATAAACGACACAGTCTATTTGGCTCTGCACCCTGTGCAATAAAGCCTAGGATGGTTCTCTTCAGCTAGTGGCCCCCGGTTGCCTGGCTCATCGAACTGTTCTTGTTGAATATCGGATTCCACCTAACCTGCAGAATAACCCTCGTCCTCCTTCCATCCACGCTGATTCGGAATTGGTCCAGAGAGTTTACTTTTGCATACCCATCTCAAGACATTGGGGATTCTCGCCATTGTCTAGAATATCATGTGATATCTATAAACTGGTCATTTACTATGGCTCTCGCAAATTTGAAGAAAAACAAAACGCCCGTGGTGGATTACCAGGTGTTGCCAAAATCAGGCGTGGTTGCAACGACGGGAATATGACAAATTATAGTGGTTTATGTGTGAAACATCCCCGCTCTCGTGAATGAGAAATTGCCAGTGATGGTATGACAACGATGAGCGCTGATACGAAAGCGCTGATACGAAAGCGCTGATACGAAAGCGCTGATACGAAAGCGCTGATACGAAAGCGCTGATACGAAAGCGCTTCTACTCTTGAACACGCTGGTTGCAACCCTCCCATTCCTCGGCATTAAAACGGTGTATTGCCGCCTCGAAAGCCACAATGCCCTTCAGCCACTTTCCATAGGAATCGCTAGCAGATCCTATGCTTGCTTAGTACCTTGACATCAAAAACCCCAGGACACATGCGAGTTTCGGTACGTTTGGAGGTCTGCCGATGCTTTGGGGTCGTAGGCGGACCCTCTGGGCCACTTTCTTGCTGGCCCGGGGCTTATTGGGCGGCGCAATGAAGTATGCATTGTATTTAATATCAGGATGAGGGCCTTTCTTGACGACCGGTGCCTTTCTCTTCCGCCGGCTGCTATAATACCCAACCTTCACTTGAACTATGTCCGGTTTGCGATTGCGAAGATACTTTTGTATGAACTCTGGAAGTTCATCTCCCACGGGAACTTTAGCACTGCCAGGACCAAGGATCTAGGGAACTCCCCATTGCGGAACGAACGGAATGCTACCGAGGAAGGTGCCGATGACATCGTGGGATCTACCTGCCATGCATTCAAGCACTCCGTTCTTTGGGATACCATTCTTTTCCTTGATAAATACGCCCATAATATCAAAACTCCCAAAATGATCTTCTTATTGCGTTCCGCGCTCAGATCGCTACCCACTTGCAGCTCGGGCTCTGGTGAGTTGTCATCTCGATTCTATCTCGACTATGATTCTCTTGCTGATGGATATGTTTCTTTTTCTACATCTTCCATCCACGAAGCCTTTCCTTCCCCCTCTGCGATATATATTCTATGACTTCTGCTCCGCGTGCTTAAGTCCTGCCATTCAAGAACTACTGTCTCACCCTGTTCTCACTTGACTACCCAAATGGGCATTGCGAACGTTTCCTTGCCACACATGTCCATGACCGATGACGCATTACCATCACCGACAAATTTTCATCATGAACCATCAGAACTTCTCAGCATGCCATATAGGAGTGAATAGACGGTTTATACAGATTCCTCTCTTTATATGCACAGACGCACCCCGCATCTCATGAATAGTCTGTCATTCGCAAACCACCTTCGAAGCACGGAAACCGCGCTCTCTGTCCCCCTGAGAACATCAAATTCTTATGTTGCGGTGGATTCTACAACTATTCCCGTCACATTCGGTAGCAGCGCAAAGGGACTGCTCTATGCAAGGTTGGGGGGAAACCAGAGGATCTGTCGCGCGTATACTATAAGAGTCTGGTTTATGTGGGTTTGGCAACATCCACCGATTATGCCTCGGCTGCGATCTGCTTCGCTGGCTACTTCAAAAAGACGCCGAATTTAATTGAGTCATTCCTTTGCGGCTATACTGCGCATTCATTTTTTGCAATAAGGGCATAGAACAGCCTTTGAAGGTCCAGACTCTCGAACAAGATGACAGCGGTGCGCTATGTGGCGACAGGGAGACAAACGATCAACTCTTTGGAAATCTGGTCACAAAGTGCTACAACATTTTGCACCAACAAAATCAAGATGTCTCGAACAATTGAAGTGTAAAATGAAGTCCTACAGCAGGGATACCTGCCAAAAAGTCGATCAGGATCTTTCCGCAATGATCGAGGTTCATCTTCAGGGTCAAATATCGGAAAGGAAAGAGGTAGTTAAGAATGATGACCTGGACTTTTTCGCTATACGGAGCCGTAGTTTTTTGAAGAAAAACAATTAGTCTCGGTGCCGTGTGAACTACGCAAACAGGACACCCATAAGATTCTAGGCCAGTCTCCACATGGATTTCTCAAGGTCTTCCGAGGTTTCGTCGTCTAGACGAGGTGACATGTTACATGGGAATTTTTGCACATCCCCCCCTTGCCTGGTTGCGATTAAGGGCCACACCGTTCTAGGAGTTGTTGGCATTTTGGGCTCTGACCTGCGGCAAAATGATAACGACCCCGAGCAAGACCAGTCCCGGGAGGAGGAAATTCCCACCAAGGGGGAAGATCCCCGGGCATGTTCCCGCAACGCAGCCCCCAATCTATGTCGGTTGAAATCATAACTCCTAAGGAAGTGAGTCGGTTGACACGCGGTGATCGTCTGCTTGCCCTGCGACACCGATGAGGAGGGCAGTCTTGCCCCTCATGACCACCCGGAAGAGACATTCAGTACCTGTGGTGAGAAGTTTTCGCTCGACCTATACACCCCATGTCCCGTTGCTAGGGAATGCCTTCTCCAAGCTCGCGAAGGACCACTTTAGAGATTTCTATATCACGATAGATTCAAACCTCATGATGATCAATGTCACCATTCCCACCCGGGCGATATTCACGACAGAATCATCCCGTCGTGGATGGAATACTGGCGTTGGATATACCACATCCTATCATTTCCCCACATATTGCTGTCGAAAAGTCATACAGGAGGGGTGAGAATGAAAATACCAGAGAATGACAGTAGTGACTGGTTTGAAAATAAACCATTCGGTGATCTAGGCTCTACACTGGAGCTCTGCATAGAAACACACCCTCGAGAAGCAAGACTCATAACTGATATGAGTCACGGGTTGCCGACGTTCCAATGCAGAAAGTACTATACATTGAGACAACTGGAAAAGCTAAATTCAATTCGTTCTTCCCGATCGTTGACGCTAGGCACATGGCCTCAAAGAACGAAGTTCCATTGATTCAAGGAGAAAGTGAGCGCCAGCACGAGCTTACTCGGCTTTGTCGGACAAGATGTAGTTGAGGGTGACACGTTTGATTTGCTTTAGTACACGAGGGCAGCGATCTCCTTCAAAACTTGTTCCATCTGGAGAGTACTGTTGTTTGTTGCGGCCTCGAGAGTCTCGCATCTCTTCACGCGGTCCTCCAGGCCAACCACCCGGTCCACAAGGCCATCACGGTGATCAGGGTTGATGTTTCGGATACAGTCGGGCTCGTTGGGCTACACGGGCTCGTTAATTTCTGACTCGGGGGTCCACTCGCGTTGCAAAATAGGTGCACCGATTTGGCTAGCATTCGAGCCATGCGGAGTGGCTGGGGTATTTTTCATGCTTTCGCTGCTATTTCTCTAATGCACGTTAGGCTTCATCATCTTTTGGTGCAAATCAATATATGCCCTTGAGCGGCTGACATCTTACGCCTTGTGCTGGTTAGACGGGTTGTGATAAACAAGAGCTCATAAATGGCACGTAGGAAGGTGGCGCGCTAGGGTTGTTTTGTTTTTCATTCACTTGAGCAATTCTTAGTGACAGTGAATACCCCTCTTAGTAGAATCTTCAAATTCTGCCATTGTCTGTTTATGCCTCCCGCAGTATACCCTAACAGCACTACAGTCTAATTTGATATCGCCCTTACCTAGACTCTACAATTCTCTTATTTGAACTTGAGTATTTTATCACTTCACTGACTTGAGAAGTCCTACCCAAATAGTCCTCGCTATCGGAGAGGTGTTTACTATTCAATGTTTCAGTTCTAGCTCAGCACTCAGTGCATTGCTCCCGTTGCGGTCTATGTTAATGGGTCTATTTAGAAGCCACTGTTATTCTCTGTGGACAGAGGGACAAAGCTCAAGCGGATGAATTGCCAATCGACTTCCTCATAGGCCGCGATAGAGGCTCTTCTAGAGTCTACCACCCATCTTAGAAAACACATTAACAGCATTAGCAGTGAGGCTTGGGTCAAATAGGAATTGACAATTCATAGTGCAGAAAGCAATATATTATATTATCTTAGGTATTCAAATGTTAGACTTTGAGGACTTCTTAATTTGAGCCGGTTTGACGCATATATAGGACTTCTAGAATTTTTCCTTTTGCCTATCTCTTCTAAGATCATTTTATCTCTGGGTTCCCGTCATCTCTGCTGCATTGCTTCTTCCTTCAAAGATCAGTAAGTTCCCTTCTTTCCCGCGCCCTATGCAAATTGCAGAATTCTGTTTTGCAAAGTCACGAGTCACAGATAAATCTCACTGGTGCATAGGTCTCTCATACTTTCTTTGATCCATCACCAAGCCCTCGCTTCGCTCTCTCTTACCCTATCGTCTCTCTGAGCAGATTGGACACCTCCCCTTCACACAGCACAATCAGAACCTTCTCACCTACCTTTTACATCTCCACCTGCGAGAAGGTTTGCATCATATCCATTTCCGGTAGCTTCACACTGCTAACTTTTTTATAGCTTCCTTCCAAACCCCTCACCATGTCTCCTGGACACTCCGGTCTCTCAGTCGAGCTTGACAGCTTGCTTGGTGGTTCTCATATCCCTGCCGGGGCCCCTCCAGCCGTTCGATCTCCCCATCATCCCTCGCCGAGCGGCCTCCTCACTATGGCCTCTCATTCCCTTTCCTCTCGCCCGGATGAGGGCAATATCCCTGTTTACGCTTTCGGTGCCTTGATCGCGGGCATCGCAAGAGTGGAAAAACAGCTGGATTCCCTTCATTCCGCGATCGAGGGAATGAATGCCAAAGGCGCTGAGCTGGAATCCGCTCAGAACGAGTTGAAGCGCATCGTCACGGATAACATCGATCTGCTTCACCTGGCTGTCGCAAAGAACCAGAAGGACATCGAGAGTCTGCAAGACAGCCCTCCTCAAGCTCAGCGGTCACGGTTCCCCGATGTGGCATCTGTTTCCATGGGCGAGGGACAGCTTCAAGCCCCGACTGCGCAGGTCAAATCTTACGACACCAGCAAGACCGCCATCTCGCCCCTTGACCACCTCGTAGCCTCCCTACCGGTATTCAACGAGCGTCTTGATACCTACAACGACCGAATTGAGCACTTGAATGGTCAACTTTCAGATGCTCTGGGCTGGATGGAAACTCTCTTCCAGGCTCGTGATGCCAGCAGCCCCGATGATGGTGATTGCGATTCTATGGCTGTCAACCTTGACCTTCAGGATAGGGATGAGGACGTCCCGGTTCCCTCACGGAAATTTGGGCCCTAGGTGCGCCACAGAATAGCACCTGCCCAGGAGGTTGGGGTGGTTTGCGGTTTTGCCAAGCGGCTCTTTGGTTTTTTTTTTTTTTTTTTTTTTTTTTTGTTCTCTTCGTTCCTTCTTCAGTCCGTTGGACTTGCATATCCAGCTTCTAGTTCCTTCGCAAGGCAATCCAAGTTTTGCAGGCTATTGAAGCCATTTTTTCATACCATTATGGCAAGTCACTTCGTTGCTAGGTCGAAGATTGTGATTTTCTGGGCAACGGAAATTCCATGGGGTGGTAGATTTGTTCAATAATTTCCAGTAAGCACGTAATTCAATTTAAGATATCTTGATTGGTTATTCCATATATGCCTGGCGGCTCTATCTGTAAAGCTCAATTCGTTTGTCGATTGCAGTGCTGTTGTTGACAAGGATGCAAGATTGGATAGGCATTGGTTTAGTTGTGTGTTGTGCTGCTGCGTGCATTAGACTTTGTTTCAACAGTGCAGTTTTCATTAGTAATCATAATTGCACAATAAATGATTCCCCTATGCAATGCACTATATCACCATGCTGGGAAACTGCTTATATATGATCCATTTCTTTTTCTCCGTCTTTCCTTCTTTGCTATCATATACGTATATCTTGTGGCATTTTTGCCAGTCCCTCTAAGTACAAACTATTCTTGGTTGAATTGCGTTCTATATCTATAACCACTTATTTCTACGACACCTCTCAAAAGCTTCAAGCACCTGGGCACATCACATCATCTACCACTACAAGAATTGGTGGCATGGTTGAAGTATGACCTTTGGGTTTTGCCTGGGCACTATCTGTCTTTTTCAACTCGCCCACTTGATACGGTTCATACACTACCTACGCGATACACACATTGCATTTGATTCCCAGGAACTCATCGATGGCACAGCATCAGCACCAGTAAGATGTCTGAGGACGACAACCCTTTCAGAATGCATTCTTCGGGATAAGGGGCGAAACTTGAATGATCAAAACTCGGAAAATGGAGCTTTTGAGTATGTCACCTCCCGCAGGAATGATCTTTTGTGTTTCCCAGGTACAATCTCAGTCAAATGTCAGTGGTTAACATACCAGCACTCGTCTTCAGCGTCGCGACTAGAAATCAATACAGCCGTGAAATATTGCTTGATCATGATAACAAGAGGAAGAACCGTCCTCGTACACCAAGACGGTATCTGTCCCTACCTATGATAACCATATGTTCTTCGCCTTCAAGGATAAGCTTTTTCCACCGGAAGCACCAGGGGCATGGGTACTCTGTGATGGTCCTGTACCGTCTCCGAGGACTTATTCCTGCTTGTATCTCCAGTCAATCGCATTCGACTAAGTCCACGTCCAGGAAACTGCCGATGAAATGCAAACGCTGTCATTATCGAGTCTTCCACTCAACAAAATTCAATCCCCAACTGATGCGTAGATTGCTCAAGCGAATACGTTCAACCAACCATGAGCCAAGAACTGATGCACCTTGTCAATACCTTCTCAGCCACTCAATATAACTCATTGGTTCTTCCCGAATGGACAGTTCGAAGAGCATTCTGCACCACACCCATCGCCAGGTTCTGTGATCTGCTATGTGTTTGCCTTGCATCTCCGCGATCGTTCGCTCTGTCTGCGACGTGGATCAAGCCTCATTCACAGTCAGAACGAGTCTAGATGCCGTCAAGCTGGACATTGACCATGCATGCACTGGGAGGAAATGACCTTTCATTCTGGAACCGCCTCCTACACCTCGCCCATCTTGACCTGCACTGAATGCCCTCGTTTCACTACCGTGCGTATGGAGAAGGATTATTAGGGTATGACCAACCTTTGACGCGTCCCATAGGCTACCTCAGAAGCCAATACGAGTTTGCGACTCCGTTTCTTTGCAACTGGGATCCTGGGAAGAGAATCACACCAGTCCAGTCGCATCAATCAGACATTACTGTAGCAATCCTTGATGACCAGGCAGAGTCTGAGGTTGCCTCTTCGAGTCGCTGCAATGCTGTCGGCTTCCATCTGCCACGCATGCTTACGGCTTTGAATCGTGATCTTGGTACATTTCGCGGTGGACATCTGTGAGGCCTCGGCAACAATCAAGGTGCCAGCGGTATGTCGTTCTGAATATCTAGTTATTCTTACTAATGCTTCCTAGTTGCTGGAGTATCTGCTTGTCCTCGAGCCCGGGATGCGTTTGATGCAGCACCCTAGAGCACAATATCATGCTCAGGGGATACCAGGCGTGCTAATGGTCTGTCGACACATGTCTGGTCGGCACGCCCACTTTATACAATCCAGATCTCTACGGATGGATTCCTTCATCACAGACTTCTTGCTTCTTGCTTACCACAAGAACACCATCTTCACAGACACGTTTCCGGTGGAGATTTGTCACCAATTTAACATAATATCGGCCACCTTCCAATATGCCTATCACTTGCTCAGCATTCCAGTTGTCACTCCCACAAATTCTAGATGGAAACTACTAACATACCACCCGGGACGAGCTGCCTGGAATCGACGGTAATCAGGGCCAGCACCGGGAGGAGGTAACCCCAATATGGGAGAGAATTTCCCGGTTACCTGCCGAAAGCAAGGTCTTGACTTGGCTTCTGTTGAGATTCCGAATTCTAGCGCGGACGTCGCATGATGGGAAAAATTGTGATTTCCCTGTTATCATTGAACTCAACCGCGTCTACTTCGAAGTTATGAACGCCTTTCATGTCCTATGTGGCGAACACGGAGCCGCCCTCCGTCTTGGAAAGATACCAGTTACACCAACGTCAATCAAGGCTAAAAAAGATGCACCACTACTTTCGATCGGCCAAGTGGTATAATTCTCAACTGCAAGAAGCATATAACCTGGCTGCTACCTGAAGAAGATGGTTCCGAGGCGATAACTTTGATCGACAGACGACAAATCAGAGGGCTCATTGACAACGAGTAACAAAAACCTTTCCGGCGCGATATCATAGCCTACCATCACCACTACCATTTTATGAACTCAGTGGTGAAGGCACCACGCCTGGTCCAGATATACAAGCTACCCGGATATCCCCCGCGGTACCAGGATCACCGAGACGCATACGAAGCACCGCTGTCTTTTCATTAACAGTATAACATCTATATCGCCGAGCCTCCGATCGTCGGCCCATATCAAGAGCAGAGGAGAAGCGAGTATTCGCACTCCTGGTCGACCATGAGTCTGAGAGAACCAATTCGGATTCGGAAGCCTTTCAATATGAATGAAATAAAGATTTCTCGCGCGCAGGCCATGGCCGGATTCATTTCGAAATGTCTTAAACAATGTCGTACACCGGATAAAGTGTCTATCTTCAAGATGCCTATTCTCTGTACTTCTATATTTCCTATTGTGTCTCCGGGAAACGTCATATAACCTTAAAGCGAAAAATAGATAACATAGTCTGAGGTGAAAAAAATCATAATGAACACGAATTATCGCCGGTTTGCTGGGCCAACCGGGCTCTATTTAAAAAAACGTCTGAAGAAAACTTGCCGGATCTGATCGCTCACTTGGTGACCGAGCATGCGCAAGTGCGTTCGGGTTTCCCACACCACTGGAAAACACAGACTCGTCAAGAACATTCTTGATATTTGCAGAATCATGTACTTCTTCCGGCAACAGATCACTCAGAGCTTTTGATAAGAATCCTCCTGATCCCTTTGCGCCGAATTGACGATGGTTCGCACCTTCATGAACGCAACTGGGTCAAAAGAACCATGGTTCCTTCGAATTTCTTTTCATCATTGCTCTGGAACATCTTCATGATATTCTTCAACCACTATTGGGTAATCCCAGTCTCCTTTTTCCCATCCTTCAGAGTCCGGCTATACTTAACCCCCAGATTAATACCGCTCTTTGTATCAAACGGGATAGGGCTGGTATAGTCATGGCTAGGCTTCGAGCCGTGCCACGTCTTTTTGACCACATCCGCGATGCCATGCCCCGCCGAACAGCTTCCACTCGTCGCGGGCGCTGGCCATTCAGGTGCGAAGTGGGAGTATTCATTGTCCGACAGTGGTCCGGGATATGTCTCGTTTAGGAACAACTTGCTCCAGTCATCAATTTCCCAGTTCACGTAGCCGGTCTTTTGAGCCACTTGTTTCAGTAAATTTGCGCCGCAGTCCCAGCGTCCCAGGGACGGGAGACCCCAGTTCGCCGAGAGAGACGCGATGATAGAGTAATGTGTGTAGAAGGTATCGTCCGTAGTACCTTTGAGGTTTTCGGGGACCGCTCCGCCGACAAGGAAACTATACACGCGATTCGGCTCGCTGTAGTTCCCTGTCTCATCGAACGTGACTAGCACTAGAGTGTCTTTGTTGAAATATTCGTTGGCCAGCAGCGGTGGCAGGAAGTCACCCAGGAACTTGCCTGCAACTGAGATGTTGCTGTCGTGCGCGTCGTTGGTCATGTTCGGCGTGATGAACATGTACTGCGGCAGAGCCTCGTTCTTCAGATCTTCGTAGAAGGTGGTGAAGTTCTTGACTTGACGCGGTCGGACTGCGTCGTTGGTGACAGAGTCGAAGAGGATGAGCGGGTCATGCTTGCGAACGTATTGGTTTGCACCGCTCAGTGGGTACCGAAAGCCCTTTTCATGGTGAGCAAGCTGCGTAACTCTCGTAGCTGGAATTCATCATACCTGGTATCCCGCGTACGGCAGGTGTTGCTGATACTGTCCCCACGCGATAGACTTGGTGTCGAACAGATCGGCCAGGGTGGAGATATTCGCCGGCAGCTGAAGGAAATCATCATTGTCCATGCCGAAGTTATCCCCGCTGGCCGAGGCGCAGTAGTTTGGCTCGGATGGATGCGTCAAGGCAAAGTAGTTGGTCAAGAGGATGCCCTCCGAGGCCAACTTGGCAAAGTTGACATCATCTGCAGCGGTTTGGTAGTCCTATATAGTGCGTCAGTTCCCGCAATCTACTTCAAGGATACAATAACATACAGTATTCTCGATCCATATCTGCGCAAAGCGATTAAACGCAAGGCCCTTTACGTTGGAAACCGGCGAATAGGGCAGGACCGAGGCCCGCGCGGCATCGATCTCCGCCTGAGAGGGGTTTTGTTCGGTGATGGTCTTCGCCGTACCCAGCGCGAGACCGCTCACCAAGGTCAACAGAGTCTGTTTGGCCAGCATGCTGAAGGTGGTAGGAGACTGAACGAAGTCATTTCGATGCGGGCCGAGCACACGATCTTATACTATGGGCGGGGGCATCTGAGTAAGACTCATGACTTGACCATGTCGGAGGTGACATTGCACGTTGCAACCCTTCCACAAATGACTGGCTTGCCGGCGTGACCAGAGTTGGAAGTGGAGATTGACGGCTGGAGCGGGTGGATCCGTGTGCCTGGCACGAGGTGGGCGAGTCTATCGTAACTGGTTGTGTAGATGCGATCGGGTGAAGACTGGTCAAGCTTTTACCAAGACGGTGGAGTCGTGCAGTGGAGGTTTTGTATTACTTAGATGACTTCGAGAGTATCCAGATGAAGAGGTTTGATGAGTGAGAGATGTGGAAATATATAATGGCTGCACGTGAGACTGCATGACAACCCCAACTGAAATTACAACTAGCTACGATTGATAATAACCTGAATCTCACTTAAAACATGCTCGTTATTCTTGCCTCAATAACTATTACAGATCTATGTTTAAGGGAACATGGAAGAAAGAAGCTCGTCACCAGCGAAGTCGACTCCGACAAGACCGCCATGGCTCGGTGCAATAAAAACAACAGAAGTGAAGACAGGTGGGATATGAAACGCGGAACGATTTTGTTTACTCGGGCTTCTTGCCAACCATCAGGTACATCGGGGTGAACAGGTTCTTCTGCGCACCCTCGACCAGGCAGTCGGCCGCAAGAGCCAAGCTGTCGGCGGTCTTCTGCGAGCCCCGCGGGAACAGACCGATCTTCTCACCGGCACCAACGAAGCGGTGGGCGAGGCCACGGCCCCACCAGGTCATGCGGGCAATGGTGAAGAAGTCCCAGACCGAGCCCATGTGCTTGAACGATCCCGCCAGCGGGTAGTACCAGGGAGTCGGGTCCGGGCGCTGGGCCAGGTCCTCGTGGGCTTGAAGGTCAAACCCAGCGTCGCGCATGGCCTGCAGACCGTCGGAGATGCGGACCATGTTGGAGATACCGTCACCCTGCTCGATACCCAGACGGATGCGGCGGTGTTCCGGGTCGTCGTTGTTGTACTCGTCGGTCATCAGCCACTCGTACACACCAAAGGTACCACCGGGCTTGAGCACGCGGAAGATCTCCTTGTACACACCCACCAGATCGGGGGCGTGCACGGTGGCTTCAATGGCATACACGGCATCGAAGCTGTTGTCGGGGAACTTCATCTGCATGAAATCGCCCTTGACGAAAGCCATCTTGTCCGACAGACCCTGCTTCTCGGCGTAGTGGGTGGCGCGGTCAATCTGGTAGTCGTTGTTGTTCAGACCGGTAACGTGGGCACCGGTGAACTTGACAATCTCGCGTGCGGGACCACCGACACCGCAGCCAACGTCGAGAACCTTCATGCCCTCCTTGATGTTGGCCTGCATGGCCAGGTAGTGTTCGTGGCGGGCAATCGCTTGCAGAAAGGGCTCGCCATAGGCAAAACGGCAGAAGTGGAAGGAGCTGCCCCATCCGTACTCGTAGAAGTCGGTGGCCAAGTTGTAGTAGCTGTCACGGTCAGTCGACTGTTGCAATGCGCGGAAATGCGCTGGGAGTTTGGAGGGAAATCGCGCCGTTCAATGCGAAGGGTACATACTGTCGGGTCAGGGTAGCGTATTCATTCCGTCGGGCCTATGGGCGACCAATGTCAGTAGTGGACGTTGCAATGGTGTGGAGCAGCAGCGTACCTCGCGAGTCGCATCGGTCTCGTCGGCGTGACCCTTGTTGTCCCAATGCTTGAAGTACTCGTCCACGGCGGCCTTTTGAGCCGCGGCGTCCTTTCCGTGCATAGCGGCCAAACCACCGCGGGCCTTGGCCGACTTGCCGTGCAAGGCCTGGTTGAAGGCGGCATCGCGCGAGACATCCTCGCGTTCGAGGGCAGTGAGAGCAGTGGGAGCCATGTCGAGAGAATTGAAAGGGATTTATTAGAGAATTGAATATGATGCAAAAGAACAGAGGCCCGTTAAATATTCAAGAGGAGACAAGAAAAAAAAAAAAAGATCGAGGCCACGGCAGAAGAAAGGGGAACGAAAGGAGAACAAGATTGGAAAAAATCCAGCGAATCACGGAGCCCCTGAATGCGCAGTTCCGGGGACGCCACAGCCCGGATGGTCACGACTCCGACGATCGTGCGGAGCAGAACAGAGTGACCTGATCTTGCACGATCGTCGCAGACATGAATGGTACGAGTCTGATTAATTGTCGGGATCCGTTTGGATCGCCCGTTTCTTGACTCGCTGCTCAGTCCATGTAAATAATCCCATCATGCCATCTGCCGACGCGGTCACGTGTGCACCAGCCACACGCCACCGAGTCTTCGGAGTTGGTTCTGCAATGTTCTCTCCCACCATCCACCATGCCGCCCTCGATCAAGCATGATCTGAACCGCGCCGGATGGGAGTCGACCGACTTCCCGTCCGTCTGCGAGACGTGTCTGCCTGAAAATCCTTACGTGCAAATGCTGAAGGAAGACCATGGCGCCGAGTGCAAGATTGTAAGTGTCGATCCGCCGTCGCTATGATCATTGCTAATTTCTCAGTGTACTCGTCCCTTTACGATTTTCCGCTGGAAGGCCGACCGGACTTCGCGACAGAAGCGCACGATTATCTGTCTGACCTGCGCTCGGTTGAAAAACTGCTGCCAGTGTTGCATGCTCGATCTTTCTTTCGGCTTGCCGATCGTGGTCCGCGATGCCGCGTTGAAGATGGTCGCACCCGGCCCGGAAAGTGGCATCAACCGAGAATACTACGCACAGAACCACGAAAAGGAAATCGAGGAGGGTCTCGGTGCGATCGAGGAATACGACAAGACCGACGACAAAGCTCGGGAGCTATTGCGTCGTCTGGCCAACAGTCAACCTTACTACCGCAAGCCACGTCGCATCGAAGGCTCCGCGGAAGGAGAAGAGGAGGCACAGGAGTCGCAGGAGAGTGGCCAACCACGCACGCACAGTCGATACGGCAATGGGCCCGGGCCCATGCGCACCAGCGAGAGCCGGCGGGGCAATCGGTTGCCCGGTCGTGGCGGAGGAAGTGCGCGTGGTCGTGGCCGGCCATTCCCGGGGACTGCGCAGTTGCCCCCGTCCGCGCAGGACATCGAACCGCCCGCCGATACCAATATTACCTCTCTGTTTGTGACCGGTGTCGAGGACGACCTCCCCGAGCACGCCTTGCGCTCTTTCTTCTCAGAGTTTGGCCAGCTTCGCTCGCTGGTCTGCTCCCACCGTTCGCACTGCGCTTTCATCAACTTTGTGAACCGCGCCGATGCGGAAACTGCGGCACAGAAATGCCAGGGCAAAGCCGTCATTCAAGGTTGTCCCTTGCGGGTGCGTTGGGGCAAACCCAAGCCTCTCGATAACCTTGACCGAGAAGAGCGAATCAAAAACGCTCGCGAGGGTCGCCAGGCTGTGGGCCCGACCAAGACTGGTTCCGACAAGAAAGCCATCACGGCGGCCGGTGATGCTGGCAAGGAACCCAACCCCAAGAGCTTCGCCGTGGCACCGCCTCCGGGCTCTGGTTCTGTGCAGTACGCCAGCCTGTCGGGCGACTGATTTTTATGAGTACGTGATTGGGTTGCATGGTTCTAGCGGGCGTTGTACATGGCTTGTTTATGCAGATTCTATCTCAAATGAATACCCCGGAGACGCCAAAAGTAAAGTTGGGTATGCTATAATACATTCAGTTGTCGGAACAGTCCTCGTGTGTATCGGTGCCGAATTGCTATGAGGAGCAGGCCTTGTGGATCTTGACATTCTTGTCGCCGACCTTGATGGTGTCATTGTCACCACGTTCGATCTCATCGTGGATTCGTAGTTCTAGTCGTCATTAGCATATATGTTCTTCATCGGAATGACTATTGCAAAACAGTAGACATACCCCATTTCGCAGACTCATTGTCCTGCTCCCGAGCACCCTGGACCAGATTGTGGCGGAGAAGATTTGCAACCTCAACCGCGTGGTTGATCTTCATTCCGGTATCGACTCCGACCCGGCGGTTCTCATCGAAATTCTTGCGAGCTTCTTGGCGCGCGGCGAGCAGGACTCGGAAATCATCTTGTGAATGTCAGCAGCGCAGTCTGCAAAGCGAAGAAAAGGACGGACCTCGGAAAGCCAAACGAGTGGCACGCAGGAGCTGCCGATAGGCGCTTAATGCAGATACACTGGGAGCTGCCATATTTCCTGCAAGTAATGCGCAAGTGAAGTTGAATCTCTGATGAAACTCGAGTTGAATCCCCCGACGCCGCGAAACTTCCGTGGCAGCGCAGTAGGCGGTTAGTCGGGGCAGAAAAAAGTAGCAAAAAAATCCCACATCCACAAAGAACTTCACCACAAACATCACCCCCAATGGCTTCGGTGAAACCAGTGAACGCTTCTCTCCCGTCCCTGCCCGAGGGCTGGACCGGAGAAAAAGACTTCAAGGTCGTCGGTGCTCTCTCCGCTGCCACCCAGCGCAACATTGAGCCCGTTGGCCCTCACTTCCTCGCCCATGCCCGCCGTGTATGTGACCCCCACTTCCCCTAGTTGCGCCTCTAACGTCCGAATAGAAGCGTCACCACCGCACTTTCTCCGAGGATGAGCGCATCCAGGCCCAGCAGAACGTCAAGAAGACCGAAGATGAGGAGGACGACGACATCTCCGAGCCTGAAGATCCTATGATGCTCACCCGTGAGGCTAAGGACTGGAAGGTCCGTATACAATGCCCTGCATGATCTTCGCTTATCTAACTTCAACAGGCCCAGGACCACTACGCCGTGCTCGGTCTGACCCGTTACCGCTGGCGCGCCACCCCCGAGCAGATCAAGCGGGCCCACCGCAAGAAGGTTCTGCGTCACCACCCCGACAAGAAGGCCGCCCAGGGCCAGGAGAACGAGAACGACAACTTTTTCAAGTGCATTCAAAAGGCCACCGAGCTCCTGCTCGACCCCGTCCGCCGCAAGCAGTTCGACTCGGTGGACGAGAACGCCGATGTCGATCCCCCCTCCAAGAAGCAGACCCAGAACGGCAAATTCTACAAGGCCTGGGGCCCCGTCTTCGAGGCCGAGGGTCGCTTCTCCACCAAGCAACCCGTTCCTCAGTTCGGCGACGACAACAGCACCCAGCCCGAGGTCGAGGAGTTCTACAACTTCTGGTACAACTTTGACAGCTGGCGCTCGTTCGAGTACCTGGACGAGGACATTCCCGATGACGGTGAAGGACGTGACCAGAAGCGTCACACCGAGAAGAAGAACGCCAACGCTCGCCGCAAGCGCAAGGTCGAGGACAACACTCGTCTGCGTGAGATGCTCGACGAGGTCCTGGCCGCGGATGAGCGTATCAAGAAGTTCCGCCAGCAAGCCCGTGCCGGCAAGGACGCCAAGCGTAAGGCCAAGGAAGAGGAGGCCCAGCGCTTGAAGGACGAGAAGGAGCGCGCCAAGGCCGAGGAAGAGCAGCGCAAGAAGGACGCCGAGGAGGCGGCCAAGAACGAGCGCGAGAAGAACAAGAAGGCCAAGGAGGCCGCCAAGAACGCCGCCAAGAAGAACAAGCGTGTGGTCAAGGGTTCCGTCAAGGACGTCAACTACTTTGCCGACGGCGAGGCTTCTGCCGCCCAGGTTGACTCTGTTCTGAACGACGTCGACCTGATCATGGGCAAGATCGACGTTGACGAGCTGGCTGATCTGGCTCAGAAGCTGACCATTGCCGGCAAGGACGGTGCTGCCGTCAAGGCTGCCTACACCGCGCAGGCCAAGAGCCTAGTGGACGCTGGCAAGTTGAAGGATGGCGAGGCCAAGTTCTTTGCTTAGATAGATTGATGATTGATGCCATAGAAAATGCATTACGTTCCTCTTTATCTTCTTCCGCCTACTAACGGTCTGAAGCAAGCCTTTATAGGTCTTTGTAGGCTTGAAACCTCGCGATCTGTTATCGAATTTGTTATTCCGGTTGGTCATCGTGGAAGGATGGTCTTGTGCCTGTTAAGACCCACACTTAAACCGGGGGCCAACAACAAGACTTGCTAGTCTGGTTTATATTTAGACCCGTTCCGTCTGTCTGTCCGTCTGCATCCCAAACAACAATTTCGATGATTGAGAATCACAATGGGTGTCTTGGGATCGACTGATAGATATGAAAAACTCCCGGTAGAACTATGGGAGTCGATCCTCCTACATCTGAATCCCCGAACACTCCTCACCTCCGCCACGCGAGTCTGCCACGCGTGGACTGCATTGATTCGAGAATCGACGGCAATACAACAGAGCCTCTTCTTTGCACCAGATACCCAACTTCCCGCCCAGAATAAAACTCACAGCTCTCTTCTCATCGACGCGTTTCCATCCGTCTTTTACCAATCTTCGGCATCGCGGGATCATGACTACACGAATGATTCTCAATGCTCAGCGCTAAGGTCGTGGGATTTCGTCAAGCATCCTGAGAAGATATCGGCGTATATGCGACCCGAGGCCAGCTGGCGTCGTATGTTAATACAGCAGCCCCCGATATTTAAGATTGGAATGTGGACGGAGCAATATGCCTACATCAGTGGGGCTACATTCTACGAAATACCAGTGAGTCGCGCATCGCCGAACTTGAAAAGTGAGCAGACTGTTTAATAGCGTGTTGATAGGAGGATCCACGCAAAACAGAGACTGGTATACGAATGGAGACGATCGTCGAGGCGATCTTCTTTGACTCGCCGCTCGCCTCTTTTGACGTTGATCTAGAGTCTATCATTTGGGCAGGACAATGGCCGGAGATTGTGCGCGAAAAACTCGATTTGCTTGAGAGATGCCGCGGTCGCAAGCTCGACGTTGGTCTTATCATTCATGCTATCAGTTCGGCGGAAGATTATATACGCTCGGGTGGGGAGGAAGAGGAGGAAGAAGAAGAGGAGGAATCGTTGTTTGAGGTTGGGGTATATAGAAAAGTTGAAGCGGAATATTGGAAGTTAGGCTTGGAGCCTCGGATCGCGGAGAAAGGTTGGCGGTCCAATGAGTTTTCATGGGATCCATCGTGAAGATGGTACTTCCCCTGGGGTTGATATATTTGGCAAGGAAGACACGATTCAAGCATTACTCGAGGGTATTCCGTGATACGCGATATCAGCAAGGATGCATAGATATAGGTGTCGAGTAGCGGTGTCAAGGAATGCAACCTGTTTGCGAGGTTGGCTGTCTAGCATGAGATATTTAGCGGCATGGGCCCGCTATTGGCGCTCTAGATTTACCCCGGCTTGTCTGGTGACTTTTTGAATGATGGACCCTTGGTGGGGAGATGCATGCAACAATAATCATTGGGAGGGGGACTTGGAATGGTCGAAGGCAACAAGACATCGCGAGGGGTTCCGGGAGAACGGGACAGGGGATTCTAGCGCGGGGCTAGAAATTCCTCGACCCGTTCTACGGTGTGCCCGACTGCAAGATATCAACTCAGATGACCGATTGTGGGTCCCAACTATGCCGGCTCGATGAAACCATGTTCATCATCTACTGGACAAGGCTGGGGTCAAATGATGCTCATCCCGTCTTTGCCTAGCCTCGCCCATCCCCCAAAACAACTGTGGCCTCTATCTATTTATAACGTGCAATTACTTTCGCACGAGAACTGCTCATCTTACAAAGCAACTTTATAAAATGCGGTTTCAAGATCTCCCCCATGAGATCCTTGATTGTATCGTATCAAACTTGCCCGACCGGGATGCGGCTCATCTCGCCACTCAAGGTCGTGCCCTGCACTCGATTTGCAGACTGCCCGAGCGCAAAAGATATGGCAGTATTCGCATATTACCCAGGGAGGAAAGCCTGAACTTTGCCTTCGAGATTCTCATGGAGATTCTCAGGCGACCGAGTCTGGGCTTGCTGGTGCAGCGCATGGAGTACCGCGGGGTGCCACCCTGGAACCATGGCTGGAAAATGCAAGATGCCCAGCGCGAGCTAGACGAAGATAGTATCCATCGCCTTCGAGCTGCGATCGACGCCGCTGGATTCGGGGGCTTTTGGGAAGATCGCATCCTCAACATGGTGATGCAGAAGACGACTATTGACAGGTCGACCCCGACTCGGTAAGCTTCCCGCCCGCGCCATCTCCAACGCATGAGTTGATTGTATCTCCAGGTACCCCGAGGCCCGTGGGATTCACATGGCCCAGGCCATGACTCTTCTGCTGATCTCAGTGTCGCCTCGCCTCACCACGATGGCGCTGACGCAGCCTTTTGTTTACCATCAACCCCATTGGACAAGAAGAGAGATGGATTATGATCTCATTCACCCACTCAGTCGGTTTCTTCGCCGGGCAAACGCTCAACCCGCTGAAATACCCTTCCTCCAGAATCTGCGGGAGGTCTACTTTATCAACGAAAAGAAAGGAATGGCCGATGTCGACCGGTATTATCGCGAGATGGATCTAATCACCTGCATGGGCCTGTTTAATCAGCTGCCCTCCATGAAGAGCGTGGCGGTTGATCTTCTCTGGTCCTGCACAGGTGCAAACCACTGGCTGCAGAGTCAAAAATCGCGCATCTCCAGCCTGAAAATCAACCATGCTTGCATCAACACAGAATACCTTTCTCGGGTGATGACCAAATGCGGCAGCCTTCGGGAGTTTCAGTATTCCACCGGGCGACGGCAAGGCCACCAGTCAGATTTTACATTCTTCAGCCGCCTATTGCTGTTTAAGATTCTGTGTGAGCACAGAGAGACATTGGAGACTCTTGACGTCGATGTCGAGGGACATATATTTGACATCCATCAAGGCTCCATGTACATGGAAGGTCATGAACGCCGGGAAGAAGAGTGGCAGTTGGAAGCGGAGCAGGAAGACTTTATTCGAGTGGAGCGCACGCTTAATCCAAAAGGCATTATGCAGACAGGTTCACTAAAAGATTTCAGTGCTTTGAAAATACTGCGTCTTGGAATCCGAATGCTTCTGTATTTTGCCAGAGGTGTTGGCCCGGTATCGGAAGAACAGAGGGACTTCCAGCTCGTGGATTGTCTGCCAGAGAACCTCGAATACTTGTGTATTCTAGGTTATGACAAGGGACAGAGTCGGGAGCGGGATATGCATATCGAAAACCTCATGAGCCGTTTTAAATCTGGTAATACGAGACTAAAGGAGGTCTATGGGGTGGATGAGACGATTCCCAGTGCAACCAATATTGATGCAGATTTGGACCCGGACCATCTGTGGACGTTGAAGGACCTTGGGTATGATTCTAATTACTAGACAAGCTGGATAGCGTGGGAAGTGGGTTTACTACCGTGTGGGCCTCCACATGGCCCATGGTTGATGGGCCACTCCGAGTACTATAGGTGGGGTTGGTCTGACCAAGATAGTATCATACATAGGTTAGGACCACTTGAACGAGGAACCTCTCTTAAACAGTACTCGAGGACACTAGGTAGTGGATAGAAAATATGATCTGCCAGATCACGGGACCCCGCTGCGTCGGAGTTTTGTGGAAAGAAATGTCGACTTCCACCACCCTGCAGATCGGTCTCAGTGTACCCATTCCCTATGATTTTGACGGCAATGCCTTCAAGCCCTGGATCGGGGCAAGGGACGAGAAATCCACGGTGTCTGAATTACTTGGGTATCCTTACACTTGGCTGGTGCTACGTCCTCCCAGCACGGCTTGTTGAAATATACGGAGAGGGAGCTTTTATGCGATATACAAGTTCTATGGATGAATACCACCACGGAAACCAACCACAATCGGAGACCCATATCATCGATGTTTGAGAAGTAGACGAGGATGTGGCTCGGTGGTGGTATGCGGTACTCGCTCAAAACAAAGGATGGGATGGCATCGTGCAACAAGGTCCCACTCGCGAATTTTTGACACCATGGACTGTGTCTCGGACATGTCGGACTTCCTTCGCTATCAATCGGAGAATTTGTCCAACTTCGTCTCACAAGCCCTTGTCTTCAAAGAGAGCCTTTGAAGCTCTTGCGGGATTCGCGCGCCTACATGGACTAGGTAGTCAATTTCCTATTGCCCTGGCGACAGCTATGACACTCCCAGCACACAGATTCTATGGCTCATCTGTCCGATTGCCACTTCCAAGCGCAAAGAATGGTCAAAGGTTTGCTGCTTCTATCGATGCTATCCCCTCGACCTGGGAAATTTTGAATAAACAACTGCCTTGCTATATAACGTTGAGTTGCAGTCCAGAGACAATGATGTCAGCTCTGTGTGGGTCATTCTGGGAACCTGACGTCCCCTGCAATCTCGTCAGCCCATGGCTACATCCGGTTCTTCATGAAGTGGTCGGTAGGACATCCTCGACGGTAGGACAAAATCAAGAAATTCTTGCCCTGATCGGTGCAATCCGCCGACCTCATCTAGGTGCACTTTGGATTGGAGCAGTCGCAAGCGGTTTAGGTCCAAAGATAATCCAAAAGGTTAAGACGGGTCAGCCTCCTACCGATCCACTTGTCTATCCTTGGACTGGCTGTCCCCAAAGTTTCATGAATACTGCAGGGCCAGGCCCGTATACCCGTGGGCATCCGGAGTATATCTCAAGGGCAGATGTATGGCGCTTACTACATCTTTCTCCGGCGGAAGACGATGGTCTTTGCTATACAAACAGGCCCCATACGCCCAGGGCTCCCTGCGGGGTATCTTTAACCAGAAACTGTGCGCTTCGCGTTACTTCGCACTTAAGATGCCCTCGACATGAATACCAATATCACCATTGGAATTGGAAGCTAGCGCATGGATCGATGATTCATGATCCAGGATTCTCCACATCATTCCCGGCCGTTTTGGAGAATACCCCCATTTCTGATATCAAAGTACAAGACTTTGAACAGAAGAGCCTGGATCAACTGGCATCCAGAGAAGCCTCGCTGAATATCTTTCGCTGGGTCTTCATCAACGGGGAGGGACTGCCACCTGAAAATATCTATCAAGACGATGGGCTTCGGGAACTTGGGGAAGAAAGTGACACGGAAGCGGATGAGACCGCTCATCAAGATTGTCAAGGACTCAACCAAAGCGAGAGTCAAATTCAAGCATGGCTCAACGGAATCAGCTGAAATCTATATTTATATTCGAGGGATTGTTATACCCTTATACACTGGCCGTGCCGAGATCCGAGTTTCACCCCGGTTCCGGGACTTACTCATCCAATCTGGCCGGTTCAGGCCGCCGATCGTCAAAGTTTGATGTCGAGCGGGTCGAACCGTTGCCAGTCTCGACCCTATCGGTGCTTTTCCTCCAATGATGGCTTGTGAATTGACGGTGTTAGGCGGGGTTATCACCGACCTTTGTGCAAGGGAAGGTCGGAGTCCTTTGCCGTCCGGTCGGTCTCGCCTCATCCGCTATGCATTTGTATAAATAAAACCCCGCCGATTCCTCTCCATGGCTCACTCCCGTTGTTCCACGACATATTGCTTGTCTGGAGGTACAGGATACTCCTGCATGAACCATGTCGGACAGGAATTCGACCTCCGAGCCCCGACGGTCCCGCTCCTCCAGTTCCAGTTCTGACTCGGGCGCCTCTAGAGCACGGTCCAATTCGCGTGGCTACACGGGCTCGATTAAGTCGCGATTAAGGTCCAGATCGAATGCAAGTGCACCGCTGGATCGTGTGTATTCGGCCAAGTATCCCGACGACAATGCCGTTTACCACGATGCCCCGAGTGAGAGCTCCGACTCACCGACACAAACATCCGCGATCCAAGAAGTGAGGGGCGGAGTGGTCAATGAACGAGACGTGGATCTGGAAAAAGGGCAGGATCTTGGTCGGAGCAAGTCGGCGCGGTCAAACAAGTCGTGGCCTGACGCGACGTTGGTACGGTCCCTCATTCCTTCGCATTTCATATGCTGACGACTTAGGTAACATGGGACGGTCCCGATGACCCGGAAAATCCAAAGAACTGGCCTCAGAATAAAAAGTGGGCAGCCATAGTTATTGTGAGCCTTTTCACCTTCATCTCACCGGTCTCGAGCTCGATGGTGGCGCCCGCTTTGCCTGCCATGGCCAAGGACTTGAACGTCACCGATGAAGTCATTTCCCAGCTATGCATGTCGGTGTTTGTGCTTGCCTACTCAGTCGGTCCTCTCTTCCTGGGGCCTCTGTCTGAGATGTACGGCCGGGTCATTGTGCTCCAGCTGGCGAATCTCTTCTTTCTCGTGTTCAACATCGGCTGTGCGGTCTCGCAGACCAAAGTGCAGATGATTGTCTGTCGGTTTTTCTCCGGTCTTGGGGGCAGCGCTCCACTCGCAGTGAGTATTCCTTTCTACGGTGATATCTGCATTGTCTGACAGAATAGGTTGGTGGTGGCGTCCTCTCGGATTGCTTTCGACCCGAAGAGCGCGGTAAAAGCATTGCCGTTTATAGTCTTGCTCCCCTCCTTGGACCAGCGCTCGGGCCTATTGCAGGCGGTTTCATCGCGGAAAACACCACCTGGCGCTGGGTCTTCTACTCGACATCAATCACGGATGCGCTGATTCAACTCTTGGGACTCTTTCTCCTGCGCGAGACCTACAGTCCCCGTCTCCTCCGTTATCGATCCAAGCGTCTCCGCAAGGAAACCAATGATGAGTCGTACCAGACCGAGGAGGAACGGCAGGGCAAATCCTTCCTCCAAGTTCTTCGCGGCTCTTTAATCCGCCCGTTCAAGCTCCTCCTCACACAACCTATTGTCCAAGTCATGGCCCTCTTCATGGCCTATGTCTATGGAATCATGTACCTCGTGCTCTCCACATTTCCCACCCTGTGGACCAGCCCAGCCTACTACAACGAATCGACCGGCATCGGCGGTCTCAACTACATCTCGCTCGGCCTGGGTTTCTGGGGCGGTTCGCAGCTCTGTGCCCCGTTGAACGACCGCATCTACCGCCGCCTGAAAGCCCGCAACAACGATATCGGCCGCCCAGAATTCCGCGTCCCCCTCCTCGGGGTCGCCGCCATCCTCCTCCCAGCGGGACTATTTATCTACGGCTGGACCGCCGAGACCCACCGCCACTGGATCGCACCCAACATCGGCGCCTTCATCTTCGGCATGGGCAATATCATCACGTTCCAGTGCATCCAGACATATATGGTCGATTCGTACATGCGATTTGCCGCGAGCGCGTTGGCGGCCGGTGCGTTTCTGCGGTCGTTGGCGGGCTTTGGGTTCCCACTGTTCGCGCCGTATATGTACCAGGCGCTGCACTACGGGTGGGGCAATAGTTTACTGGCGTTTGTGGCGATTGTGATTGGTATTCCGGCGCCGATCTTCCTGTGGAGGTTTGGCGAGCCGTTGCGGAAGAAGAGTACCTACGCTGCTGGCTAGCGGCGTGCTGGTTCTTGTGGATATAATGTGCATAGCCTGGGCGTCTAAAAATCCGTTGATATGCCTAATGGACATTCTATTACTAGAACTGATGGTAGAATCTGGTGTCATCACACTTGACTACTGTTTTGGGAACGGGTGTCGATGAGTCAGTCTTTCATAGTTAAGTAACTAGAGTATTAAAGGCGAAGTCAAGTGGAATACGGAGTAGATAGATCGATCACCTGCGACCGCGACCGGAAACTATCTCCCACGGAGTCCTCCGTACTCCGCCTCGAATTAAAGTGGCTGGGCTCGCAGATCAAATAAAAATCAAGCAACAATACGGAGTACGGAGTAACGGGCCTGAAGAAACGAAAATAGCGTGGCTGACATGATCGACCCCGGACTTGCCGCAGAAAGCGGGTGTACGTACGCGGGCCTACGTAAGAGACATGATCGGCGTCATGGTTGCCCCTACTTTGATTCGGTTGCCAGGCAAGAATGAGTTGAGAAATGCACTTGACAGCTGTGAGACTATCATCGCAGACTTGCAGATTTTTCCAGCCTTCTCGGAATTCCGCGTTATTCTTACTCCGTACAAGTACCGAGTATAAAGAGTCTGTGGACGCAGACCCGCACTGCACGTCGGAGGCTGGCGCTATCGCGAAACAAAGTGGGGCCTGGACGTCGTCATCTCCGTCCATCTTTTAAAGATCGCTCGATCTGCTCTTGCTCTGGTGGCCACCCTACTCTCACACCATGCTCTCCCTCCTGCAAACAACTCTCCTGCTCGTCGCGACCACCGCGGCCTTTCCTCTCCAATCGCGCGACATCCAATGGTCCTTCAATCTCTTCCCGACAGCGCAATGCAACGGGACCGGCCATCTCGAATCCGGTCCCGGCAGTACAGGCTGTCGAGCCAACCTGCCCAGTATCGCGGCCGCCTACCATGTGACCTCCATCGCCGACGACTGTCGCATTGAATTCTTCGACAATACCATGTGCGACACGCCCAGCGTGCAAGAACCCACCGACTTGGTCTCGTCCTCGGCCAACGTCCAGGCCTGTCGCATTCCCTCTACACAACACCGCTACGGGTCCTACCGGGTGACGTGCGATAGAAACGACCACAACGAGATCTAGACGGCGATCTTGAAAATCTCGAAAATCTCACGATATATGACGGCGTTTGGATTTCAGCGAATGATGTCGCGACCGAAGGATCGCTTTCCATATTACATAGAATAATTCCACGACTGATGATCTCTATCTGCCCAATCCTGACCATAAAGATTGTACTGACGATGCTATTGGCTTGTTGTATCAAGCACGCCCTGTCGGCGCGGTTCCACGCCAATCGGAGCAAGTCACGATGGTGGCGACCATCAAATGCAGATCAAAAATAACTACCATTTTCCCATGTCGAAATCCGCAGGGCCGAGACGTTGCAATATTCCAGGGTGATGTGCATTCCTGTGGAGACCAATCCGATCGCCGCATCCAGCTCGACGCGCGCCGGAAACGGTTCGCGGGTAGTCGCTCGAGTTACATCGTCAATGCATTTTTTTTTTCATTCTTTCTTCACCACTACGTCTCGCGATGCAGGCTGACAAGGTAGACACGGATCAGCCGGCCGTGTCGTTTTTCGATCCGGCGTTGAAGGATCTGCGTCGCCGAGTCTACTATCAATGGAGTCGCACCGGTAAGTCCGTCAATATGCGCGAGGCCCCGGTCTAATTTCTGCAGTCTTCGTGCTCTGCGTCTTTGTATTGGCCGTCCTCTCCATCTTCTGGGGATCGCAGCATCGCACCGAGGCTAATTACCCGTCGCTCAAGGTGTGGGTGGTTGACTTTGATGGCCAACTCGATCCATATCGGACCGGCCATCCCATTGTCGGGCCAGCGGTGACAAATGCCACCACGCAAATCATTCATTCTGGCGGCCTTCATCTGGGGTATGAGATCAAGTCTGCGTCGGAATTTCAGGATCCCTTCGCAGTGCGCCAGGCCGTCTACGATGAGCACGTCCATGCCGCCGTGATCATCAACCCCAACGCCACGACCCTGCTCCGCGACGCCGTTACCACGGGCAATAGCTCCTATGAGCCCACCGGCGCAGTCGAAAACATCATTGTTTCCGCGCGGGACGAAAAGACCTACTTCCTCTACGTCCTCCCGGACTTGGCCATCCTCGAAACCATGGCCCTCGCCCAGTTTGGCCCACGCTGGGTCCACGAGCTCACTGCGCAGCCCAAAAACCTCACATCTATGCCTCCGCAAGCAATCAATCCCGGTATAGGCTTCTCGACCATCGATCTGCGCCCCTTCACGCCCGCCATCGCCGCGCCCGCCGTCACAATCGGCCTAATCTACCTCATCATCATCGCCTTCTTCAACTTCCCTTTCCTCATGCCCATCCACGCCCAATTCATGAGACCAGGCAATCACCCAACCCTGAAAATCCCGCACTGGCTCCTCTGGCGCATTCTATCTAATATCGCCGCTTACTTCTTCCTATCCTTGTTCTATTCCTGGGTCTCCCTCGCCTTCCAAATCCCATTCAACAATCCACCCGCCCCAGACACTATCCCAGTCGCAAACCCGAATCCGTACGGCCGCGGCTCGTTCGTTGTATTCTGGATGCTGAATTGGGTCGGTATGGCCGCCCTCGGCTTTCCGTGCGAGAATATGGCCATGGTGCTAGGTTTTCCGTGGAGTTCGTTCTTTTTGATCTTTTGGGTGATTACGAATGTTGCTACGGCGTTTTATCCTATTGAGCTTGCGCCGGGGTTTTATCGGTGGGGATATGCGTGGCCGTTGCATCGGAGTGAGTTCCTCTTCTTTCTTTCTTTCTTCCTTACCTTCCTTCTTTTCTTACTATATACACACGTATATATGGTGTTTCGTGGTGCTAATGTTGTTTAGTTGTCGAGGCTCTTCGGACCATCTTGTTCGGGACGCATTCGCGTATCGGGTTGGACTTTGCCGTGCTGTTTATTTGGATCGCGGTGTCGTTGGCTTTCTATCCGTTTGCGTCGTGGTTTATGCGGTGGAAGATGAAGAGGGGGTGGAATTGAGGGACCAAGTTTTTTGAAATATATATTCCAAGTGAATAGTCGAGTTCGCAGAAACCCTGCGTGTATGACTCGCAACAAATTGACAATGGATGCGACGAAGCTTTCTGCTGTGAAATGATCCGGTCATAGACCTTGGGATAGGGCTACTCGACGGCCTAGGCACTATTCCACCATTCGGATGACATGTCCAGTAATACAATTTCACGCAAGGCTTCTAAGCAAATCCATATCTATATACACGACTGCACGGTAGTCCAGCTGGCCAAGTCACAGCTAGTCAAGTAACCCCGAGCTTCTACCCATCTCTCACAGTAACATCACGTCGCATTGTTCTTACAGGTCCAGCTCGCCTTGGACGAACTTTCATTGATGGCCTTGCCGGAGACGTACAGACCCAGACCGCACTTTCAGAATATTAACACATTGCTCTTGAGAAGGATGGAGGATGGGTGGACATACAATCGCGCAGGCAATTGCCAGAATCGCCAGGTTGAGCAGTGTCAGCGCGATCTTGCGCGGATTGGCGAACATTTGGCCTTTGTTCATGTACATCCAGAAGATGGCGGGCAGACCGTCTGTTATGGTTAGTATAGTCTGGGTTGAGGAAGAGAAGGTAGGACTTACAGCTAAACCAACTTCCGAAGAGTGCGCTCTGGTATAGGTTAGACGAGGTCATGTTGAGGAGGGTGGGCACGTACAATCAAACTCAGCAACTCGTTAAATACCGGGATCGACTCGGCAATGATCCACGCAATCGTCCATGTGCTCAGCACAATGGCGACCCAGGTGCCCGTGGCGAGCAAGCTGCGTTGGTGCATGTGGTGCGAGCGTTCGCCGCGGAAGATGCGCACGTAGATATACTTGCAGGCGACGTGGCCGAAGACGACACCGGCGACAATGACCTAGAAAGTTAGAAACATTTCGAAACTTCAAGACTCGGACGGAGAGGTACCGTTGGGATGGCCAGGCCGTAGGCAACCTTCTTCATGACCGGACCGGCTGCGGAGAGAGCGGGCGAGGAAACGCCAGGGCCGGCATAGCAATAAATCACCATCGCGGTGACGATGTACATGATCGTGTCGATAATCTGCAGCATGGCCAGAGAGCGGGGGAACTTGCTGGGCTCTTCCATCTCGGAAATAATACCGAAGAACGAGACGTGCGCAATAAAGGCGAACACGATGTTGGTCACGGCCAGGAAAGCATCCGCGAAGCTGGGCGACGTGGTGATGTCGTTCTGGACATAGTCCGGAGCTTGCACACCGATCGAGATCATGGTCACGATGGTGGCGACGAGGATGCTGAGCGCGGAGATGGTCGACATAACGAACACCTTGTCCGTGGTTCGCGGGAGAGCACCCAAGAAACTCACGATCAAGCCCACGACACCAAACACGACGGTGCACGTGCCGTGGTTCGTGATCGTGTTGAACAGGACCGAAAAGGTGAGGATGTGGCTCGCCATCAGGAAGATGATGAACAGCAACTGTCCGACATAGAATAGCTCACGGCCGAAGGGGCCCATCAGCATTTGACCGGCATCACCCATGCTATGCACGTGCGGGTAGCGCAGTTTAAACTGGCCCATGATGTAGCCGGTGTACCAGGAGATTGCGGACAGGCCAAGAAGAATGAAAAACGATCTGTCTGGTCAGTTCAACTGTCCGACACGAGAAGAATATCCAAACGTACGGGATAATCCCCAGTGTGGCCACGGCCGACGGCAGAGACAGAATTCCGAGCGAGATATTCTCCGCAACCATAACTAGATCCATTAGAAACATTCGACCACCAGAGCAGGATGCTTACGCATTCCCGATTGCCTATGCACTGTCAGAATGAATCTTTCCGTCGTCGACATCAGCTATTACTTACCACCATTTCATCACACGGTACTTGACCTCGCCGACCTCCTCGTTGCCAAACGGGTCATCCACCGGCGGCAGATCAACCTTCTCCGTGCTGGTCGGGTCATCGTCCACATCTCTCTCGTGCGGGAGCGCTTGGGGGTAGTCTGGGGTAGTCATGATGTTGGATGAAGAAAGAAGATCCGACGCGAAGAGAGAAGAAAAAGCACCGAACGTGCCGCGATGTGGAGGAACCGAAAATGAAGGCCGGTGGACCCATATTTCGGTCTTGGCGCGTGGCGGTTGTGGAGCCGAGCCGAATGGGTGAGTGCAGAGATGAATAGAAATGATCAAGAAGGAGAGAAAAAAGGAAGAACAATCAAGAACAGATTATCTTCGAGTATTGCACCTCTTCTTTCCTCTTCTCTTCTGTCTTTCTCCTTGTGTTGTCAAATCTCTTCGCAATATCGCGATCATAGTGAAGCAGCAACTCTGCATCCTTCTGCCTTCGACCCCGGCCCGGCCATCCACCGGCCCGGTCAATACCCCGGCCTCCCCGGCCTCCCCCGGGGCCCCTGTCGGAGATTGGATCAAACCACCTGGGGTTGGCTTCTGGATGTCTTCCTCTTTTGGATCTGTTAGTCACAGATTGCACAGACGCGGGGAACACGGTCGGGGCACAACAGCCATAGTCGGCGTGGTTGGTAGAAGTCCCCGAAACAACGTGGAGTCGCTACCCGACCCCATATTCTGATAAGAAAATCGCGCAGTGCCTGATGTTCGCCCCTGTGATGTAACCGGAGGGTTACTGTGGGACGGCATAGATAAGAACTGATGGAGCTGTTTCAGTAGGACTCGGACAGCTCTGCCTCAGCTTCGAAGGTTGTCAGCATGATTGAATGGATATGAAATTGAGGACGACTATAGTGGTAAAATCGTCAAAGCTGCGTCATATGAACTCTACAATACCGAGAATGGGACTGTTCCTCAGTTAAATCGGTGCCATTCTTGAATTGACGGATACCACTCCTATCACTCACCGGCTGGACCCCGGTGAGCAATTTCTCAGCCCTGACCCGATAGTGGTCAAGGCGTCCCCGGCTTCGTGTTCGTGAAACATGATGTAGTGAAGTAAAGCCATACCTGTTAGGATCAATAATTCCGTTCTTTTGTTCAACCGGATTGACGGGATGCTGCATTATCCTCCTTCCGGCAACCTTTTACGAACAGGATGTACGATGACATTTGAAGCACCAGTTGACAGCTGTCTTCACCCGGGAATGTATTGAAGATATCTTTCTATGTGCATTTACTCGGTGGGCTCACCCATCTCCTCCAGCCGCTCGCGGGCGCTCTGCTGAGCCTCACCTGACACGCGCTTGTTATGCATGGCACTACAGAATTAGCAGGAGACCTTTATAACACCTGGACTGGCCACATACCCCTTCAGACCACGCTTCACATTGCTAGCATGGAGGTCTTCGCCGCTCTGAGAGCTACTGAACTTGTCGATCTCCTCCTGGGCGTGGGCACGAGCTTGGTCGGACACACGGGGATTATGGGTCGCGCTGGGTCAGGCTCATTAGCATTGATCAAGTGAACCCCGGATCATACTGACGCCTTGTAGCCACGGAGCTTATGCTCAGGATCGGTGTTTTGGCCCATGGTGATGGTGGTTATGTCTTTGATTTGTGTTGTGTTTCGTTATCGTTTGTTCTGTTCTCAGTCCGGTCTGAAACCGGGGTATAAATAGCATGCTTCTCCGCCACGGTGGCTCGACCGACGTCGTAGTGAGGTCGAGATGACGGCAGAGCGTGTTCATACATGGCGAGGACGAGTCTAGACTGTCATCTGACCTATTGAATGACGGGAAATTGTTAAGAGCCTGGAATTTCAGGCGTCTCGGTACCTGCCGAAATGCCCCGTTCCACCGGTGGGGCTCGTGATCCCTCCCCCCACTCTGATTGGTCAGAGCGCGTCCACGGCCCAGGCCCGATCTGTATACAGCAGCAAGTGTAACCGTCCTTCTACCCCGTTCTTCTTCATTCACCCCGTCCTTCTTTCTTCCATCACCCCGCTCCGTCTCGTCCACCCCGTCCTGAATCTCCCCCGTCTTGTTTCTCATCACTTGCCATCACCAACAATGGATCAGCCGACTCTGCTCTCGGAGGAGGCTGGCATCCATCATGGCCGTGATATGTCCCACATCTCTGACCCCTTCGAGCGACGTCGCGAAGCCCTCGCTCGCATCGATGAAGCCCGCTTCGGCTGGCATCATGTGCGGGCTGTGGTGGTTGCCGGCGTTGGCTTTTTCACTGATTCCTATGACATCTTTGCTATCAACCTCGCTGTGAGCATGCTCGGTGTTGTTTACTGGCAGGGTGCCAAATCTGGCTCCGGCAAGATTCCCTCCAGTGCCGATACTGCAATCAAGGTCGCAACCTCCGGTGGTACCGTGGTTGGTCAGCTGTTCTTCGGTTGGCTGGCTGATCACATTGGCCGTAAGCGCATGTACGGCATCGAGCTTATCATCATCATGCTCGCAACCCTCGCCCAGGCTCTCTCGTCCGCCTCGCGTTCTGTCTCTATCACTGGTTTGCTTATCTTCTGGCGCGTGGTCATGGGCATTGGTATCGGCGGTGACTACCCACTGTCCTCCATCATTACCTCCGAGTAAGTCCCCATCTATGATGTCAAAACTTAACTAACGAAATAGGTTCGCGACTACTAAATGGCGCGGTGCCATGATGGGTGCTGTCTTTGCCATGCAGGGCATCGGCCAATTCGCTGCTGCCATTGTGGCTCTGATCGTGACTGTCGGCTTCCGCGAGTCCCTCGAGACGGCCAAGGATGTCGGCCATTGCACTGGTGTCTGCCAGCTGGCCGTCGACAAGATGTGGCGTGTGATCATCGGCTTCGGCGCCATTCCCGCTTGCTTCGCCCTCTACTACCGCCTGACTATTCCCGAGACTCCGCGTTACACCTTTGACGTGGTTCGCGATGTTGTCAAGGCCGACGAAGACATCCGCGCTTACATCAAGGGCAAGCCTGAGGGCCACCCTGATGAGATCCAACGCATCACCGTCATGCGCAACGACAGTGTCGAGCTTTCCATTCCCAAGGCAAGTTGGGCCGACTTTGTCCGCCACTACTGGAACTGGGACAATGGCAAGATCCTTCTGGGTACCGCCGGTTCTTGGTTCTTCCTCGATGTTGGTAAGTAATCACTCCGTGTGTAGTTCTGACCACGCTAACCTTCGCAGCTTTCTACGGACTGGGCCTGAACAACTCTCTGATTCTCGGTGCGATTGGTTGGACTGGTGGCAAGAACGTCTACGAATTCTTCTATCGCCAGGCCGTGGGCAACATCATTCTGATCGTGGCGGGCGCCATCCCGGGCTACTGGGTGACTGTGGCGACCGTTGACACGCTGGGCCGCAAGCCTATTCAGATTTTCGGCTTCGTCATGCTCACTGTTCTGTTCATTGCGATCGGGTTTGGCTTCCAGAAGCTCCTCCATTCCCACAACGGTCTCCTGGCGCTGTACGTGCTTGCCATGTTCTTCTTTAACTTTGGCCCCAACGCGACCACTTTCATTGTGCCCGGCGAATGCTTTCCTACTCGTTACCGCTCGACGTCGCACGGTATCAGTGCCGCCGCCGGGAAGATTGGAGCCATCATCGCCCAGTGTGTCTTTGGTCCTCTCGTGCACCGTGGCGCTCCCAAGGGCTCGTCCGATAGTCCCTGGCTCAACCACATCATGCAGATCTTCTCGCTGTTCATGTTCTGCGGTATTTTCACCAGCCTGTTGATCCCGGAAACCAAGCGCAAGACCCTTGAGAAGCTTTCCGGCGAACAGGACGACCACCCGGTCCGTGAGACCCCGGCGGGCAACAAGCCGGAGCCGATGGACACGGGCAAGCAGCCCGCCACCGCCACTACCCTGGGTAACTAGCGGCACGACCGTGCTGCTGGCCTTGGGGATGAGGTTGGTGGGGTTTGTGATGCGCTCTTTTCTTTTGACGGGGATGAAGATGAACTTTTACGTACGCTGATGTGTGTTGCTCTTATTAGAGCCTAATAATCCCATTTCACTTAATCGCTAATCAATTGCTCCCCCAAGGGAAACTTCAAGAGCCTCGCAGGTGGTGACAAAGTAGAGCCTGGATGAACCCCCGGGTGTGTAAACCTTCTTGTAGTTCCTGAATGGGACGCGGAGTTGGCCATTCAACACGGTTCGGTCATGGTGACTGGGCTGATGGTGGGTTTTTTCCATCACAGTCCATCCGAATCAATCATCCATAGCCAAAATGAAGTGCTCGCACCACTCTCTCAGTCCCGTGCAACTTGACTCCCGCATCCTCTTCATCCCAGGGTCATACCCTCCCGAGCCCGAGTCATCCCCCAAGTCCACCATGTCCCCTCCACAACTTCCCCCGCGCAATCCAAATCGAGACAAGAGATACAATTCCGTCGCGACTTCCCATGAAGAGCTCATCACGGCCCTACACCTCGTGGCCGACTCGGTCGCGCAACAGCGCCAACCAGCCGCCCGAAGCATCATCTTCCACCCGATTTACTGGGCCGTGATGCTCGCCCTGCTGAGTTACCTCTACCATACCTTGTACACCACGCTATCAGACTACACAACCATCCTGCTCATCTGGTGCGGACTCCTGATGGCGTCCCTGACATTCATCAAGTACCTCGTCCGCGGCTATCTCGACGCCGCCGAACAAACGGGCCGCTGGACCTGGCTCTACGGCGAGGCCTCCGAGCCCACAACCACACATGTTGCGAAGAAACCCCGACAGAAAAAGAACTCTCGCGCCCGCACCCGGAACCCGGGCCATCGCGACATCGTCCTCATCTCCTGGTTCCGCGGCAAAATCATCGCCGTGGTCATCCTGCGCGTCGTGCGTATTGACCGACGCAACGCCGAACCACGGACTAACGCGTCTGAATCCTCGACTCCGACGACTTCGGCCTCTGACTCCAGTCCTGTGTCTACCCCGTCGGCACTCTCGCGTCCGGTCCCGGGACAGAGTCGTCGCTGCAAAGCCTATATCCGGGCCTGGACCGTGCAGCAACGGTATCGCGGATACGGCATGGGGCGGGAGATTCTGAATTTTGCCATTCGGCTCTGCTACAAGAATGGATTCGGGGATCCGGTTTTTGCGGATGATCACGCGCATTCGGTGAGGATTTTGCCGCGTTTGTTTAATTGGTGGATTCAGGATATGGAGGAGCGGGCGAGGGATTGTTTGGAGCGGGAGATTCTTGCTATTCGGGGGTAGACGCCTGGGTGAGAAAATGTTGCTTGAGGTTAATGTGGTTGATGTGGTTGGTATTGTCGGATGTATATCCTACGTGGGTCCCGCGATATGTTTGCAATCGGCACAATTGCTATGTTCGAATAAAACCAAATGGATTAAAGCAGTTTACACATGATTAACGAAAGACTTTTCACGGGCGTATATTTTGAGCGAGAGGTTCGAGGATAGTGCCGACACATCAATAAGATCTGATGAACCCGTTGGTGAGTCCTTCGACCCATTGTACGCCTGCAGCGGTACGGGGACCATTGCGATGGACCTTTTTTTTTAACCTTTTAGTCATGCAGTCGGTCGACAAAGGTAAAAAGAGGCCTGAATCGCGATCGATATGGCGGTCTGCCTGGGATCATCGCAACAAGAATAAGAACAACTTGAGGCGTGACTCGCAACCGCAGATGGTCAATTATGGACTAAAAATATCCATATGGCCACTGTATATTTATTGCCCCTGACCCGACAGGATTGATTCATTCTCGTCTCCGTGGTAGCGCCAAGATTCGTATCGGCCCAAGCAACCTTGCATAGGGTGAATCGACTCGTCCAACCGGTCACCCCATGCCTTTGATCCGCTATGATCGATCTTATTCCATCGCGTGGTCTACACTCCTCTGCTCCAAACTAGTACCGAACCATGGAGGTGAGCGGGAATTCCCGCCGAGCGAGGCACACGCCTGGAAAGGAGAAGTGGAGAAGGGTGGATACAAGGGATCTTCTGTAGGGCGAAGGGGATCATCGATCATCGATCATCGCCCTTGAACATGTCCTTGGAGGTCACACACGACGACATGCTGCATCTGATGCATGGATTCGGTCCAGGATGAAATACTGGAAAGTGGAAGGAGTATATCGCGGGTGGAGCAGTTGAAGCGCTATGGTTGGTTGGGTTCCGCTCTGACACCGCGTTGTCTTACCTCCTGATTTTTTCTATAAGAGCCTGATCAACTCCTGATTTCTTTCTCAATTTTCTCCCACCACAACTCACACCATCTACAATCCTCCACCATGTCCCTGACCACCACCTCCGCCGCCTCGGCCTCCCCCACCTGCACCAGCATCTGGGATGTCCCGACCAGGGACATCGCCTGCGGGTCCACCATCACCGGCAACATGACCGACGTCTTTGACCAATGCTGCAAAGGCGATGCCCCCGTCAAGTTCAAGGACGACTGCGGTATCTACTGTCTGGCCCAGGGCCAGACCGTGCGTGAGCTGCAGGAGTGTCTGAACGGCAAGAGCAACAACTACCACGACATCTTCTGCAACGGCGGCAAGCCCAATGCCACCGCTACCGCGGCCGCCTCGACCACCCGCTCCACCGCGACCGGCACAAAAACCAGCTCTTCGACTTCCACCTCCACCGAGAACGCGGCCGTGGGCCAGCCCCTGTCCAAGTCGGGCCTGGGTGTGGTCGCCATGCTCTTCTGCTCCGCGATGATGGGCGTGCTCGCTTAGGGGATTGAAGGGGACATTCGGTGATATTCTCGATCGTCATCCTCTGGAAGAAACAGACCCTGCGAGGGACGGAGAATAGGGGAAGGAGGATGCATTCCATGATTCAGCGTCTTTCTGCATGACGACATTCTTTTGTATTAGTACTTCGAGCAATATAATTTAATTTCGATTCAACTGTATACGCCTGTTACCCTCGGCCCCCCGTGTCGGCCCCCGGTGATCCCCCGCAAATTACACCGTGTGGAGCGTCCGGATCGTCACGACATGATTTCCCGTTTGAGTAGTTTCCCGTTGGATCTACATCTGCATCCACTGTTACCCAACCCTGAGACTATAAATCAAGGCCCTGGGCCACTGGAATAGATTGACACACTTCCAAGGTTAGCCCCCAGCTTATGAAGTCAGCCAAGATGTTTCTCGCTCCATTCCTGCACACTTCCCTGATGACGGGCACCGCGGTCGCACATACTCGGGACGATGGACTCGCCAAGACGCCGCCGATGGGGTATGTCTCTCTTTCGTGGGACATAATTCTCGTTGATGATGTAGGTGGAATACGTATAACCACTACTCGTGTGCGCCGAATGATACCACCGTGCAATCGAATGCGCAGGCCTTGATTTACCTCGGGCTTGCGGATCTGGGATACCGCAAAGTCACTATTGACTGCGGCTGGACGGTGCCGGGTCGTTTAAAAAATGGGTCGTTGACGTGGAATGAGACATGGTTTCCGGCTGGTTTCCGGCTGGATTCCCGGCTCTGGGGGAGTATATCCATGGGCTGGGGTTGTTTTTTGGTGCCTATGAAGATGCTGGGATCAAGACTTGTCAGACCGATATTGAGCAGATTGGTAGCTTGTGTATGTTTTTCTCTGGTATAGTTGCGTGCGCTAATCGAGTGTTTTGCGTCTTGGAATATTGATGCCTTGAAATATGCGTTGGAGGTATATATCCCTAGTTGAATGATTGCTGATGGCTGTAGACGACAATTGCTTTGCCGATGCAGCGACGGTATTCCCGAATAACCAATACACATCGAGTACCTCTCCTCGCACTCGCTATGCGAACATGACTAAGGCTCTTGATGCCCAGGATCGGTCGGTCTTGTTCCAGATCTGCGAATGGGGTACCTGGCGAATTGGCAATGATATCGTACCGGCGCGAAGAAGTATCTTCCAGACTCTGAATCAGGCCGTGCCGCAAGCCTCCTATGCTGGACCGGGTTAATGGCCCGATCTCAATACGCTCGAGGTCGGAAGCAATATTTTGACCCGGCAGAAGAGCAAACGCACTTTTCCATGTGGGCGATTCTGAAGAGTCCGCTTGTTATCGGCGGCGCTCTCAAGGATGATTGGACATCCATGGGCAAGACCTCGCTGTCAATCCTCACCAACAAAGATGTCATTGGATTCAATCAAGGCTGACTTGGGAAGAGTACTAGCCTTCGTCGTCCCTGGCCCAAAGATGGATATGAAGTATGGAGTGGGCCGCTGTCTGGTGGGCGCACTGTCGCTGCTTTGATCAATTGAGCTGATCAGAAGCGTAATTTGACCCTTCATCTGCCTGATGTCGGTGTGCAGTCTGCCGGCAGTATCAAAGATATCTGGCGAGGGCAGGTCATCCACAACATTCGCACCGCGTATTCGAGCCTTGTTGATGCACATGGGGTGATGTTGCTGGAGCTTCATAACGTCACGGTCGCAGGAACATATCCTTCTGATTTGTTTTCAGGGAAGATTGGGTAGGTGGTTGATTTTTCATCGATTTTGATCTTAAATTGACTGACTTTTTAGAAATACATACAGCTTCAACTCCATCTACGCCAACACAACCAGTGCCAACCACACCATCGCGCTTCGCTTCTCTCAGTCGCATCTCAAAGTCTCTGAAATCACTATCCAATTATCTGAGAGTCAACCAAAAAGCATTATTCGGCTACCTGCATCCACAACAGACATTTCATCCCGCGTCGTTCTACAGACGGTGCGTGCAAACAGTCTCACAATCAACTCGTCCATTCCCCTCCATTCAATCACCATCTACTCTCCCCACGGAGCATACTACCCATGCACTATATTCTCCCTTACCGGCAGCGCAATATCTGGGAAATGCGGCGCTGGGGGATACGAACCAGTCGGTTCCAAGATCAGCAGCGTAAACGGGACAAACGGTGCCAAAGCCAGTCCATGCGACTGTCACAAACCCTGGATCAAACACCAAGTATCTCGAGCTGGACTATACCAACAATTATGCTACCATTGCTACTTCCTGGGTTCCGGGATCAAACTCGCGCAATATCACTCTCGCACTGAATGGTGCCAAACCGGCTCGACTCGAGGTTCCGCTGTCTGGTCGTCACAGTGAGTTGTTTGCACCGGGGTTGAGATGGTGGAATACGGCGACTTGGGTCTTTCTCTTGGTGGATGGATGGATGGGGATAATGAGCTTGTTGTTGGGAATGATGCTGCGGAGGATGCGTTCCAGCCGTTCGGGGCTGGTTTCGTGGGAGTTCGTCTTTTTGACTAGGAGAATGGGATGATCGTGCTCGTCTACTACGGATTGCAATTGCAATTTAATCATGGTTTTAGCTTCTTTCATCTAATGGGCAGGTGCTTGATAATCTTGATGTGAATTGTATCTATAGACTGTAGAGATGGGCATTGGATGGGTGACTACGAATCACTATGGCCTGATTCCCTCACCTGGATAATGAAAAGGCCAAGGAATATTCGAGGTGTGCGAGCGCTATCTTGATTCGAATTAGCGCCATTTTGGGCGAGTATAAATAGAGCCTCTGAATGCCTCCATCTCTCTCTTCTCTCTTCTCTCTTCTCTCTCCTTCTTCATCCACCCAAACTCCCCCTCCTCCTGCATCGAAGGTTGTCTCAGCGCCTTCGTTTGCATACCAAAAATGCCCATCTTTCCCAAGATGATGGCTCTGTTCCGCTCCGTCGTCCGAGGCAAGGCGCCCCAGCCTGTGGCTGTCGTGCGCCGGCGGATATTTACCCCGAACGTGGGGTACGCGTGGGTAAGTATTCCGTCCCAGCATTCACTACTCATCTATTAACCTGGTTCTAGCTGGCCGGGTCGGCCGGCTTGATCCTCTTTTTCCTGGGGTGGAGGCCCCCAACCCTCCCCCCATTCGCAGCAGAGATGCTGCACCCCGAGCTCGTCCTGGCGTCGGCGTCAGGGCTCGGGGAGGGCCCCCAGAGAGAGGTGCCCCCTGACCCCCGGTATGTACTCATCTCATCTATGTCTATATTTGGCTCACCATTCTATACGTTGCCTTGACCCCGGATACGCCCCCCTAAGGGGGGGCTGCCCTAAATAGTTGGCTCTCGTGCCGGTTCCGGTGAGTTACATCTCTATTTATATTCACTTTATTTTCACTCGCATCTCACTGAGGCTGGTATCGGTGATAGTGGCCTCGTGTGCCCGTGGTGATCAAATCACCAGCTCTGACCGAGCCTTCGGGCTTTTCTTTTCGTTTTTTTGCGTTGGTGTATTTCCAGTAAGCTACCCTGATCTTTCGTCTTGACCGAATGGGAACTAACTAATGGTGTTTAGGATTTTCAGTTTTTTTCTTGCAGGGCGGTTTGCCCTTTTATACAATTGCGCTGTTGCATTCACCGATTTTTTTTCATATTTCTTCCTAGTGGGCTGGACTGGGATTGGCCCGTCTATGCTCATCTTCCCTCCTTTGGCACGACCTTTACTTGTGCCAGTAACTTACCAGTATGCTGTATTAGGCTGGCGAGTTACTTTGCCTTGTCTTGGCAATGAGCCCCAACTCAATTGATATACGGCACCGGAAGTTGGCCAGAGTATGGCACCTGGCTGTGTGCCTCTTATCGGTGTTGTCCGCTTGGACTCTATGTGCTGCTGCTTAAGCCAAGGCAGCTCATGCCAATGGATCTTCCTCGAGGCAAGTTTCAACTTGATCCTATTACATTAGACGTTGATACTGATCTATAGGTTCAAAATCCATTCTCGGTGTCTCATTTCCATTGCAATCAATCATCATGACCAAGCGATAAAGATCGTATTGCTTGCCTTTGGAAAATCTTGCTTCCCATCATATATATGGCTTTCCGAGCTTGTCATTGCAGTCGACTCGGTTGTCGCAATTCTTTGCCTTACACTAACGGCCCAGCTTCCTCCAACGCCTCTAAATTTCCATTATACAAATCTCGGTAGTTTTCTCGCATTGTTCCAGCCAATTCCGACGCGAACGACTTGGAAGGAAACCAATTGTGGGTACTCGGCTTGCTTCCAAGGATACTTGTGAACGCCGACTCGTCGGGGCGATTACATTGTCGAAACATATGATTCCTCGGATATACTATCCAGCTATATACAAGCACTACTACAGCGCATCTCCCTCACTGCCGATTCTCAGAAACTTCATCCGCTCCCTCCGAGTTCTCCAAATGCTGTGCATACACCATTTGCGCAATCGAGTCCTCCGTCTGCAAGTACGTGCGACTGCCCTGAATAAACCAGAACACAAGTGCAATCACCAGCATCACGCCAAAGACAGCAATGGCGTAGTTCATGTCCATCGGGGCCGGGTTCGGACTGCCGGGAAACAGGAAGAAAATCGTCGTGATGACGCAGTAGACAATGCTAATCCAATTCAACCAGGAACCCCAACGCCCGAGCTTGAATGTGCCCCCTGCGGGCAGTTTATCGCGACCGACAACCAGCAAGGCGAGGATAGGCATGGCGTATGACACGGTCAGGGCGATTGTGCTGACGCTGAGAATGGCCTCGAGCACCGTGTTGGAAAACAGGTATAGAATTCCCACTAGCCCGATCACAACGCCCTGTCCCCAGAGCGAGCGGGCGGGCACTTGCCACACGGGATCGACGTGGCTGAAATATCGGCTCCAGGGTAGGCCACCGTCGCGGGCAAAGCCCCAGGTCAGACGTGACGCGGTCGTCAAGATGCCAATGCCTTGACCCAGGCCGTTGAAAATGAAGAGTGCGATGAGAGTGGCAGCACCTTTCAGACCGACCGTCTCCAGCAACAGCTCAATGAACGGCAGGTCCGCGTCGGTGACGCTCTTGACGTTCTGGATGCAGAACAGACACACGATCATGAAGATGAATCCAGTGATGGCACCAAAAGTGACTGCCATCCAGATCACACGCGGGGCATTTTCGCGCGGTGCTGGAATCTCCTCGACCATGTGGATGACCGAGTCAAAGGCCGTCAGTCCATAGGCTGCTTGCACTAAGCCCGTGAACCACACAACACCATCGCTCCAGCCAGTCTCATTGATCCACTGGCCGAACACGAACGAGCCCGGCTGAAAGGTCAATCCACTCTTGATCCCGACCGAGATGAGCATCGCCAGGGAGAGCACCACGAACAACCCGCCGAACCAGACGCCGACAAAGTTGTTGATCCAGGGCAGAATTTGCTCGCGACGACATCCAACCACATTGATAATGGTCAAGACAAACACCACGCCGAGGTAGATGACAAAATTGAGCCAACCCTTGCTGGCCCCGTCCCAGTCCGGCACGAACATGGTCTTCATGCCTAGTAGGAACTCGGACATGAACGCGACTTGCGATGCTGTCAATGTCCACCATCCGAACGTGTTGATCCAGGCACACATGTACGACACGAAGCGACCCAACGGCGTGCTCCATAACCGATACACCCAGTACGCCTGGCCCAGAGCGGTTGGCATGCTGCTGGTCAATTCGCCCAGCGACAGCGCGACGCAGAGATTGCAGGCTGTGACCACCACCAAACCCCATAGAATCGTGATAGATCCGCCATTGGTCAGACCGCTACTGAGGTCCTGCGCAAAAGTCGAATACGTTCCTGGACAAGTGCAGTCAGCATGATGAATTCCCGCCACATCGCCACAGCACATACCCAGCACGCAAAATGCGAGCGCCAACATACTCCACATATCAAACTTGCGCGTCAATGCCTGGGCATGGCCCATCGCCGCCAAATCGGTGGCATCCTGAACATCCTGATCATTCTCCAGCGGCGGCTTGAGAGGGCCAGCACTCGACTCCAGATCCATACTTCAGCTTCAGCCGGACAAAAAGATCAAGTCAGTCGATAGGCGAAGGAAAAGCGCGCCCATTTTCTGCCGTGCGCAATACTGGGAATCCGCCGGGCTGAATGCTATATATCTCTGTCGATGCGATCGTCTCCCTCCCCCTCACGGACCTGGCGCGCGACTATCGCAGGGAAGATACGGGGGCGGCGCGGATCAAGCTGGAGAAGATGTGGCCAATGACAGGACTGGCGGGACGGTGGCTGACGGGTGGATGCTGGCGAGATTGGTCATGGACTGGAGAGCTGTTGGTCATGGAAACGATCTTCTGTCATGCACGAGTTTTTTTGCGGGGGCGGACCCGCTTCGGGTGGACTTGCTGGACTCGGCTGATAAGCTGGGGTGGTATACAGAACCACTTGTACGGAGTACAGAGGGCATTGCTGATGCTTGATTGCAGTGACTTGATCTTGATACGGATGGTATGTTTTTGGTTATCGGTTGAATATGCTGTGCGTATGCACCGGTCGCGACCGACCGACCTGGCCATCAGGCCACCCATCAATGGAGTTGGAGGATGGACAGAAAGGTAAGTCCCATCTACTCCTGGTTTGAATCGCTGTGTACTCACGTACTGCTTTCTAGTTTCACCCGAACGCGATCGATGAGGATGTGGCAACGATTGCCCGAAACAGCAAGTCCATGCGACTGATAGCGGACTCGAGTCCGCTGGAGATACCTATCAACATGAAGATAGGAATCGTCGTATCTGTTCCATGAACGAACGATAGATAATGACAATGGTCTTCGAGGGTGATCCATTCGAAGTCCAGAATGATATCATCGCATCGCCCTTGCGGGCGCCGACTGGGCGCCAATCTGACCACTGCCTCTCAGGACCATCCCCGCATCCCAGGAAAGGAAAGACGAAACGACAGCGAACAGCCAAATAGGCAGCAGGATGAGCGGACATCTGGCTGACTATCGACGCTGACCCACACCGTCGGGCACAGCTTAGATCCCGGCCTGGAACGGGGAACGTGGAACTGGCAGACAAAGCTTGATGCGAGATTCCGGGGTAGATAACGTCGAGCCTCCGATGGCTGCGCGTATCGGATCTTGTCATTGGTCGCTTTCGCCGCTCGGTGATTCGTCTCGTTGTCTTTCCTTTTTTGGGTTCGGTGGATGGCGGAGTTCTCCTGAACGTGGAAGAAGCCGGGTCCGGATGAGATGGTTGAATGCGGGGTGATGACCAGTATGTCATCTGTCAACCGCTTATCGTCCATTGCCGAGAATATGCAGGGTTCCTGAGGTTCGTGGCGTTCGTGATAGCCAGGTACCGCGCCGGGACCAACCCCGTTTGGGTATTTTGAGCCAGGCCATCTACACTTGGTTTAGCTCACTGCAGGTACCTCGCTAGTGCCTGAAGTGCATCTGCTATTTCTTCATTTCATGCCGGTCGACTTGACCGCGATTGCGAGTCTTCAACACACCCCGCCTTTTGGTGACCCAGATTTCATCCTGTTTCAGTGATGCGGCCAACACTAACATCAGGTCATAATACATCCTGGTGTATAAAATCTGTCCCGGAGTGAGAAAATTCCAAGGACATCTGGATATTACCAGTGAGAACTGCGAAGGTCATGCTTTCAATTTCAAACTGAGTGCCTTCACTCTCCCATGAGGCCTCGCCGTGCCATCGATGCATCAACTGCGGATACCAACTATAACTGACCATCCGTTCATCTTAATTGCTGCAGATTAAGAGGAGCACCTACACTCATCCAGGCCGAGTATGGGGATGCCACTCCATACTTGTACCGCCATCGCCCTGACTCAAATTCATGAGGACATCCCACTGACAAGGCTGCAAATCTCGTTGCATCACCACTCACCATCCAATATGACCCTTGAGAATGACATCGATGTATTCTCATTCGCATAAATTCTGAACTTATCTCGATGAATCCTATTTCATCCCCTTCGACAGTTCAACCCACTGCACCGTTCACGGCCCGACATTCTGGTGTTTGGATCTGGCCCCCACCGCCATTCAGTGGACCAACAATCCTTCGGAGATTTATGCATTGCACATTCACATTGGATCGGATTCCAAATACTCCTTGAAACTTTGCATTTCCTCAAATTCCCCGCGATTTCCAGGCCTCAAGGTAAGGGGCCCGGTACTTCGTACTCGGTCATGTCCGGTCGGTCTGCCGATCCCTCGAATTTTACATGCAGGATCGGCCCCGCCGATCTGGTGCCCTCGATTGAGGGCTGAGGATCGTGGGTTGATATTCAAGGCTCCCACACGGACACCGTGTCGCCACCTTTGCGGTGTTGGTCCATGATTGTGGTTCCAAGATTCGTCTGCGCGGAGAGCGACGAGAGATCATATAATCCATACACGAGACGGTCTCATTCGTGAAGCTTCTTGGGCGTGCAGGTTCAGTTCGCACTCGATCCACCCGCCCCGCCGTTCGAGAAGGCAAGCTTTGCCAAGTTGGTTGGGGGCCGGGCAATTCGCTCGCCTGACTCAATGACGCAAATTCGAGAACCCTGCGGCGTGCGATGATAAATTCAGCCCTGCGCGGTTCGAAAATCCCAATTCCTCCATCCCCTCCCGAAACAGCCGACCATGTCTCGGTACGTGCTACACTCGATGATTCAAGCCCACACAACTAATGAGAATCTCCAGCACCCCCGAACAATCCTACGCCGAGCTCGTCAAGGGCAAGAACCTCTCCAGCGAGGATGTCCTCGCCGCCTTCGACAAATTGAAGCCCGTCGCGCCCGAGAAGTTCGTCGGCTCGTGGAAAGGCGCAAATGTCAACACCGGCCACCCGACCGAGGACAAACTCAGCGGCATGAAGTGGGCCGGCAAGGATTTCCGATCCACCGAGGACGTCGACCCGATCATGGTGTACAAGGACGATGGATCGCGCGTCTGGAACGAGTCGTGGGGTCACGCGCGGGTGAGTCGTTCCTGGATGAGGAATACCCCTACCCCGGAGTATATGCTGACAGTGTTGCAGCTGCGTCAGATCAAGTGGCGGGGTGTGCTCTCCACGGCTATGGTGTATGATGATTTCCCCATCATCGATTACTTCCGCTACGTGAATGATAATTTGCTGGCTGGGGCTATGGACGCGAAGACGTCGAATGCGGGGACTTATTATTTCTACCTCTACAAGGAGTAGACGCGATGCCAGTGTACGGAGTCATGTTGACTTGGATTGTTAGATAGATTCAGGGATCACAAGTCACGTTGTGCGCATCGAGTCGTCATGATGGTAAATAGCAGTTATTCTGTAATAGAAGTATTCCCCGGTTGGAAATGACATTCCTAAGTTTCAACTCAGCTACGCGACTTGGCCTGGCACTCTAACTAAGCAACAACGCTCATTCATCTTAACGACTGGAATGATGCAACATTTGTACGAAGTTCCGCTTAAATTCCTTCATCGTTCGGTCTCTCTCGTCCCATTCTCGGTCCTGAGGGTATGAAGGAGGACAGCACACCGCCCATGTTGAACCCATCGCGCCATATGTGCTGGAATGGAGATGACCAGTTCTTCAGCTTCAGTGCAACCAACTGAGACACGGGACGATCATCGCGGACTGGATGGCTCAGCGCGACCGTGACTCCGTCCTCACCAATCCCCCATCCCCTACCTCGGCTATCCAGCTGATACATGCACACGGGCGGGAATAAGTCCCGATCCAACCTCCTCGGCCTATCTTCGGATCCAGCATATCCACGGCACCGGGCCGAAGCCCTACATAGCATGCTCCCGCACTGCTTAACCGGTTCTGCAGCTATGAATAGTGCAGAGGGAAATCCCCGAGGATCCACTCAACCACGGATCGGCGGTGGCGTTTCCCTAAGTGGCCGGCTCCGCGATTGAGCTGAAGCCGCGGCTCATCCGGAGTTGCAGGAAGAGAGATGAGAAAGAGGTTGTTGAATTGACAGTTCTGATGAGTTGGTAACTATAGTACCAACTCTCTGTTTCGGGCACCTCATTCCTCCAGCCAGAGCTACGCCAGCCATTGACAACATACGGTGTGAATAACCCCATGAGGGGTTGCAAGACATGTCTTATTTCCTCCGGGCGATCATCCAATAACCATAGTCTACTGGATCCATGGTTGGCACTTCATCCCACCCCGTTGCAATGAGAATCATCCCCATTTTTGCGATGTCTTAGCTCGAACGGGCGTGCCTGGGCCAGTTTGAAACGAGTATAAAGCCGGGGACGAGCATCGCTGAGTCGCAGACCGTATCTCATTCAAATCTATTCACCATGAAGTTCTCTCTCGCTGCTGTTGCCGGTTTCGTTAGCGCGATCAGCGCCGCTGGTTTGCCCGGTGCTTTCACCCTCGTTGCTGATGGCGGCAAGACCGTCCTGACCGATGGCCGTACGTGATCACCGTTTTGTGACACTGTTTATCTTGGACAGCGCTCACTGTTCTTAGAAAACCTCTGGATCGGTACCAACACTTCCACCCAGGAGATTGCCGTCCGTAAGTATCTCGCCCACCTGTACCATACCCGTTCTAACACTTCTCAGTCCGCGGCACCGGCCAGAACAGCCCCATCACCTTCACAGCCAAGGACCAGACTCCCACCGGCTGGCAGAACCTGTACATCATCGAGGACTCGGTCTCCCCCGTCGGCCTGACCATCCCTCACTCCGGCGCTACCCCCAAGGGCGCCAACACCACCGGCTTCGGCGTCAACGAGAAGGGCTACCTCACCCAGGGCGGCCGCGACTGGTTCGCCATCGACGGCTACGGTTCCGAGAAGGAGGTTAAGGAGATCTTCTGGTATGGCGCGCACAATGCCGAGTACGCCGCTGTCAACCTGTGGGTCAAGGAGTACAAGGAGTAAGCGAGGGCCTAGTCTTGTATTTAGTGGATGGAATGAACATAATCCAGTATATAAATATTCGCTGACATGGTTTTCTGCATGTAAGCTACGTATCAAATCATCTTCTTGATCGTCGTCTCGAAGCTCTCCGGCTCACGACCCAGAATCTCCCCCAGTGCCGGCGACACCACAGCCGTCTCCCCATCCCGAATCGCATCGCACGCCGTAGCCCATTCCCGGGAGAGGTCTACCCCGTGATAAGTATGCAAACCCCCGTGCGGCAGCCGCGTATACTCGTCCACGGAAATCGGCCGGATCGTCACCGGTTTCCCGACCGCGGAACCCAAGATCTCGACCGTCTCGGCGAGAGAAATCTCCCTGGGCCCGGAAAGTAGAAGTTTCCGATTGACGTACTTAAATGACTCCGGGTTTTTCGTAAACGATGTGACTAGTTTCGCTGTCGCTTCACCCAGTTCATCCCGCTTCACCCACGCCACGCCCGGCCCGGCCCCGGAATGCGGGATGGTGATTTCGGGCACGGGGTGATGCAGATCGAACCATGCCGTGTAGATGGGGAAGGACTCGGAGTACAGGCCTTCGCGGATAGACGTGTACGTCAGGTTTCCGGCCTGCGCGTGTTCCGCGAGTTCCTTTTCTGTCGCGATATGTGCGCCCATCACATGTGCGACCGTGTGGTCGGTTAGATCGCCGCCGAAGCCGAGCGAGGAGTAGAAGATATGTTTGACGCCGCTGGCGATGGCGGCGTTGATGGCCGTGCGGTGGACCTATATCGTCAGTGGTTTGGTTTCTGTTATGTGCTGGGATGGGGACTTACTTTAATTCGGTGGTCGATCTCGAATGAGGCGTATGAGATGAGCATTAGCACGTCGATGCCGTCGAAGACGGTGGAGAGTGAATCTGGGTCGTCGTAGTCTGCGGCTCGGACTGTTGCGCCGGCATTGCGCTGGGGATTTAATTTTGTTGGATCTCGTGCAATCAGGACGAGTTGGTTGGCGGGGACGAGGGTGGTGAGGTGGTTGACGATGCTGGATCCGAGACCACCGGACGCGGGGAAGACGCCGATTGTGCTCATTGTGGTTTGAATGGAATGCCTCTTTCGAAGGTTGTGTCTGTTCAGTTGTTGTTCACTGTCGGCTTATAGAGTCGTAGACTTGCGTGAGAATGCTCGGGGTTTCGCGTGCCGACGATCGTTGCTTATCAATTCGAGTCCGCTTGGCAGATTCACCGGAAGAAATTCTGACGACCGAATTCAGAGTATTCGAGTCTCAAAGAAAATGTCTTACTCCGCACCAATTCCATTTTATTACCCAACGTCCTTAATACACCCTTGAATTATGCCTTGTATGCAAGGATATACCGTCCACCGTCATACTCCGACACAGTGTAATACTCCTTCCGCACGGGGTTGTAGCTCAGATCCTCATTGCCAGCCATCAGCCAGCTATCATGCTTCTGCGTCTTCTTCTTCTCATCCCACGTGTAGAGGTCACCGGCCTTGGGGGAGCGGCCATTGCTGACGGACATGTAGAATTTGCCATCGTACGAGACGCCGCCCTGCATCTTCTTGACGTCCATGCAGTGCGCCCAGCTGGCCGTGGCAATGCCCTTGTCGTTCGTGCGCAGGCGACGGGTCTCCGCGTCGAGCTGGTACTTGACCAGACGGATGGGTACGGGCTGGCCGTGTTTATCCTTTTCGCCGTCACGCACGAACTCGCCGATCAGGAGGGTGTCGGGGCTGTTGCTGCGGTCCAGCGAGATCCAGGAGAACCGGAAGGGAGAAGTCTTGCCGGGGGTCCACTTGTAGTAGCTGGGAGGTGTTAGCACGCTCGCCGCTGAGATGGCATCATCGGGGATATGAATGCACGTACCGAGTCTGGGGAAGCACATAGCGGTATCCATCCGCCGAGAATCCCTTCCCGTTCTTCATCTTACCCACTCCATCCGCCGTCTCGACTTCCCAGATATTCTCCAGGTCAAAAGCCCGGATCCCGTTGACCGTGTCGACGACGTAGAGCATGTTGCCGTACCACATGATGCCGCCAGCGTGGATGGTGATCGACTTAAAGTCATCGTCGGCGGTGGGATAGACGAGGAGAACGTGGCGGTACTCGTGTGTCTCGCGGTCGACAAAGCTGAGACGCACATTCTTGCCTTCCTCGTACCAGCTGACGATCCACGCTTCCCGATCATTCCATTTCCCCGAGCCGAGCGCGTCCGCCGAGCTAGTGATACCCTGCGGCGTCCACTTCTTCGTCTCGAAGTCGCCGCCGTTCCATTTCCACGCTTCGTTGCGAGGGCCTTTGCCGACGGGCGGCGAGCCCTTGGAGAGAGCGCGGTTGGCCGATTTGAGCACGCTCGTCACGCTCACGTTCTTGCCCGCATCCTGGAAATGCTTTGCCAGGGCGGGTAGATGGGCATTGACGGCGGACTCCTGGAGGGTAAAGTCCTTGGCATCGATGGGGTCCTTGTTGTTGCAATAGCGAGGGTCTGCCGCTGCGAAGGGGAGGGAAACTGAGAGAAGGGCTGCTCCCAGTTGAAGGAGAGAAGTATACCGCATGGTGACAAGTTTAGGAACTATCAACGAAAGGAATATGAACGAGTGTGGTACCATTATACCATCCACCACCTCTCCTTTATACTCCCCAATTCAGGAGGCGCAGCTACGCGAGCGACGATCTATGCGCGGCTCTACACTTCACCACGCCCGCGGAAAGATACCTAGAACGTCGTTAGCGATGTCGATCTCAGTAAATACGAGACTTGGCACGTCTGAAAGGAGCCCTAGCACTGATGCGGGGCATAAGCTCTCGTCAAGATCGTATTGAGGCTGAGATCCTTGGCATCGCGGGACAATGTGGGGATCTCGTATTGTCGTGCATGTACAGAGTAGGATGGAACGAGAAAGGGGTCGCGTGGCTCGTCAGTCGTGAATTATGAGGAGAGATGTAGAGATCTAGAGATACAGGCAATTGAAATAGTCTAGGTTGGCACACCACCTGTCCCGAAGAGTTCCATCTTGATACGATCGAGTGACACGCCCATGTCTTTCAGACTGGATTGCATGTCAATCATGAATTTCTCCGGGCCGCAGATGTAGTATTCTGTCTGTGCATCCTCGAGGAACAGATCCGTGGCATTCAACTTGGAGAGATCCACCCGCCCAGCGTACTGATAGTCGACGCCCTCTTTCTCCTCGCTCGAGGGGTGGCTCGTGAAGAAGGTAGCCTGGATGTTGAAGGATTGCCCCGTCAGAGCAGAGACATGCTCCTTGAATGCACGCGCCCCAGCTGTACGAGCGCCGTGGATAAAGTGCAGCTTCCGCCCGGACGGGGTCAATGAGTTCAAGATGGAGGTCAGAGGGGTCAAGCCCACTCCAGCCGAGATCAACACGACGGGAGACTGCCGATCGGCCGAGAGGAAAAAGTCGCCGCAGGGGTGGGACACCTTGATCGTGTCACCCTTGTTAAAATTGTCGTGCAGGAGATTCGATACGTAGCCGGGATGCGTCGCGCTAGATTCCGCATCAAGACCTTCTTTTTTCACGCTGATGCGATAGTACTCTGAGGAAGGTTTGTCGCTAAGCGAGTACTGTCGTGGTTGCGCGTGCCTCAGCTCAGGCACATACACCTGCACCGAGATGTACTGACCCGGGCGAAAGGCTGGCAGGGGTTTGCCGTCGACGGGTGCGAGATAGAAAGAAGTGATCTCGTCAGACTCCTTAACTTTGTCGGCGATGGTAAAGTCCCGCCATTCTGACCACCCTTGACTCTGCTGGTAGATCTGGCTTTCTCGGCCAATCATCAAATCCGCGAGTTGCCAATACGCGACGGCCCAGGCGTCGTGGATGTCCGGTGTCAGGGCTTCGTCGAGGACTTGTCCCATGGCCTCGAGGAGGTACTTGCCCACGATCTGGTAGTGTTCTGGCTTGATGTAGAGCGATGCATGCTTGTTGCAGACCAGCTCGACGGCGGGGCCGAGCGCGGCGAGGTTGTCGATATTCGCGGCGTATGCATACAATGCACCCGCCAAGGCGCGAGGCTGGTGTCCATTCACCTGGTTAGGAATGTTGAAGACATCGTTCAATTCTGGATGGGCAGCCAGCATGTTCTTGTAAAAGACGGTGGTGATGGTGTTTCCATGTTCCACTAAGACGGGGACAGTGGCCTTGATGAGCTGGATTTGATCTGCGCGTAGACCCGCATTGGAGCCCATAGTGATGGTCGAATTGTCAGAAGGTATCGGATCAATCAACGGTGATACAATTCTTTTCTGTACTGTAATTGCAGAGCGGGCGTTGGCGGGCTATTTATTTCCAACAGTACAAAATATGTCAGCGGAAGAATCTGCATCGCAGACTCGAGAAGCCGCCAGTCTGGGCATTGCGGGTAGAACGGGATAGAGCATCTCCGCGGAGAACGATGGCTTCCAGATGAGTTCTCGGCATCGGTACCGAAGTAGTCGATGCGGTTGGACAAAACTGAGAGTGACAAGCAACGGAGAAGTTTGATGTCCCGTAGTAGATCTACCAGCGCTGATCTATACGGACGAGACAGCCAGATGTCGCCTACAATAACCTCTTGTACACATTCACGTTGTCCAAAATCGGTGTTTGATCGGGATCCCGATCACTTGCGACCATCAGGCCACAGACGAGAATGTTTAGGAATGTCCGGACCCGAGATAGCGCCGAGACACGAAGCATTCAACCAATCACAAGTCCAGAATTGAAAATGCCATGACCTGGTGGAGATAGCAAAATAGCTGACGTTGGACTTTCACAGGGCAGAACCACGTGGATTTGACCTGTTCGCGAAAGACAGTGGCTGGTGTGCGTTCTAGACGAGTTTCCGGTCGACGTTTACTTTTCCGAAGTGGCCGATTGCCCAGGTGGCTTCGAACTTGGCCATTGGTATAGACAATCGCCGATAGATGATGCAAACAGTCTGCTCGATGGCATTTCGGAAAAAGGAATCATGATTCGGGGAGATTAGAAACGAGGAGTCAAACTGACCGGGAAGCCCGGTGTCAAATTCTATATTTGTGCACGCAAGCAGCGGATCTAGACCTTTTACTGTGCTATCCCAACAGTACATATGGATTATTCTAACTTTATTATAACCAATGGTCTCGTTTGCCATTATTTGACACAGTCGAGTCTTCTGGATCACTATACATGGCCCAGCGTGACGATCCGCCACTTCCGTCAAGACTCTCGGATTTCCCCGTCCAAGCACTAGCCAAGTCGATGGACACACAAGACCATCGCAACGAGTGTGGGTGTAAGAGTGACGTGGCGAGAGAAACAAGAAAACATTTATATTGTTCGCACTCGCAGTTCACCCAATACCCTAATCTATATCCATCGCTCAAGATTCTATCCTGCACCCCCACCACATCATGCCCTTCTCCAGGCGCATCCCGTCAACATCCACCATGGGTCCACCACCGGGCCAAAATGGTCGCAGTCAGCTGCCAATGCTCCAATTCCCCGACAAACTGCGCTACAATCTCCTCTGCGTCATGGGCGAGTTTGTCGGGACTTTCTTGTTTCTCTTTTTCTCCTTTGCCGGTACCCAAGTGTCGCAGACCCCTAAACCACCACCGGGTGCAATGCCGAATACCAACAATCTCTTATACTCGTCCTTGGCTTTTGGATTCTCCTTGATGGTGAACGTGTGGGCATTTTTCCGCGTCACGGGCGGTCTATTTAATCCTGCGGTCGGTTATCGCAAGTATATGGGAGATTTCAACTGACGTTGTTAGGTCACCCTGTCGCTGTGTCTCACCGGTGGGCTACCGGTCGTTCGTGGTCTCTTAGTATTTCCGGCGCAACTCGTCGCGGGAATTGCATCGGCGGGCGTGGTCAGCGCTCTCTTCCCGGGCCCGTTGAATTGCAGTACGCGACTTGGAGGTGGCACCTCCATTTCGCAGGGCCTCTTCATAGAGATGTTCTTGACTGCGCAGTTGATTTTTGTCGTGATCATGTTGGCCGTCGTCAAGCACAAGTCCACCTACCTGGCGCCCGTGGGTATTGGTTTGTCATTCTTTGTCGCCGAAATGATCGGTGAGTTCTCTACCGGATGCTTCGGACCTGATCTGACCAAGTAGGGGATTATTACACGGGGGGATCGCTAAATCCCGCCCGATCGCTCGGTCCAGATGTGATTAACCGCAGCTTCCCGGGATATCATTGGATCTACTGGGTCGGCCCCTTGCTCGGGTCTCTGTTGGCGTCGGCTTTTTACCACCTCCTCTGCTGGGTTCGCTGGGAGAACATCAACCCAGGCCAGGATGATGACCAGTGGGATAAAGTGCGGAAAGAGTCCATGGCGAGTTCGAATGCGCCAGTGAATCAAATGCAGATGGAGGCAACGAGGCCGGATGAGCGAGTGTAGATCATACCGAGGGTCCCCAGGATGTGCACGACAAATCTACTAAGATAGGACGCGATCTACTAATTTTTGGCCTGAGTTTACCATATATAGTGAGTTCCTTGTATAATTCATTTTCAAATCAAAATCAACTAGCGATGTTGGTCGCCAAAAGAGCACGTTTACCTCTCCACCCCTCCCTTCCCTCCCCTTGCCATGTATCCCCTAGAAATGAATATAAATTGACGATGTTCTAACGATGAAGATAGGACGTTGAGTTTTCATCCGTCGTTGACTTTACATTATTGACCTAATTACCTGGTGGGATGCTTACTTCGCTTGCCAGCACTCTCTTCGATAGCGGCCAGGTTTCTCTTTTTGATGACCCGTCGCGGACCTACTGCTATTACAGCCAATGGTCCCGGACGTCCGATTGCGAACCTACCAACCGAGGCTTAACAGATACGGCCAATGTTTTCAAATTATATGTATCGTCTGCATATGGATATTGGGTGGCTTTCATCTCCCTGGACGACGAGGACCGGGCTCATAACCGCCGTGACAACGGCAACAAACCTTGAATGAAGAAGGATACAACGTGATCCAGAAGGCCCTTTTTGATGATGATGGCATTTCCGTTTCTGAAAATGCCAAGACGCTTCCCCAGGCGCTGAATGAGATGGCAAATGCCCAAGCTGCCCGAACGAATACGCCTGGATTTATGGTTCCATTATACGAGATCGAGGACCTCGCCATGTACATCATGGGCCCAGCGCGTAGGGACTTCAAGTTCGGGACGGTCGATTGGAAAAATCCTCAGATTGAACCGACCAATCTCATGAATCCGCCGTTTGTGTTGGGTCTTATTCACAGCATGAAAGAGGCAGTATATTCCCGTGGCGGAAAGGGCCTGGGACCAGAGATTTCCCCTCAATTGACGCCATTTGATCGGGCTCATTCGAAAATCACGCTCAGTCGGAGGTTTCTTTTCAGCAGTTTCGCAAATGAGGACGGGAAGGCCAAATACAATGCTGACCTGGGGAGATTTGCGATTGCGGAGAAAAGTGGATACGCAGGGAACTGAAGAGTCACCGGACGATGTTTATATTCTAATTGTGACCTTGTATATACCACCATATCAAATTTTATTATGATATTCTTAACATGATACTCCATAACTAAACTGACGGTAGTGCCTGGGACTATTAAACCAGGGGAGATACTTGCTCTCCTGTTCTTCTCTTTTCCTTTCGACTCATAGACTCGAATTTATTTTCACGGTCGGATAATACTGGCATTTGCAGATGTGTTTAGACCCGGGTCACTGTAATATTGAATCTCCGAGTCCGACTCGACTTCTTTGATTATACGAGTTAATCAAAATTGGTCGAATCTCTGGATAAAGTTAGCGAAGACTACCTTAATCCTCTTCACCCCTACCGACCTCCTTATCGATTCTTAAAGACCTACAAATAAAACATTTACCTCTCTTCAGTAATCCCCCGAAAGCTGAGTGGAAGCCAGAATGACTCGCATCACCCCTGACTGACGCCCTAAATTGCAAGCGCAAGGCTGCGACTGCAACCAACAATTGGCCGTGTCCTGATTCGTCGAGGGGATTCCACACCAATCCTGTCGCGTCATGCATCTACTCCGTACTTCTCTGCATCGGTTAATATTAATTTGCGGCACCTGAACAGCTCGTCTGTGTCTTACAGGAATCGCGCGCGGAGCCAATCAAATATAAAGTCGGTCTGCACTGCGGATCATCTCTGCAGATCCTCGCAAGGTCAAGTCGAACCTTCCTTGGCGAGATCGACTCCACCGGAATCGTGTCTCTTCAACCTCCACTTGAAAACCGTGCGACCCAACTCTATTTCACATTTAAGGAGAGTCGTCCCATCATGTCGGTCGATCGACTTTCTTGATCGCGACGTCATGCCCTCCAATATACCCGACCCGGAGCTCGTGCCTGACGCGCCGGGTCTGGCGGATCCGGCGGATTTGAAGCTGCTGGGTGAGTGAATCGTGGATGGCCTCGGTCGCGTACTAACCCGTCTAGCCCGCATGGGATACAAGCAGGAGTTGAAGCGGCAATACTCGACACCGCAGATGTTTGCCATTGCGTTTAGTATCATGGGCCTGGTGCCGTCGATTGCCTCCACGGTTTCTTTTTCGCTGCCCGCGGGTCCCGTGGGTATGGTCTGGGTACGTGAACGGGCTCGGTCGCAAATTTAGACTAACGGGCGCAGGGTTGGTTTACGGCGAGTGTTTTCATCGGCTTGGTGGGCCTTGCCATGGTATTTTCCCTTTCCCTTGCGTGGCTGCTGCTCGTGGCTAACTCGCCCAGTCGGACCTGGCATCGGCAATGCCCACCGCGGGTGGTCTTTACTGGTGGACCCATTATTTCGCGGGGGACCGGTACAAAAGCCCGTTGAGCTTTTTGATCGGTTACAGCAATACGCTGGGTATGATTGGTGGCATGTGTTCGGTGGAATGTATGTGCATTCTCTTCGATTTGAGCACTCCTAACACCCAATCCAGATACTCTCGCCCTCATGATTCTCTCATGCGTGTCAATCGCTCGCGACGACGGCTGGTCCGCCTCGCGCGGCGTGATCTACGCCGTCTATGTCGGCCTGATGCTGCTCCATGGCATGTGCGGTGCTCTGCTGGGCCGCGCCATGCCCACAATCCAGACATGCTGCATCTATATCAACATCGCACTGGTCATCGCGACAGTCATTGCCTTGCCCGTGGGAAAGATTACGCGAGGCGAAGCACTGAACTCGGGCACCTTCGTCTTTCGCCACATGGAGAACGAGACTGGGTGGCCCACTGGGTGGGCTTTCATCCTCGCGTGGCTCGCCCCGATCTGGTCCATTGGCTCATTTGACTCGTGTGTGCACATGAGCGAAGAAGCTTTGCACGCGGCCAAGGCCGTACCCTTGGGCATCATCTGGTCGGCCGGGTCTGCTTTTGTGCTTGGATTCCTGGTGCTGTCTGTCATGGCTGCCACGATGAACCCCGATGTGTCGCACACGATCAACACCAAGTTCGGACAGCCAATGGCTCAGGTAGGTTGATTTATATTGAAATCGACAACGCTAATGGCATTAGATCTACTACGACGCTCTTGGAAAGGACGGCGCATTGGGATTTATGATCGTGCTCTGTGTGATTGAGTTCCTCATCGGTCTCAGCTTGGTATGTACACTGCTTAACCCGAATATCACCTTCTGACAAAGCTAGATCGTTGCCGCCTCGCGCCAGGCTTGGGCATTTTCCCGCGACGGCGCTCTTCCATTCTCCACCTTCTTCCGGCACGTCAGTAAACGCATCCAGTACCAGCCCGTGCGCGCCATCTGCGGGCTCGTGCTGGTATGTCTCGTGCTCGGCCTGTTGTGTCTGATCAACGATGCCGCGACCAATGCCCTCTTCTCGCTTTTTGTGGCGAGCAACTATCTCTCCTGGGGCATGCCGATCTTCTGTCGCCTCGTCTGGGGCCAGGACCGATTCCACCCGGGCGAGTTTTATACCGGGCGCTTCAGCAAGCCCATCGCGTGTATCGCGGTCGGCTGGCTTGTTTTTGGTGTCGTGCTGTCCATGTTTCCGACCACCGGCCCAAACCCATCCCGTATGTTTCCCCCGGTCAAAATATGGCCCGCGCTGACTTTTCTAGCGAGCGACATGAACTACACGGTGGTTATCAATGGATTTGTTTGGATTGGATGCATGCTCTATTACTTCCTCTTTGCCCGGCATTGGTATATGGGACCGCGCATGACCGTCGCCGAGACTTCTTCCATCGACTCGGACAACACCATCTCCGTCCCCATGCAGCCGGGGACATCCGTTGGCCCAAAGGAAGAATAGCTAGATATCTTTCCACGCGATATACCCTTCATATAAATTAATCAAGTCGCGCGTTGCATCCCATCCTCCGTTCCTTGCCGATCCCAACCAGAAATAGCCCGCATGACGTCGCGCCCCGCAATCCCCGGGTTGCAGGGGTTTCGAATCCCCAACGTCCATCCGTTAATCCAGCCAAGCATTGAGCCTCGACCGCGAATCCCGCAGTCGACTATGAGCCATGAGAATGAATCCCCCGGCGAGGACGACGAAAGCTACGATCTCACACGGCCGCCGACCGACGAAAACGGCCCGACCGACGTGGTCCCCGCGAAACCACCCAGTCTGAACTGGAAGCCTTCATCTCGAACGGTCGACGAGAGTCTCGCCGATGGCATCTCCAACGAGGATCTCTGGATGTTGATTCGGCGGTTTAATAAGGTATGTTGCCTGCTTCTGCGTCGTCTCTCGACTGACATGTGACAGCAAATCTATCATGTGAAAGCCGTGCCGGGTGCGACGCTGGACATCGATTTGAATCGCGCCGACGAGGAGCGGTTCCCGCCGGAGAAACTGCGCATGACCCTCGAGCGTTTCTATACCTCTGTTGTCGTTGGAGTCACGGAGTTCTGTCGGCATGTTGGGCGATTGCGGTCGTGGAAGGAGCCGGTGCGGACGGGGGTTTTTTGTGGCGTATGTCTTGCGCTTGTGTATGTGATCCTGGCTGATTCTGGTAGATATACTTTGTCTCGTGGGTGTTCGACTTGCTCATCCCAACGACGCTTGGTTTGATGGTCGGCATGGTTATGTGCCCCCCGATCAGATGTGTCCTTTTCCCTCCCCATCCGGTTGCTCTACAGCCGGAGTCCCAAGCGTCTTCAGCGGAGCCGCAATCGCATGACAGTTTGACCGGGGCTCCAGAGGCACATAAAGGAGAAGCGGCGGAGCAAGAGGCCAAGAATCTGGTGGACAGCTTTGCCACCGTTGCGATGGAGACTGCTGCCGGGAAGTATTGCCAGGCTGTCGCGGAAGACGTTACCGAGAAGACCTCCATCCCTGACACTCTACGTCTGACGGAGAATGGGGAGGCGCAGCCTGAAGATCCGCCGGATGACAAGACGAAGAAGCCCATGAAGCACAAGGTCTCCCAAGGAACCGACCAAGCCATGCGGATCATCAGTGATATCACGGATATCTACGAGAAATTTGCCAAGTAGGTCCATCCACCAGATGATATGGCCCGACTAACATTGCAGTCTGCTTTCCCCAACTCCCCCGTTCTTCCTGGTCACGCCTCGCCTCCGTCTGGCAGGCATCCTCTCCATCATGATGGCGGTGCTCCCTTTCACGTCCAGTTACTGGATCATCAAATCAGTCGGCTTCACCCTGGGACTGGCATTCTTCGGCGATCCCATCTTCGCCTGGACCATGCACCTATTGAACACCAAATTCCCCGCCTGGCAAGAACAAATGGATCTACAAAAGTACGACCCTGTCCTCTTCACCTGGGCATACCTTCTAATGCCAGTCAGAACGCTCCTCGAAGGCGTGCCCACCAACGCCCAACTAACCCTCACCCTCCTCCGCATCGGCGAAATCAACTCCTCCCCCTCCCACCACCCCCGACCCCGACCGACAACGAACCAGTCTGGCCGATCCGCCGCAGCAAATCCAAACCCACCCTCTCACCAACATCAACCGACCATCTCTCCACCACTTCCCCATCCGACTCCTTCCCAGCCCCAGACCAGAAACCGAAACGCCGCTGGGTCTTCAAAGTCCTGAAATTCGTGCGTCGCACCATCGCCACGGCGATCAAGGGCCACATCGCCGTCGACCGGGCAATGGCCATCGCGGGTTCCGCACACACCAAGAACCTGATCGGCATGCTCCAGCAGCGCAAATTCGCCGCGACCCCGTTTGGCCCGCTCAAGTTCGACGCCAAGTTCGAGCGCAAGCGCGGTGCCGCCGTCATCGATTCGTCCAAGGAACCACCCATCTTGTACTTCACGACGTATCAGTCCGCGGGCCTGGACGATTTGCGCATTGAGAGTCGGAAGAAGGGGTCTGTGCTGTTCCAGATTCCCGTCACGCAGATCTGCGAGCTGAAAAAGACCGAGGGGCTGGGTTGGAAGGGTCGTTTAATTGTGGAGTTGACGGCGGGTAGTAAAGAGGCGGCGGATGGACTGGTTGTTGTTGGGGACGGGGACGGGGAGACGTTTCATTTAACCGGGATGCGGTCGCGGAATCAGCTGTTTAATCGGTTGGTTGCGATTGATGCGCAGTTTTGGGAGAGCTGGTGATTTACCTTCTACGGAGTACGGAGTACAGAGTATCCAGTTAGTTATATACTAGACTTGACTTTTACGTGTACAATTCTTGGAACACTCAGATAGTCACATATGGTTTAGATACTCACTGAACTATAGATACAATGCGCCAGCCATGGAATCAATGCCAATTTTGGAACCGTCAAGGAGAGTCGTGAAGTGAAGCGTTATTAACAATCAATACAATATTCTCAGTCCATGTTTCTATCTGCTTTACAGAGCAGCCATGAGACCCAGCATACCGGCCATACCGGCAGCGGCGGCACCGACGGCAGTGGGTCGGGCGAGGGCACCGTTGGTGGTGGTGCCGGTGGCGGAAGCATCGGCGCTGGAAGCGCTGGAGGCGACCTGCGAAGTGACGGTGGTCGACTCGGTGGTGGGCTTGCCCTCCGAGTTGGTGGTGGTGTGGGCCGAGACGAACGAGGTGGCCTTGCTGGCCAGGTCCGAACCGGCGGAGCTAGCCTTGCTGGCCACGTCGGAGGCCTCAGATTTGCCGCCCGACATGATGAACGTTTCGAGGGCGTTGGCCTCGCTGGCCAGCGAGGAGCGAGCGTCCGACCCGCCGGTCTTGGCTGCGTCGTAAAGGGAGGTAGCTTGCGCGACCACGTCCGAGCCGATGCCTCCGCCGCTCGCCGAGGCCTGGTTGAAGGCGCTCTCGGCGGCCGACTTGAGGTAGTCGGGGTCGAAGTCTTGTGGGCTAGGGGTGGCCAGGGCGAGGGAGGCCAGGAGGGCGGAGGAGAGCAGAGCGAACTTCATTGTGATGGTAGTTGAGGTTGTCGATTGAGAGATTCTGTGAGAGAGATATGATTGTATCGTTTGGATGAAGGATGGGAATTTCCGGGGGAAGCGGAACCCCTATAAATGCCATGGGATGCCGACCCCAATTTCCGCTTGAAACGGATCCCACATTAAACATAGAAACAAACGGGGTGGATCGTGGGAGTGGCGATGACCTCCATTCAGCCGCCTTATGGCGATCGGCGGAGCAGATGAATTACTCCTTTTGGCGACTTGGCCAAGCCAGTCGTCATTTCCGTGACCCACAAGCCAGCCGGTGATTTGTTGCACGCTGTTCTGCCTCGTTGGGATCGCCTACGCGATGACGGCTGCATGGAGGCTGAGAGCCTCGTGGTCGCGGGGCGTCCTTGTCTGCCTGGTCTGCCCGGGTGAAAAGCCACAACCGCAGCCGCGTTTCAGAATAGTAACATTCCGCATTTTGGTTATCATGCTGCCTTGTGTTGCCTTGGGTTTGCGTTATCGGAAGCCACGGTTGGCATCACCGCACCATGGGCCCCTGAGAAGAGACTGGGGAAGTCCCCACCGATCATCGGCCAAGGTGGGCGCTGAATGGCCGGCCCGGTTGTGCCCCGAGATGGCGAGACGGGCTATATTCCAGAATGGGGAGCCTCGGATAAAGTGTCAAGTGATGACGTCGTGAAAGACTCGGAGGGACTCGGGAGGAAAGATTCTACGGGGTACGGAGTACTCCGTGAGGAAATCAGGTGAGACGCTGACTGATCACGAATGTGTTTACACTCAAGGTCGAAGTCGCCATAGTTTCATGTCAAGGTTTACTACGTGGGAAGCTCACCAATAACCACAAATATGTTGAAAAATAGCTAGGCCATATCCCTGCCAGCTGCTATGCCTGCAAGCTTCTTCCAATCCTCGAATTCAGACGGGGGAAGACTCTCCGTGATCCACCCTTGAACCACATCGAAAAACAGTCATTAGATCGGTCTGGGATAATTAACGACATATCCACGAGCTCCACGAGTACTCAATAAGCCCTAGAACTGTCGAGGGTTCGTCGCCGCAACTGATGAGACCTGGACTTTGCAACTTTGGTCCTTCTTCAGCTCGGATTCCAGATATCCCTTTGTCAGGGTGGTTATAGTACTCCATCTGCTGCCTTCCTCGTTTGATGGTGCGTATAAAGACTGCGTTCATTAAGATATCGAAAGAAAAATGAATGCTGTGGAAGAGTGGTAGAACTTTGAGTAGCCCGGACGCGTCCGGTGAAGACTGTGTGTTTTGTTTGAGAACTTACCTTATAGCTACCCCGAATGCCAATCGCTCCGGGCCCTTTGAGTAATTCGCGCTTTGCTCTTTAGAGAGTTGCTCAGAGTCCGCCGGGTCACAGAAGCCATTTCGAATAGTAGCTCCCGGGTATGCCAGAGTTCGAGGGAGCACCTGCCGGCCGAGGTAGAGAGCGAAACTCCCGCGCATTTTTCATATCCATGGTTGAGAGACGGAACGTTTTGCTAGGGCCAAATTTATCGAATTCGATCTCAGATGATCGGGTGGTGATGAGGATATGACAGGTGGTTCCACGCGGGAGCTGCCCTTGTAAAACTTGTAGCTGGGAAATGTTATCGATAATCAATAGCCATAGCTTTTAACAGCGGGATAGTGTTACGCACTGCTAACTGGTCACGGTGAGTAGAGTCCGTAAAGGTGATACTTCTTTGGGAATACTATAAGCCTTAAGTCTATCCGCAACTATACTAATACCGTAGTAGGCCTTCTATAGACTCAGGTCTATAGGGTACTTACAAAGGTATACTAGATAGTTAAGCGCCGATCAAGTCAGTCACATTAGTTTTAGGTAGTACTAAAGTAAGCTCCTAAGATCGTAGAATAGGTTATTAGTTATATGGTAAATTTGCTTTATAAGATAATTTAAGATATGGTTATACCTACTATATCTAAAATAACCCGATTTTTTATCAATAGAGCGTAAATAAATTCTGCTAGTAGGTTTTTAAATATAAGAACGTAGTATCCTGAACTATAAGTGTCGATCTGCTAGGGTCTTAGCATAAATTTCTTAGTGTAGTAACTCCCGGCGGAGCACAGAGCCGAAAGCGTTAATATTTTAAGACTCTTCCAATCGGTATCAGAATCGGGCGTCATACAGCCGTTTCTATAAGGAACTAAGTATATAAATATTTTTTTCGAAAACTTTCTGCACCGGAATGTCGGACTACCTTTAGTACCAATTTAAGGGACTTTTGGACTGGGTGTATATAGGAGGGAAACATGGAATTGAAAAGGACAGGATATTGCGCTTAAATTGGCCAGGCAATTCCACATACACGAAACTGCTCTACACATAATACTCAGTACCAACTGTGTAGATTTTTGCGCTCTAGGCCATTCCTTTGATCGCCATAGAGATTGAGAGTTTCTACGAGCCCGCGGCCGAGGGGCTAATGGTCCATGTCATCATTTCTGAAGAAGGCACGTGACCGGGGCAGGGATTACGTCGCAAAAACAAAGTAGTCTAAGCACAAATCGTGACAAACCAATCTCACCTCATACACATACACGGTCATGGCCAGTAATACCACTCCGAAACTCGCAGTTCTCATCGATGCGGACAACGCTATGCCATCTATAACTAGGCTTTTACTCGCAGAAGTCGCAAAATATGGCACAGCCCATGTGAAGTGGGCCTACGGGGATTGGACTAGCACCAACTTGAATGGTTGGAAGGAAGAGCTCCTAAGTCAGTCGATTCAGCCGATACAGCAGTTCGCGTACACCCACGGAAAAAATGCGACTGACTCAGCTATGATCATCGATGCGATGGACCTTTTGTACTTGAGCCGTTTCGATGGTTTCTGTCTCGTCTCTAGTGACAGTGACTTTACTCGGCTAGCCGCTCGTATTCGCGAATCTGGACTTATCGTATACGGATTTGGGGAGCATAAGACGCCTAAGCCCTTCGTCGCCGCCTGCGACAAATTTATCTATACCGAAAACCTTGTATACCACGAGGAACTTGTACCGCATCCCGATAGGGTTGTTGTGCCCAGAAATCATGTTCCAGTACGGCACGCCCAGGAAGATGAGCGCTTAGCAAGTCTGCTACATACGACAATAGAGACTGCCTCCGAGGACGATGGGTGGGCTGAGCTCTCTATTGTCGGCCAACTCCTCACAAAGAAACACCCCGACTTCGACCCTCGTACCTACGGATACTCCAAGCTCAGCGATCTAATCTCTGCCTTCCCTCTGTTCGATGTTCTCCGACGCGCTCCTCGAGAGGGTAAACACAAAGGAATTTACGTACGCGATAAGCATCGGGAGCGTGGGAATTCTGCTAATTAATAACACGTGCGACTTTAACTTTTCCAGCTTTACAAGTCTCTGGATATAACAGGATTGGGATCAGAGACTGACGGGCAGCAACTGAACTAGTTATTCCGTTGTTATTACCAAATTGGTAACTGATTAAGCGTGTCTCTGCCTTGGGCACCATTAGCTCTCGCTGGTTATCTTTGTTTTGCCTACGTTTCATGTGAGTGGCTATTACAAGGATATGATCAGGTTGGCTGCAGCTTGCTCTTTTGACTTGACCGTAGCCTAGGTGGCAGCTTTTTATTGGGTCGTCCTGAAACCCCCCTCAATTTTGAGAGGATTACCTTTTTTTCTCTGTTTGGTCCTTCATTCCTCGGGTTGACGGTGGGAAGGTGCACCCATGCCTCTGTCCTTGGTCTCAGGGTAGCCTGGGTGTCGTCTGCATAGGAGTCAAGTCGGTGAACCTGTTTAAACTCGAGTCCATTGAAGGCGTTGGACCATTGAGGTTCGTCCATCTTGAGTGAACGCGGAAAACGGAGAGAATTCCGATTTTTTGGAGGTATGATGTAGTCGAAGGTGTGGAGAAGTGTCTTGTCAACATCGGGGGATGGGTGAACTAAATATCCCATGGAAACTCGCAACCATACTATGAATTTTCTTTTATACAAGACATGGATACTTTTAAATACAGTCTCGAACTCGAGAAGGCAACTCGAGGTGAACATGCTCAAAGAGCTCACTCTGTTTTTACGTCGGAAGATGAAAGGGAGTCTTCGATGGTTATGCTAAAGGTTAAAGAGAGCCAAGATTCTGGTCTCGATTGCACCAAAGAAAACCCGCCTTGGTTGACCATTTATGGCGTTATGGCCCCAATTTTCTTTTGTTACCCTTCTAAAGGCGGGGCAACCATTACCATACGAATAAGCAAAGCGCCAATAAGGGTCGATCAATGTGTAGGGATTCTTAAAAAAAGACCCCGTGTCTCTTTGTGCTGAATTCATGGTGTTGGGATTGTGAGATTATTCAATCTGAAGCCCCGGTCGGTCTTGTATCAAGTGATGGTCTTTAATTAAAACCGTCGACTAGAGAATGCACTCATTTCAGGATATAACCTCGGTGAGTAGATGCAGTCGTTGTATCTCCCTGGTCGATGGCTTTGGGGAAATACCACATGATCAACACAAAGCCGACCGCGAGTCCGAGGAGCGAAATTTCCTCACTCAGCCTCATTCTAAGCTCTTCATGAAAAGCCCCACCTGGCGGAAATCTGGCGAGAGCGGGGCGCAGTTTAAATCTCCCAAAGTCGAGCGGGGGCCAAAGTACAGCAGGCGGCCGTGTTATTCCTGACACATTTCCCAAGCTACCATCAACCACAACCATACCCCCGAAGTAGGATCAGACAGCAAAATGCAAGAGCAAGAGCAAAAACACCCCCAAATCAAGGTCTTCACCACCCCTGAACTCCTCGAAATCATCCTCCTCTATCTAGACACCCGCACGCTCCTCGTCTCGGCCCAGCGAGTATGCCAGACCTTGACAGCTCTCATTCGGAGTTCGCCCGCAATCCAACAAGCACTCTTCTTCCAACCCAACAAACAGGAAAAATGGTACCCAAAGTCAATCTGGAAATCTATGCTTCCATCAGCCTTGAAAAAAGACCCAAATCTGTACCAAGGAAGCATCAACGGATCCGAACTCGCATACCCACGGCGCATCTACAATCCGCTCTTAGTACAAGCCTTCCGACCTTTCTTCCCCTCGGTCCATGAATATCCCTTTATCCACGGCGAAAACGTACCTGAAACTGAGGAGAAAGAAAGAAAGGAGCCATTCTCCTTCCAGCCCCTCGACATGATATCATCCTCTGAAAAGAAAACCGCGTACGCGAGACAAGAAGCCAGCTGGCGAAAGATGCTCCTCTGTCAACCGCCCGTAAATGGAGAAGTCACCGTCTTCAAAATGTACCATGCGATGGGCGGGGACTCGTATGAATGTCACACGGTTCGTCTTTCTATCTCTCTTTTGCATATCATCACTAAAAGACCAGGTCTCGCCGAAATCCCCCATCTCCAGCAATGATAAAACTCTCAAGATGGGCCACTTCTTCGCCACTCTCGTACAAGATCCCGATCTGTACTTCGGTCGCTTTGGTCAGACGTGCGTCTACTGGTCAGCTTACGTCCCGCCTTACGAGCCCAGGTCTGATGGTCCGGGTCATAACTGCTACCCACCGGAAGAAGGCTCGTTCTACCCGCCAGTGAAAAAGGGGTTCGCGAGGGCGATCAAGAAGTCTGAGGTCGTTGTGTACTCGAGAGAGGTGATTCAGTGCTGTAATGGGGATGATGAGCTGACTCATGAAGAGAGTTTGCGGAAGAAGATTGCCGAGGCTGAAATGGAAGCGTCTAAGGTGTGATTAAGAGTGTGGGAGGAATTCGATGATCTGTTTCCTATATACCGGGTGTTATGTCTCGCCGATTATGAATTGTGGGTAACAGGTTACCTTGTTCCAAACCAGTATGATTCCACTCACCCAGGTTTATTGTCGGACTTGACGGTATTTATTTGTCTCTGGCACAATAGGCCAATGTCATCATGAAAGATAGCCCATCAGGGCTTGGAATTACCCATCTACTCGGCCTAGCTTCCGGAAGTGTTCAGTCATTAGGTGATTATATTTAATGTCTAATGCAGTATGTTCAAAGCAAACTATACAAGCCAACCCTGACCTATGTCGAATACTCGCCATAAGCTTGAATGATTCCCTCCCATCCACCGGCATGGTTCGACTCCCGGGGATTAGTCCGTCCGTCCAGCACCATCACATCCGTCATGCGCGTGCTGATCGAATACCATACCAGATTCTGCGGCGACCCAACCACGCGCATCATGTTCGACTGGCACTTACCATTACACGGCTCGTTGTACAGCCCATTCCAGAACCCGTCGAAGAAGGCCCAGGCCGCCGAATTGTACAGCGCGATTTCGGAACCACCGTCGACGTTGGTGGCTAGTGCGGACCGGCACTTTTGATCCTGCTCGCCGCACCAGCTGAAGTCCGGATCGCCGAATTCGGGACTCGGGGTCCATGGTGCGGGCGCCATTTCGTATTCGCCGGAGCCTTGCATGTAGGGACTTTCGGTTTGGAGGAGACCTGCGTACACGTTTGCTGCGTCGTGGAAGTTGTAGTTGTAGAGCCAGTTGTGTTCGGCACCGGTACCGGTCAGCCAGGTGCCTTTGGTGGCTTCGACGAGGATGCCGCGGCCGGTGGAGATGATGGTCAACAGCGACGAGCTATCGAGGTTGTGGTCGGCCGTCCATCCCCAGAAGTTTTCGACGTAGGCCGAAGATGATTTGGTCAGATGCATCACCATGAATGCGGCCATGCAGTCCTTTGGGTCTTGAGACGTGCAGCGACTGGAAATACTCGTCTCCGCCGTACCACCAACCGTCACCATGGTGTTCCAGAGACCGACGTCGCCCGGCTGGTTACCGGCAGCGTTGACCTCCAAGACCTTCGCGCCGGGGAGAATTTCACCGACGGAGAACCGCATGTCTTGAATTTCGATCACGCCAACGTCCCCGGGGTTTCCGACGCGCACGACGGCTCTCGGTTTGCTTTCATCCTTGAATACATCGCCATACCCGGAGATCACCGACCATGCCTCGCCAACCACGCGCGATCCGACGGGAATGAGAACGGTGTCGGAGACGCGGTAAACACCGTAGGGGATGTAACTGATCTTGCAGTTGGCAGCGTTCTGGGCGAGGATCTTGTTCAAAGCGGCGGTGTCATCGGTGAGACCGTCACCCTTCACGCTGATGCCGGGCACAGACTTGACGTTGACCACATCATCTGCACCGAATTCCTCGTACGTGGGTTGCGCCTTGGTGAAGTACTTTCCATTTGCCAGCAAGTTTGCGGACCGCTGCGTGGTTCCACTTGCGCCAGCCTCGAAGCCGCCGGGGACCAATGTACCCCAGAGCCAGGTGTCGACGTGAGGCATCGCCTCCAGGTGCGTGTTGCCCTGGGTATCCACGGCGATCGGATCAGCGGAGTTGTGTTCCAGGTTTTCAATGACGATTTGACTGTTCTGAGGACCCTGGTCATGGGACGAGTCATGAAATCGAATAACCACACCCGAATTGATCGTGTTCGAGTCGAGAAGTGTCAAGCTGCCCAGCGCATTGGTGGTCATGTTGATACCGGTGCCGCAAGACTCAAAGGTCGCGCCCTGGAGTAGCGCCGACCATCCACCAGCAGCTTCGAATGCGGTTCCGCAGCCTTGGAAGTTGATGTTCTTGAAGTTGACCTGCTGGTTTGAATTGATGATACCGGTAGCACCACCGTGAATGGTCTGCAATTGTCAGTAGTGCATGCATAGAAGGACAGGAAATAACCCACCACATCGGTAACGGCAATTGTGGATCCTGCTTTGATATCGATACCAGTGTGTCCTTTACAATTGGTAGGCATGCGGATCTCGAGGTTTGTCAATCCCGCGCCTTGCGCGACTCCCCATTGCAGGGCAGTGATACTCTGGTTAGGGTCCACGGCCGTCGTATCCAGAATGACGTTCTTCAACAGCATCATGAAACTCGTTTCCGGTTGTCCGGCATCCGGGTCATAACCCATCACCATGAACTGTCCCTTGAAGTTGGGCGACGCCTTGATGACAGGCTTATTGGCCGGGTCTCCAACGATGATGGTGCCAACGGTCATGGTGAGGGTACTCCCAATGGTATAAGTGCCACCGGGGAGAAAGACCTCGGCCGGGTAACGGGTGACGCCTTTGCCCTTGCGATTCCCCCCATTGCCGTCATCATCGATGGCTTTTTGAATCTTGCCGGTTTGGTCGCCGGTGCCATCGCCAACGGCAGAGTAGTCCCGCACGTTACGATACACGGGGTAGGGGCCATTGTTGCTCTTCCCATACGGCGCGTACCCGGAAGCCCCTTGCTCATGGTCCTGGGCATCGAGCCAGAAGACATCGCCGGATTTGCGGGATTTCTGTGCCCCGCATGTTTTGGATGCGGGGACATACATGTGGGTGCTACTGGTTCGAATGCTCTTCGTCTCCGATGGCCTTGGCTCATCGGGCTTTGAACTGGACGTGGCTGGCCTAGCAGTCACCATGGGCGTTGAGGTTAGCGTGGGGACCACGCTGGACGCCGGTCGTATACTTGTGGCCATCGTTGTGCTGGCTGAGCTGATTGAGTCTGTTGACGGTTCTTGGTCTGCATCTTCTGGGCTGGAACTCGTGGCAGAGTTCTCGCTGCTTGAGCTGACACTGGTCAGCTTGTGATCGATGCATAGGTTTATTGCACGTACTCAGCTGGAGGCTTGTCGTGCGTCGGGGCAGCAAGGCCCAACCTAAGTCAATTTAGCAAATGTCTCCACATCCGTGAAGGAATAACATACGACTCCTCAATACTCGCCAGCCACGGCGGCACCAGCAAGTTGTTTATCCCGTCCAACGCGCTGGTCGGGTTCGCCCCCTTCGAAGCCGCCCTCTCCGACTTGACCGGGATGATAGCACCCGAAGCCGTGACGGCAACAGCTGCCAATGCAGCCCAAGACGAACAACCACGCATCGTCAAGGCTCAATAAGGATTGGCAACGCACAGCCTTATAGGTTGTGCAGAGGAGAAGTCAATGCGACGACGGAGGACGGACACAAACATGCGGGAATGACGGCCGTAAAAAGATCAGGATGTAGCCCGGTGCCCAGCAACGGACACCGGGGACTGGTATGAAACGCCTTGAATGTGGAATGCGGTTGCGTCGGGCGCAACGTGCGCGAAGGAGGGATCGACCCCCCTTGCAAGACCCGGGATTTGGGGACTCTCGGCAAAGTCTTTCACGAGGTTCTTTTTTTGTCGTTATCTTTGAAGCACGAGATGGCTTGCTTATGATGTGCATTTGTCCGTGGATGGGTGGTGTGATGGGGAGTTTGGGTTTTTCCTGATTGGGAGTATAGGTCGAGACCTTGCGGGTCCAATCGCATCTGCCATTTGAAGGGTCGATACTCCAGACGGAGACCAATTTGTCGGTGCATTGCATTTAAAGAAGTAATTTAATTCCTCGTGGACCATAGGATGGTCCGTCAATTCATTACATGACCTTCTAGGTCTTCGGGATAAAAGTAGATCCACAATGCGCCAATCTGCGCTTATCGCATCTGATTGGGCACTGTTCAACGCCCGATATATATGTCGCAGGGCCAGATGCTACCTTATACCGAGAACCTTGGAACTTGAATAACCTTGCGTCGGAAACTTCGAGCCCAGTGAACTATGATTTTTACCCAACCCAACTGAGGTTTAATCTTGCCCATGTACCTGTACGTACCTCTCAGGGATTTGTGATGTAAATGAATTGTCCGATAATCCTTCCGACTTGCTCGCCCTCATCCTTCATCACCACTGTAACCATCGAGAATCCTTGCACTAGCCCGGGGGAGAAGATGGGCGAGCGATACCGGCGACTGCCGGTGTAAGCGATGGTAAGGCTGGAGTGCGACGGCCGACGCTAATCTGATCAGATTAGATCGTCGATTCGTCTATCGATTTCTGGCCCTCGCGCTAGCCGCTGGCTGCTCATATAAACAGGGAGAAAACTCCGTTTCTTTTTTTTTCCCAGCTGTCGCTGAGCAGACACCATGTCTACTGACAACAAGATGAATCCGCCCACTGTGGTCCCCCATGCGTCGGATTCGAATCGTGAGGCCCCGGATTCCAATGTTGGCCAGGTCCTGCAGTCTTAGGGTGTCACCCGCATGAGGCCGTCTATCGAGAGGCCAAATCGAACCACAAGTCCCTCTGGCTGATGGCCGTTTCCGTCTTGGTGTGTGCCTGGGCTCACCACCTCCTACTACTCGATTGACGCTTCGTCCTATTTCAAACAACACAGCTCCGTGTTGTCGACCCTCGCCATCGCGACCAGCATCATCGGTGCTGTGGGCAAGCCTTTCATCGTCAACATCTCCGATACTACAGCTTCGATGACCTGATGCGAATCGGTGCTATCACTGCCTACCGTAACACGCTCTATTACTGTATAACTCCCCCACCCTTGGGTTGTCCTTCATTCCCTTGATCGCATCCTTCTCCCAGAATTACTACTTCCTGGGCAAGTGGCAGAACGCTGTTACGAACATCGGAAACGACGGTCTGCTCATGGCAAATGATGGGAGCAGGAAACAGCTGCCACCACCGAAGAACAAAGAGGAAGCATTCCTACGCTTCTGGGCTGGAAAATAGGCGGTTTATTATTGTCCCATGTTAGACTTGTAAACGATAATACTTTGCCGCATAGAGTATCTCTTAATGACGGTCTGTACATAAAATGACATCTCCTACTCACTTGATTTGAAAACCTGCACCGTGTAGACTCATGTCCCACGTGCTCTCGGCTGAATCTCGGTCGCTGAGACGCATTCCTTGCGTACCCACATGCCAGTCGTTGTTGTGCTCGCGGGTGGAGAATCGGCACTTGAATATGTCAGTTGTCTGGCAACTGGGTATGTCCCGGCTGATCTCGCTGTCTGGAATACGTCCTGGCTACGCAAGCTGCGATCTGAGCAACGATGGTTAGACATGCCCTGGAGAGTCCGGGTCTGACATACCGGTCATATGTGAGATTCTATTTGTCATGGAATCCCTCGAGTATTCGAGAAGCTGTCACTTCCAATCTGGGTGCTCGTGATGTTGACACGGTCATGGAGGGGAACTCACACTGCTTCTGTTGTACCTAATGCTCCCCGCCAAGTCCAGGCAATTAAAGTGGCCACTACGTTTATTGCTATCTTTTATATCCTCTTCAGCAAACTTATTACAGTAATAAAGCTGACGAGAAAGAGTTTAGTTTTTTTTTTCAATTTTTTTTTGCTCTGGTGCGAGGAGCATGGTGCATGGTGTCGAATACATTCTCGATGCAAGGTGAGGAAATATATTCCTCATGCTACCTAACAAAGAAACTTCAACATTCACATTCATTAATTGGGGATATCCCTGGCCTATAAACGATCATATAACAAGAAGATAAACCCAAATAATTACTACAATCTCAGACGAAACCAACTGAACTGAGTGAACAAAATACTTTCACCCAATTAACTGGCCTCGGGATCGGGGAATGGCGAGCGGGACGGACTAAAGACGCAATTCTCGGACATTGGCGACGAGCCTCGCCCGGTCGCATCTACTTTTTGCTGGGCCATCTCAGAAACGGCCTCGATGAGAATATGACTATCTGCATACATTGACAATCATCGGCTATCCGTGATGGAAAACTCTGTGAATGCGCAACCTGCACCGATGCCGATCGGCGAGCCCGAGCGCCGCCGAAGAAGGCCACCCGTGTCAGTTTCGAGCTGCGTTGTAGTAATGACTGAGCTGACAACTTGACAGATCGTGCATTCTATGCAGGCAACGGAAGATCAGATGCAATCGGGGTCATCCATGCAACAACTGTCTGCGCTCCAGGGGCGGACAATGTGTGTACGAGCCCCTGTCGCCGCCGCAGAATGCTCGCCCAAACAGGGCGAGAGCCGCAGCTGTGGAGGAAATACAGTCCGTGTCGAACGATCACACATCCAGTAACAGTAGAAACAGTGCTCAGTCGCGACCTTCAATTCTTCCCGGCAGCACGTCTACCGCCTCGACACCGGCGAGCAACCTCTCGGCTGTAGAAGTTGACTCGCTACGGTACAGAATTAAGGAACTGGAGGAGCAGCTATCGAGAGGGACCCGCAAAGACACTTCGAATGCTCCGAGTCCTCATGTTGACATCCGAACAACAACGTCTCAGATCGCCGGAACTTTCCACACGCAGCAGGAAGCGTCGGTTACTGGCCATGCGCCGATCATTTCCCGCAGTATCATGCACAAGACCCGCCTGTTCGGACAGAGCCACTGGATGAATGGTATTGCACAAGTGAGTCCATCAGCACCTAGCCCTTGAGAAACAGCGGTTGATTGTGCCAGTTTTTGGACATCTTGGAGATGATCGAGCCGTATACTCAAGCCGACTCCAAGATGATTCGCGACCTGCAAAGGTGCAAATACCTGGGCAAAATGATCAAGTCGCAGCGAACACCTCCATGGCCCACTGTCCCAACGACCGATCTACCTCCTAAGGAGCTGGCCGATACGTTGGTGGACATCTACCTACGAACCATCGAGTCCGTCTATCGGACTCTGCATATCCCGACATTCCGGCGTGACTACGAAGCTATTTGGGGAGTAAACACGGCCCCGGATATGGCATTTGTCATACAGATCAAACTCGTCATGGCCATCGGAGCGTCAATTTATGATGACAACTTCTCACTGCGTGCGTTGGCAACCCGATGGGTTTACGAAGCGCAGTCCTGGGTCTCGGAGCCACAATTCAAACGGAGACTTGACGTCCAATTCTTGCAAACAAACATTCTGCTTTTACTTGCCAGAGAAATTGTCGGCGTCGATGGGGGTTTAATCTGGATCGCAGCGGGCCAGCTCATCCGACTTGCCACGTACATGGGATTCCATCGCGATCCGGTTTACTTACCAAAGCGAACTACTTTCATTTGCGAGATGCGGCGCCGAATTTGGAACACCGTTATCGAAATTGCCCTCCAGACAAGTATGGAATCCGGTGGCCCGCCTCTCCTAGGTCTGGAAGACTTTGATACCCAGCCACCGGGTAACCTTGACGATGAGCAAATTATGACCGAGGATCCTATGCCTCGGTCGGACGAGACACTAACAGAAATGAGTATTGCTTTGGCACTCCGACGTATGTTCCCACTTCGGCTTGTGATTGCGCGAGTTCTGAATGGTATCGGCGCGCCGACGCCTTACGGAGAGATCATAAGAATCGACGAAGAGCTACGCAGGCTGTACAAGACCACCTGCCGGAATTTCCAAGCACAGAATACCGGAAATACAAACACGCCTTCACTATTCCAGACAAGTCTGCTGGATTATCTCGTTCGTCGGTATTTGATGGCACTACACATGCCGTTCTTCGCATTGGCACTTCAAGAGACTGCATACGCGTTCTCTAGAAGAGTGATTGTCGACACGGCTATGCGAATCAGATACTTGATCTACCCACCTTCAAAGATCTCCTCTTTTATCCCTGGCGATCCCATGCCTACCGGCCAAGACCTCGCCAGACTGGCGAAATGTGGATCTGCTCCGTTTCGCACCTGCTCGACCCAATCGTGCTTTTTAATCGCGTCAGAGCTCAAGGCTCAGCTTCAGGAAGAAGAGGGCCCCGGTCCAGTTCCGCTACGACAGGATTTACTCTCTGCCCTGGATGACGCCAAAGGCTGGGCTCTCGGATGTCTGGAGGTCGGCGAAACAAACACAAAGGGCTATCTTTTCCTGTCGCTCGTGGCTATGCAGATCGATGGACTAAGGCGTGGACTGGCGAAAGACCAAATTGCTGAACTGCTCGCTAAGACGGCGGAAGACGCTCAAGCAAGAGCGCTGGTCGTTATGGAAGAGAAAGCTGCCGAGGTCCAAGGTACTGATATGAATCTGGAGAATATGGGCGGAATTCCTGACGAGAGCATTCCCAATCTCATGGGAGACTGGGATTTTATGGTGAGTTTGCATTACTACCTCGACAATGGGACTTTTCCTGATGATTATAGATGCCGGATACACATTTCTATTTCGGGGACTCGGATACGATTAACTGGGTCAATACTGTGTTGTGATTTGCGGCGCCATGGTACCCCTCCCAATCAAGGCTGATTCAGCCTTGATTGGCGCTAAAAGATCCCAGCAAATCAGGTAAACATGAGCTGAGAAGGTCCCGACCCAAGTCCAGCGAGGCTGACCATCGATTAACACCCTAGATCGGACGTGGTATAAAATTTGGGTGCAACTTCCAGCAGCAGCACCTTGATGGGTTGCAAATTGATACACCGACTCTCATGGTGCGGTAAAAAAATGGCCCCCATGAGGCAGCGCATGCCCCTGCATATTCTGGGCCCAATCAAAGCTGATCTAATCGTTCCGCGGAACGATAAATGCAGGCTCAAGCAGCTGCTCGAGGTTCCCGGGTGAAAACGACCAAGGCCCCTGTTTGCTGCGCTGGGCCGTCCCCAATCCTGCGATTTCACGCCGACAAGCGCCGCATCTAGGCAACCAGAATCTTCTGAGGATTTTCGACCAAAATTGTCACAAGATCCCTTTTTACCTCCGAGAATCTGCCTCGCGCAAAGCGCTCCCAATATCGGCCCCCAACACTCAATGAGTGTTTCCGAACTGGGTTAGCCCATTTTCTTGACGTGGCTTGCGTGGACCTGTCCATTTTGTCCAGAGGTCTAACTGGATTTGGCATCCCATTTTATGGGATGCCAAATCCAGTAGCACGTACGGAGTACCGCCACCTAGGGTATTGAACCTGAGATAGACTCAAATCACCCAAAGGCATTCTCCAACTCTATACGACAAGCCAGCTGAGCGTGCGGGCCTAGGCAACCTGATCGCAGCTCGTTCGACTCTACTCCGTGTGGTTGCCTTCAGGTGCTGTGCACCGGGGTGCTTGGGTTGGTTTTCAGAGGGATTTCACCCAATCAACCGGGGCTAATGGAATCACCGGTACTTTTGTTCATCGAACGTACCGTTGCCGGTCTTGCAATTCGATGAGTGCTGACGCGTGATATCTTGGCATAGGCCCCGGGGCCCTTGCCAAGAAGGCTGCCCCGTGCACGCTCATCGATCGTTACTACATATAATACCCTCCCTGGCCGCAGGACAACGCGTGTGGGATGCCATCCTTGATAAATCAAAGATGGTTCCTTGAGGTGGTAATGATCTGTAGATTTTCAGCCGGTTTGCAGGCAACCACCGAAGCAGTCTTTTGCTGGCGGTGATAGTCTCTTTGGCTTATTCACGAAGGCGCCTCGGCCTGAACCTTGCGGAGAACGCGAGGCCAACCTCCTATCTACACAGCGCACACACTTCATCTACTGAGTGCATACGCTAAGCCATGACAGCAAATGTTGAATAGAAATGAGGTCCCTTCCCAGTCTTGGAGATACTGTTTCCCGCCCGATCAGTCTCTCTGAGGATGCAGAAACAGTTTCAACCACTGATTGGTATATGCGCCATGAAAGATGGGGATTTCAATCTATCGTCACCGCAATCTAAGCATTATGCGTGATGAGCTCGTCTCATTTCGAAATGCTAGCTCTTCCGAAATTCATCAAGTATTGATGGCAGGTGACCCAGTGCTGTCCCTGTAACATTCTTTTCAAGCAAAATCAAGAAAGGTGTGATCCTTCAGCATGTACTCCCACAAAATATTTGTTTGCCATGGACGGAGATTTCCAGATGAGCCCCATTCTCGAGTCCCACATGAAAGCGTAACTTTATAGGCAGAACAGTCAAATTACTCGTTGGCAAAACCCAAACGGTCAAACGATCTTCCATCTCAGCCAGTAGCGGCGACGTCCCGGAAGTTGATGATTCATATAGTCGATCGTTAGCGATGAGCCAATTACCGTGGCAGCGGAATAAGATCTATACAAGAGAGGGGGAGACAAGGCACACTGGCCAATCAAAACCCATCAACCATTTGCAAGAGCGAACTTGTCGATCTCTTTAGGGCCCGAGATAGTGATACCATCCCCATCTAAAGGTACCTTGTCAACAGCGCCGCGCACGGGCTCCGGGCCGACCCTACAGTTAAAGTAGCCGCATGTAGCGAGGCTGGCACGAGGTTAGCTCAATATAAAACCGAATTTGTTTTCCCACACTAGATCTAATCGATCACGACTACATCACTTAGGACCGGCAGAATAACAATAGGCCGTCCACAGAATTAAGTCGGTCATGGGCAGGACAAAAGTACGTTCTAGTCCACACGGAGTAGCGTGTAAGCGGGTCGGCGCCCGGGTAGAAGGGAGTCGTTCCCCGCCCCCTTCCAAAGTACGTATTGTGGACACCAGCACCTAGGCTATTCGTGTTATTTGTGTCGACCTTCACAGGGAGGTTTTCTATTTCCTGTTGACCTGAGATATAAGCCCTATGACATCGGACTCCTTAAACTATAAGAAGAGTTCATTTCCTCCTTGCGAACTCATCAATCACACTTTTACCCCGCCTTATATCGTGCCAGTCACAATCAACTTTATTCCCAACTCCCACGTACATCATGTCTTCACAATTCCCGGCTTTCAATCTTTGGAGCAATTCATGGCCTGGCCACAACGAGCCGCTGTTTGGCTTCTCAATGGGAAACTCTAGCGACACGGGAAACGATCTGCTTTACTCTTCAGTCGCACATTACAACGTTCCACCTATAAGTGAGCCCACCATGCAATGTCAATTCAATCCAACACTTCCCCATCTTTGTTCCAACAGATGGCAAAAAGCTTCTGACGGCGACAGGGGCTGGTCCCTTCAAGAGGCTACCCCAGTCCACACGAGCATCGGAATCGACTCGCGGAAGAACATGCCTGACCCTAGTCAGTCAACTGCTGAGAATACCGCATGGAATGACATTGTCTCTCATGGTGCCACGGCGTCTAGAACGGCCGAGAGCTGTTCCCAAATAAACAAACGATCTCCAATTTCCTCCCCTCGATCCAACAATCGGTAAGCTCACTGCAGTGGCAATCTTTCCCCGATAATTTAGGTTGAAACTGAATAAAATCTAGCAAGAATCAGGAGGGTGCCATCAAGTGTCGATGGGAGGGCTGCATGTATGAGAAAGATTTTGCTCGGGTATCGTGTCTTGAACGACACATCAAATGCACCCATTTATACCCCGAAAGATTTCACTGCTCTATGTGTGAAAAGCGATTTGGGCGATGGGACAACTGCTCGGCCCATATGCGCCTCAAACATGGTCAATCGACCTGAAGGAAACGTACTCGTTATCATGCGATTTTCAGCGTGAGTGAGATTTTACCTCCGGGAAGCCAGCGACTTGATTTCAGCGAGGCGTGGTGAGGCGCTTCCAACTGGCGCAAGCAATTTTGTCTCCTCAGATCGGTCATGGAAAATTCATCAGGGGTAATAGATAGAAAAAACTGGCACTGGAATATTACATACTGCATTTGTTCCTTGTCCTATCAGTAGCAGCTAACAAGTTTTCGGAACGTAGCTTCGGAAAAGGATTCACTTTGGCAATCTTTCCAATCTTTCTATAGTGCCCCGGTTTCTTTGGCTTCGAGTCCATTCGACGCCTCGTCTTGGAGTGGATTGCCTATCTCTTACGGCGTAAAGTCAAATTTATACCTATAATCCCATACAATGACTGCTCGCTTTCATGGCTGCGAAAAGCGACCTTGCATCATGAGTTTTTTTACCCCGTTGCCGGGAACCTGCTTGTCAGAGAGTTATGGCAATTTTGAAGAAGTCCCTCCATTTATCTGTAGTCGGTTGATTATGAATGTGAATTTTTGCATGGTAAGCATGGTTTTTCCATACTCAACTTCTCAAAAGTCAAGTTCAAAAGTCCGGACACGAACTAGGCAGCATGACCATATAGGTCGTGGCTGTCAGTATAGTTGCCCCGTCCATGTATGCAGCGAATCCAATCGTGCATGCTAGTTCTACCGCCCAAAGCTTGATTGCGGATGTTGTGATTTTCAATAATATCGGCATTCAGACCTAGGGGTTCCATGCTCCCCAGGTCGCCAGGTCAAAACAAGACCTGGCGACCTGGGGACCGTTTTTCCCCAGACCTAGTTATGCAGGGTGATCTCCCTTCTCGCGCTCAGCGCAATGTAGTATCTTCGTGATATACGATAACCCCGCCGACCTGCTTGCTTTCCACCGGATCATAGGCAGGCTGCCAGTCGCTTCACTTTGGTGGTTCGGCTGGTTCAGCACTAGGGAGCGGATCAGATGAATAGCGATGATAGGCACTTGGTTCACTGAGCTTACTGTATGTATAACCGAACAGATCCTATTGCATTCCCAATATATACTAGGGACACAACGCCCTCAACCCCCTAGCCAAGAGGGCGCTGTTGAATGGGCATGCCGAGCGTAGCATTTAATCCTTCATTGTAGTCTGAAAAAACTCCGGAATTGGCTCGCTAGTTGGCATCTAAGATACTAAAATGGGTTTAGCGCATAATGGAACTTTCAGGCACGAGGTTGAAGAATCAGTGTAATCCGGGGGCCAAAGACGGACAGTCCTCATCCCCTGTTTTTCATTCCGGTCTTTATCGACCTATCACAATCCAGCTGCTGTTGATCATTTCCTCATATATGGCGGGTCCGGTGTGATCTGATCTATTTTAAGAAGTGGCGTGGGGGTTAGTGGCTGATTCTTTCCATTCTCGGCTTAAACCAAAGTGCATACAAATGCGAAGTCGAAGTTCGTCCCTTACGCTGCGATGGTTTATACAGATGGAGGTGGCCCCCATGTGCTGTGGTTTTCTAGGCGAGCAAAGATTAAGAAGATCTTCATCGTAAGATTTGACAAAGTAAGATAGGTTGGGGTATAAATACTCCTAGAATCGACCAAAGGAGTCCTCTTTCTCATCTTTTTCCTCACTCCGACTCAGAACTATTATTCCTTCTCGCTCCTATTCAAAACCTTCTATTATCATCAAGTTTCCACGCCCTGGATATCAATATGAAGCTCCTGAATCTTCTTGCCATCAGTGGTATTGCTGCCATGGCCAGTGCATCCGCTCTGGGTGGAATGGAAAAAAAGGCCTGCCTCGCCTGTATGCCCCCCTCCGTCTGATCGATTGTAATATATTGACTCCCAATGGCAGTGTGGGATGAATGCTTTACTAGCCACGATGCTACGCCCTGTTGCCCCGGAAGCAGATGTGAACGGAAACCCGGGACACCTCCGCATCAGATCATGAACAATGTCTGTGTACCGCATACTCCTGCGGCCTAAGATAGTTTTCAAAGACGGAATTCAATTTACTAGCAATGCCGTTTTTCATGATAATAGACCGAGGAATGGGGCATTGAGTTGAAATACCACGAAGATCCCCATCACCGGGGTCAACCACCCTCCAGATTCTAAGCCATTCACTTTTCGGAACAAACAGTTCAATGACCTAAATCAAACAATGGAGGTTATGCCTCTTTGACATTTTCCAAGGAAAAGTCTCGACTCGACGCAAGTGGGGAATGAAACAGGGGGCCAAAAATAGTCAACACAACTTGCCATGGACCAAATTGGAATGATGGAACGCGCAAAAAAAAGCCGAAGCAGGGCAAGGTAATAGAAAAGCTTATTTCCACCAGAAATAGTACTGATCATGTCCATCGTTCTCGTTTTTGGGGGTGGGAGGATAGCAGGATCACGAAGTGTGGAGCACTCAGGGTCGTATCGGGATGAAAATACGCGATGATTGGGTTTCTCACCTCCCGCCAACACATTTCTAGTTTAGTTTCAGTACCTAGCTCGTCGCCTGACTCTTCCCGGGGCTCGCGAGAATCGCCCCGGAGATTAGCTGGGTCCGTGTCGACTGCCGGATGTTTGAGATTTTCTTTCCCCTCCATTGCGTTTGTCGCGCATGTTGTTGACGGGGTACATCCAGGCGTGGACGAAGTCTACACTGCGCCGTTCGGAATCCTTGGTCTCTGCGAACAAGGCTGTCGATCGTGTCGATCGCAGAGCCTCGCGCCATGCCCACCACCAAGACGCCGTATGAGCCCGAGACCACCAAGGGCAAGACCACTTCATTCCAGCCGCTCACCACCACCTTCACTCCGCCCTCCGCGTGCAAATCGGCCTATGTCTGGGAGGATCGGCTCGTGGGCTACGATCCCGGTTATGGAGTGTCCGTGGATACCAACCTGGCATGCGGGCCGGGCGCCTTTACAACGTGGTGGATGCAAGGACATTTGGGTGATGGCGACACGAGGATCAGTATTGGACCGATGACCTGTCCACAGGACTGGTCGACCGTCGCGACGTCGGTCAGATCGAAGTCGAGTACACTGGAAATGTGTTGCCCGTCGTGAGTTCGCAGTGCACCCCGAAGGAGATGCACCCTCGTTAATCCAGTCTAGGGGATATCATCTCACCAGCGGAAAGGCCGGACAAGTGACGGGCGAATGTGTGTCTGATATTACATCTGGCATGACCTTGACGTATCGGTCGCAGGTCCGCAATGGAGATAGCTATGCCACCAAAACAACCACCATGCGACATCGCTCAACAGTCGGTGCAATCGGCCTGGTTGGATGGAACATCGACTATCCCATCGCACCCTCCACGACTATGACCAACTCCATGACCACATCTACATCCGGGACGGGCCCAGCAAACACCGACAGCAAAGATTCCAACCACGATGCCAACGTCGGAGACTCGACGGGCGACGGTCTCAGTTCCGGTGCCAAAGCCGGCATTGGCATCGGTGTCGGTGTCGGTTCAGTCGGCGTAATTGCCCTGCTCGTCGCACTGTGGATGTTTCGCCGACGAAAGAGTAAACCATCTCCATCGACTCCAGTCACCCAAAATCCCCAACCAACCAACATGTACCCGCCCTCCACACACCCACCGGACCAACCATTATCGCAGCAGCCATGGTACCAACCGCCGGGATCGACCGTGCCGTCGAACAGCGATCATCTCCCGTCCTCGACATCACAAGCCTCGGGTGCTTTGGCAACCGGTGCACTTCAGAGCTCCGGCGCGTCGAACATGCATTCCGAAACCATCATCTCCTCTATAACACCAGCCTCGAACCACCAGCGCGACGGATCTGTACGGAATGCACCCCAGCTCCATCCCGTCGAGGCGCCTTCTAGCTCGGACTGGATCCCGGAGTTGCAAGGCTCGGCGGGGTATGCATCGGAGGCGCAGTCCACACAGCCGGTTGCGAACCAGTCACATTCTCCGCTGCCGTCGGATCAGGCACACCCGTCGAGGGGAGTCCACGAGGCCGGCGAGAGGGACTGATGTGTAGAGATGGAGTTGAGAATTGTTATTATCTATAATACACCTATATCCAGTTAGAATACGATATTGATACCCAGACTCGTTTAGAGAAAGTAGCAACGATATCTACCCACTTAGCACATCCCTAAACTGCAACTCCATAAACATCTTCAATCTCACCCATTCGTCCGGATTATCCACATAGATTATTATCCAAGACTCCCGGGCGCAACCCAACTGATCGACGCACGAATCACATCCCCTCCCCTGCCCATCCGTGTCCAGCGCAATGATGTTTGGTTTACGCCCGATCTCTGCACAGGGTTGTATCCAGCCTCGGCGTCAGCGGGGTTCAGGTTTAGGTCCGGGGTATAAGAGAGTTGGAGACATCCTCTCTCTGCACGTATTCTTTCCGTCCATTGTCAATCATTCACAAGGTCCTCGATCAAGGACAAAACAAACGAAAACAAAATGGTCAAGATTCTTCCTTTTCTCCTCGCTGCTACTCTCGCCTCGGCCAAACCGACCGTGTATTTGATCCGCCACGGCGAGAAACCCGATGATGGCAACGGATTAAATGCACAGGGTATGCAGCGCGCGCAGTGTTTGCGGGAAGTCTTTGGATCGAAATCCGAATATGAGATTGGGTATATTATGGCGATGACGCCGAAAGATAGTCAGTTTTGTTTCTATTCCCATGGGCTATTCACGGTGCAGAGGTATTAATACGTAGGATGTCTAGATGGGAAACGGACGCGTCCGCTCGATACGGTCAAACCCCTCGCTGCGGATCTCGGATTCAAGGTCGATACATCTTGTGACCGGGACGATCCCGGCTGCGTCAAGGATGTCGTCGATAAATATGATGGGAAGGGGAATATCCTGATTTGTTGGGAACACCATGCTTTGACGGATATTGTCAAGAAACTTGGCGATAAGGATGCGCCGGAATATCCCAGTTCATCGTACGCCACTCCCTTTTCTTCATTTGTTTGTTCTACCTCAGTGGGTTCTTTGGAACTGTCACTGGCTGTCTTGTCCTCTTATGTTTATGGCAGAGCACTGCCTATGATCATGACATCGATCAGTGAGAACAAAGCTCATCAGAATACAGATTTGATATTATCTGGACCGACCCGTCGCCTTATGACAAAATCACCGACAAGACCAGTGAGAAATGTCCTGGTCTGGATAATTAAGCACTCCATCCAATGTATAGCTTAGAGCTAGAATAGAGCTCGATATCGATACTCTAGAGTCATTCCCTTTATCGAGACTATAGTGTTCGATGAATGAAACCTTATATATGGACTAGTTTTATACACTTGACAGTGATAGGAATATCTATGATAGTAGAATTGATCAAGGCACTAAAATATGTTTGTCACAAGAATTGAGCTACAGTCCATTACTCCACTAACGCTCAGCTCATATAGCGTCTATACGCAGAGGCGACCAGCCGCCACGGGCACAGCCCTATTAAGTGCGTTGTTTGGCAGCAGAGGCCATCTGATCCTGCCAGACGGCGTAGCCCACCAACTCTAGTAAATGCCGCTCCCGATGTGTAAAGATGCGCACGCCTTCGGTGTGCAGAAAGCGTTTCGCGTGGTCGAGGAGAAGAGGGGTGTGCGAGGAGTGGGAGGTGGAAAGCCGCAATAATGTATCCAGCGTGATGGTAATCTGGTGTGGAGGGTCGGAACTGGCGGGCAACTCTTGGAGCAAGGGACGCGTCTTTTTGTTCTTGGCCAGGGCGTCGCAGTACGTGTCCAGCATACGGTTGTCGACGATGAATTTCAGGATCGACTCGAGGGAGTCGGATTGCACAAACGCCGGCGCGAGAGAAGCATCCGGCTCACGGAGACGGCGCTGCATAGCCACGACATACTCCAGGTCCTCGATGAGTGGCGTCAACTGCATCTTGGCCAGCGAGCCGTGGTTCAAGATTGGTCGATCGTAACCGAGCTTCTTGCGCCAGAAGTAATTACACGCAACAAGCGAGACAATGCAGGGAATGAGCACCACGTATCCCCACCACCGCTCCGCGGTAACCATGGACGCCGCGCCAGCCACCAGACCATTCAGGCCGTTGATGGCGGCGTGCCACTGGAACCGACGAAACCGTGCATGCAGGCGACGACGAATATCATCGCTCGGCTCATGGGCAATCATGGCCTTGTCGTGCAAGTGAAACCGATGGATCAACATCGCCGACCAGATCGCATTGGCCAGGCCAAAGGCCGCCGCCATGCCGTTGCCAACATATCCCGACAACAGGTTACTGGCCTTGAAGACACGAGGATTCGCCCCGCCAATGGCCATCAAGGTGCCCACACCAACAAGCAGAGAACCAAAGCCCATCAGCACATCCATTACGATTCGATCCACCAGCTCCGTGCCCAGCTCACGAAATCCCACGCCCAGCCGAGCATCCAGCAGTGAGGTCAACTCCGGGTTTTTGGAGTGGTACTGCCGCAAACGCTTGAGATGGACCCGCTCGGCCCGCAGCAATGTGACGTTTCGCCGGCTCAGCCGGAAATCCTGAATGGCCACCAGCACCATCCCCAGGGCCAAGGTACCCCCGATGCCCATCAGGACCGCGGCGAAGCGAGGCACGGGGATCTCGTTCCAGACATTGGCGGCAAAATCCCCCGCATTGGCCAACTCCAAGTATCCGACACTGGCCAGCAAGCTGTTTTTGAATTGTTGCTGCTGCAAGAGCCGGAAGCGGCCGCGGCGGTGAACGAGTGGGACCTGCTGGTTGGACTCGAGGGATTCTTGCCAGGTGATATCACTGGCTTCGCGGAGGAGTTTGGGGATGACGGGAGGGGCGGATTCAAGAACCGACAGCTCCACGTCGGAATCCATGGTGGAGGGTTTGGGGTGGGAGGGAGAGGGAGGTGTGAGAGTATTAAGGGAGTCACAGGAATCTCCCGGGGTCGCCATTGTGGGAGTCGGTCGTGCTGAATCACAAAGGCACATTCACATGTCGGCTGCACGACCGACTCGGATGGGGTGATGAAGAGAAGAAAGGGAGGAGAAGGAGAAGGAGAAAGAGAGAGGAAAGGCCAGTTGGGGCCAAAGTGGGTCGCAGCCCTGTAGGGCTGAACGTCCCCATAATTAATCCTGGCACACTCAATTCCTATTATTACATGCCAAGGCAGCCATCAAAATCAAATGCATGGAACGCCTACGTATGCTCTATAAACTCTATGCCGCTTTGGTCGCCTTCCCCTCCCCTGCTTTGGATGCACTCAGTGCACGAATCAGCTTGACGCCTGCGTCGGCGATGTTGGACGTCGGCCCGTTCCAGAACTCGGCCTCGCGGTCGCCCCGGAGGTCCTCATCCTGCGCCTCAATAGTCGGTGACGGGCTGCCGTCCGGCGAAGGAGCGGTGTCCGACGACGAGCTGTACACGTTGACCCGGTCGTGGAACCGCACCTTCTGCCGCACCCGGGACCCGGGCGATTCGGGAGACCCGGTACGCGACCGGCTGGCCTCGAGGAAACTTTTACGGACAGCATATCGCCGTGCTTCTTCACGGCGGAGGGTATCGGCGAAGATTTTCTGCAGTGCGGTCGATGCCACAAACCGGACACCCAGGTAGACTTGTTCCGCCACAAAGATGGTCAGCAGCATCGACGACAGATGCACCTCGGACATGGGCCCACGGTAAAGGTGCACGATGGCTGCCGTCGACAACGTGCCCATCCAGGCCAAAAAGTCCAGCCCCAAGAGGCACGGTCCGATCGAGTCCGCCCGGATAGGCGGCGGTCGCTGGCATTCCAGGGTGAGTTTGAAAAAGTCCCCTCGCAACTCGAGCCAGTTGTTCAGCAGGAAGCCCACGGGGACGAGTGGCCAGGCCACGCCGAAGAGAGCCAAATATCCGAATTGCACACACATTTCAAGGATGTCCTCTTCCACTTTGTACTCGTCCGCGTCAGCCTCGCTGCGGAGGCGCTGCAGGAATGGAGCCTCGTCCGGGGGATCAATGAGTAACAGGTCGGTCGCCTTGGAATAGCTCCGCTTGCGAGTCAACCCGATCTGACGATCCCGGTAGTTCCGCCACTTCTGCCAGAGGACGTGCTTGACATACGGCAAGATGATCTCCTCGCCAAAGTTGATCACCTGCGACGTCATCGACAGGGAGATGACTTCCTGCTGAAGCCGAGAGGTATCCACCTGGAAGTCTTTATGGGCTCGGGCAACGTCGATCTTCAGGCCGATGTGTCGGAAGAAGTGCAGGTATGGAATCACCTGCTTGCCAAACGGCACGTAGACAAACGCCGTGAGGATGGTCGGCAGAAACGAGGTGATGAAGTTCATGACAAAGGTCTTTTGGGTCTGGGCGAGATCATACAGATCCTGGGTGCGGTAGTTTTCATAGTCAGTCAAACGGGTGGCGATGCTTGTCAGGAAAGAGGTAATGGCGGGCAGAGAAAGGGAGAAGAGAATGGTGGGTAGGAATTCGAGGTAGCTCTTCATGGGCCCGTTGTAGACCTCGGAGATGAAGACCTCCGATGCGAAGGTTACGACGATCAAACTGCCCAGGGCGATACTCGCGACCGACGCAAACGGGATCATCAAGAGCTGCCGGGTAAACTGCTTCCACCCGGGAAAGACGTGCTGCACTTGGCCAGAGACCGGGTCGCGGACCTCCTTCTCCCAGTGGTACTGAACCCGATTGACCTTGAGTCGGCCCACGCCTTTGACATCCCAGCGGAGACTCAAGTCGGTCTCGCGAATCTTCCAATATTCCACGAATACCACACACCATACACAAAGTGCACCGCCATAGAGGGTCGAGTACGGCCCTAGGTACATCCAACTGAAGATGCCCAGCACGGCGGGCACCACCAAAAACAGAGAATAGCAGTGAATAAAAGCGTAGTAGTAAGCGACCTAGAAAAGGTCAGCGCATGTCGATGACTTTGGGGAAAACCACGAATCCCACCTTTTCGCCGAACAACGCCCGGATCGTGTCGAGATCCTGACTCGACAATACAGTCTTTCGACTCCATTGCCGCAGGAGATCAGAGCAAGCGGCCTGATCATGCAAAGGGAACGAGGATGTGACACGCTCCCATTTTCCAAAATTGGGAGTGATGCCCGCCCCACCCAGATGCTTTTGCCAGGTGACGGCGTGGTATACGGATCGGATTTCTTCACAGGCAGTCTCGGGGTCGGCCGTGGTGTTCTCGTCACCCACGGGTAGCACATGTGAGATGCCATATAGCCAATCTTTGATTCTGCGCGGATGTCAGCTGTCGTTCCGCCCACTTCGTCTCGCCCGCTTACCTCGACTGGTGGACCATGCGGCCAAGATGGTCCCGCGGCACTTGGATACACAGTAATAGGGCCGCGCCGTGCCCGTGACGCACCTGCACGCGAAGTCCGGCCCCGGTCAAGTCATCGATGAGCGTCCGAAACTCTGTTATGGCCTGCGTCGGGTCTGTCGATCGTCAGCGTCGGTGCGGTGCGGATGGGACCGGGGGGCTAGGCATACCGATATCGCCAAATTCATACTGCAGCACCCAGTCGACGCCCAGGTTATCATTCTCCTCATCGGGGACGCCGGCACCGGCGAGCCAAGACATGGTGATGGGGAGAGGGGAAGAGGGGAGGAACGGAGCGTGCGGAGAGAAGGGAGGGTTTTTGAAGTGTGGGGGAATCCAGTTGGCCTGGCGGTTCCACCGGACCGATCATCAATCCTGCTCGGTGCAATAAGGATGAGTGGGAAATCAGGGATGACGCGGCGATTCTTCCATGGATCCACGGGTTTAAGCTTCAGCCCTACAGGGCGCGGGGAGAATTCACCTGGTCAACCCCCTTGCTGAGTGAAACCCGATGAAGATACAGAGTAGTGAGAATGTGCGATGGGTCTTGGGCTGCATGGGCCGAATCTGCATTGTGAACTGGTCGCTGGTACGCGCCGAGGCCCACCGGTGAAGTCACATTTTCTGCAGGCAGCGGTGAGGTTGAGCTGGCACGATGGGGATCTCGATGGACTCAATTAGCAGAATACCGGACTCTGGACTCTGTCTCTGGACTCTGTAAGGAGTACTCCGTACGGAGTATTCTCGACTCTCCAATCCTTCGATTCTTGCGCTCCCCAAAAACTGCTGCCTGCGCCAAGCCCGGAGCCTTCCACGATGCCGGGCTATTGCGCCCAGGATCCAGTCCTTATTAAAGACTAATATTTTTAGAACCAATTTACTGACCCCTAACCCCTGGTTTGGAATGGGTTTGCCTTGACATGGATCTCCGCGCGTACTCCGTGCGCTCCGTGCGGTCGCTAAATGGTCGCGGTTAACGTCGGATTTGCCAAGGCGCCAGAATGTAGGCAATTCCATGCATGCATTTTCTCTTAATGTGCTCTATGATCAGCTGACTCTGTCAAAGTGAATGCGATTGGGGAGTAGTGTGATGTAAGAGGATTGGAAGGTGGGCAGAAATGGAAACCCTGTTCCTCAGGCAGAAACCCCAATTCAGTCTTCTCGGGCGAAAAAGTATAGAGCGAATCGTTGGGATCAGTCGCTGATGGTATTCCATTTGCTTCTTATTCTGGCCTACCCTATAGTAGCACGGATCTTCATGACTCTCAGTCGGGAATTTTAAGAGGTGTCCATCATGTCACGCCTATGGTGCCGCTCGGCAAGGATCAGAAGTTCCCGGACCTGGCATAATGTGTCGCTATCGAGAGGCGAGCTGCTTGCTTGACGAGATCATGGGACTTGCAAGCCGCTGCCAGTGCCAGTAGAGCAGGCTTACTGTCAAACGCAATATTTGGAATCCTTACCGAAAAGGCGGATAGATCGAGGTTGTCGATGGGTATGACTTGGCTCGTATGTGTGAGATAGTGACTCAAAAGGCCAAGCTCGGTCACATCGAGTAGACTAGGGGATTGAACGTGGCCTTTGGATTCCGCGTGCTCAAAATACGACCGACATGGCAAAGGTGAGCCGTGAGAAGAGATACTCGGCCAAGTACCGGGGACTGAAAGATGCTCGTCCGTAGAAGTAACGGATCTCCCAGAATCGGCAATCACACTTCGAGGACTAGCAGATAGAAGACGCGAGTCTGCATCCTTCGCCTCCGATGTCTCTCGCTCCTGTGGTTTGAAATCCACAGCGCATTCATACCGACAGCCATAAATGCACTTTGTACATCGGTTTGCATCCGAGGCACCCGTTTCTGGACTTTGCACATGTCGGTCGTACTCGAAGACGGGAGGCCGACCGGATTGTATCCCCGGGCATCTGATCGATCGTATAGACACAACAGCGAGGTTACGCAAGTGTATCTAGTTCGTATCCCGCAGAGGATAAATGTTTAGATGAGTTTGGAATGTGATTGAAGTTCTCTGTCCGACATCGAGGCTAAGTAGAGGCTGAGGTTGTTTGCTCCACTTGGATGATTTGGGATATTCCGCAGCCAGCAAGCACGACCCTTGGCGTAATCAAGACCTCCATGGGCAAAGACCATGAGCTAAGGGTGAGGTAACTGGGGATGGGGTTTTGCGACTCTCCACGCACTGGCAAGGGACCCGAACGAAGTTGACCCATCGTCCTGCTTCATCTCGAAAGTCGAATCCAGACAAGGAGCGAGACTCTCAAAGGAAATCATTTTGATCCATGGAAAACGGTGCGTCAATTCTTGTCCTGTTTAGCAAGATGACCATTCATTCTTCCGGCTCTGTTGGTCCTGCCAGAAAATCGCCCTCTTCTAGTGTCATGGCGACTTGCCTGTGGGTGCTGTGGATATGCAATGTTGGCTATATTATGACAAAAGAAAGGCATGATGTCAAGAGATCGAGGAACTCACAAAGCCAAACTGGATGGTACTTCCTTTTTTTAGAAATTCCTTTAATGAAATATACCAATTTAGTGTTCTTGCAACATCCTTTCATAGACCAAGGGCGTCTTTGTGAGATCTACCCATGGAGAATGTCAATGCGACCGCTCATCCGCATCTCTGGTCTACCTCCGTAAACAAAGCAGCGAGGCTCATGATAACTCTATAAGTGAATCCTGTTCTCACCTCTGGTCAAGATTTATATTCATTCAATCAAGCGACAAACTGCAGTTGTGGTCATCTCTCAAGCGATCCTTTCAAATCCAATCCATAGGTAAGTTCAAGTCTCTGGGAGTAGAGATCAATTTAGCCACCATCTAAACGAAACTTTAGATCATCATGGCTCAGCCTGGTGAAGAAAACACAATGCCCAATCCTTATATAGTGGTTGCGGGTGTTCGAGTACCCCCAGATATGTCGCAAGAAGAGAAAGACTCGCTCGATGTTATACCGGAGCTTTTGCCCGCTCTCGAAGAGCGGATCCCGGACACCTTTGGCATGCGGAAAATGTGTGCTTATCTTGCTATGGGAATTATCGGGTCCATACGACATCCGTCCAAAGCGAGATGGCCGCTTCGGATTGTGGACGCGCTGGTCCGGTTGAACCCGCAGCATTATGCCACTCTTGAGATGATGGCTACTCACCTGGCCTCGATTCTTAATTTTCTGACGGAGTCAATAGAGGCGTATTTTCCAGAGCCCGAAATCGGCCCGCATCTCGATGAAGTCCAGGATGCGCTAGCTATCACTTTTGCGCTAGGGAAGATCGAGCCCCTGGCCGGTTTGATGCCAGGGGATGAAGGATCCAAGTTCCCACGGAATTATCAGACTGCCACGGAATTGTTGAAAGAGTGTGACGACTTGGCTGGGAGAATCTTTGTGAACTATCGCGATCTCGAGAAGACGTGGACATACGCCAGGACCGAGATTCAGGCTCGCTGGAAAACAAAGACCCTCGAGGAACGCTTCAAAATCCTCGATATGGCATGGCCGAACATCCATGATCTCTTTCGTGAAGGCTTCCGAGAGTACGTGTACGATATGGGGGGCTTTGATAGCAAGCCGCAACGTTGGAAGACGCCGCAAATCAACCTGGAAGAACTGGGAGACGATGTCAATCTCATCTCTCTACTCCATATTCGTGCGACCAACCCCCCGTCAGTTTTCTCGTACGTGGATACACAATCCTGGAAAGTCGGCTTGCATCTAGAAAGATTCGCTTGCAGGCCTTTCAATATCTTCGTTATGGCACTCACCGGCCAGGAAAGCGAAGCAACGTATGGCCTGCCATATCGCAAAGACGAGAAACCTTACTGGGATACATCCGCGAACCCGAAGAATGGGATTGAGAGTGTGCGAGCCGGCGAGGGTGTTTTGGCCATAGACGGTCTGGTGACCCTGGAGGTCCAGGGCCGGATCTATGAGGGCCTGTTCCGCTGCTGTGAGGCATTGCTTAGCCCCGAGGAGAAAGATCAACTGGAAAGAATGCCTCTTCCAACGGATAACAAAGTGACCGCCGGAGACATACACATTGAACGACCCTGGCCGACAGCCATCTCCGAGGCCTTGTTCTATCAGCCAACGAATCCCCATCGCCTGACGCATCTGATCGAAGAGGTGGAATCCAAACTGTCCGATGCTCAGGATCATCTGTGGTCTCTCAGAGAAGACCCTCTGTATTTGACATCCACGATCAAACAAGTTCACGAGCATCTCCCCAAGAGACTCAAAGTGCGCGTTTTTCAAACTCTGCCTTCGGTCGCGAATAAAGCCGATTATGCCATCGCAATCAAGCATACCATCGTGGAGGCATTTGCAAGTATTGTCACCTGGACTGCCATTCAGGAACGTCTCAAAGCTCTCGATCAGACCCTGCAGACTCCAGAGGTCCGGAATCTCAGCTATAAGGAGTTTCCGTCGGAAAGCCTTCGCATGGAGTTCGCCGAGCTCCGTCAGATTCTCGATTACTTTGAAAGAGGCTCGCTCGAGTACCTTGTCCAGTGCATTCAGGCATCTCCAAGATACCGTCTCAATTTCCAGCGGGAAGTTAGGCCCGAAACTGTTGCGGGCAATGATGTTGTTGACACTTCAAGTGGTACCCGAGTCATCGACGTGGATTATTCGATTACTTATAACGAGATGGGCTATAATAAATATGTGAAGGACGCCGAGCGCCGATTCCAGCAGGGTAAGAGTGACGAGCGACCGGTGGACATGATCGGGGATTGGAGATTTAAATATATAGATCTCCTCGCCGGTGGATGCAGGGCCAACCAGGACGTTTTCACCGACAACTGCAGTACGCCTATCTTTCTCGATGAACTGCGGCGTCTTGTTGAGGAAGACGAGTTCGTCGAGCCGACCATCACTGCGTACGTCCAGCGTCAGCTCCTTGATATGGCCTTTATTGCAGATTGTTACACCCATATGAGTCTCTTCATACCGTGGTCACAATGCTCCGCGGCTACGAGATGGTGGCGGAGAGAAGAGTGCAAAGCTCGATACAAGGATATTGTGGCGCCCGTGGAAGCTCTACGGGCTGCACTGGATAAATCCGATGCTTGGCTTAAGACTGCCACTGCCTTGTACCAGGGATTCGAGTATCCCATCGATGAGACGCCTACCAAGCAAGTTGTGGACAAACTGAGACTCGCCGAGCAGAGACTGGCCGACTTCTGGAAGGGCTTTGACCGGGCCATCGACAATCATCCCTCCGGTTGGCCTGCTCTCTTAGCATCCTTGTTTAAGGGTGATCGTCAAGTCCGACGAACCCCGAAATGGCAAAGGCCAGCTCCTCGCCCGCGTTCTCCACCAGTTCCGCAGCCGTCAGCTCCTGAACCTCCAGCTGCTGAACCACCGGCTTCTGAATCCCCTACCCCTGAACCATCAGTTCCCGAGTCACCAGTTCCTGGTCCATCATCCCCTACTCCCGGCCCGTCTACCACAGCTGGCCGCGGCGTGAAGCGGCCAGCCGTGCTTGAGATTACCCAGGAGGACATCGAACGAGCTGCAAAGAGGCCAAAAACCGAGGCCGGTCTCAGTTCTAGCGAGCCCCCGAAGGCGGGCGGAAAGGGCGGAAAGAAAGGTGGCAAGAAGTCCAAAAAGAAAACAGAGAAGGCTCCTGTTGTGGTACCTATAAAGGTCGCTGAGGCTGCTCCCCAAGCTGCTCCTCAGGCAGGGCCAGCTCAGCAAGAGCAACAGCCGCATCCACTTTTCCAAGTGAATGCAAACGATTACGAAGTCTTCCAGTCACTCTTCCACGTCCCCGGCCAAGCAAGAGGCGGGAGTGTTGATTGGAAGTCGTTTTGTGGCGCAATGACCCGGATCGGGTTCGGCATCACCAGCGCTGGCGGTGGTGGCTCGGCGCGAACGTTTACTCCTCCTGCCTCTATCGGTACGAGGAATATCAGTATTCATAACCCGCATCACCCCCGTCCGAAGCTGGAGAACCGGAATTGCCGCTGGATCGGTAATCGGTTGAAAGATTATTATAACCTTGATGCGAGCAGTTTTGAACTTTCTTGAGGAGCACAGATCTGATTGATGTTCTGGGTTAATTTAAGTTGTGGCTTTTGTTTTCATATTGCTTTGCGCGTACGCTTGATCTTGTGTGTCGTGCAGTGGGTTTCGTGTGTTGAAGACTTGATTTTCGGTTGCTTCGAGTTGTTGAGTGCGTTGATCTTAGACGGTTGTCAATTAGAAGTGAAATTAGATTGTATTTTGCGTCGTTAGCTCATCAATTATGGTTGCAAAGGCTTCCAAGGTTGTAATTAATACATTGAAGTTGTTGAAATATGCGGGTTGTTATAGCCACCGGCCCTCGCAGATATATTTTCTCTACTCACCGTATCCGACATCCACCCACGACCAAAACGACTTCTGCTATACTCAACCATTACCTCCTGTGCTCACAGCTACCCCCGAGCACTCCATGTCCGTCTTGGCACCATCCCCAACGGCGACCCACGAAGCCAATCCGGATTCCCGCCACAACTGCCAAGAGTGGAGTACATCCGCCACTCCATCTCCCCAGGCACCAGGATTTGTTCGTGATGCACTCGACTACGAATCGGTGTAGCCAGCGCCATCTTGATTGGTGCATTCATTACAGATGAGCCTGATTCTCAGGCAGCGCTTTCCGGCGCTTCCACCGAGGTGACGATATAATGAAGAATGCACAAGCCCCGTACTCCGTAGGGCTGGCATTCCTATCCACATCCTCGCGGGTGATCCCCCCCTCCCCCCCAATCCACCACTCTGGCTATCTCGTCTATCGCTTATCCCACTTGGCTGAACCCATGTTCTCGTCGGTGGTCGATCTCATGGCACGCCGATTTCTCCGCGGCCAGAGCGTGACCTTTGGTCTCAGCTTGTTTATCTTTACGTTTATGTTTCTGCCAACCTTGTTCGTCCTCTTGGCCGTCGTTCTGTTTTTCTTGCTTTGCTATCCCCGTCTGCGTAAGTCCTACGCCCTTGACCGGGAGCAAGGAGTGCAGCCAAGACCCGTGGGGCACTGAACCGCCGTGATCAGGTATGAATGACCGGGCGCGTGGTTGTATTGGAGACTGATGTGTTTCAGGTATCTCGCTTAACGGAAAGGACAGGAGTTGATGGTTTAATTCTCTGTTTGATCTGTTCTCGCGTTCTGGATGTTCTGATCTGGCTGGATCTGAATCTCATATACATAATATCCCCCAAATCTGATCTCGTCTATTCACCCCCAAGGTCCCCCGTGGAATGGAGTTGCCTGTAGTGCCGATTTTCCCGAGTCAGAGTTTATTCTGGGTCCTGATGCCATCATCGTCCCGTTCATTGGCGCGGATGGAGATTGTTCCACTTGGCGCGTGGGTCGACGGGTAGGGCTGAGAGTCCCTGTGACTAAGGCTGAATTCTCTTTCCCCGTATTTTCTTTCTTGACCTTGTCTTGTACCGACTACGCAGTCTACTAGCATGGTCGAGTATACCGGCTTTACTCATGCTTGCCCGAATAGAGCGTCGCCTGGAACCCCCGACTCACTGATGGCCTTGTATCGAAGACCGGCTCAGCATCCCCACCCCGCCAACTTCGCTGCATCATGGAGAAGCAAGTCGCTGTGAAGATGGAAAAGTTCTCCGAGAAGCCGATGATCGAGGAAGATCCCAATCGGTTCAGCTTCTTCTCCTCCCAAACCCAACAGGCCATCACCTCGCCTACCTGGGACGGTGTCCTCCCGAATGGCAGTCTGGACCATGTCTTCCAAGAGAAACACAAAGGCCGACCCGATCCATCTCACCCGCTGTGGTGGTTTGATATCAGGGACGCGACCGAGGAAGACGTCAGTCTCGTCTCGCAGGCTCTCGCCATCCATCCCTTAACAGCGGAAGACATTGCTATCCGGGAACCCCGTGAAAAGGTTGACGTGTTCAAGAATTACTACTTGATCTCCTTCCAAACCCTGTTATCACACCCTGGCGCCGCCGACGAGCGACCTCATTCGCCCCCATCAGCCATGATCTATATCCTGGTCTTCCAGTACGGCGTCGTGACCTTCTCGCCGAGCGGCTGCAACCACATCCTCCGTGTGCGCGACCGTATCCGCAAGATGCACGACCCAGCCATTTTGTCTTCTGACTGGGTCTGTTACGCACTGATGTACGCGCTACTCCTATATTACTCCACCCCCGGAATTCAAACTGACCAGATCCAGTGACGACATCGTCGACAGTTTCGAGCCGCGTACCCGCGCCGTTGAAGCCGAGGCCGAAGCTATTGAGGACCAGGTCTTCATCGCCCGCATTGACGATGTCAAGGAATTGATCCCGATGATCGATGTCCTTCGCAAGAAAATCACCCATCTTATCCGCTGTTTGCATGGTAAGGTCGACGTGTTGAACGGGTTCGTCAAGCGTTGCCAGGCCCCGGATAAACATCCTGTCTTCCCCGGCGGCGACCTACTGTTATACCTCGGTGACGTCCAGGACCATCTCGTGACGACCCTATCGACGCTCTCGCACATCGATGAAATCATCGGGCGGTCGCAGGCAAATTGTCTGGCACAGCTGAGTGCGACAAATCTGCGAATTAGTCTGGTGATCAACTCGGCCATGAGCAAGGTCACAGTCCTCGCGACCATTTTCGTGCCGTGCCACCTTGTTACTGGCATGTTCGGTATGAATGTCACGGTTCCTGGACAGGATGTGCCGGGGCTGGGGTGGTTCTTTGGGATTTTCGGAGCTTTTGTCGCATTTATGGTAATTTCCATGGGTGTTGCGGCTAAGTTTAAGCTGTTGTAAGTGTAGAGACGTGTCGAAGTCTAGAAGGTAGAGTTTATAGATTCTAGTATAAATGGGCATGTACCTTACAATATTGCTATTTAATGTTCATTGATGGTGCGTGAGCACGTGCGATGATGAGATTATCAAGTGCAAGAGAGGCTAAATCGTCGAGACATTGATGGCGCATCATCTTATCCCATGTCAAGTCGGGTGGCAAGGCCATGTGACTCTTCAGGGCTGGTTTTCACCCAGAGAAAAATGCGATATTCCAACCTCCTATTTGATGGTGTAGTTGGAAGGTGCCTGACGCAGGTTACCCCAGCTACAGTTCACTCACCCAGTGAGATATGCCAGAGTGACCTCGGCTCTGGTGGTATGATGGGGGGTTTCGGGAGGGGGCGGGTGGGAGCACCAGGGCGATCCCTGGGGTAACAGTTTTTTATACTCTTTTCAGTTCAATGAGACGATTTGAATAAGCTATTTTTTAGATCTAGTTTACTATATGAATGTTGAGGTATTGAAGGTTGAAGTTGAAGCGTTCCATGCGTTAGAGTTGCGATCTTTTTGAAGTCTCTCAGCCAAAATGATAGAATTGCGAGGTTATGGGTTCGATTTAAGCCATGTTTATTGTATTTCTCGAGCGGCGTGGAGTTCTCGTCATCGATGTTTCCCAGCTCGTTGCTGAACCGGAGCACAATCGTCGTGTGTATATAACTAAAGAATCTGGCCAAGATGAAAAGGCTTTTCCCAAGGACCATCGTCATTGAGACCTTACCGGGGCTGGATATGGAAATACTATTCAGAAGAAGAAGAAGAAGGAAATTGCACCAGTTCAGTGTCGCGCTCAACGGGACATCTTGTACGGAGTAAATGCCTCATATACCAGCACCATGGAGAATTCCTCTCGCACCTCGCACTTCCCAAGCCCCTGCCCGCCAGTCAGCGTATTTTCGGAAAATACCGCAAGCGATGGCAGCGACGCGGATAAACGCTTGTCACGCGAAAAGTATTAATGCAACGCCTGCTCGATTAGCCGCAAAGTCCGGCTGTTGCGGCCTCAACGCATCACCCCTTGCTTCCTCGTCCCTGTCGGCCCCACGTCCGTACTTCCGTTGCTGCCTGTCGGAAAGCTTCGCCGTGATAAAGTCCAGCGCTAGTAAAAATAGCGCAGACCGAGTTGGACGATCTCGAACGCGTCGCCCAGCCGCGCATGGTGTGTCTCCACCACTGTTTGGGTTCCAGCCTGGCCCAGCACCCCTTCATTTCGTCTTGATGGTGTTGATCGAGTATCTCCGGCAACATTGACATTCCCAACAATGGGAGGAGAAGGTTTCTGAGGAGGTTGGCGATCGTTCTGAGATCGTCTGCTGACAACTTGTCCCGGGCAATCTCATCCCTGGAATAAAATAGATCGGCATCGAGTTTATGGTGTAGAGCATTCAGGATGACGATGGATGCTCGGAGGCTCCTATCAATTGTTCATGGATTGGGGCTTGCTGTTGTCTGTCGCGTCTGGTCCAAATCTTTGTTTCCGAGCAGGCTAGCCATTACGCCATTCTCCGTGAAGGAGACCTAAGCGCTGAGTGCGCCTCCAGACAGATCCACGTAGTGTTTGAAGCCTTGAAACACGTTTCCACGGCTAGTGATGGGAAATGCGAGATGGGAGACGCCAGTAGTCACGGCAAGACCAATCACGACGACTTTGAGCAGCCTGCAATAAACTCCAAGCCCTCGGAAGCAGTCCCGAATATACCACCACGGGTGCTGGTAATGGATACAGCAATCGAGAACGCGACCATTGGGTTGAAGCTCGATCGGCTTGAATATGCGCAGATAATTTGCCCCCCTGGTTTTGCGTTTTAGCTTGGACGTGATTGAGCTCGGCGAGTCTCACCAGATCGTGATAATCATCCAGATGGCCGCGATGTCACACGCGTTGCTGTTATATCTGGTACCCATTTCCTCGATTGCGTTGGTGGGATATTGTGCTCTCTTGCTTCAACGGCACGAAATACCGCGAGACAGCTGAGCCGTGCGGACACACATATCGCCACCAGGTCGAGGAACTTGATTTTCATGAACGTGGCCCGCTGTGGGATGCCGTCGATTCAAGGAACTGCAGGCTTTTTTGTACGAAAAGCGAAGTGTTGGAACAAATGGCAGGACGCGGCAAGATTCAGCATAGATTTCCTTGAGTGCGCATGAATTCCACGCCGAGAAGAGGTACTTCTTCTACGTCACAAATGAAGACACCCATCGAAAAATATGGATATGCTCGTCACATATACGCAACTTCTTACACCCGCCAACGTGAATCCAGTTGATTCTGTTACCCTGGAGCACTGTGCCTATACCACTTGAGGGGAAATCCAAGCTGCTCAGGCTCCCCTGAAGTAAGAACCTGAAGGAGCCCCCGTCTCTCCAAGTTCTTGCAGAATTCCTGATGCGAAAGATATTCATCATCCAAGCGGGCTTGGTTCTGGTTGTCAGAAGTGCTCCCATCAGCTTTCTGAGGGCCATCGAGAAGCATTCTTGTATGCGTGGCTAGTTCTGCAATCGTAGAATACTTGTGGTGCCAGCATCTGTCGATAATATTGTCCACAGAAGCGTTGTCACTATGCAATTTCGGAAATTCCATATCCTGTAGGAGTTCAACGACCTTTGGACCGTGGTCGTATGGGTCGTTGGTCAGATAGTGATCACTATAAACCTCGAACCCGTAGTTGATAAAGTAGAATATGGAGCCAATGGCAAACTGCTCCGTGCGAGGACTAAGAAGACCGGCAGTGCCACGATCCCCTTGATCGGATTCATTGCTATTCAGCAAGCGCCCATACGGAGCCATACAAGTTTCATAGATCGTTCCGATCTTCGCTATGCAATCGAAATCGGATAGCTTCAGTCGATCACGATCAAGTAAGATATTCTCCGGTCGTAGATCCCCATGCGCGAGACCGAGAGACTCCAGAAAAGCAACAGCCTGCGCAAGATCGTTCATCCATTCTTTTCGTAGAGAGATAGGTTCCAACTTTTTTATGGTAGTTAATATAATTATCCTGAATCCTGCAGCATAGGGTGTTGTCTGGGATACTAGGTTAGTAGAGAATCAATTTACTGTGAATTGGGTCGTACCTCTCATATACTCCAGAAAGATCCCTTTGTCCGAAGACAAGAAACACTGGACGATAGAGGGACACGGACGATGCTGCGAGAAGATTTGGTAGATATCCACTTCATTTTTGAATTGTTCACCGTTAAAGTCGCCCGACTTGGGTACTTTGACAACGATACGAGGATGGACCTCGTAAACAAAGGAGATCCCACCACCCCAGATCCAGTGCACGTCAGGAAATTGGTGTTGAATGTCCATGCCTGGAGGATGGGGGCAGTAGCCTAATAGAAGGGAAAACAAGAGCCTTCGCCGTATGTCAAGAGCAAGAGAAAGGAAGATGCAGAGGGGAGAAAGAGCAAACAGGTCGGGAGAGGGGCGCGTGCATGCAGTCGGTCGTGATTGGCTGGACAGCCATCGGTCGTTGCATCTTGCTGCCTTCGGTTTCAGGCTGTGATGCCATTGTTTCACCCATCAGGAAGTTTCAGTAACGAGTAGAGAGTGTCTAGATATGTTCGTAATTGGCTTGAGATCTGAACTTATCCTGGAAGATAATCTGACGGTGAATTTCATGAGATATTTGTAATTCAGTTCAATTATGATAGAAAGAAAAGTTCGAGGTTCTGAAGGTACAGAAGAGCCTCAGCATTGAGAGGCATCTGGACCAATTCGCTACTCTATTGAATGACAAGGGTTTCGTATTTTAGTCGCTTGCACGATATCGTTACCTCATTTCTTCAGGCTCCTTGCGAATAGAGACCCAAGGTTGAATCCTAGGCTTTGAGTTGTTCTAATGCCAAAAACACTCTATGAGTATACTGGAATGATTACCGCGGATGAACGACGACGTATGGGACATATACTCCCCCGAAGGCTGGTTGATATTTATGACAAGTCATGAGAAGGCAATATACCCGACTCATCCATTGAACTTTAGTTGTGAGATCAGATGAGATTTTCCGCGTGAGGTGCTATGGTCGTTCCCGCTCGCCAAACTCTCCAGTGCGGCTGTGGGGTATGAATTTTACCGAGATCTAAGACCCAATACGGACATCTAGCTTGCCTAGACCGTACTAGGGTTCTCTCCTCAGGCGATCTTATCTCGGAGATAAACCAGTTGTTATCTGCACACAGGGGGATGTCATTTCTCTGGCGTATTGCTATCGGTGATCCTGGCGACCATGCCTTATCTCCGAGAATTTGGTAGAACAATTCACCAGGCTGCCACCATTCAACATGGCCCAGTCGGGTTGTCATGATTGTGGTGCTGGCTCAGCCCTACCATGGTCAAATCTGCCCAACAAAAATGGGAGAAACCCAAGTAATGGACTGGATCATGACTCAGTCGTGGCGAGCCGGCACAGCCACCGGGTGGGGGATTTCCGCTCGGTACGAGTCCGAGTTGCGCGGTGAAGCACCAATCGCATCGTCTGAACATCGTAGTCACCCTAAGAATAGTCGCACCAGCCACGACTTGATCTCCGGGATCAAACCGGTTGTCATCCCGCGCGTGACATCATGCATTGAGCCCAAGAGGCTGACTGTGTCCCCGACACACCCGAGTACCACCAAGCGAGAGTGCAGTCCAGAGGACAGACGTGGCGCGGTTTCAATCTTGATCCCGGGGATTGTAGAAGCATCGACACCCGTCCATGTCAACCGGAGTCGTCGATCCTGTGGATACCTCACGCCAATCATTGGACCTGGGCCCTGGTGGACCGGGACGGCGATAGACTCGTCATGTCCTGTTGTGCCAGGTAGCGAAGAGGAAACCGAAATAGACGTGACATCACGCAGGGCTCAAAAAGAATGGGAGTCGTCAGCATTCGTGGATCGGCGTTTCCGTCGCATCTTCATTGTTTCCCCGTTTTCCCCAAATTTCTCCGTCGCGATTTTCGGGTGCCAAGGATCGCCAAGCTCACAAATAGACCGTCCATCCCCCCCTTTTGTTTCTCCATCTCTCTCGGCTGCCGTGCGCCCTGAATCAGTATCTGGTTCCTGAAATACATGCGTGAGTGTCTCGTTCTATTGCGGCTGGCTCCAGCTAATCACCCCGGTAGACCGTATTCACTCGTGGGCGAAAGCTCACGCGAACTCCTCCCATGGTCCCCCGAGCCAGACCGCAAGTCCGGCCACCCCCAATGCCTCGAATGATGGGCAAGTGAAGCCCTCCGAAACGGGTCCCCCGGGGTCCGTCGATGAAAAACCCTCCAAACCGAGCTGGCCCACCCGCATGCGCAATGGCTGCGGCCGTTTCTACAACCACTCCAAGGACGCCGTTTGCCACAGCTGGGTAAATGTCCTCCTCGTCTTCGTACCCGCCGGGATTGCCGTCAAGGCCGCCGGCTTGAACCCGGCCGTCGTCTTCGCGCTCAACGCCGTAGCCATCATCCCGTTGGCCGGCTTGCTGAGCCACGCGACAGAGAGCGTGGCGAGCCGCTTGGGCGACACGATCGGAGCGTTGATTAATGTCACCTTCGGCAATGCCGTCGAATTGATCATCTTCATTATTGCCCTCGTGAAGGATGAGATCCGGATCGTGCAGGCGTCCCTGCTCGGCTCGATCCTCGCGAATCTACTCTTGATCCTGGGCATGGCATTCCTGCTCGGTGGTCTTCGCTTCCAGGAGCAAATCTACAATAGCACCGTCACCCAGATGAGTGCCTGCTTGCTCAGTCTGAGCGTGACCAGTCTTTTGTTGCCTACGGCCTTTCACGCTTCCTGGTCTGACAGCAACAAGGCGGATACCCAGACCCTCAAGGTTAGCCGGGGTACTAGTGTGGTCAGTTATTAGATGGGAGTCAACCAGGGGAGCGTGCGCTGACCGATTTAGGTTCTCTTGCTGGTTTACATCCTCTACATTATCTTCCAGCTCAAATCCCACGCCTACCTGTACGCCAGTATTCCACAACGCATCATCGATGAAGAATCTCATCCCGGTGTGTTGGCGGAATTCATGAACAGCTCCTCGGAATCTTCAACGAGTTCCAGCGATGAGTCGGTTGACACTACCACGTCGTGGACCACTGCGAAGCGCCTCAAACGAGCCATGAAGTACCGCAAACGCCGCAAGTCCAGCACCAGCTCCAAGGGCACTACGTCCCGTCAGTCGGTCCAGAAGAAGATGATGGTCAATGAAAACCAAAGCTCTGTCGGGAACTCCATTGCTAGTAACGGAGAGAGCGGCTCGTGCGCCATCGACTTCGGCGATGAGATCCGCTACGATGCCGACGATGACGCCCAGCCGTCTAGTGAATTCCGGTCGCGCGATTTTGGCCTCGACATGAACCGCGTCGACAGCAACCGTAGCGATAAGGCCAAAAAGCGTGATCGAAAGAAGCGACGTTCGCGCAAGGCTGAAAAGGCGCGTGAGAACCCGACCGTGGAGGCAAGACCATCTATGAAAGGCTTCGCCTCGGCTCCCAACTTCGCCGGTATGCCTGGGGCGGATGAGAATGAGAACCACCGCCGTCGATCACCGTTTGGCCCAATTCCCTCCCTGCTGTCCAACACCGTCTTCAGTTCGCAGACACCGGGCAATTCTCCTCGCATCGGCAGTTCCGGCCCTCGCCCCGGGATCGCTCGAAGCAATTCGCTCCCGGCGCATATCAACCGCGCTCCTCCCGTGGGCAATGCGGTTCAATTCGCGCGCGGCGCCGCTCGTGTGCCGACCGTCGCCGACCCCGTGGCTCCCATCGCCGCGCCTGCCGATGCCGAGCCGGAAATGTCTCGTACAGCCGCCGTGGTGATGCTCCTCCTGTCTACGGCATTGGTAGCTGTCTGTGCCGAGTTCCTGGTCGATGCCATCCCGGCCATGATCGAAAGCTCGACGGTCAGTGAAGCGTTTATTGGGTTGATCATTCTTCCCATTGTCGGCAACGCGGCAGAGCACGTGACGGCCGTCAGTGTAGCGACGAAGAACAAGATGGATCTGTCAATTGGTGTGTCCGTGGGCAGTAGTATTCAAATCGGTGAGTTTCCTCAAGTCGCATGTGTATCGGTGTATTAACCTGTGTCAGCCATTTTTGTTACGCCCCTCGTGGTGATTCTCGGATGGTGCATGGAAAAGGACATGTCCCTGTACTTCACCCTCTTCGAAACCATCTGCCTCTTCGTCACTGCGTTTGTGGTGAATTTCCTCGTCCTCGATGGACGCAGCAACTATCTCGAGGGTGCTCTTTTAATTGCCGCCTATGTGATTATCGCGTAAGTCTGGATTCTCCACGCCCGTGGGTCATGCTAACCCGGCTAGCCTCGCGGCCTTTTTCTACCCCGACAGCAAGCAGTCGAGCAACCTTGCCGGCTCCGAGGGATGATCGTGGAACGGACTCTCGGTATTTTCAACTGGATATGATTCAATTGCAACTGGGGCCACCTGCATGTACTATTTTCGAACTCGCCTAGTCCCGTAATCCACGTGTGCTCCAGTGAGTGGCTGAGCGCGCCACATCGTGGCTCCGCATTCGCTGCAGACAGTATAGTGTCCAACTAGTTGTTGCTGATGAGGCGGGGTTTCAGTTTTCGTTCCATGTACTCCCTAGCCAGGGGTTGTTTCGAGCAGTAATCGTATCTGCCTAGTCTGTGCTTGTTCAGCGCTAACGGCCCCTCAATCCGTCGGTTCCCGCGGGACGGCGCGATGCGGTTCCATAAAGTCTGCGCCCGCTGACTCTCTGTTTACTTTTCTCTTTCTCTTTTATTTCCCCCGGCCATGTCTTACTACGGTGATCCCTATTCCCGTCCTCCCCCGGGGCCTCCCCAGCCTCCGTACGGCCAGCCCCCGTATCAACAGCCTCCCTACGGTCAGCCTCCGCCACAGCCTCCGTACCAGCAGCCCTACGACCAACCGGGTTACGATCGTCCGCCCTACGACCGCGCCCCTTACAGTGCCCCGCCTCCCCTCGCTCGTCCTCCTCCCGGCCCTCCACCCCCACTTCCGCAGGGTTGGACCCAGGAATGGGAGCCCAACGCCCGCCGTGCCTTTTGGGTTGAACAAGCCACTGGTCGCTCCCAATGGGAACTCCCATCGCAGGGCGCGGGCTCGGGCTACTATGACGGCTCGCGCAGTGTCCCGCCGCCGGAGCCTCAGGGTGGTTATTATGCTCCTCCACCCGGTCCTCCCCCTCCGCAGCCCGGTTACGATAACCGCAGCCCCGGTCCGTACTCCGGGTACCCCCCTCCGCAAGAGCCCGTACCGGAGAAGAAGAGCAATACTGGAAAGTATCTGGCGGCCGGTGCCGCGGGTCTAGCCCTCGGTGGAATCGGTGCTGCCATTTACGAGCATGAACGTAAGTACTTTCAGTCTAGCCTGCCACGCGCCTGTGTGCTGACTTGATTTCCCAGACTCGAGCTCTAGCTCCGACGAAGAGGACCGTGAAGAGCGCCGCGCCATCGAAGAGGCTTATGAGGATGGTCGTGAAGACCAGGCTTATGAAGATGATGATGGGTGGTGATCCCTCATTGCCTTTTTTTGCATCGGGACTCGGGCATTTTATTAGCATGCATTTCTAGCCAATATCATTCCTGCATAGCTCGTCCTGCTCATCACTTTTTGGTACTTATTTTCCAAACGTGGATGCATATACACGGTCCATGCGGTTGGATATGAAAATCCACATGCTGGTTCTTCCTACTCTTTCTTCTCTGGGCATTTTCAATATCTGATTCGTCGCTTTGGAGTATATCATCTCGCAATGTTTCTTGCCAGAAAATGATTCCAACAGATCCTACACTTCGGATTTTGAGACATCATGAAGACTTGATGAAGTCAGCCTGTGAGTGGTCTCTCCATTGATTCATTCCATATTGGGAACCTGATTCATTCCCTTGCCGGGTCGATAATAACTCCATCTAATGATTGGCTCACGATAATCCAATGACGCTTATTCTCCGTTTGACAGACTAAACGAGGGATTTCCACGCGATAGACATCTTAGCCCTGCTTGGCATCTCTATCGCGTGGAACTAAGACAAGACCCCGCATCTTGGCTTTGCCTCCTCCGGCAACAAATCTAGCAGCCGTCCAGAATGCAGAGATGGGATTGGTGATTTTGGTGCAGAAACAGACTCGGAGTGTAAATCATTGGTCAAGGACTTGATAGCCACATGGAATGTTGTCTGCTATCCCTTGCGCCCGGTTGAAGATATAAGGCTGTAGCTGCCTTTTTTGAGCATGGGCTTCGACTCAACATGGCTGCTACCCATAAAGTCGAGATTATCGGCAACAGCAAGAACGTCGAGACTGGTGAGTTGTCGGATATTCAAATCAGTCCAGATGAGGACAAAAAACTTCTCCGGAAAATCGATCGATGGTGAGCTTCCATGGTTCTTGTGTAGACCATCCACGCGTACTAGTGCATACTCATGTTTTCTAGTCTCCTGCCCGTCATGGCCGTTTCCTATATGTTCCAGTTTCTGGACAAGTCCGCGTTGAGCTTTACTGCGATCCTGGGTTTACGGAGTGAACTGCATCTAAACGGTTCGGAATTCTCGTGGGCGAATGGGATATATTATTTTGGATATCTGATCGCCACCTCTCCGGCCGGATTCATTATGGTGCGGTGGCCAGTAGGGAAAACAATTGCATCGGCAATGTGAGTTGATTAGCTTGGAATATTATAATCTTGTTGACCCCCGAGATCTAGTCTTTTCTGGGGTTGCGTGTTGATGTTGACTGCCGTCTGCCACAATGCCGCTGGACTCCTGGCCACGCGCTTCTTCCTCGGTGCTGCTGAAGCCCCCATTGCGCCTGGTTTGAGCGTTGTCGTTTCCATGTGGTATAAGCGATCGGAACAGCCTCTGCGCCATGCGGCGTGGTTTCTGGGCAACACTTGTGCGGGCATATTCGGTGGATTGCTGGCATATGGCATCGGCCATATCGAGAGCATCGCACCGTGGAAAGTAGATTAGATTCTTCGGGGATCTCCGCGCTTTGGTTATTGACTTTTTCTCTAGGCTGTCTTTCTCATCTTCGGGGCCGTCACAACCGCTTGGTCATTTGGGATCTTTTTTCTCCTGCCGGATACCCCGAGCACGTCTTGGTTTCTTAGCCCGGTTGATCGCGAGAAGGCTATTATGCGCGTCAAAGAGAATAAGACCGGCATCAAAAATGACGACTTCAAATGGTCGCAGTGCCGGGAAGCTTTGCTAGATGTCAAAGCGTGGTTTCTGGTCATTATCCAGCTTTCGTCCAATATACCGAATGGCGGCGAACAAAGTGTCAGTTCTTCGACCATATCGTTCTACCCCGCTGACATGCTCTAGTTCGGCACAATTGTCGTTGAAGGCTTTGGTTTTGGAACTCTCAACTCGCTGCTTCTACAATGCGTCAAATATCTGGTGCAGGGTGTTTTTGTGCTGATGGCTACGGCGGGCAGCTCCTACTTCCACAACACACGAACCTACTGGATGGCCTGGAACTTTGCCATTGCCATTCTCGGTACAGCACTGGTTCGTGAGCTCCCCGAGCATCTCCCCTGGGGCCGCTTCGCTGGGTATTGTCTCGCGGTATCTTTCGGCGCCAATTTCCCGTTGATGATGTCGCTGGTCTCGGGCAACTTTGGCGGATTCACCAAGAAAGTGACCGTAAATGCGATGGTGTGTATTCTTTCCATAATTCGCTCGAGATGCTAACGGGATCTGATCAGGTTTTTACCGCATATTGCGCGGGCAATATCGTTGGCCCGCAACTTTTCTTTGGTAGGGAGTCGCCGTCATATCCGTCGGGCTTTTTGTCGATTATGATTTGTTTCGGGGTAGGCTTGGTGTCGAGCTTTCTCTTCCGGTTGTATCTGATTTGGGAAAATCGACGACGGGATCGTTTGACAGATCCGACTGCGCCAAGTGAGAGATTTCCGGGCACTTGTATCAACTTGCTGGACAAGACGGATAAGGAGATACCCGAGTTTCGATATGTGTATTGAGGGGTGCGTAGTTCAGGATAACTTGTTCCATCAAGTCCAATTCTCTGTGCAGCTGTTCTGTTTCAATTAATAGGTGGAACGAGATCTAAACTTCCAGAAACTCGTGCTACGTCAAGATATCAAGTGCAGTGTATTGGTAACATTTAACATCTTCGTGGAGCCACAGTACAACGGAAATCAACGGGCCTGACAAACCAACTGTTCTTGCATGTCCATTCGTCATCGCTCACAACCGAGAAATCGAACTGTCGAACGAGCTGCGGGATTCCTTTCGAGATTTCAAGAAGGCTCACGTTTTTCCCAAGGCAGGTTCTCGACCCTTGCCCAAACTGTTCACATGTTAGCTAGGCCAATCGACCAGGTCAGGGATCCTCACAGAAAAGAAGTAAGCATCCATTTCCTTGGTAGCATTTCCCTCTAACCACCGCTCTGGCCGGAATTGGTCTGCGTCCGGACCGTATACGTCGGTGTTATGGTGTGCCACCCAGGAGTTGATTCCAACAGTTGACTGCGGACGTTAGACTTGGCTCAATTCTCGTCCGCGGGTACTTACGCCTTCGGGGAACCAGGCTCCTGCAATGGTCTGTCCACCCTTCGGAACAATCCTGGACATTGGGAGTCCCGTCGCGGGATGGAATCGCAGGCCTTCTTTGATGACAGCCTGTAGATATGGGAGATCCTGTGCCTCGCGAAAGCTGATCGGGTCAGATACTCGCCCCGACTTGACCCCCTGGTCGAGTTCTTCTCGGAGCTTTTTCAGCATTTCAGGGTTCCGGCACAGATTGTAAACGATAGCGCTGAGCGTGCTGGATGTGGTGTCCGCACCCGCGGCGATATTGGCCGCGACGCCCAGCAAAACCCCCCGGTCGGTCATTGACTCTGGACGCTCTTCTTGCAACCGAAGAAACCTGACAATAAAGGACTCTGTCTCCTGTGCGACTTTTGGCTTCTTCTTAAAAATTTCTATTTGCTTCAGCGCGTAAAGGGTAAGGAAGCCAAGGCCACCGCCACCTTGCGCTTTCTTGAACTCGTTCCAAATTCCTCGAAATTTGAAAGCCAAGGGAAACCATTCGGGGAGGACTCCCAGCAACGTCGACATGGTTGCTCCTGCATCGCCGCTCTTAATCAGGCTATTCATGTCTTCCCCGGCGTCCAAAAATCCGAATCGCTGACCAAACTACGATTTTTTAGCGGTATTCCTCTCGTTGGATCGAGAGAACGTACAGTGATAAATCCAATCATGTCAAAGGCATAGCAATGAAGCCAGTAGCCCAGATCCATGGGAAGGCCGGCTTTGGCGAATTCCGACAAGCGCTGCGCGAGTAGAGCGGTACTTTCATTCACGTATGGCTCGTACGAGACCAACGAAGTCATGGAATACGCATTCGCCACCTTCCGTCGGTCTTCGGCGTGCTGTTGTTGGTTCTGCTCATTGAAGAGGTTCGTGATCTGGGGGTGGCCCCATGCTTGGTACCAATCGCCCTGTGGCGATCAATAACGATGTACACGTTTTGTCCAAGCTGAGAATGCAAATACTTTGGGAAATTGGTTGCCATGGCCATAAATAGTTTTTGCCGCCTGGGGGTTGTCGATGCTGTAATTTCTGGGCGCGATTCGCACGATAGGACCTGTTTAGTTAGCCACGCACTTCCACGCTAGCATCAAACCTACCGTATTTTTTATGCAGCGCGATGTTTGTCTTGTGGAAGTCGCCCTTGTAGATCTCCTGGAACTGCCACAAACGTGTAAACCTGGCGAGAAACGGGCCGGGAATGCGGCGCAGAGGATCAAAGAGTACGACTCGGAGCCAATTCAGAATCAATATAACGGCCACGGCCGTCGTATAGAGCCAGACCGGCTGTGATCTCCACGTAGCCGCATCCATTGCTGAGGCTGAATGCTTTGAAATTGCCGGACAATGCTTGGGGCCTACTTTATTTGTACCAACGCAGTGGGGGCGGAGATATGGGGCGGTGCGGATCTGCGGTGTGACGTTACTATTAAGAGAGGAGGATGGGACTGCGCACTGGTTTCCTCTTTTGGAGTGCGTAGTCTCTGGGTTGGGGGCCATGACAGGCCGAGTGCCTTCGGATGAGCGGGGGCGAAGGGAGAGGCCAATAGGAACATCCACATTTGATTTTGCATTCGCGGGGCTTGAATAATACCAATGGATGTTAAACATAAAAATCCGAATAAAGACTTCCCCTTGCCTACATATTGTCTTGCCCACTGGGCGCCGTGTTTATGTTCATAGTCGGAATACAACCAGTCTCATACAAAAATCGTTACTAGTAACGGGAATACGGGTTGGAAAAGAGGTTGGAAATCCATTCAACAGAGGAGCGCTAACCGGGTAACTCAAGATATAGGCCAGGGTGGTATAGATATGATTTCCGATAATCCATTCTTTTTGGTTCTCGTCCTCTGAGAATATCAGGCGGTCCACGTTCATCGGTGATGAAGTGGCTGTGTCCATCCAGGAAAGTCACGGGCAGTGAAATCCCCCTCCGATTTAGATTCCTCCCATCAACACGTCGCCGAGAAATCGCATTATTCCCCCACATCAACCATGGCTTGCATGATCACATTGAAATTACAAGTCTCCGCCGAGGCCCTTCAAGTGCCGTCCCACCCCTCGCACCAGGCCTGGTACAAGAGCCTAGCGCTCCTACGCGATCTGGGTCGAATAGACCCACACAGGAGCAGTTCCGAGTACAGTTACTGCTGTCTGGATCGGGAGCGCCCGGGCGAAGTGATTTATCTATACCGTGAGAATGTTTATCAATGGAAGGGGCGTTGATCTGACACGATCTAGCGGATTGCTCCCAGAAGAAGTTCAACGCCATCTCAGCAAGCTGTATGCGCAAGTCCAAGTTGGCCCGTACTCTTACACCCCTTCTGAGAGAACCCCTTTCAGCGTCCTCGATATCGAGACTTGAGGGTGAGCTCAATCTCGTCTACCCCGCCGTGGTCGCCGCTTTTGCTACCAAGCACTTGGAATTGATCACTCTAACGAACCTCAAACGATCGATGGTGCTGATGGCCTTTCTGGAGCCCTATTGCGTCTTCTCGTCAAGACAGAACCTGGCAGCTGCGCTGATTAGATCATGTTCGACTACGTGGTTCAACTACCAAGAGAAGAACTGTTTTGCCTGTATCGAGTGGAAGAGTTTGGAAGATCGCGAGACCGTTCTATCCGATCCATTGGTGAGGAAGCAGTTGAAGTCTTTCAATGCCGAGGTCCGCGCATCTCTGCTTCATGAACGTGGGAATACAGAGCAAGATCTCACCTGGGAGGAGGATTTTGGGGTCTATCTCGAAAGCACGGAGGCGAAGGGCATTCAACATCGATTTGTCACGGCACATCTTGTATCAGATAAATACCTTGGTCTGCATGCCAGCAAGAAGAAGCAATGTGTGATTATTTAGTGGAAGTGACAGATTTGTCTCAGCTCTAGAGCCGACTATCGTAATATCACTGGATAAATCATTCCAACGGCTATTAGAATATTATTGGACTGCTTCTTTTTGAACTTCTTGAATCCGTCCAGCCCAAGTCCGATGTAAACAACCCCGCAAATTCACCCCCGCATCCCGGGCCGTGGATTTTCCGTTTCATTGCATAAAGTCCTGTCAGCCCAACCCCTTTTCTGTTCTTTCCTCTTCAATTTTCGGGTGTGAGACTTAACCAGAGTTAGGACTGAACAGAGATGGTTGGGGATTGACCCAGTCACAAGAGTTGATGTGCTCTTCACCCTCCGGCGATCCCCAATCTCATCAGTCCGAGTCAGTTGCAAGTCCAGCGAGTAGTTCCTCTCCTCGCACTGAATCATGGTATCAAACCCCGGCGACGACAAATCCCACATCGTCGCTGTTGTGCGGGTGTCGATCGCTGTTTGCCTCTAGGTACCAAAATCGACGGAGATATAACAGCACGCTGACACGAGTCCCATTCGTATTTGCATGAAAGTCTGTCTCCTACATTCTTCGTTCTTCATTCTTCCTTGGGGTGTTGCTTTGGGAGTGGAATCGTGTACGACAGTCCGACATAATTGATTTGTGAACACCAATAGCCGACCTAGGTACACTCAACAAAGTTGTTCCCACTGGCTCCATTGTGCGTGATCAGTCCAGCGAGCTCGTTGTCCCCCGTAAACACAACCCGATCCGCACCCGGCGAGCCACCCGAGTACACGCTCCCGCTCTTCAAAATCGGAAACTCGTAATACGTGCCGGAAACCGGGAAATCGAAGCCCTCGTAGTCGTGATATTCGTGCGGGTACCCACCCTTAGTTGAACCCGAGGACTGCAGCTTGTAGCCGGCGTCTTGGGCGGCGCTTATGGCGCTGCTTGTGTAGCAGACGGTAGCGCAGGTCGAGGCACAGGCACGCGCGACATTCTCGGCTGGGAGGGCGAAAGCACCTGTGATGAGAGTTGCGAGGATGAGAAGCTAGAGGATATTAGTGGCGATTTGGAAAATGCCGGGCTGGACTTACGCTGGAGTACTGCATCGTGAGTGATGGTTTAGATCGGCTTCTATGTCTCCCTGGACAGTCACGGAAGCATTGCCCGTCTTATATAGACAGTCATCTTGCTCCATTCTATACTCGGCTCACCATACACCGGACAGTGTTACATCGACTCTCACCAATCTGCGTAGTCGTTCTTGCCTGCAGGACCAAACCCCATCCGAGCAAAACACCACACCGAATTGGGAAAATCCGCCGATCTGCAATGCACTCACAACGATAGGTACGGACAGGCCGTGATTGGAGGGATTTAGAGCGTGAGGGATCGAGTGGTCATGGGGAGATGTGCAGGCTCAAATTCGGGCGTTCGGGTCAACCCGGTGCGGGGACCAGAGGGGCATCTTGGGCCAATTGGTGGGAGATATAGGGGGCACGATGGTGATCGATCGGGTGACTTTCATAGCCTGGTACCATTGCAATAGTCAGGTGGTTAGATACTACGAAAAAAGAGGTCTGCCATGAGAAAGGATTCGAGTGGACGCTGGTCTCGCATTGCCGTCTCATCCTCTCCGCCCGGTCGTCCGACGGCATCCGTGCAGATCGCTCGTCACGATAATGCAAAGGTATTGATAGAGCTGCGCTTTATCCGACAAAAATGGCATACAGCCGAGACCACCACCCGGTCTTTTTCGGTGATTCTTCGTCGAGAAACTCGCGGCGTCCCGTCCAGATATCCATGTCCTCCAACTTGACCCATTTGGTCTTGTTCCACACTTTGTACACGATGGCAAAAAGTGCAAAGACGGGTAGCATGATGTAGTTGATCACGAAATCGGTTGCACTGAATGGATTCAAGAAACATGTATATCCTTGGAAAAAGACGAGGAAGATGTTCCCGGCTAGAGCCAGGTATGTTCCCCACGGGTATAGAGCTGCTTGGAAAGGCAGCTTGGATGGATCCTCGCCCTGGGCAACCAAAGCCCGACGGAAGCGGATGTGGCAAATCCCAATCACTGTCCATACGAGAAATGTACACACTATCGCCGTTAGCACATCCTCGCTGTCGAGAGGATCAAGCATACCTCCAGATAGAGTGATCAGCGCCGAATATACTCTGCCAGCACTGGATGACTGGCCAAGGAACACGATACATGCAAAGACGTTCGTGAATATCAGTCCCACCCACGGGACTCCGGCTTTGTTGGCGCGTCCAATGAATTTGGGCGCCTTGCCATTGCGCGACATGAACAAAAGAGTTCTCGAGGCCACGTATAATGAGCTATTACCCGCTGAAATCACACTGATGACAATCAGTGCATTGATGAGATGTGCCGCGGGCAGGATTCCCGCGTCTGCCAGGGCAATGGTCAAGGGCGAACTGGCCGTCTTGGAGGACGAGCCAAGCAGCCGCTTGTCGTTGTATGGCATTAGAATCCCGATGAAGAAGATGGTTCCTGGATGTGATCAGTATGAGTTCGTATCTCAATCAGCCTGAACCTACCAATATAGAAAATTAGAATCCGCCAAAAGACCTGCTGGATGGCTCGAGGAACCGCCTTGCGCGGATTCGCCGATTCTCCCGCCGTGATTCCAACCCTGTGTAGAATTAGTATCGTCCATGCACCAGGAGAAGAAACATACATCTCCGTCCCAGCGTATAATGTCCCCGCCACTACAAATGTCTTCGCCACTCCATTGATAGAGTCTGCAAAGGCTCCTGGATGATGCCAGTATTTGAACCCGATTGGCGCCGGTCCAATTCCACCAGCACTGATGCAGATGGCCAAAATGAAGAAGACGATCAGAGCCACGACCTTGATTCTAGAGATGGTTAGCAGATATCTTCCCCCGAGACCGTAGACATACAATGACAGCCAGAACTCCATTTCTCCATATGCCAGGATGCCCAGATTCGACAGTGTCAGGAATAGAAACCAAAAGATCAGAATCCATCCCCATTGCGGTACAGCGTTGGTCCAGTATCCGATCACGAGCGATATCGAGTTGTATTCATTCGCTAGGACCTATCGCCTGTCAATATCCTCTTTGAGTATCCATGATTGCTGGACTCACCGTCACCCAGAGATACCAGTACGCCCATCCCAAGGCAAATGCCAACGCATCATCCACAAACCGCTCGGCATATTCGGTAAAGGACCCCGTTACGGGGATGACAGTCGCCATCTCACCCAAGGATTGCCTAAATAAATTAGCAGCGAGCCCACCACCCAGCGATCCACCTACATGACAAAAAACACAATGATTCCCACCAGACAAAAGCTGATCAAGGCCCCCGCCGGGCCCCCTTCATGTAGCGCATTGCCCGAACTGACCAGCAACCCGGGCCCGATAATCCCTAAGCCACTTAGCCACATCCCTGTCATCGGCCCGTAAACGTACCTCCAATGGCAATCATTTGCAGATGCCGCGACCGCAATTGTCGCTTCAACGGCGCAGCAAAGGGGTCCTTGACATCCTCGCGACCGGTCTCACCCCCCAACCGAAAACTCCGAGCGTCGCCATCGTCGCCATCGTGCGCGGGTGCTCGGTAGGCGACCGCGTTGAAATCGTCCTTGTCCGGCATTGGGGTTGATGCAGCGTGAAAATAGCTACGCTGGAGCTCCGGACTGCAGCCACGCGATACAAGCACATGAAACACGGAGTTTTTTTTTGCATGCGACCGCGGGGAAATGGTGTCATCCTCGGTGAGTTTATCGGGGCGCGTTCATTCGTTCCCGATGTCGTGATATTGCGACAGTGAAGATCGCCAGCCCGGTGCAGTCGGGATCTCGCGTGCTTCCGTTGGGGATGTTCCTATCCGCAGTGTATTTTTAGTGGTAGTAGAGAGCTCAGAGTAAGTCTAGACATGATTCGTGACAATTATTTCGGTCGGACGATGTTGGGATCGCGTGGTAGGGCGTTATACAGGTGTGGAGTCCGGTCGCATCGATTCCACGGACTCGATCGGGGTAGAGCTCTAAAGAAAGACATGAGCAGGTCAGCAAGTCTTCTGTGTCCAGCATAAAAGATCAAAGACCAAACTCTGCTTAAGAGTGAATCAGGGCATGGATAGTGGAAGGAACAGACGATGCACCCATCTCAACAGATCTATACAAACCACATTCGGACTGCAGGTGTCGGCCATTTTCTGCCCAAACAACCCACTTTTTGGCTTCAATCTCATGGGAATCAATAGTTCTGAAGGTTGGAAGATCTGATCGACGGAATGTGGGGCCGGTTTTAAGGTTATTTGGCACTGTAGACAGCATCAGTCGACATGAAGGGGTAGGATTGATCATGCTGGACACGCAGGAAATCAATATTGTGGAATGATAGTGCTTCAAGTCTTCTGAGATGCTTCTGGCTTGGTGTCCAGGATTAATTGAATCAACTTTGTTCTCCTCATCACCATGGAACAACGAGGATCAGGGTGAAGGCCCGTCTTCAATTGATTGCTAACTAGCAAAGGATTGAAACGAAAGTATGCAAGAACTTATAGCGTAATAAAGGGAAGAGAGGGAGAATTTGATGCCAGCTCGTTGTCTCAGGCAAAAGCTTGGGGTTTTAGATCGCTTCCAACGGATTATCCTCGTGGAGTTTTATGGTTATCATAGACGGTAAAGCATGACATGGCTATCACATCAAATGGGCAAGGTCACTGTTCAGAAGTGCCAATACAAACCTTTCAAGAGACGCTTTGATCACCATCGCTCAATACAAACATTGAGGGGGTAGGAAGGGGAATCTGGGTATCAAGCTCAGTCCTTTGGAGTTGTTGTTGTGTTGAGCAGCCCCTTGTCTCGCCAAATTGAGTCTGTCGGCAGCAACACTTTGATGGTCATCATCGCTCAATCAAAACATCCAACCAACCTTGACGGAAGGAAGGGAGAGGAGAAACAAAAGGAAGTGGGCAAACAAATGGTGTTTCCCCATCATGAAGATCAGACAATGTGCATTCAGCATAGCCAATGGCGAGAGCTGATCAGAAAGTCCAAGAGCAATTTTCAGTCATCATGGTCATGATGGGTCAATCAAAACGCCTGATGAGCCTTGAAGAGAAGGGAGAGAAAAGAGAAACAGAAAGATGTCACATCAAGACTCCTTGGGGTTCATGGTCATCATCAGGAGGGGGTCAATCCAACTGTGAAAGAGTATCATGAGCTGAGGAGCAGGACAAAATTCCATGGCAAGAACATGAGCACAGCGAAGGAGGCACCAAAAGAGAAAGTGTTGTTCCCTCCCGAGGATCAGGCAATTGTCTATTGACAATTGAACGTGTTTTTATATCATGGTTGATCAGAAAGTCCAAGAGCATGTGGATCATCATCTCCTCGGGAGAGGGAAAAACACGAACCTGGAGAGGAAGAGAAGAGAAGAAAAGTTGGACCAGGGAGGGTCTATTTATACCCGTGGGCAGGAGCCCAAAATCACGCACGAGGTCGAGCCTATTCCATTTTGGGTAGTGGGATGGGAAACCTCAGTGTTGGCGCTTCGAGAAAGTCCCCGAAAACTGAGCATGTAGACGCGGACCGTGATCTTGGGCGTTTTTGACCGTATCTTTCTCAATCCTTTGGTAAATCGTCGGTCGAGTTGGTGCTACGTCTAGATCTCGAAGTTGAAGTCAATTGAGGTTCCCTGGTGCGAGATCGAGCCGGTTGAAGTTGAGGTGCTGATGCTGAGGTACCAGCTCTTCGAGTAAAAAGTGAAGTTGAACCAGGGTTGAGCGATTTTTGGGAAATTTGCGCGCGAATTTCTCCCACGAGAGGGCATTCTTTCTTCTGCAACTCCCGCCGGCATCGTCAACATGCTCAAAATTGGCACTTAAGATTCATTCTGAGTGCTAAAGAGTATAGGTGCGTGCTTGCTGTATGGGTCCTATATTGGAGCTTCCATGACTGACTAGGGTTGATGAAGCCAGCAACAACGCGAGTGACTCATGAAGAGCCAGCGACAGAAACGGATTCATGCAGACAGGAATGGCTTCCCAATAGCGGCCATTGAGATACTCATCTCCGGGTGAATTTTGCTAATGGAGGAAGGGCATACACCACACATCTCTCATTCAGCCTGCGTCGACCAGCTCTGTTACAAATGGGCGCGCACTACCTTGGCACGTCAACGACAGCCTTAAGGAGGCAGGAGATCTTCAAAGTGGACAATTATCATGCAGTATGTACTTCTACATGGAGAACGGCTTCACAAAACCTGTGGTCAAGAGCCTAGGGCAAGCTAATTGGAAATATGGTCAACAGCTATGCCTTGGTGCTCTAAGACAATTCGGCCAATTATGTCTACGCAGAGGACAGTATATACACGAATGGCAAGAGCTGTCATTGCAGAATGCACGCTTGGGGTTGGGGAGGCTTTAAGGGTTTCAGAACCTCCTGTGGACTCAATCCACTCTTCCAAGACTTGCGACCGCACATCAATCAAACACTACACAGAGGGGCCATGTTGTGGCAAGATGGCCTGTGGAAAGACATGCTAAATGCTCCACTGATTGAACTGGGCTTCAACCTCATCCCTGGTGAGGCCTCCAAGAGCACCCAATTGATCGACAGATGGATGGCATTGTGGAGTCTGAGGATATGCTGGGAATTGGTGGTAACACCGCTCAATGACCCATCACTGTCCTGGTCCGTGTCACAGCGTTTGTTGCTTTGATGCAGATTTCCTGTCATATTTGGGGAGGTATTGAGGGTCTTTACGGGAGCCTACAGGTTCACAAACGACGCTTGGTGCGAACTTGCTACTCTTGCAGGGCATCTTTCAAGCTGGCCTTGGAGAAACAGTTCCCTAAATATATATTAGGGCTATTTGGTGCTCTCAGAGCAATATTTCAGGTGAGCGTCATCTAGCGCGTTCTTGGTAAGTCTTCCGATAGTTTAATGACTGGATTTGAAGCTCAGCTTGCTTTTATTGGGGGGGGGGGGGGGGGGGGGGGGATGAGATTTATCCAGTCTCTCGAAACTGGTTTTAGTTTCTTCATTGAAACTTGCTTCTACATCTTGTTGTCCAAATACTGAAACTGAGGCAGGTCGACCGTGCTCTTCAACAAGGTAATATCATTATTGTCATTTAAATTCATTGCTGACAGCCTTTTTTGTCAGCAAAGTATCTATATTTCCGCTTTTTTCTATAAACTCATGCTTTCTTCTCAACAGGTAGTCCCCATCTCGGGACCGTTAATCTTCTTGTTCACCCTCTGCTTCTGCATCCACATCACAACTCCAAAGCATACCAATCCCGCGGCATAAGAACATCCTGCAAAGGTAATCAATCCCCAGTACTCCCCTCGACAGCGATGGAGGATTTCTCCAGCAATAGGAACACCGGTCAAGGCCCTAGACTCGGTCAGTATATTGTGCCAACAGAACGATGCAGAGAAGAACATACCCGAAGCTAACAATGGTGTACACAGTCGTATAATACCGGCCGTAATTCTGCACCGGACACAGCTCGCCCACGCATACAGGCACCAGACTGATATTACTTCCGCTGCCGAATCCAAATACGACCGAGAAGATCACGACGGCGACAATGTTCCCGGATGCGGGCATCCACACTCCAAGAACCGAGATCAAACACAAGATGTTCGTCAACAGCAATGTGTTGAAGCGCCCGATTCGATCGGCAATGATACCTGGTAACCAACGACCGGGGAACGAGCCCGCGTTCAGGAAAACGACCATCAGATAGGATAGTTGGCGCGAAACGCCCGTCGCCAGCGAGTACGAGGCGATATACTCGAGCGGGATAAAAAATCCCCATTCAATAAAGAACACACCCAACGTCGTCAGCGCCAGCACGGGATCCTTGAGAATCGTCAGATCGGGCAGGAAAGTCTTTGCAGATGGCGCGGCCGTGGAGTTGGGCGGGAAGTTGGCCCGTACGAGAATACATCCCGGCACGAGTAGGATCAGGGTGATCAGGCCAATGACCCGGGTTGCCCATGCGAAACCGATCTTGGGACCTAGATGCTCGAGAACGAGTGGGAAGATCACGCCGCCGATACTCCCGCCGGATAATGCGAGGCCGGTGGCGGCGCCTCGGCGACGATTGAAGAAATGGCCGATGCTGGCGACGGGGACGATGAAGATGAATGATGTGCCCATGCCGCCGACGATACCGATGACGATCAGGAAATGCCAGTAGGCCGTGCAAAACCCCATCAATATAAATGTCAGGATGAGAAGGACGGATCCGATGCACATCAACAATCTCGGTCCGCGAGCATCGAATATCGGCCCGATCTGAATGCCGCAGAAGAAAACGAGGAAATTGTATAGCCCGAAGATCCATCCGATTTGGCCTTCGCTTTGTGACGAGAGTTGGTTGGTTGAGATCCAGGCTTGGTAGATTCCGATACTGTTCATGAGGCCCAGCCCGCCCATGATTGCGCTGAAGCTGCCGGCCACGACGAGGTTGGCGCGGAGGCCACCTTCTGGGTAGGTTGTGGTGGCTGGATTCATGAGAAGAATTGTAGGATGAAAGTTGACAGAGGAATTGATGGCGAGTGTCTGCTATATACAGAACCATCCCATGAAAATTTTCATGTTTACCTGATCTATATCTCGGCCAAGTTGGCCGATATACATGGCCGGTGGCCGACGGCACCACACCACACCTGCATCCACCATGAATTCTCCGTAGATGCCTAGGTAGAAGATTCTGGTCGAGGGAATAGCAATCTGAATTGCTCCTCTCCTGCGGTGCCAAATCATCGGCATCAGGGTATACATCGGACTATCCTGAGTCTTGGGTGAAACAATGCCAAGCCCGATGGCCGCTCGGCGATCCATCTTTGGAAGACTGTGAAGCCTCCGATCGAGAAATTATGTGAATGCAATTGATGGTGGGTATGTCTCAAGTCATTGTGTGGCCAGACACAAAACAGTATCCAAATTAATAGAAATTACACTCCGAAAGAGACCCAAGGTTATGCACATTAAACACCCTCCGCCAAATGCTATGCCGGTCAAACGCCTGTCCAGTTTCAAGTAATCATGCAAATCGCCGCTTGGACGGACTCGGAGTGCGAAGGTGGCTCTCACGTTCACGGCTGCGATCGTTCACATAGTCCATCGACAGCGAATCTTCCAGCATGAGTGGAACGTTCTCCTTATCGGCATACCCATTCGCCGAGGTCTGCCGAGGGTCTTGGTGACCGTAGTAGCCGTACGCCGGGTTGTTCTGCAGATGGAGGGGTTGGCCATGCAGGGACGGGTCATGCTGCGGGTTGTAGTGTTGTGCAGGGCCTTGTTGGTTGTACCGATTCCTGAAGGAGCGAAAGGACCAATTGCTGACGACGGTAAAAGTCGAGATCGTTGCGAGAAAGAACAGCTTAAAATCGTCAGTATTACATAGTTCATCATAAGAGCATCCGGTACGTACGATCGCCTTCCAACTGATGGGATCAATAAAGCTGTTGATGATGAGAGCCATGGTGTGCGCCGACACCTTTGCGCGTCCCACCTTCGCCGGATCCCGATTCATGCACCGCTCCCAATTCTCGCACACCGTCTCCAGGGCCGGCAGTCGGCCATTTCCGCCGCATTTGTTGTCCACGTAGCTCTTGGCGCATGTCGCCATCTCCGCCAGAATCGTATCTGAAACCTCCTCCGCGGCCTGTTCGAATTCCGCACGAATGGCCGAGACGAAGGTAAACACCACATATACAGCAAGCGAGAACAGCGACAGATTGACCACTAGCTGTGCCCACCACGACAGAATACCGGGGACGTTGGGGTGGGCCTCAAGGAGGGCGAAGAACTCGGAGAAAGAAGAGATCCGCGATGCGGGTGGTTGTGACCCGGTTTGCTCTCTTTTCTGTGCTGCCGATTTCCCCTTCCCATCTCCGCTACTAGGTCGATCGCTCTCGTCATCGCTGTCGGCCCGCACCTGCCGGCCCAGCGCCTTGTCCCGTTGTCGTCGCTTCTGTATCTTGTGCACCATCACGTTGGAGTAGTGCGGGGCGCGTGGAATCTGGCCGCGCCCGGGGCTCGGTGCGAACTGTCCTTGCATCTGGAAGAGTGAACTTGAACTGCCTTTCTCCGTCCTGGCGGGCTGCTCGGGGGTGTCCTCGTTATTGGCATTCTCGGGTGATGTCTCCGCGCCGGATGAAAAGTCGACATCGACTTTGCGAGGGGTCATGAATGCGGGCTGACCGAATACCGAGGCGTTTTGTGTGGCTTGTCCAGGCTGGTTGAAGAGGAAGGGTTGGGAATTCGGGGCGCGGAGGGATGGCAACGGTTTCTTCCCGGGGGAATCGAATGCACTGAATGGACCTGTATGCGAATAGTCAGAATTTGTCATTCACTGGAAGTTGCTGCATAGTCTGGAAGTCCCGTTTCGTGGCCTGTCCGGGGTCTGGGGTCTCGGAAGCCCGGTGGATCACTCACGCTTCTTATCATGAGCACGGCCAATCTTGAAAAAAGGCGACGACTCATCCATTGGGGCATGCGACTGCCACTCAAAGTCCATAGGAGTCTCCGCGGTGCGAACCATGATGGCGGTGCGAGGGGAGATGGAGCGGGAAGGTTTTGTTTGGGGTAAACAGCGGCAACTTGGCGATCTACTTGACTAATCCCGCATAGGCAACCCTACAATACTTCAATCCGGTCAAGACGATATATGCCTATAAAGCGCTCATATCTAATCCTATCTGGGTCGCAAATGCATATGGCTTGTCAAAGCAGTCGTCCCACCGAGCCTTCCCAGAGTCCCAGAACCGCTCAAGGACATCCTGCGCCATGAGCGGGACATACGTCCCGATGTATCGACTCAACTCGGGCAGCTGTTCTCGAACAAATGCCCGCATCAACGCACCTCCCTGTGCGGCTTCGACGCCCAGAACGACCATCGGCCACAGCAGGAACCGTTTGATGGGCAAAGCGACCAGCGCTTGTTCGAGGAGAACCTGCAGCAGCTCGGCGTGGGTATTACAGTTCTCGCGCATCAAGGGGGACCGAGGCAGAATGGCCAGGCTTTGTAATGACAGCAGACAGAACAGCTCGGTAGAGACCTGATATACGTCGGCCAGAAGGAGCCAATCCTTTTTCGAGGCTGGTTTATTCTCCGCCCACTCCTCGGACGAGAAGGCCTGGACCCGATGAAGAGCCTTGTACCCTTCCTTGAGGAGATCCACCTCTGTGGGTTGTTGTTTAAGTGACAAGACCCGAATATGATTGATCTTGACAATCTCGGCAAACAGGGGTGTCGGACACATTTGAAAGGCAAAGATCACCTTGCCATACTCCTCGAGGAGCAGTTCCAGCTCTTTGAAATGTGCGCTCGTCATGACCATATCTGACGCCGGCGCCGTACTATCTCCGATGACGGTCACACTAGAACGGAATTAGTACAATTCGGAGTGGGTGTCTCGAATAAACGCCACGTACAATACAAAGCTCAGCAGCAGCGGTAGCAACCGCGGCTGTTTTGCCAGCACCCGAATCCCGCCGCGCAAGGTGATGATCTTCTGTAATCCCTCGAGATGCGTTCGCCAGTGCGAGGAGGCGCCTTGATGGGCCTAGGGCCGTCAGTGTCTCAACGGGGGACCCCGGTGGAGCCAGGATCACTCACATCTGCAAGAAGGATGGTCAGGATTCCCGCGATGACCGAGTCGCAAGTGCGCTTGTGCTCCACATCCATGTCGTCCCGCAGACCGCGTATGATCAGCCCCCGGTAGCGGTAAAACGGCTCCGCCAAGGCGTTCGAGCGGAACCCGTTGGGCGTTCGGCTCATACGATGACTGAGACTCATACAGACCAGTCCAAATCGGATATACTCAGGCAGCCCAAAGACATGCTGGAAGTGCGAGGGCGAGAATTCGTACTTGGGTACGTCAAAGCCCAGTTCTCGGAGGGCACAGATGTCCGGGTAGATGCATTGATTAACTGCAGGAGGACCAGTCAGTCGATCATTCTTCCGCATGAGACGTTCAATAGCCGCGACTTGCAGTACTCTCCCGCCTGGATCGACTCGTGGATCGGGGTCTTCAGCTCAATACGAGGCATACCCGCATCCTTCGTGCGGCCGGCCCGCGAAGCCGTGCTGCTGCTGGATTGATCCTGATCTCCCGCACTTTTCACCCTCCAGCTTCGTGATTTCACTTTCCCCGGTGCAAGCCACTTGAGCTTCATTGGTGGCGAGTCCCCATACCCCGGACACTCGATGCGAGCCTTGACGCACCGGGAGCAGGCGGGGCGACCAAAGTCACAGACCAAACATCGGCGCCGGCATTCCCAGCAGTGGCGCTTTCGATCCTCTGACATTACCGAGATAAGCAAGGATGGTACCCGCCGTACACAGCATTGGCCACGGGTTTGTCGTATGGGGGGGGGGTTGACTCGATGGGGCCACGATCGGACTTAGTGCCTTGGCAGTGTCAATTGCCTGTTTGGGAAATGCTCTGCAGTCAAGTCGATGAGTTTGATCGTGAATCATAAAAGGTAAATCTGCCAAGTACGAAGTATACGGTAAAATTCTAAATATAAGATTCCAGGTTGGGCCGATATCACTAGATGGAATGCCGGTTTTGAACGAATATTACAGCCTACCTAGATTCTTCATACCACGTTGAAATGACAGTCGATAGCCAGTCCGAATTATAGACCTGGTTTATTTGAATACTCTCAAGCTTATGACTAGGCCCGTTCCCTTGCCCCGATTTCTCCCCGCAGGAACATAATACCATAGAACATGTCCAAAATACCACCCGGCAAGATGTGAAATCAAATGAGCCCATAGATCTCGGAGTAGAGCAGCGCCAGCGCCGCTACTCGTCCATCTGCCACTGGTAATCCAACGCCGCATTCCTCTCCTTCCGATTCCGCGACGTAAACCACTCCTTCTCAAAGCCATTGGCTCGATCGACTCCATCCCACCGATGACCCGGCCGAATCCCGTACCGGTTCGGCTGGAATGCGCCCCGATACAATGGCTTGCCCGTCACACTAGCCCCGGGCCCGGCCGTCTTCGTCAAGAACCCAGCGGCGGGATCATTCCAGCGGCCCCGCGCCTTCAGCTCGTCATTCAAACTCTCGTCCTCGATCGTGCGCGCCACCGGCATCGCCCGCACATCTTGTAGTTCCTGTTTGCGATCCGCGCGCTCCTGTCGCTGGACATCGCCCATGAGCGCCTCGCGCGCGCGCTCTTCCTTCTCGCGCTTTTCTTCTTCTGCGCGTCTTGCCTCTGCCCGCTTCATTGCCACGTTGATGATTCGTCCCGATGCGTCTCGATAGATAGTTTCTTGGCTGCCCTCTGTAGATGCTGGATCGCGGTACAGCGCGGCCTCGGCTTTGCGTTGTCGTTCTTGTGCTTTCACCATTGCCGCCGTGTCGGCCGCGGTTTGTAGACCGGCACGCGCGCCGGATTCCATTCGTGGTCCTTCATCTCCGCCTTCGCCTTCAATCACCGGGGCATCGTCATCGTCGTTGGCTTGTTCAGCGGCACGTTCGGCGGCCGCCGAGGCGAGGATTGCGTTCGCGGCTGCTTCGTCCGTGTTAGGCGCGGCACCGCCAACGGTTTTCCAGCTGGATTTCTTCGCGCGTCGGAACTCAGCCGTTTTGGCCGATGTGTCTATGAAGGGACTGTCTTCGTCATCGTCGAGGGTTGTCGTGGTTGTGCGGAGGTCGGGCGGGTCGTCGTCGATGACGAGGCCGGAGGTGGCGGTGTCGGTCTTGACCTTCTTGCGCTTCTTCTTGGGCCGTTCGGTGGCCGGATCGGCATTTAGGTAGTTTTTCGCGAGATAGTCCGCTAGTGAACCGGGCATGGTCACGGTGGTGTGTTGAAGATGAGTCGATCTTGCGTTGATTTATCGATAGCGGAGCAACGTTCCCCCGAACTACGCCTTCGGGGGTTTTCCTGTTTACCTCGACCACATCGACCATGCCTCGCTCCGAAGAAGCTGAATGGTGGGCCAGCGCCGTCTACGCTGCTATCCAAGAGATTCCCCCCGGCTATGTCACATCCTACGGTCACATCGCTCTGCTGTTGGGTGAACGTACGAGCCCTGCTTAGCTCTGCTGGTTGCCCTGGCTAACATATTGGATAGCGCAGCGCCCTCGCCAGGTGGGCGTTTGTCTGAAAGCTCTCCCAGCAGCGGATTCGGGACTTCATTTCAACTCAGGGAGTGTGCCGTGGCAGCGGGTGATCAACTCCAAGGGCATGATTTCACACCGGTAGGCTAGATCAGCTTTCTTTACTATTGTCTTGTCTTTGGTCTTGTCTTGGATGGACTGTTGTATCCAGTGATTCCTTGGATCCAATCATTTGAAATCTACTAACCATAACAGAGGACCCGGAAGTGCCGAGCGTCAGGCTGAAGCACTGCGTCTTGAGGGTGTTGAGGTCACGTCCGACAGCATGGGCGAGATGTATGTAGACTTCTCTCGGTATGGATGGTTTCCAAAGCATCTTCCCAGCGAGGAGTCCGATGAGGAATGAAATAAAATGGCCCCTGTAGTAAACCCAAGATATCCTTCAGTGCTTTTGCGTGAAAAAACTTTCGTCAGAACGACTTGATCCACCATGAGGAGACAATGGCATCGTGACAAGGAGAACACTCTATTCCAAGGCTAAGGCGAGGGCATAATAGCGTAGAGAAAAGCACCCCCCAACCAACTACCGCGAAACCCAAACAAAAGAAATCAGGCACAAGAACCAACCGGCATCAATCCCGTAGCCGGAGAAGAAAGATCGTTAACTCACACATCGTTAGGAGCCCCAACAACTGATCTGATCGACCGTCGTCCCGTCTAAGGGGGGGGGTGGCTTCATAGGATGGGAAGACACATAGCATGAATAAAGGGACGCTGCGTTACTATCTTCCCCTGCACGGCTTGCTTATCGGCGCTTGACCTCCATCGCCCAGCCCTCGATCCCTTCGCCCCGGGACCCCGGGGTAATGCCCAAGCTAATCCCATCCATGCCGGGCGTGTCCTCCATCCACCCGTGCGAGCCCATACCGCCAGCGTTGGCGCGTCGTTCCGGGGAGAGATCCAGCATCGGTAATAGGAACTCGCTGATGCGCATGCTCTCTTCCACCGTGTAGTGGTACTTTTCGCGGAGGACTTCGGGTAAGGCCCAGTGGCGGAGTCGGTGAATATTGCGCAACTCGCCCTTGCGGTTGAAGATGTCTTGGGACCATTTGCCCGAGAGACACAATGACTTGGGGAACGGACCGAGCAGTTCGATGATTTGGGCAATATGATCGTCATCCTTGCCATACTTGGTACCCGATTGCGGGTCAAAGAGGTAGTCTCCAGTGATGAGTTCAAAGACCTGGAGGGTCAACACAATGCTAGTCAATCAAGCCTTGGGAATTACTCACCATACACGCCATACTCCATACATCCGTACTGGCGCCCCATTTGGCACCCAATATCACCTCCGGGGATCTATACTGTCGTGTCTGGATATCGTTGGTGAAATGATGGCCCACCCAGCACGCGTTGCCCAGATCGGCGATCTTTACGGAGATAATGCTGGCGTCGATCTCATCCTCCATCTCATTCTGTGCGCTCTTGTCCAACGAGATACCCGATACCTCCCTCTCCAAGAGGTCACTGCTAAAGTCAGCGTGGTTGTGTAGCCTTGATGACGATACATACGCTGTCTTTTCTCGCTGTGACTGCTTCTCGTCCTCCTCTTTGATGCCCTCTTTGATCCCAAGCGCTTCTCGCATCGATGGGGCGTCCGCGGGCGCTGGAAATGAATTAGCGCTATTCCTCACACCTTCTGATCGGAACAACACTCACTCGAATCATTCACCATCTGGCTCAGACTGCTATGGGAATTGGAAGAGCTGTGTTTGAACTCGAAGCTGCCGAAGCTAGAGTTGAGTGGACTGGGCAACGGCTGGCTCCCCGTGATGAGGGTGCGCCTCCGTCGCCGTCCGTTGCGATTGTCTTCCTTATTCTCCTTCTTGGCCTCTTCCTGTTGAACATGGGCCTTGACGATCTGCTCCACATCGCCGATCTCGATCAGCACGTTCTCCGGCTTGAGATCCGTGTGGATGATGCCGCACTCGCGGTGGAGATAGTCCAATCCTAGTAGCACTTGCTTGGTGATCTGTTTCACGAGTGGCATCGGGATACCCCGGTGGTTCCATCGCTTGATCAGGCCCAATAGATTCTCGCCCAACACTTCAAAGACCATGCACACATGGACACCGTTCGGACCCTTGTGCTCGAACGAGTCCAGCAGACTGACAACATGCTTGCGGCCGGGGTGGGAGGGTTTCGCTTGGACGATGCGGTTGAGGAGTTTGATCTCATCGATGGCGGTCTCGGTATAGTGGGCGGCGGATCGCACCACCTTCAGCGCGACGTGCTTGTCGGTCGTGGTGTCCCTCGACAGCCACACGGTCGAGAAATGACCCCACCCCAGTTTGCGCACCACGACGTAGCGACCATTGTTGTATGTTTCCCCGACGGAAACGGGGTGGTATCCCCCCTTACAGTAATCCTCCGAGTCTTCTTCTTCGGCGGTGGTCTCGGGCTCCTCACCGGACGATGCAGACGGCGACCGCGACGCCGGAGTTCCCGAGGCATTGGGTGCCGCTGCGCCGCTACTGTCAACGATCAGTGGTTAGCCATCCCAGTCGACCGAAGAGAAAAGAAGAGGCTGGATGCTCCTCCAGCGATGAAATCCCCGCGCGAGGGACAGGGGAAGAAAAAAACATACGATGCGGTTGCATCCCCGGGATTCGCATCGTTGGTGACGATGGGCTTGAGATCAGTGCCCTTTCTCCTTTTCTTGCCGCCGTTGCCATTGGCAGCCGAAGCCGCGACGCTGGCCATCTGTTTACCCTTGTTCAGCATGGCCTTGGTGAGATCAACGCCCTCCATGGTATGGAGAGGAAGGAGTTGAGAGCGGGGCAAGGGCGGTGCGCGTTAGAGGGGCCACTTCACCGCAGAAACGATCGCACCGATGAAGAAGCGATGGTGGGGGGTTCCGCAAGCAGTTGAAGATAGGATGGTGGCGAATGCGGAGGAGTCGAGAACGGTGGGAGAATGGAGACCAACAGAGAACAGGGTTTTAGCGGTGGCTGACGCGGGTCGCGACTGGAGATTAGATCTATGAGATCCAACGAGTCGATCGACTGGAGATGAGATGGGGAATAAAAAAAAATCGTTCAGATGGTGTCTTCAGCATGTTCCGACCAGCCCAATTCTTCCACTACCTCGACTTCCTGATGTCACCTGCCCCCGCTTTGTCCATCGACCGGGGTAGCTTTCTTCTCTCCATCCCACCACCATGACCAGCCCTTTCCAACGGCGCTCCATTCCTGACTATGTGATCGCTTCCCCGCTGGTCGCTTTGCTCTATCCACTGCACCAGCTGTTGTTGCGACTTCGAGGGAATCCACGACTGCCTCCGCCCGACGCCCACCCCATCCGCGTGGTTTGTATCTCCGACACTCACACCCTCGAATGGCCGGACGTACCCGAGGGCGATCTCCTCATCCATGCCGGAGATCTTGCCAATGATGGGTCGGTGTGCGAGATCCAAGCTGCCGTGGACTGGCTCCGAAGTCTTCCCCATCCACATAAAGTGGTGATCGGAGGTAACCATGATAGTTATTTCGATGCCCGTTCGCGGCGAGACGAGGATCGCGAGGAACCCCTCTCCAACGGGTCCTCCTTTGCCGCAGTCTCGGCGTCGACTGCCTCGATCCGATCGCTGGATGATCTGTCCACGGCATCGCGCATCGATTGGGGTGACATTCACTACCTCCAGCACTCCGACGTGACCCTCACCTTTCCTCCCCCGACCACATCACCCTCGTCCACCACTCCGCTCATCGGCTCGCGGGCGCGGTCGCTGAACATCTACGGTGCACCTCAGATTCCCGCGGTCGTCCCCTTCGGCCCGGAGCATGCGTTCACCTATCCTCCACGCCACGACGCCTGGTCGCGAACCGTGCCTCAAGAAACCGATATCCTAGTCACCCACACACCGCCACAGTCTCATTTGGACCTCTCGCCCATCTACTCCATCGGTTGCCCCAATCTCCTGGCCGAGTCCTGGCGCGTCCGGCCGCTCCTCCACGTCTTCGGGCACGTCCACTATGCTGCCGGTCGCGAACCCGTCTTCTGGGACGAGGCGCAACGGGCCTGGGAGCGTCTCTGCGCGTCTCGACGCTCACGGGCGCGATACAGCCGGCTTGCCTCCCTATTCGGGTTCCTGCGGGATATCTTTGAGCCCTCGGGCTGGTTCGATGCCGCGAGAGTCGTGATCTATGGCACGCTGGGCGTGGTATGGTCGCAGATCTGGGGCGGCGAGAATAGCGGCGGCGGGTGGATGGTCAATGCCGCTTGTATGTATCGTGATTCTGGGAAGCTGCGGAACCCGCCCCAGGTCATTGTTCTGTGATTCGTTTTCAGCGTGCATAGCGTTTTATTCTGTCGTTACGGGCCTCATTTGGTTGTGGATGTAAATACAACCATGGAAGATTTTCATAGCTAGTTGCCATATGCTTCATGAAATGGACGTCTGCGTTGCTTACGAGACGGGGTTGGATGCACGGTGTATCAATTAGACGTGCGCCCAGGTGTAGACGTGTGCCCCGGTGGACTGGATATATATATTTGTGACAAGTATACCTACCTACCACTTTACCGTGGTCGATGAACCCTGCACTTATGATCCACCCGTTCTCTAACTTGGATGTATACCTAGTACCTACAACCTTGAGGACTGATCAAGTTAACCTTGGAATTGGGAACTGACCTCGAATGATGATCATCAACATTCAACTCGGGAATGCCTAGGTGATGCCCAATATCCAACATCGCGGCCTAGTTTGGAATCTTCGCAGATCGCGGGCTGCAGGGCAACAAAATACGGATTAAAGCTAGTAAAAAGAATATTCGTGTATTCGTGAATCATTTAATCACGCTAGAAGTAGTAGAGGTGTCAGGCTAGTAGCCATCGAAGCGAAGACATTCAACACACAACTCAATCATAGAAACATATCGATCAGACGCGGGTCCAAGGAAAGCATTCCAAGACTCTAGATTTCCACTAGCGCAGCTGATACCCTCAATGGATATCGTGTTGGGTATGGTCTCGTATACTATGAGCAAGAAAGTTGGGGAAAGTTCGGATTTGAACAAATTCTAACGGACCCGGAGCTTTATACAGACGCAAAGGACGCGTATTAGATACACGGTAACTACTACAGATACGGAGAAACCGACGCTTCAGAAGTCTTATTGGTTGATAGCGCGAGTCTACAAAACAGTGACTGACCCTGCCTTGAGGCCAATGCCACCATAGAGGGTATATACATCTTAAACAAACCGACCAACCCCAATCTACAACTTCGGCTTCTCATTAAACCGCGGCGCCTCGAGCGGGTCATAAGCGCGCAGCCCAAGCGAATCCGACGGGATCACACCCGAATGCCCGCCGAGTAACGCTCGCGTATCGAGCAAGCTCGGATTCAAGTCCTCGATACGCGCCGCACCAATCAACCGCATGTTCATCTCCATCTCGTCCTTGAGCAGCTGCATCGCGCGGTCCACGCCGTCAAGACCGTACGCCGACATGGCGTACAGGAATGGCCGGCCGATCCCCACACCCTTTGCGCCCAGGCAGAGCGCTTTCAGGATATCCGTTGCCCGACGCACGCCACCGTCGACAAAGACCTCGATTTTGTTTTCCCAGCCCCGCTCGCGCAGAGCCGGCATCACCTCGGCCAGGACCTCGATGCCCGAGCGCGCGGTTTCGAGCTGACGTCCACCGTGGTTGGAGAGGACTACGCCATCCACGCCCGCCTCTACAGCGCGCAGGACATCCTCGACGCACTGTACACCCTTCAGCACAATCGGCATCTTGGTGATCGACTGGAACCATGGAATGTCCTTCCATGATAGTGCCGGGTCGATAAACGACGAAATGGCACGGGCTGCGCCCTGCGAGCGATCCACGCCGCCATCTCCGGCCTGTACGTTCGAGCCCGCGTCGGAGAACTTGCTGCGCATGTCTTTCTCGCGACGGCCAAGCTGGGGCGCGTCCACGGTGATGAAGAGACCCTTGCACCCACGCTTTTCGGCGTGGGCGACGATCTTGCGCGTGATTTCGCGGTCTTTGTTCACGTAGAGCTGTAGCCACTGCACCTGATCGCCTTGCTTGGCGTCGACGATCTCATCAAAGGAGCACGAGGCGAGGGTGGGGATCATCTGCACCACGTCGTGTTGGTGTGCGGCCCTGGTGAGTACGACTTCGCCCTCGGGGTTTCCCAATTTCCCGAGTGCAGTCGCGGTGACGTAGAATGGGATCGAGCATTTCGTGCCCAGCATGGTGGTGGACATGTCAATGTTCTCCACGTCGACGAGGATTCGCGGCCGGAACCAGATCTTGTGGAAGGCGGCGTGGTTTTCGCGCATGGTCTAGGCCGTTAGTCTGTAATGCACCAACGGGAAGAGGCGGGACTCACAATTTCATCGTCGGCGCCGCTGGAGTAGTAGGCCCAGGCGGTCTTCTTCATCACCTGGCGTGCCACCGCTTCAAAGTCCATCAAGTTATAGCAGGCGGCGAGTGAAGGCATGCGCTGGATGCGTTCCTGGCGGTCGGCTTCTTCCGGATCAAAGGCCTTTTCTTCCTGCTCGACGGTGGCCATGTCGACCTCGCCGAGGTGCTTGGACGGGTCGAGGAACTTGTCCAGGGTGTCGGGCGGGTGAATGGGGTCGAATTCCTCGGTCGCATCCTTGCCGGCGTACTTGAGAATAATCTTCTGGCCACCGGGGTGTTCTAATCGATGAGCATTGGGTGCTGGGCCGGAGGTGGATAGCACATACCCGGGAGGAACTCGGTCACATCGTAGGCCTTGCCGTGCACGATCACCCAGCATGAATCCTTAGAGTTGTGTTCGGCGACCGATGCGCCGGTCAGCTTGCTTGGACTCATGATGGCGAGAATGCATTCAATGGAAGGATTGCAGAGGGAATAAATAGGGAGAAAAGATGATGTGCTCGACCTCGGGCTAATGGAGTCCGGGGGAGAAAGTTGCGGGGAGCTTCTCGGCCGACTCGATCCACCACCGCGGATATTCAGCGGTTCGACATGGCGGATAGTGTGGCGCGAAAAGCCGGAGCAGATCTGTTCAAACCGTGGATGAGATGTGCCGATGCACACTGAGGACGGAATATTGGAGACTACTTTGGGTGGACTTCCGCCCCAGCGACAGCCTCGGGCGAGCCTGACCAGTCGCCGTGCGCGCATTACACCAATTACTCATCCTGGGCATTGCAGGACATAACTAACTAGTTAACTAACTAAGTAGTTATTGACATGACTATCCCCCGAACACGGAATTATGCGATGCGCCCGGCTGCATCCTGCGCATGCATAATTGATGAGGAATGTGCTCGGACGGGAAAGTCAGGCGAGCATTCCAGGCCTTGGTGCCTGATATACCAGGCACCAAGATCACAACCCGATCACGTGATTCTCCTGAATGAAGTAGTCAGGGGTTGGAAAAGTGTTCTAGCGGTCGGGTTTTATAGAATGAACTTCACGCCATCCAGAGAATCGATCCCAGTCGTTTGAAACTCTCACCACTGATCCACGGTGATCTGGATCACCAAGCTTTGCCAATATCTTGGCTGCCGAGCGCCACCGTCGATCCCTGGCAGCTCCCGCGCCCAAGCAGGGGCTATTGTCCCCCCCCGACCATCGCACGCGACCGCCATGATCGATATTCATTAATAATACCCGGAAATTTCTCATCGCTACTCCGTACCGAGTGCTTCCGATGCTAGGCCCCTCCGTCGCACGGTCGTGGATGAACTCCGGGTATTCCGTATGAAAGGATGGGCTTGGCTGCGGTTGTGGCGTCCCAATAACGGCCAAGGGGGTGTGTCCAGTTGGGAGATTCGTCATGGCGTTATGCACCCGGTAGAGGATATAGCCATTCATCGATCAGAAGACTTGATAGTTCGTATTCCAACAGTTGTCCACGGATGCTCCGGCTATCCCAGTCAAATTAAAAAATTAAATCTACTACAGTACAATAGGTACTCTTGGTAGCTCGTGCCCACGGCACTGATGTCCCAAGATGCTGTAAATCCAAATATTCTTCAATTCAGGTCGCTTGTCATCCAAACTCGACCTCGTACCCAGTGTCTATCTGTCATTAAATTAAATCATTGGATTTGGAGATTCTACTGATTGGTCGTCCCGACAAACACCAAGCTTTCGCATGACGTCGGTTGACCAGTCTAGCGCTGGCCCCAAACCGGTTCTGACGACCACCCCGCCCGGGTTCGCTTCTCCAGAGGCGATGGGTTCGGGGGGCCACGCGAGGCCGGGGCGAGGATTTGGGGAAGATGACGGAGAAAATAATATACGTCCCTGCACGGACGCCTCAGCCGTGATGCTATCCGAACACTCCCGCATGGACGCGCAATATCCACGCTAGCGTGATTGGAAATCTCGTACGGTGGAAACGAGCATCGCGAAAAAAAAAAAAAAAAAAAAAAAAAAAAAAACCATCAAATCGACCATGGAATGCGACGGGCGCTGCACACAAATCCACTCGTTCGAGAAAAATTCGAAAAGTGGTTCAGAGTGCATCGGGCGGATCCTGCGGATGTCCAATTGTTTTGGGATGAAGGTGGTGGGTCAGTGAACCGAGGTGTCGTTGCCGAGGGTGCGCGGTTATTCTGCGTTCACGATCGATTGCGCTCGATGGAACTCAAGGGCGCAGTGACCTCGGATGTATGCCAGTATGCCACCTCTGAAACGGCAGGGAGTTTAAAAGGTAAAGTAGGGTTCAGAAGTAAATAAACATGAATGCTTCGTAGTGGTTGTAGAGCAAAAAGCCAAGTCGGGCTCGGCGGGCTAAGCCTTTTGCAGCTCGGCTCGGTGAATCTCCTTCATCCTTGTCCTCCGAACATCTTCCACCTCCCCCAACTTCCCGGATTCACCATAGCCTTGTCTCTTCCCCGGAACGCCCCATGGAGAAGGAATCGGGCGCAATCTTCTCCGCAAGGAGGTCAGCTGCACGAAGGCGAATGCGAATGTGTACACGCTGTGCACAAGGGGGGATGACGATCGAGTGGACCCCCATCACAGACCCACTGATCCGCTCAAGAAGCCGCTAGTGTGTCGCGCACGGCGCATTCTTGCATCATCGCCCACTTGCCGGCCAGTGTGCCTCGTTCGGGATTTACGGTGACGGCTTCCCGAGTCGTTCAAGTTGCCCCGATGGCCCCCCCTTCCTCCCCCTCTGGACTCGCTGTATGGTGTATCGGCCTGGGGCTACGCTCGTTATCCACCCACGGATTCCTCCTGAAATAATCACTCAACCCCTCCTACTCCGCTATGGGGCTGGTTCCTGGACGGGCGCTGTCCGAGGAGAGAGGAGGGCTAATCTTCGGTGCAAGGTTGACCACGGTTGACGGGGGACAAATCTCCTTACCGGCGATGTTATTAATCGATTGTTTATTGTGGAATTTCTCGGTTTGTGATTCGACCAAAAATCACCTTCCGTGTTCGTTGAACCCATGCAATCAGATGGATTGCCAATCACCTCCTTCGTCGAAAAAAACTGGAGACTCTCCAAAAATTTCGCCCGTGAGAATCCAGCGCGATGGACCTGATGTCATCAGGGACGCAAACTACCGCCGCACCGAGCGGGTCCTCGACAATGCTTAATCCATCATTATTGATGCACCCGGGAGCTTGGCTCCACTGGCGTCCTTGTAATTCGGTCGACCACGCCCGAGATGGGTGTGGGTGGAACCCCCCTCCAAGTCTGAATCGCGCCGTGTTACTGCGCGCGAGACACCACGGGGAAGGATGGAGAACTCGCAGGCCCCACGATGTATCTCCTTGCCACTTTCGTTCGCCCGTTGGGTTGATGGCATTCAAATATCTCCCCTTTCCCCTTTCCCCCGGCTTTCTCTCTCCCTATCCGCGTGTCTACTCCATTCTTGCCTTCCCTTCCATCCCCCCTTTCTCCCATATATACGGTCGAATACTCCCACGTGTATTACGTGCTGGGATTAGGGCTGAGTTGTCTCTACTCCTGGGATCGTGAAGCGTTCAACATGGCGCCCACCTATGCGGGTATGTCCGGCCGGCCGCTGTCGTTGACAGTGTCCACCATCGCCACGATGGGTTTCTTGTTGTTCGGTTATGATCAGGGTGTCATGTCCGGTATTATCAGTAACAAGGACTTTACCGACGTCTACACTGCCGCCAAGGGTGACAACACTATGCAAGCTCTCATTACCGCAGTGTACGAGTTGGGCTGTTTGGCCGGTGCCATCTGGGCTCTGTTCGCCGGTGACTGGATGGGCCGTCGCTGGATGGTGATTGCTGGTGCTACCATCATGATTATTGGTGTCATCATCCAGGTCACTGCCTTTGTTGGTCATATTCCCCTACTGCAGTTCTTCTTCGGTCGTGTCATCACCGGTATTGGCAACGGCATGAACACCTCGACTATCCCCACCTACCAGGCCGAGTGCTCTCGCACTAGCAACCGTGGTCTGCTCATCTGTATCGAAGGTGGTATCATTGCCATCGGTACGGCTATCGCCTACTGGATCGACTTTGGTGCCCAGTACGGTCCTCCCGATCTCGTCTGGCGTTTCCCTATCGCCTTCCAGATTGTTTTCGGTCTGATCATCATCGTCGGCATGTTCTACCTGCCCGACTCGCCTCGTTACCTCATCTCCCGTGGCAAGGTCCACGAGGGTGAGTACGTGCTGGCTGCTCTGGCTGGCACCGAGATCGATGCCCCCGAGACCCAGCTCCAGAAGCAGATTGTTATCGAGTCGATTGAAGCGTATGTGATGTCTCTCCCGACGTGTTTGGATGATGCTAACTGGAATAGTGCCGGTGTTGCCGACGGTGCTGGCTATTCGGACCTCCTGACTGGTGGCAAGACTCAGCACTTCCGTCGTATGCTTATCGGTTCCTCGTCGCAGATCGCCCAGCAGCTGTCCGGCTGCAATGCTGTCATCTACTACCTGCCCGTCCTGATGAAGCAGTCTATCCACCAAAACGAGTTCATGTCTTCCCTAATCTCCGGTGTCAACATGATCGTGTACGCCATCTTCGCCACCTTCTCTTGGTTCTTCATTGAGAAGATCGGTCGTCGCAAGCTGTTCCTCTGGGGTATGACCGGTCAGATGGTGTCGATGATCATTGTCTTCGGCTGCCTGATCCCCGACCGTGCTGAGCCAGCCAAGGGTGCTGTCTTCGGTTTCTTCTTGTACATGTCCTTCTTCGGTGCCACCATTCTGCCTCTGCCCTGGTTGTACCCGGCCGAGATCTCGCCCATCCGGACTCGTGCCAAGGCCAACGCCGTCTCCACCTGTTCGAACTGGCTGTTCAACTTTACGGTTGTCATGATCACCCCGGTTATGATCGACGCGATCAGCTGGGGTACCTACCTGTTCTTCGCCGCCTGGAACGCCGTCTTCATCCCCGTCATGTACTTCTTCTACCCGGAGACCGCCGGTCGCAGTCTGGAGGAGATTGATCTTATCTTCGCCAAGGGTTACCTGGAGAACATGAGCTATGTCCGCGCGGCCAAGGAGCTGCCCAAGCTCAGCGACGAGGAGATCGAGCAGAAGGCTGCGGAATACGGCTTCGGCCAAGGCCACGACGCCAACCGCGATGCCGAGAAGGGCCAGACCCACTCTTCCTCCTCCAGTGAGCAGCGCGAGGAGCAGCACACTACCTCTTAGAGGTCCCTGTGACATGTTCCGTGATCTTTTGTTTTCTTATGCCTCGACGTGACAGCGCTGTGCGCTGCCATTCCGATGGTTTGTGCTTGTCCAGTCCGCTGCCATGACCGAGATTTCTCCCTCGGGCTTTTCTTATACCCAATATCACATCCTTTTCCTTCTTGATTTCCTTGGTTGGGTTTGATTTAAAAGTGCATTGCCATGTTGATGATTTCATGTTAATGACTGATTCGGTCGCATGGATCTGCATCTGCATCCGCACTTTCAGTACCATGATAGACTGGAATATGATTTCGATTCCAAATTTCCAATTTTCCACTCTTCCTGCACGGAGTCGGACTATTGCCTGGCGCCTATACTGTAGTTCCCGAACATCGTAGGTTCAATGTTGACTCACATGCCTTGCCGAGCGTAAGGGAGCGTGACTGGCCCGCTTTGTCCCTTCCATCTCATTGTCATTCCTATTTATCGCCGACCATGTCCATTTCCACCCCTCCACACCCCCGAACCCCGCCATGAGCTCGTCGCTTGAGGCCAAGATCGTCGTGTTGGGCGCACAGGGTGAGTCTATCGTTGGGGTCCATCAACCGCCCACTCCGTAGACTTGTCGTCTCGTTTTGTGTTTATCACCACCCTCACATGCACATAACTAACACCCACAGGCGTCGGAAAAACCTCCCTCGTCCAGCGCTACGTCCGCAACGCCTTCACCCCGGCCACCACCACCTCGACCGTCGGCGCGTCCTTCCTCACCAAACGCGTCCTCGACTCCACCTCCGACACCGTCGTCCGCCTCCAGATCTGGGACACGGCGGGCCAGGAACGCTTCCGCAGCATGTCGCGCCTGTACTACCGCGGCGCGCACGCCTGTCTGCTGTGCTATGACATCACCGACGAAAACAGTTTCCTCGAAATGGCCGGCTGGCTGCGCGAGTTGCGCGCGCATCGCGGGCCCGTCGACGACGCTGATAACCCGCTCGTTATCCACGTTGTCGGTACCAAGAGCGATATCGTCGCGTTGGATCCGGGCTCGCGCCGTGTACCCTTTGAACGGACGATCGCCTATGTCGCCGAACAGCTATATCCGAGTCGGGCGTCGACGCCGCCGCCCACGGCGACGGGGCTGGGCGTTGCGGCGGGTGGATTGGGTACGGGACCGAGTCCGGCCGCGCTACAGAGCCCCGATAGTAAGCGCAGCAGTGCGTTCTGGGGCCAGGAGATTGGCTGGGATTGTTGCCATGAGATTAGTGCCAAAGATGGCGAGGGGATCGAGGAAGTGTTTCGCGTGATTTCTCGGAAACTCGTTGAACAGCGGAATCGTCGCGATGCTGACCCCGCGCTCTCCGCGGCGGGGACTCCGCTGGGTGATCCTGCCCCGGGTCCCTTTACGCCCGGGAGTATGGATGGCATGGGGAGTTTTCGGTTGGGTGTCGGGGATAAACGGCGGAGTTGGATGGGGTTAGGGACGCCGGTTGTTGGGGAGAATGAACAGGTTATGCAGACGGCGCGACGACGGGGACGGTGTTGTTGAGGGATGCATCGGCGTTGGCTTTGTTGCATTTGATTGATGCGTTATGATACCTTGCAATATGAATGATGACACTAGGGATTTGGGTATTGACAATGACTTTATCTATTCATGGACCTCCGTTGACCAGCCGGGGTTGATTTCGGGATATGCGCTATACTTGTGGTCTGTGCTTGGAAAGTTGACCTACGACGGTTCTATCGGATGTCAACTTTGGACTAGATCTAGATTGTCGATGGAAGCCGGATCTGTACCATCCAAGTTGAGCCATGACACTGGGCTCATTCAGGTCGGTGCATAGGCTGAGTGATACAGGAAAGCGGACAAACGAGTTGACAGTATCTATCCCCGAGCCCAGGTCATTCATATGCAAAAGCGCTGCAATATGTCGGTCTTGATCTGAGAATTCCACCTGTGCTTGGATTAGAATGTCTTGGAGCTGTGGCTTGTTAGCAACGCTTGCAGGATCATCCGCGACCATGCGATATCTCCCGCAAGTACTTTGCCATACTGCGCACCATCTCGTCCTGTTCTTCTAGATAGACAAGCAGCCACACTTGATCCCACGTCTTCGATTGGCTTGCGTCGTTTGCGGATACCCGCCTCGACTACGCGCAATTTCAGTGCGCTCCTGCGATTGCGCAATGCAAACCCAGTCTTCGAGATGCCGGGAGAGCTGTCGGTTCCATGCGATATCCAAATCTCGACCTAGACATAACCGACCGTGGCACCCGCACACAATAATCATTGTGCAGTTAAAAATGTGTCGGTCAAGACCCTCCAGAGGTGAAACGCATTTCTGCGAGCAGGATTCAACGGATCGGGCGCACATTGGGGCCGCCAATTCATCGCTCGCAGCAAAGAGCGACATGCGCAGCCTTTTCTGTCCAGGTGCGAGCATGTTGGAGTCGCTAAATAGGCGGGATCGACAAGCGGCTTTTCCTGGTATCGACAGGCAATTGGGCCTTGTCGGCACAGCCTCGTATCTCGCCGGTCGTACGTGAGCCAATATAGAGTAACCAGTGCAACAGCTGTGGTGTGGCATCGTGTTGTGCGTATCTTGGGTTGCACCGTAGGATTGACAGGAGTTGTGGGAACAAACCCATGTCAGTCAAGCTTTGTACTGACCCCTTGACACCCCTGACAGGATGACAATCTGATCGCATCCCTTGTCTTCCCCTTGCAGACGCTCAGCCAATCGTAACCGGACCGACGCTGGAAAAGGTTCTCCAGCCTCGTCGATCCCCGGGCCAGTCATGGATCGGCAGCTCCACCGGTCTTGGAGAAGGGGAGGAAAAGTGTGCATCAATTGTAGACCCACTAATCGCCGAGCCTCGTCTCTTTCCCTCTTTTCTCCTGACTCGATTCTCGACTCCTGCATCCCTCATTCACTCTTTCCTCTTGCGGAGTTCATCTCCGCGTCCACATGCGGCTGCGCTTCCCGTGACGACCTCTCCTTCCTTTTCTCCCACTTGCATCCACGCCACGGCATGCCATGAGGCTAGCAATTCGAATCGGCTCAGCCGCGTTGCTGATTATCGTCTCTCTTCTGCTTTTGAACCGTCGTTACCAGGCCGTCGCCGTCCCCGTGCCCAAGAGTTTCTGGCATTTTGACACCACCACCTTCCGTGCAGCTTTTAACGCCAACCCGCCCAAGCAGGACTCGTCGTATCGAAAATGGGGGGTTGGAACCGGTCAGCTTGTCGCGTTGGACTACAAGACCACCAAGATTGAAGTGCCGAATGAAGGCATCATTGTCATGGGCAAGTTGCGCGCGGAAGATACCTCGTGGGTGTCTTCCGAACTGGCCGAGTGAGTGCCTTTCTTCCCCCCCTGCGTTGGCATCGCGACTGACAACGGACTGTAGATGGCGCAACATGATTTACACCGTCGACGACACCACGGCCTCGACGCACACCCCAAAAAACAAGGGCCGCGAGGCTCTCCCCTATCTTCAATTCATCGTCGACCATTACGAGGACCTCCCCGCGGTTGTCGTCTTTTTGCACGCGCATCGCGACGGCTGGCCCGCCGCCTGGCACGCCGACACCATGTCATACAGCAATGTCGAATCCCTTCGTGCGCTGCGCCGAGACGCCGTTCTCGCGCAGGGCTACGTCAGTCTCCGCTGCCAGCTCTCCCCCGGATGTCCCGCCGAGATGCAGCCCTTCCGCAACCCGCCCAAGCCCGGTGCCCTCGGCGAGCCACACTACGCGGCCGCCTACAAGGAGATCTTTGGCAATGACAAGGTGCCCGCGAGCATCGGCGCGCCGTGCTGCTCGCAGTTTGCCGTGTCACGCGACCAGATCCTCCAGCGCCCGCTCAGCGATTACCGGCGGATGTACAACTGGGTGCTGAACAACAATCTGCCCGATGAAGTGACGTCCAACATCATGGAATACTCGTGGCACATGATCTTCGGCCGGGAACCCATCTTGTAAGTTTTGGTTTTTCGGTTGTGATATTTGTTACTTACCTTTTTGCAGCTGCCCGGATACGTTCAAGTGCTACGGCGATGTCTACGGCGAGGAACTCATTAATTAATATGCATCCTATTCTACATTCCTCGGCCTTTTATTCTTTCCCCCTTTCTTCGCCATTCTCTTCTGCCTCCCTTGTTCCGATATCTTTTGTATTACCGTCCACGAGGACCTGTGGTCGAACGACACCGCCGATGCACATGACGACTTGCTTCTCTGTTATTAATTTGGAGCAATGTACATGGAGTTTGAACGAGCCATGCATAGCTGCTTCCTGCGATAGGCGTGGTTGCTATGAATATTCTTACTTGATAATCAAAATTCTACGAGTGATGGCGGTCTTCGTTGACTGTAGAGTATTTCATCTCCACGATGCAATCGATAGCCTTGTCAAAACATGGCTGAAACTGAAACAAGTGCAATATAATCCAGATCTTCCATATTGATACTTTCCTGTTAGCCCTTTGACAGCACCATCTCCCGCTTCACCTCATCCCAGCGCCAGACCCCGCCACTCCCCACATTATAATGATAGTAATTGTTCGTCCCCGCCGGGATCACAGCCCGTCGAAAGGTAATATTGATCCGGCCACGCACCGCATCACCCGCTTTCCCCTTCCGTTTCGGGATAGAGTGTAACCAATGTGCCTGCGTCGGACCACGCATGATCACCATATCGCCGGACGCGAGACCCATTTTGATAGGTGTGCCATGGGTATGGGGGAGAGGTTTGCGGTCGAGATTTGGACGCGGACGCGAACTTGGATTGATATCATTTGATTCCTTCGCCGAGCCCCCGTTTATGTTCCCGTCTAGCACGGTCTGCAGTTGCGGTTTCTCGGTGTGAAGCTGGTCCGGCACTGGTTTGTGTTTCATTTGGAACTCGCGCTCGCCGCCGAGTGATAACGATGCGATTGTCGGTGAGGATCCGAGAAATCGCTCGTCGTCCGAGTGGAAGGCGATACTATCTTCTCCGCTCGCGTAGTAATTCACTAAACAGAAATTATACGTTGTGCCCGTGGCGGCCTCGACGCGGTGGCGGAGATGATCGAGACATGTCGGGATGGGACGGGGTGTATATTGATACTTTGAAGCCGAGACGGCGGTCTTGGTCTTAGCATCGACGAGTGTTAACCTTGATGCTGATTTCTCGGGAGATCCAGATCCATCTTGAGTATCGGGATCCGGGCTCGACGGGATGAATGTTGCGGTTTCGTCGACGCCGAAGACGGTGGTGTAGCGCGGCGTGTTGATCTCTGTTTCAACGCCCGCGCGCTTGATTTGGTATTGCACGCGGTAAAAGGGGAGTTCGCGACGCAGGAATTTGAATAGTTCGTTGGCGGTGGGCCGCGCGATGTACGGCTGGAAGTACTGCAGGTCCAGGTCTGGCTGATTGTTGATTATTCGCGCATCTCGCGCCGGTGTGCCGTGGGCCAGGGCGACTTCAATGTGTGATGGGAGCGCGGAGATGGGAAATGGGTATGTGCTGTGTTCGCTGGGGTGGCGACCGTCCTCGATCGGCTCGGTTTTGGCTCTTTTGTCGGCCGCGGGTGTTGGCTTGAAGAAGGCGTCGAGCGTGCGCTTCGCCATGGTCGATGCAATTGATCCTCCAGGGGCAGCCCAGGGGGTCGAGCGCCTCGAGACATGGCTCGCGTCGATGAGTCCGGTGATGTCATTCCCTCGAGATCGATCGATCTATACTGGCCCGATTGGGTTGGAAGATGAGCTTCACCGTGGGGATGGTGTGCTTGACCTTAAATGTACCGCAGATATATTTACAGTGTATATCTTACTCTCAAATATTACAAGCTTCACCTGGTAGGAGAATGTTTTGTGTGCTTTCGGGGTGTTCGTGATCGACGATCGAGATATATATTTCCGCACGATCAACCACGAGCAACCCCTACTATCATACTGGTTATCATATACTACCTACGTACCCAGCACCATAAAAGACCAGAATTCACATTACACCAAACCTATTCTAATGATATAGTATATGATCAAGGCCAGTGGTTGATGAATGCACCTGTGAGGTCCATGGCTACCGGGAGCGAGCAATACTGAAAAGTGGGAGGAAGTGTAGACACGAGGCACGATGCAAGAAAAGCGCGGCCAACGCTCGGTCTTCAACGCTACCGCGTCGGGGTATCGTTTCCTCTATTTACGATTCCCAGTATGTTACGATTGTTACAAGGTTGTGTTGGTGGCACGCTCAGTCATACACTTACGGACATTTCTCGAGGATACCTAGAACCCCACTCGTAGAGGAGTCGGGCATTCTGGAGAACACAACAAAAACACTCGAGTTGGGGTATTGTTTACAGCAGCCTTCATACTTCACCGGCGTATGACACAGAAGAATGTCTGCCACAAGTGATGGCTCCAGTGAGTCTAGTTCCTGCACGTGTATGGAGTATCAACAAGTCGATTCACCCGCGGAGACCTCCCGAGGTCTGCCGCCGTGGAAATTGCTCCAGGAACGATTCCATCCTCATCGGAGTTCCTCCGGTAAAGTCGCGATTCCAAATCATTAGATTACCCCTGCGGAGAAATCCGACCTCACCAAGGTTCACAATGACCAGGCTGGGTCTATACTCGCAAAATCCCGGGACAACACGAGCTAGTCTCGTTTACACTCGTTTATGCACGTTCTGCGCTGACAGCGGAAAGATCTGCTGTGCGACTGTCGATCCCGCTTCCTCAACTCGCTCCTTTGGGCAACTGGTTTCACTTCTGGATCCAGTATCGATCGGCCTGTCATTGCCGTGGGGTGTTGTGGATGATCATGAATCTATCGACCCCGTGCAAGACTGGACATGCCGACTGTGGGGAGCGAAGGAAGAGTTCCCCTGCCCGGCCACCTCACAATGCATGCCGGTGCATACTCCGATTTCTCCTTCGAGTCGTTGCTTGCTTGTTCCAACGGCGCGGGAATTATCGGTGTAACCGGGTCAATGACTTCGAGTCGCTACACGACAGCTTCAGCCCTGAACCCCTGTCTATCCCCGACTAAAGTCTCGGGTGATCTCATCTGTGTGACCGAAAGATGATCGGGAACCTGCAATCGGGCAAATGAGTGGTTCGATGGGCATTCATCACGGCCAAACTTGTTTTCAATCTTATCGATGGAGAATCTTGATCGCTAGTCTTGATTAGACTGCATAAGGGTCGTGAGGATGCCAAGTGCCGCGGTGGAAGTGTCCAGCCAAGCAGATTCTCCAGGTCCATGCTATTGTGGAGCGCTGAATGCAGGTTCTAGAGTTATTGATCGATCCAAACTCAAATCGGCACGTCGAACCCTGCGATCGACCATGATCAAGGTCGCCCAGATCCACTCCTGCTCCCCTTATGATGCTCTTCTCGAGCCTTCTCCATTCAATATCCAACATCCGAATTTCGGGCCAAGCCGGTTATGAGGCCGGGAAGCCCGCTGCCTCACCGTGTTTCCGCCGTCAAAGGGACGATCTGCAGCACTACTCCGTACTGGCAAGTCGAGATCCGCTTCCATTCAGCTGTGTTCGAGCGCCACAGTTCCTTCGGTCGGATTGTATGCACAGCTGATGTGACTGCGAGAGAGAAAAAGCAGCGGGGAGGCAAAAAGAAAACACTGGATTTCTCCGACCTCCTGAACCCAGGGTGTATGTCTATGATCCAGACTTAGGATCACTGGCAATTGCCACCGACAACCTTCAGTTTACCTGAAGGAATTCTTCGAGACCAAAAATCGATCACAAACCACCTCCGCATGTACCCACAGACCATTCCTGCCGCTGGGTGGACCAGAGTCCCGTCGGGCCTCTAGCCAGTCCACTCCAGACGGACTGGGTGAGCACCGCGAATGATAGGTTGCTGTCATCCATGCAGCGGTGGTCTCAATCTCCCGGCATTGAGGGAGATCAACAAACCAGTGGACCCCATCTCGGACCCCGCTCGAGCCCTGAATGAACACCTCTCGGGGTCCACGTTAGGGCGTCGATCCCTTCTGTTTTTTGAGGGTGTTGTATGGACTGTCCAAGGTCGATGATGTTGGTGGTCACGATCACCAGAGTCATTTACTAGAAACAGCAAGTCTCTAGGAATCACATCGATAGTGTGGCCGGGAGACCGGGAACGAGAATGAAGCCAGCGACCTGAAATGGCTATATAAACCCCCTCGGCCATCGACCTTGGGAATCATTCACTCACAGCTTCTCAAACCAAAAGCATCTTCTCTTCACTCTCCTCTACTCTTTCACCACCACCATGCGTTTCACTGCTTCTTTCTCTACCGCGCTGGCTCTGGCCGCCGGTGCCCACGCTGTCATGCCCGCTAAGGAGGTCGTCATGAACGTCAACAAGATCACCGACATCTCGTCTGACACCAACGACATTGCCTCTTCTCTCGGCGTGACCAACGTCTTCCAAAAGGCTCCTGTATGTGCCATTCTTGTTACCTGCGGTGGCTGGGGTTGAGATCTAATTATTTCGCAGCAAGTTGTGAAGAACTTCAAGGAGATCATCACGACGGTCAGCCAGGACATCACCGCGATGAACAACGACAAGCGCTCCCTGAAGGCCCGCCAGGAATGCCTGGACGTGACCGATGTCGAGAAGTGCATCCAGGACCTCGGCGACATCATCGAAGACCCCAGCGAGATTCTGGGTCGTCGCCAACTTCCCGACATTGAGGGGATCATCGAAGACCCCAGCGAGATCCTGGGTCGCCGTCAGCTTCCCGATGTCGAGGGTATTGCCGAGGAGCCCACCCAGGTCCTGGGCCGTAAGCGTCAGAATCCCCCGCCGTACACCGACGACGAGCAGAACCAGGTCTGCGGTGCTTTCCGCGAGGTAAGATTCACCCTTGACACCGGACGTGCTGATACTAATTTATGAATAGTTTGTCCGCGTCCACCAGGCACTCCTGAATACCGTCATCGGCAAGCACGGCCTCCTCAGCCTGACTCCCTTCACCAAGCCCGTCGCTGCCGTCCTCCGTACCCTCGAGGGTGGCGTTGACACTATTGCTTTCGCTATCATCGACCTTGTCCCCACCTGTGCCGAGGGTGCTACCAACGACAAGAACAAGCTGGACATGACCCTCAAGGAAGCCCAGGACAAGTACAACTAAGAGAGTGTCGCTTGGATGACATAGACTGCACTTGACACGTGCCGGCTATGATTTGATTTTCTGTCGTCCCCCCTTTTAGTATTAATTTTGAGATGTTGGTCATGACTCTGTGACAATAATTGAAACATTATTTGACGATTCTGCCTTGTTGTAAGCCGCACGAGTTGTGTTGTCTATTAAGTCCAATCTCCATTGGATTCGCTTGTTTCCCCTCTACGTTCTTTCAGCTCGCTCCATGAATTAGTTCTGCACCACAAATCCCACCGAATGCTCCTTGAACAAAGTGCTACTGTCCAGCACATCCCCCGTCGACGACCGAATAAAGTCCACCTGCAAATGCTGCGCATCCAAGAAACGCAGCGTACTATAGCTATAATCTTCCGCGTACGCGAATCCAGTATACGCGGGCTTATCCCCCACATCACTCAACCCTTCAATGTTCCCCGCGCCCCCGGCAACAATGTACATTGGCGCTTTGGGATTCCCCATGCCATTCGCATCGGCAGTCCCATTGAACACCGGTAAGAAACGCTGGGAATTGTGGACGTGCCCGAAGACACCTAGATCCACACCGTATTTATAGAATAGACTCTCGAATGCTTCTTGACAGGGCTTGCATCCATTCGACGATCCCGTGCTGTACCAGGGTCGGTGTCCCGCGACAATCACCCAAGGCGTGATCCTGCGGTCGACGCTGGCGAGATCTGCTTCTAGAAATTCGAGCTGTTGGTGCGGTTTCCCGAATGGGCCGCCGTTGAGTCCGCCGGACCCGTTTTGGCCGTCCGGTGCGTCGGGGAAGTCTGTTTCGGTGTTGATCATCACGACGTGCGCCATGCCGTATTCGAAGGAGTACCAGAATGGTGGGTTGGCGTAGCGCCGCGCGTTTGCGGCCAATGACTGCGCGGTGCTGTTGGTGGATGTGGATGTAAATGGGCTGGGCATGATCCCGCTGAAACGGTGCATGAAGTCGGTAAAGTTGCGCTGGCCCTCGGGACAGAGACCGGATGTGTATGGAATCTCCGTGCAGTCTGCCTCGTGGTTTCCCGGACTGGCCATGTATGGCTTGCGGCCGGCGATCGGTGCGAGTTGGTCGTAGAATTGCTCTAAAATGGATTGGTAGGCTTCTTTCCCTTCTAATGAATTCGAAAGTTTCAGGTACCAGTCGTCGGCGTAGGCAAAGTCACCGGGATGAAGAACGATTTCATAGTCGTCGATGGTTTCCGCAAGACGGCCGATGGTGGTATGGTTGAGTTCTGGCGGGACATATGGAATGGTATCTTTCTTGGCCTGGCGGGAGGACAGGGTAAATCCGTCTTTCCCGTAGACGCCCAGGTCAATGACCACGTCCATGTTGAAAGGGGTTTTGTTGCCTGCTTTACGCGGACTGAGGAAGTGGTTGATGCTGGAGTTGGCCGAGACAATCTGGTAGTAGTATGTTCTGGCATTTTCGAGGCCATCAATTACCACCGTATTGGAATATGTCCGGGAGGTGGCGTAGGTGCTCGAGGAAGACGAGCATGAGCGAGAGCTCAGGTTATTGGGCGAGGTTCCATATCTCACACAGCTGGTATTGAGTTGTTCGTATGTATTCCATCCAATGGAGATCGCTGGACATGATCAGTTGTAGTTCCGTGTCTGGCCGGAAATCCTACCATTTGGACCATACACAGCGAGGCGCTGTTGAAAGGGAGTAGTCAAGTCCTCAGGAATAGGCGGATAATTGACACTAGCCAATACAGGAACCGACAGCAAGAAGACAGACTTATAGAAGGCTGACCCAAACATGGTGCTTAGCGGGAAATAACTTTCTACTGTATACATCTGCAGGATTCAGCGATTTATAGCCATGCCCGACATGACTTGGACAGCCAATCATCCCGAACCGAGCAGCCACGACCTGCCGCAATGGATTATTCTCCGTGATCTACATGAGAGATCGCTTAGGGCTTTGCGGGTCATCGGAGATTTCACCCGTGCACGTGCGACGGATACGCATTGTCAATCGCAGCATGGTTGATTTCCATCAGATTGCTCGGCTTGTTCTAGATTTAACCTCGGTTCATATATGAAGCATATCCTATTATGTACTGTCTATGCCGAGGATTGTACACCCTCCGTCTCGCCAATTCGCACCACGTATTTCACCGCCGATGCTTTACCACGGTACAGATCCTGCAATGCGCCCTCCAATCCACCCAAACCACCCGGTCGCACCTCGTACGGATGGCCCGAGTACCAGCCTTGAGCCAGACCACGGCCGATGAATGCAAAAAAGGCCGTCGCGAATTCCCGGTCGTGCACGGTCTTGCCCTCGGCAGGATCGCTGTGAGCCGCCCCGACGAAGGTGCGCTCAATCGAAATCCCATCTGGCAGCTTGTCGCCGATGGCTGGTAGTACAACTGTGATCTTGCCCGGCTTGGTGAGGCCGGTGCTGATGTTTTGCCAGCTGCCCTTCTCCGAGACCGCGTCGAAGGCGTAGTGAATCGGACTGCCACCGGCGGATTCCCGGATCTTCTTCTGTACAGCTTCGTCGCCCTCGCGGTAGTCGATGATAGTGTCGCCCTTTTCGCGCTCAATCAGGGTCTCGACGAATTGGGTACCCCTGCCCGCCACCACGATGAGCGGGTGGATGTTGGACAACTTGGCGAATTTGATTGCAAAAGCGCCGACCGCTGTGGCGCCGCCGTAAATCACCAGGGGAGTTTTCTCGGTCGCTGGGTTCCATGGCAGCGGCAGGCTCAAACGCTGGTATAGACCGATGGCGGCAGTCATCGCCGCCAAGGGGAGCGTGGCAGCCTCTGCGAAAGATCAGTATCAACTAGATACAATCGTGGGAGAGAACTAACCTTCGAAGCTCGTCTTCTCCGGCACATGGAAAGTGGTGTACTCCTCGGCAATGGCATACTCGGCAAAACTTCCATTCAGCGTGAGCATCTGGTGGAATGCAGCCACTTTGTCGCCCTTGCGGAAGTTGACAACGCCGTCGCCAATTGCTTCAATGTAACCGGCAATGTCGTCTCCTTGATTCGAGCCATCCCACTCTGGACTGAACTGGGGGACCTTCCAGTCCTTTGGGTTGGTGCCTGAAACAACCACTTGGATTAGGACTTGACCCGGCTTGGGGACGGGGATTTCGGTATCCCGAATGGTGACATTGGTCTCTTTGCTGACGATGGCTTCCTTCATTGTGGACGTGAATTAATGTTGAACCAAGGGAGAGAACCGTAGAACTATTTATGTCGCGTCATTGAGGACGATCGGTGAAGGTGGATTAATAATAGCATTGCCCCATTTTTGGTCTCGTATTCTAGTTAACTAAGTTAAAGCCTGAGTGATTACAAACAATTCAAGCGTCACGACGATCGTTGCAAATCGATCTGGCTTACCAAGACATCACTCCTTTCTCAGCCACAAGCTTGCCCACAGAACCATCTCGCTCGCCTTCCACCACCCTCTTGATCAATCTCCCACCAATACTGGGATGCTTGGCCCCCATCTCGACCGCTAATTCCGGGGCGTTGCCCAAGTTGGTTGCCAAAAACCCCGGGGCCACACACCAGACCTTGACCCCATCCGCCTGGAGCTTGTGGTTCCAGTCTAGCATCAACATGCTGAGCGCGGTCTTGCTGCAGCGGTAACCGATGGTCTCAAAGTCGACCTGTTTAGGCCATCCGCTCGGTAGCGGGGGCGTGGGGAAATATGACTCGCCCGCCTGCGTGATGTTGGAGAGACCGGACACGAAGATCAGCCGTGGATCATTGGATTTGAGCAGCAACGGTATGAATGTGGCTGTCATGACGTGCGTGCCGGCTACATTGACGTTGTACGCGTTGTTGAAGCAGTCGCGGAGCGAGACGCGACCGCCCACATAGTCGAGATCGAAGGTAGCGCCTGGATTATCAGCGGATGATTATTCTTCGAGAGAGGTGTACATACCGGCATTGTTGATCAAGGCATCGATATAGCCCAAGTCAGCTTGTACCTTGTCGAATGCTTGCTCGATGGACTCATCGCTGGTGAGATCGAGCTGTACTGCCTCGACAACGTTGGATGCTTGTGGACACTCAACGTGGAGTTTTTCAATGGATTTCTTGGCTTTCTCGACAGAGCGACTGCCCATCAGAATGTGGTATGGCTTTTCGGACTCTACGAATTCCTTTACGGTCTCGTATCCAATCCCGCCGTTTCCGCCAGTGACGAAGACGATCTTGGATGCCATTGTAATGCGATTGATGAAGTATGGACTGATTAACTGGAGGATAGAACATTGAGATTGTGATACTCATCTCTTTTATACGTGGGACATGTTCTCAAAAGCCGATACGGCCGATCATGATTCAGGACCACGACCAGGCGTCCGGACTTAGAGTGCAACCTCCGGGATGCTGGGCCATTTCTGTCCTGTTTGGGCGAAACTATTTCGAACAAACATGCCATCTTGCAAATCAGCATCATTCGGGATGTTGCTTGAATTGGACATTTAGGTGTGAGTGGGAATATGACATCATTCAGTCGATTTTATCAAAACATCCCCATTCTTTGAAATGGAGTCTATGGTCAAGATCGTAGAACTGTCCTGGCACATGCTGGGCTGATATTATTCCACTGTCTCTGTAAAAGAGCTATTCAGCCCTCGAGCTCATCTGATTGGCGTGTGATCAGAGCGATGGAGTTTTGAGGGCGACGGAGTTAAGGATACACCAAAGCCCGAATAAAAATCAAGGACTTAACCATCGACGGGGTTAAGGAGCTGTGAATGATCAATGAGAAGGGCTTGCTCTGAGAGATGGCTCGGCCATTACTGGACCTCGGTTATGATTCTGATCGGAACCCCTCAATGCATGTCAACACACCCTCGATCCTACAAGCGGGATGGTCACATTCCAATTAATCGAGTGCAAAATTTCAAGTCTATCCCTCTTTTTCTGATTTACATTATAATCAAGATACCCCTCTTTCGCAGCCGTCATAATTGCCACCGTGTTCAGCATGACACACAGTACTTGAATATGCCTTTACCCTCAACGTCGATCTATCAACGGCCCTATATTTCGGAACAACCCATCACGGCTATAGGCGTTTCATTCCCATCACCGGGGGACGCGTCGAAGGTCCAAAACTCCAAGCGACAATCCTGCCCGTAGGATGCGACTGGAACGCGATTCGCGACGATGGCATGGGGCATTTATTGCCGAGTATGCTATCAAAACCAACGACGCATTGAATCCGCCGAGAGTAAATTGTGACCAAAGATGAGAAATCTAGCATCCTCACTCAATTTGACAAGGCAAATGTCTCAATCCATTTCTTTGACTGAAATTCGAGATCTACCAAGGCTTAATTTGACCATTTCGATTGGTCTCATAGTTGATCGAAAGTGGATGACGTCAGCATCTAAATGAGCCTGCCTCAAGGCAGCAACTGAAGACTTGCAGAAATTGCAGAAAATTGTCGATACCTCGAGAGAGATCTTATTTAGATATGCAGACCCTGCGGTGACATGCCCATGGACAGAAGCGACCCCTTGTTCATCGCCCAAGAGGCTCTGTGCTTCTACCCCATAAGTACAATCTATGATTCGTGCCCCCGGTATCTCTTCTACGCCCTGCTATTGGCGAGTTGTGTGACTCGCTGGACCGGCTGGCTCGCCGACGTTTTTCTGGGGGCAGCTGCGACATATGCCGGCACTGCAGCGATCGAGTCATTCATTCTGGTGTCGAGTCCAGTAGAGAAACAACCTCCGGCGCCAGTCAACATTCCATATTTACGCGATAACACGACATTATGGAGCAACTTCCCGCAGCTCATCACCCAAACGGATCATGTGCTGCTTCAGCCTGCTGCCATCGATTTGGATAGTGATGCGGTTCTGGCCATCGTGGTCACCGGCTATCTCGTCTTTCTTCCCCTCCAGTGCTGGTCGCGCGTGCTCTCAAACGACCGAGCACGAAACCTCCTCTTTTGTCTCTGGAATTTCTTAATGCTAGCCGGCTCCGTATGTTCGCTTGTGAACGCTGCCAATGTCAACCGGGCACCAACGCAGTATATGTTCTGCTACCCGGAAATACCACCCTACGACGACACCTCCAGCGACGGATGGCAACCGTCATGGCGAACGTCCACGTGGAATAGTAGTGTCTGGGAAATATTCTCCAATTCCACCCACTGGGGTGAGCTGGGTGACATCTGCTACAATCCATGCTTCAACACCAGCCAAATCTTGCGGCAGTCGACTTCCCTCCAATCATGGGTTGCCAGCAAAGACTCGAAATACGGCCATCCAAAGCGATTCTGGAGGAAACTGGTCTATTCCAAACGATACATCTATAGCTTGATCATCCTCTGCTTGATCCTCAACTGTGTGTTGTTGACGTTCAAATTCCTGCCGTACGAATCAGGGATCCCGTCGTCTCGAGTCGTGGTGATCTGGAGAGAGCGAAAGGCAATCTGGAACAGTTTCAGGGATGACCTTCAGCATGCATTCCACACCGAGCGCGAAGATGTAATAGGACGGAAGGAAGACGGATCCTCCCGACTGCATCGGCTGCGTCCGGTTTTTACCTTTCGCTTTTGCAGGGCGTGTCTGCGTGTGATCGCTGACGTGGCAATTCTCTTTGGCCTGTTATTCAGCATGATCATTATTCCACTCACGGTCATTGCCTTTGTGGTGTGGATTGAGTGGTGCATCCACCACGACGGCCCCCAGCAGGAGAACCCGCAACAGGTGGGACAGTGGTCCTATCTGGTTTCGATTGGCCTCCTCCTTCTTTCCGCTGCAATCCTGATGCTCAAGTATCGCCTGGCCACAAGGTCCGAACTGGATACCGAGATCGACAGGCTCCAGAAGCATCTTGCCAAGTTGGAAATGCGACGGGAAGCTTTATCCGACTCGGAGACATCTCGAATGACATCGGAGAATGCTGCAACTTAAGAGGCGTGCAGCTTCCTTCTGCCAGGGAGTGCATCCTTTGCCTTTGCAATGGCCAAAAAAACTGGGCACCCAACTTGCCACCTCGGTCATTCGGCCCCCTCATATCCTGCATTATTCCTGCCCGGGCCGAATGAATCAGGAGAGTTTGCCGAATGTTTTTCCAGAAGGCTCGAAGTCACCTTCGTGGCCCCGTGATTGGATTCCATATACATGGGGCCAAAACATGAAGCATGCATGAGCAGGACTCCCAATTACTTAATATTAGAAACCGCGACGTCGATCCTCGGTGAGTCCAAGAGAAATGATCGACGAACCACTCACCTTGTGGATTAAACGGGGCGCTGGGCGCAGATCGGGGGCCGTTCATAATCCTCCGTGTTGCATGTCCTGCAGGGTGCGCTCATTTTGTTTGACCATGTCCATTTTACGATCCTGGTCGTGAATCGCAGAGTGTGGAGTGATCCCCGGCTTTGCCCCGTTGTATTCCTCCCGGGAATGCATCGGCCATTATGTACCCCGCGACGTCGGGCTATTTGAATTCAAGCCATCCCCGCCTCATATATTCTAAATTTATTCTCTATCAATCAGTTCCTCATCATGAGTGATGTGAAGGCAGCGGACGAGTTCGTCGAATATCTCCCCCGGTCTGAGATACACCAGCCCCCAGCCCACGCTCCGCTGTGGGAGTCGGTGAAAAAATGGCCTCGCGTGATCCTTTACTGTCTTGCGTTGAGTTCTGCGGTTATTCTCTATGGTTATGATCTTATTGTCGTGGGAACAGTCTCGGCCATGCCGGCGTTCCAGTATGGTCTCCTTTCCGGTGCATGGGTCAACAGCCTCGCTGACTCGTGACAGACTTACCTTTGGCCAGATTCTAAACGGAAAGCCTATCATTCCGTCCATGTGGCTATCCCTATGGAGTGCCGCCAGTCCAATCGGAATGATGATCGGCGCGGTCTTGGGTGGCCAGTTTCAAGACAAGGCTGGCCGTCGTGTGGCCCTCGCCACCGGAAGCTTCCTGTCTGCCCTCGCCGTCGCCCTGTGCTATGTAGCCGATCTCCCGGATGATCTCGAAACCCGCCGTGGCGTCTTTCTTGCCGGCAAGCTCTTCCAAGGAATGTGTATCGGGATGGTCATGTGCGTGGTCCAAACATACATGTCCGAAGTTCTCCCGGTGGTCCTCCGAGGATCGATTATTGCCTTCCTTCCGATCTTCAATTTGTTCGGTGCGTTGGTCGGTTCGATCGTGGTCTACACTTCTTTGAAGCATGGAGGTTCGACTAGTTATCGGATCTGCTTCGCGTCGCAGTGGCCGTTCTCGGCACTCCCCTTCGTCATGTCTGCCGTGTTGCCCGAAAGCCCAACTTGGCTTCTGAGAAGAGGGAAAATGAACAGGCACTGAAAATGCAAATGAGACTCGATTCACCCAAGGTGGACTCACAGATCGCCATCGAGCGACTCCAAATCTCCATCAAGGCCGAGGAAGACCAGCAAGCCGCATACACATACCTGGACTGTTTCCGCGGTCCTCACCTACGGAGAACACTCATTGTCGCACTCGCCAACACTCTGCCTTTGCTTTTCGGCTTGCAGCTGCTGTCCAATGCGTCCTACTTCATGCAAGTCGTAGGCATGGGATCTACAAACAGCTTGGTTTTTTTGATTCTCGGAATCGGACTGGGATTGTTGGGGAATGTAGCTAGTATGTGGGTCCTGAATATCTTTGGCCGGAGGCAACTCTGCATGATTACCCTCGGAGCGTCCACGGTCCTTTGGTTATCTCTGGGCATTGCGGGCTGCTTCGAGGGAGTTGTGACCATCTGGTATGTTACGCACCTTGACCCAACCACGTTCGAAGCTAACAGACAACAGGTATACCGCGGTCTGTATGATGGTCATCACCACGATCTGTGGCTTGGGCATCTGGCCAGCGTCGTATGTCGTCGCCGCAGAGACGTCGTCCCTACAGCTCCGCGCTAAGACACAGGGGATTGGCTGGTTTATCAACGGCGTCATGACCGGTGCCTTTGCGATCTTTTTGCCGTACATTTTCAATGTGGACCAGGGCAATCTCAAGGCCAAGACCGGATTTGTCATGGCAGGATTCGCCGGAATTGCCATGATCCTGACCTGGCTGTGGGTGCCGGAAATGAAAGGAAGATCATCTATCGAGATCGATCGTATGTTTGCAATGAGGCTGCCGACTCGCGCTTTCAAGAAGTGGAAGAGTGACGTGGTGATCGACACGGACACCCCGGACACTTCTGACTCCCAAAGTGTTTGAAAATGGTTTCTGCGTTTGATTATAGATTATAAACTTTGAGCGATCAACGATATACATGAATATATGAGCAATAGAAAAAAAAAAAAAAAGTGCCTTTCAGGCACGCCTGGCTTAAATAAGAGTAGATAATTGTTTGTGTTCTTTTTCTAGGGGGCACAACGGTGGCCATAAATCGAAAGAACACTAGGATATATTAATAGATCCCACCAAATGAAGCTTCGGACTTCTAGAACTACTTATTTCCTATTTAGAATATCTCGACCATTGATTTTCAACTGGTCTCCTCCAACTATACATGACTAATCGCCTCCAATCACGGATGAGCTCGAGTGTCAGCCTCATTCCCTCCACCCACGCCCCAACAAAATCAGCGACTGTCTCGACCTGTGAAGCTGTGAATGTGAAATTGCATAGATGCCAGCCTCCATGCCTTCGGGTAGCCCTTCAGCGAAACGAGCCACCCGATCTTCACTCGCTTGTGCACCATGTCGCCTCAAACACTTTCGTTGCGATGGTAACAAGCCAGCATGCGATCGTTGCAAAGCGGATGCGAAGGACTGTATCTATCATCCATCTCGGCGGCGAGGCAATCCAAAGACGAAAGCTTCTCAGGCGTCCTCGGTGGCTTCCATATCAGAGAATTCACCCACCACTGCTCCTGACATACAGGTACTAGATTTTAGTCTAGCAGCCCATCGGTCCTTGAGTGCCGAAGGGGGAAATTCTCCTCGAAACGCGGATCTACATCTGATCAGTCGGTACTATGATAACTTCCATGCGGCACACCCCTGTGTTTTGCCACAGAAGGTCGTGCGAGCCCGTTTTGGTGAAACAGCCCTTCAACCTCTGATTCTGGTGATGAAATACATTGGTTCTCTCTTTGATAATTCAACTCCATCCGAGCCATTCCAACCGAATTTGCAGTCTGCTTTGTCGGAAATCCGCACCAGAATCCGACCAGTCACTGGGTTCGACGTTCAGGCCATCCTCCTTTACTCCGTTGCTGTCTACTGGTGCAACGAGCCAGATCAAGGCGTTCAGCTTCTCGACGAAGCCATTCGACTCGCAGTGAATCTCGGCATGAATGAGAAGGAATACGCGCTGCAGAATGGACAGAACGACCAGGTCCTCCAAGAGTGCTGGCGGCGAACGTGGTGGCAAATTTACATCACCGACGCACATATTGCTGGCAGCACACATACCTTTGCTTTCCGGACCGCCCGGATCAACATGACGGTGGATCTCCCTTGTGAAGAGCAGGAGTATGAAACTGGCGTGAGTTCCTCGGTGTGACTCGAGAGCCGGTTGACTGATTAATCTAGACGATCCCACCCCCAAAGGCACTACAGGATTACGAAAATCGAGAGTTTTCCTCCGATGAGGAAATCTCTTTCTCTTCCTTCGCGGAACTCATCGGGCTCACTCGAGGTATTGATCGTGCTCTTTCACCGGGCAGTACCTCAGATATTCGCCTGTACGCCAATATGTGCGCGAATTCCGACACGAGTGTGCGAGCTTGGCACTCGCTTCTTCCATCCTCGAAACGAAATTTGATTCGTCCTGATGGGTCGGTGGATGAAGTCATGTTCAAGGCTCTGTTTATCATGCATACGTATGTCACCTGTCTTTCCCGCAGGGGTGGTGCCTCACAATGCCTAGGTACACGGTTGAGGTTCACCGACCACTCTCGTCATTAACCTACAGCCCAATCGAGGCCGTGTCACGATGTGCTCCTCGCGCGCCTTCAGAAAGCCTCAGCTGCAGCAATTTGACCGAGCGCGAAATCCACACCACCAAGTGTCTTGCAGCCATTGACCAACTCGACCATTTGCTCACACTACCGACTAACATTACCTCCCATTCCCCATTCATCATCTGCATGATTGCCAATGTGACTATTGCTCATCTGTCCGCCTGTCGGTTTGTCTTTGGCGCAGAGAAACTTGCAACGAGCCGAGAGAAGATTCGCCTGACAATGGGGACTTTAAAGCGACTCAGTCAATACTGGATTCTGGGGAAGCGCACATATCGGGAGATTGGGATCATCGCCCGCGAAATCCTTTGCTTGGAAAGCGGCAACCAACAGACTTCGGGATCCTTCATCCTGCCCCGAAATGACTCTCCACCCGTGGACCTCGGCGCGTTGAACTTGCTGCCCGCCGTGAATTTCGACTTTAGTACATTCTTTGATTCCCATATGCCGGGACTACTCGATGACACCCCACAGTTGATACTTTGAAATTTGAGCAGATGGATATGAGAATTTTATTATCTCCGACCGCGGGCTAGAGACACTGCTCAGCGGTACTCCTCGTCAATCTGAATCAGAGCATCCATTCCATCCCGCTCGAAAACGTCGGTATCCAGAACCATCGACACAAACAACATGGCTGGCTCCGTTTGGCTCGCATTGCTGCTGATGCGGTGGTGGCAACCGGGCGCTTCGTACCACGTGCCCCCCGTATCGATCAGCTTCATCGGATCGTCGTTCATTTTGTTGAAGACCGCTCCGCTCATGACGTAGGCTGAGACCGAGGCACCACCGTGTCGGTGTGGCGGGCTCGAGGCATTGGGAGGGAACTCGATGCGCAGGCCGACGATGCTCTTGCCCGGGCAGTTGACCAGCCTGTACTGGTATGCGATGTGGAGTCCCGGCATGGGGCGGCTGCTTGGTTTAGCGGGGTCTGATGGAAGTTGGTGGGTGACTTACCTAGGGTCATAGGTTGGCTCTTCCATTTTGAGAGATGAATGTATATCGTCGAGGTGATTCTGTTTGATGATGTGTTTTGATCTATGCTTTGGTCGTTGGGAGCACTGGCCCTTATTTATAAAAACGGCCCCATCTGTACGCCCGATCTGTACAACGTATGGCATGCCCGCAAGATGATCCCACTGGAATTACGTCGATCCGAGTAGGCTATGTGCATCATTATTCGCTGTCTCCAGTTCCTTTTGGTATTGGCAAAGCATGGAGTGGCGATCTTACCCGATTAGGTGTAATAGGCTATCAATAGGCTAACCCCGGGAATCGAGCTGCGGGTATTTCGCGGAATATAGAGTGAACAGTACTCCGTATTGTCTCCAGTCATGGCCGAGTTCCGTTAAGTACTAGGATATCTGATGTCCCTTGATAGCCTGAGTGCATTGCGTCATTGCCTCAGTCGCCATGCGCAGATATTCTATACAACATCCTACACTCGGATTATTTAGGTCGGATCAAGATATTATGCTCCACGACTCCTCACCTCCAAGTGCAACAGCTCAAACTCATCCGAATATTTTACCATGCCTCAAGCCAAAACCCAATCGGGCATCATTATGACGAGCCGTGGGAAGGCGCAAGTCCAGCACGATCTGACTATTCCGTCGCCGGACGATGGACAGATCCTCGTCAAGACGAAAGCCTTAGCGCTGAATCCACCCGACTGGATGGCACTGGATGCTTTCGGTCGGCCCGGTGCAGGAATGGGCTTTGACTTTGCCGGCGAGGTCGTTGAGGCTGGCGAAGGAGTCAACTCGCTGGTGGTGGGCAACCGAGTGGCCGGCTTTGTTCACGCCTGTAAGGACGCAGATGGAAGAATATCTTGAATTCCGGGCATAACTGATATCCCGCAGGCCATGGCGCCAATTACAGCGTTGGCGCATTCCGGGAATTTTTGCTTGCTGATGCTGATCTCACGCTTCATATTCCCGACTCTCTTCCGTTCGCTGAGGCCTCGACTCTAGGCATGGGAGTGAGTACCGCTGCACAGGCACTTTATCAGACACTACAGCTACCACTTCCGGGTGATGCGACGCCAACTTCGAGCGGGACGATCTTAGTCTACGGGGGAAGTACAGCTACGGGGACCTTGGCGGTCCAGTTTGCGGAATTGTAAGTCGGATGTGGAGGGTACTGCAATCCTCAAATTCTCTACAATACTGACGATACGCCAAGATCTGGAATGAGGGTCATCACGGCTTGCTCCCAGAGGAATATCGCCTGGATGCGATCTCTCGGGGCCGACGAGGTGGTGGATCACAATGATCCCAATGCTATCAACATAATCACGTCCAAGGCTGGTCATGATGGACTCTCCCTCATTATGGACTGTGTCGCCCAAGACAAAACGGCCGAGTTCTGCTATCAGTGCTTCAAGGCACCCTCCAATTCTAGGGATGGTGCGATGAAATTCCGATATGCACCGTTAATGCCCATCAGAATTCCACCGAGCACGCCAGACTCGCTACCTTCCTCGACAAGAATCCAGAGCGAGTGGAGAATGGTCTATACTTGCTTTGGGCGGCGATTTACTATGGTCCATGATGGCCTGGGAATCTCTCAGACATGGGAGGCCTCGAAGGAAGATAAACGGTTTATGGTGGATTTTTATCGACAAGTAGAGAAGGCACTTGCGGATGGACGGCTTAAGCCAATGCCCATTGAGGTCCAAGAAGGTGGCTTGGAAAGTATCCTCGACGGTGTCTCTAAAGTTCGACAGGGGGGCGCCAGGGGGAAGAAGCTAGTCTACGTTTTTTAATATAAATTGAATGTAGGAATGACCTGCATGAAGAATTCATTCACTGATGAGGGTTCGGCGTCTCCGAGCTTGCATTCCAAGTGGACATGGCGCATACAATCCAAATCGAGACTAAAGATTTCCTGTCTCATAAATCCCATCACCATATCTGGCCCCATTTCGGCATGCTCATCTAGCAGCCGTGGAAATTCTGGGGAACAGGCCAATGTTGCAAGTTTGCAAGCAACAAAATGGATCACCAATTCCTGCAACGAGCATCCCGTTCCAATTGGCTCTAGCCGCCCAGACTCCCTGTAAGTGTACTCAAGTAGACTGAGAAGCTCAGAGGGCTCGACCGAGCTATTGGCATTCAAGATGTCACATCAAAGTGTCTTGAGGGTTTGAACCCATAGTGGCTCGATCAGATACCGAGTCGCAAAAACGTACACTTTGGCATGAAACAACAGGACGGGATCCGGGGAGTGTGATACATTTGAACGCTTTCCAGAGCGTACCGCACACCTCTGAAGTGAAATTACCCTCCTTGGCCCATGGTCCTGCCTGAGCTTCGTCATTTCCTTCTCCGTGGAAAACTGCCTGAGGTTCCGGGCACAAGTTGTGGATTGCCCTTGGTTGATTTGCATTACAAGACTTTAGCTCCACACTCGATATGAAATTAGTGATGAGCCGGGGGTTTGTTGAGTACCAACCTTTTTTTGCTGCCAAGATATTTGCCTGGATTTTATTCTCAGGTTCGGGATGGCTCGGGGTGTTGTAGAACCCCTGGTAGGCGAACTCGCTGAACGCGAGGAATACGTCTTCTTCCACGTCCGATAGCACGACATGACCTTCCAGGGCTTCTCTCATCATCCCATTGTCAACCATGGCAGCAAGAGGAGCTGATAGCCGATGCAACACTTCAGCGTGGATGGTCACTCGGGTTTCATTTTCCCCCACAATGAATAGAAAGGGGGTTGATCGCAAGAAACTAGAACTGTTATTCTTGGTTTGCTTCCAAGGTTTATTCTCGGCTAACTCCTTGATATCGGGAATTGAAGGAGGCATTTTGTGCGAAGTGGATGGTCACGGTGAGGTGTAGGTGGCAAGGGAAGAGCAAGTCCCTTTTCGGACTAGGCAATGGTGAGGGAGGGGAGACACTTGTCAAGGTGGAGAGTGTATGGCCAGGGTAGGAACTAAACCAGGGATATTTATATGTATTCCACGTGACAGTGAATTGGATGCTCTCCAGGCAGTGAAAGCTCGTAGGCGAAGGACCTCACTCTTATTTGGAGTTTCCATGGGAAATATAGGGAAGAAAAGGTATACATCTTCATTAGTAAGAGTTTAGATATCTTGGAGCCAAAGCAAATGAAATCTTGTTAGAGGGCGATGATGCATTGATTCATTTGCTAACTACTGAATCTTCTCTCTTCCCGAGCCATAAATTTGTTTATCCTGTCATATCTTCACTTCAGCAAGGACTCGATGATCTTTGCTACGGCGATGCTTTTCTCTTCACCAAACTTCCCGCCAACGACTTGCACCCCAACGGGAAGGCCCTCGACGGCCTCGACATCATCTATATCGATTATCAATATTCTTGTGGTTGGAGTTGACGGGGAGGAGGGTACGAGCAAAGTGTACTTACATTGTTGATGGTTGAAAGCATCCGATGGATTCCTCGGTACATGGTTCCGCCATGCATCATCAGCTTGGTCTTGCGCCCGATTCACCGTCGTGACCGGCAGCGTGAGCGCAGCATAGTTGACAAAGTTCCACACCGACGTGTATCCCACATACTGGTGGCTTTTGACCCATGTCCAAGGCGGGTATCCCACCCAGGGAGTGACGGGCATAATCAGCGCGTCAACGCCCGAGTCTGTCCATTGCTTGAGATACTCGCGCTCGTACTTGGCTTTCTCAAATTGAAGCTGAGAGTCCATTAGAATCTATGACCAAGGGACACTGATAGGGTTCTGCGACGATACCTGATGCAGTTGAGGTGTGTCCAGAAGATCCTTGTCTGTTCCAACCAGCATGCCTTCAATCAGAGGCTCGCCACTCAGGGTGCTGGTCTTGCGAGCGTTGAATCCTCCGTCTGAGAGAATTCCTCGCTCCCACATTTCATAGCAATGACCATGGGAGCTGGCGTTCCATTCGAAAACTATACCAGTCAGCAAAGTTGGTCCAGCAGATAGGTATGATCATTGTCTAGCGTACCTTCATGTCCGGCATCTCGCAATGCTGTAATGACCTTCTTGACAGCTCGTGTCACGGGTGGTTGCACTTTTACCACCCCGTCGTCAACGACGTATCCGATTCGCAGACGCTTGGTTGATGTGCATAACTCCCGGCGCCAGGGAACAGGGATCATGTTCGGGTCCAAGTTCCACGGCTCGATCTGACCGAGCGCTTCCATGTATGTTTCAATACTCGAGAGACTTGTTGCCATCGGACCTGCGGTTGAGGGTACAATATTCTGACGGGGTCTGCGATTGATTATGAGCGAACGTTCTCATCACGGTCCGAGACCGCGTCATAAGGACATACCCTGACTGTTCATATGGATGCCGGCTGGTCGTTGGAGATAACCCATAAATCCCACACAGGGCCGCGGGAATGCGTACTGAGCCACCGAGATCCGATCCAATGCCAACCACACTGCCGAGAGAAGCGATCAGCGATGCTTCACCCCCTGAGCTGCCTCCGGAAATGAACTTGGTGTTGACGGTGTTGACGCATTGACCGAATAGGTGATTATAGCAATCCGACATCTGCAGAATTAGCCTCGTCCGTGCGTGCCGACCAGCTACCGGTATCATACCATCATCGATTGTGGCACGCTCGTTTTGACGTAGAGAATGCCGCCGAGTCTTCTGATAATTTCTGTCGTGGGGCCATCTTCCAGCGCCGGCTTTCCTGCTAAACCCACCCAACCTATGTGACGCTGTCAGGACACGCCTTCTGAAATATCCTACACCACGTACCAATCGTTGAGTCCTGTCCTTTGATTCGAAACAGATCTTTCATGGAAATGGGAAGTCCATGCAGAGGGCCTAGAGTCCTGCCCGTCTTCGCGAGGTACGCATCCGCGTGTCGTGCCGCTTCCAATGCTTCCTCGAAGAATAGCTCGGTGCAGCAGTTTGTCAATTGATGGGCCACGGCTGCTCTTTTGCAGAACGCGGCTGTGACTTCCACCGACGACAGCTTGCCCGTGGCGAGTTTATCAAGCAACACCTTGGCGTCCATGGTCTCGGTGATTGCCGTTTCCTCGGGTGACAGAATGGGAACATTGCGGATATAATCCAGCGCATTGAACCCGGTCTCTGCTGCCGGCACTGTCGACAGCTTCCATGCGGCGGGTATTGCAGAGGCCTGGGCTGCGCGCTTTTGGATGATACATTCCTCAAGCGTCGGAATCGATCGAGTCATATTGGGGACGGCGGCGGCGGAGCGGACAGTAAGTTGCGAGTACGAACGAAGACTTTGAGCAATTGTTGATAATGGTCTTGGACGCATTTTAGAGCTTGACACTGGAAAAGGATGGACTCCGAAGCGACCGGGGCTTCTCCGTCTATTTGACGCTAGTTACAGAATTCTTGTTCAACTCGCCCGCCATTCATTAGTTCATGGCCCCCGGCGGCCCTTTCCTGTCCATTGGTCCTTTCGTTAGCGGACTTGCCGATCATCTCTGACCTGCTAATCTCCTGAGGGGGTGGAAACCGGGGGCTCGGTCGCGAGTCCCCATATCTCCGCCCATCCCCAACTGTTCGATACTTCAAGACCCATGGAATGGTTCATGAGGTCAATCATACTGATATTCTTGCTTCCATCCTCGATGGCAACCTTTCAAGTCTCAAATTTGTGCATGAATCCTGCATGACCCGGGCGACCGGTATTCCCCCTGATTGGTCCCTTTAAATCTTCCACGGATGTCAGCGATCCTTCGCGGAACTTGGCGATAATGCCTCAATGATCATGCCTTATCGGCATGAATTTGCGTGTGCGTCAGGTCCGGCCTCTGAATCGCTCGAGCACAAAGGTTATTGGCGCCGTGAACCGGCCGAACACGAGCCCCTACCGCCCGGTAAGTTTTGGCCCCCAGTTCGACTGAGGAAGTTGGACGGGATTATCATCTTAGTTCTCTCCACGACTGCTGAAGGATTTGGATCTCCACCTTGGCGACGAAAGACAGTCGCACATTTTATCATTGGCAGGTGCTGCAGACCTTTTCATGTGTCAAGGACACCTCAGCTCTAGTATACCCGCCAGCCCCTTTTATACTTCTCCACGCCAGGGGCTGTAGGTGGTTTACTTTTGTGGCACTCCTTAATCTAGGTAACTTTCTGATACGATCTTAATCGGAGTTCCCCTCCCAGGGGCCTACCAGCTCCTTGAGACGGAAGAGGGGGCGGCCCCAGCCAAGCTCGCCGGATTAAAGTTGCATAATACGTTGGACCCGCAGGCGGAATCCCAACGAGCTGGAAGTTGGGAAATCCCCAAACCTTCCTTCGATGGGCCATTGGAGCTAGCAGAACGCTCGTCTAGACGTGCCACATCGAGCAGGATCGGCAGCTTCGGAGTATTCCCGTCTGAACGGTTATGCTTGACAGGATTTTGCGCACCGTTATAAAAAGAGTATGGATGACCTGGTGTTATCCGGAAGACAAGGACTCCGGACAAGCCCACATTATCTGAAGATCAATCTGAGTCTTGATATCCGTCAAAGACCTCGATTCCAAATTTTGCCATTGCGTCTCTATCATGGCCACCCTCCGATCTATGCTGCGGCCGGCGGGGAGAGTTCCCTCTACGCGTGTACTGCCCTGGCACAATACACTTGTCGCTTCACATAGATCCTCACCCTGGTCGATCTCCTACTCGCAAATCAGAAACAGCACATATGCCGCGCCGACGTCAGATTCGCCGCGCAAAAGAGTCACCATTCAAACATTACAGAACCTCTACCGCAAGGGAGAGCCCATTACTATGCTCACCGCGCACGACTTTCCCAGCGCACATGTTGCGGACTCGTCCGGCATGGATATGATCTTGGTTGGTGACAGCTTGGGCATGGTAGCCCTAGGCTTGGACGACACTAGCGAAGTGGTCCTAGAGGAAATGGTCCTGCATTGTCGCAGTGTGGCCCGCGCTGCCAAGAGCAGCTTCATCGTAAACAAGTTTCCATCGATCCACTCTTTTCCTCCGCGCTGACCATCTCCCAGGTGGGCGATATGCCAATGGGCTCGTACGAGGTCTGCTCCGAGCAAGCGGTGCAATCGGCCCTACGAATCGTCAAGGAAGGCCGCGTGCACGCCGTCAAGCTCGAAGGGGGTGCAGAGCTCGCCCCCACCGTCGAACGAATCACCCAGGCCGGCGTCCCCGTCGTGGGGCATGTGGGTCTAACTCCGCAACGACAGAACTCCCTGGGCGGGTTTCGAGTCCAGGGCAAGACCACGTCGGGTGCCTTGAAGGTTCTCAACGACGCCGCCGCGATGCAGGCCGCCGGCGCGTTTATGATCGTCCTCGAAGCTCTCCCCTCGGAGGTTGCCTCGATTATCACGCAGAAGCTGTCGGTCCCCACCATCGGCATTGGTGCCGGTAGTGCTTGCTCGGGCCAGGTGTTGGTGCAGGTCGACATGACCAGTAACTTCCAGCCGGGTCGCTTTGTCCCGAAATTTGTCAAGAAGTATGCGGATGTTTGGGGTGAAGCGGCTCGGGGCATCGCCCAGTATCGGAGCGAAGTGAAGAGTCGGGTGTTTCCATCCCCGGAATACACTTACCCCATCTCCAAGGAGGCGCTGGACGAGCTCGAGAGGACGCTAGAAGGGGTGGTTCCCCAACAGACGTTGGCAGTTGGAGGTTGACCTAGTATTTGTATCTGCATTCTTAGGCTGGCGTATAGGCGCCAGAATATTTATCAATCGATATATGTTGAACTTTGGTGATACCAAGAAGAAAAAATGATGACAGGCTTTGAAAAAGATCTATTCCCATCGGAGGAATCAGAAACACCTGAACTCCAGCTCGGAAGGTATTAGGTATTGACAGGCTTTCGCGGTAGAATGAACCTTCATGCCCACCCCTCTTGGGTTAAGCTCCCAAATGTGCTTCACTCCTTCAGCTTTTTTGTTATCCCAGATCGACATGTGGAAGATTTATCCCAATAATTCCAATGATCTCCCGGTCTAGAAAAATGCAAATTATAGGGCCTGTAGAGTGTTATAACTTCATTACCCATGCTTAATGGACTAAATCCGTTGCGCGGTCTCCATTGTTCAACAAGAAGCGATGTGATGTGAGGAGATCGTGTTATGATTTGTAACATTCTGGCGACTTCTAGGTGTACTCGAGTGTCGGCAAGGCTACAGGGAGCGTGTTGTCCGTCGAGCCTCGTAGATACCATAGACGGGGACCATGCCATCGTAATGTAAACTCCGTCTGTGATCCAATTACACTACATGATCTGATAACAATGCAAACTCGAGTCATGTACTTCAACGAGATGATCCAACACCAGAACAAACAGGCACCGTAAATCCTCGGATAGAAGGCGCGAACATGCATGGCTTCGAAATCTGATTACATATGAATAAAATGGAGCCCAGGGTAGAAATCATCGCCCGATCCCGGTAACAGAGATAGAGATGCCTACATCACAACACAGCAGGAGTTCTGCTTCTTGGCCTAGAAAAGGTTAACGTGGCACCAGACATTCTCAGCGGGTAAACCGACCTGTGTGTAGAACATCTTACTCTGAGCGGACAGTCCGTCACTCTTCTGGACCAACGAGTCGATCTTCTCGCCACGCTCCAAAACGCTCTCAATCTGCTTGGCATCAATACAGCTCTCCTTGAAAGATGTCCTAGTACATACCGTCTTGTGCAGCACAATCTTGGTCTCGTCCAACTCCTGCTGAATCTTCATAATGCTGTCCGCCTGGCTGGGGTCCTGGTACTTGAGAATGTAATCCTTAAGCTGGGGCAGAGGGCAGGCATTTTCGCCGAGGGATGGGTCGGACCACGATGTCCGAGGGTGCTTGGCAAGGAACTCGTCGACAATTTTGGAAAGCAGCTGATGCGCCACAAGGGCAGGGTAGTCTCCATCGGTGACAATCACTCCGGCCACACCTTCGGTCCGGCCGTATGCGTGGAATGTGTATGACTTTTCTTCGACGTCCTGGCGCTGTCCGGGCTTGGTGCGCTCGGCGACGGTGCGGCAGAAGAGCATCAAGAACTCTTCATAGCTATACATATCGGTTAGGTCTATCAAGGATTATTCGGGGGCAAGGCGCGTACTTCTGGCGAGTAAAGCGAGAGAAGCTAGGAACGATTAGTCGCCATCTTCTTGATCCGGTGGGCATCTACTTACCTGCTCAGCTCCTTCTCAGCGGTGAGTTGCAAGGCGGGCTGAGAGTCGTTCCGAAGAACCTGTTAGATAGTAAACAGATCAGTCGCGCTCTGCACAGGAGGCATCCTTGGATAACATACACCCATGTAGAAGATCTTCATGGTGGCGGGGTGGCAAGTGGTTTTCACACGAGAGCTTGGGGTTCAGAGCTCAGGAATTCGTCTTTCAAGAAAATCACAATTTCTGACTCCTGTGTGAGAGCAAAGTCAAGTGGCGAAGGGCAAGTCGAGAGGTCAGCGACTCCTGATAACCGCGATGATGCTGGGTCTCCGCAATGGCGCCTAAGGCAGATTGCACACCGCCCACTGGGATCAACACGCCTCTTTCCCTTTTGACTTCTTCATTCACACATCAGCGAAGCGCGTGCAGGTCGGCATGGAGAGCATGGAGAGCATGAAGAGCATAAATACGACCGAGTCACAATGGCTGGCTCAACTGGCTGCTATGCGTCAGACTATTGCCGACCTGAATCTTCCCAAAGAGCTCCCCCAGGATTCCACCGGCTACGGCAGCGACCTCGATCTCGATATTGACGACGATTATTCCTCTCCCGGAACGGTTGATGATGTCTGGGATATTATCAGCTCCGATGATGATACAACTGACGACGCCGAAGAACTCAGCGGCGTTTCTCTTGCTCCTTCGACGTGCTATGACCGATTTTGGCTTGAAGGCAGGTGCCAAGATGTGGCAGCCCGCAATGGCATGGATGCATTAGAGCTTTCCCAGCAAATCACAGCTACATTAGCTGCAGACAGTGACGATTCTGAGCTACAAATGTCGCTCGCGGAGATTGTTGGGTTTGATGACCTGGATTTGGTCATTGAGTTGATTGCTCACCGGGCGGAGATCTTGTCGGATAAGCTACAACGGCTGGAAGCGCAGACTGACGGCCTCGCGAGTGGCCGACTGCAGACCCGGGCGGAAAGGGAAGAGGCTCTACTGCAGCGAGATTATGCTCACAAAAATGCCCCGCTCATGGCGGCGCAGTCTCGATCCGAGCCCGCCTATCCTCATGTTTTCAAGGCGAACACCTCGGGCAATCTCCTGTCTGCCACCGGCAAGAAATTCGGACTACCGCTGGGCAGTGAGCTACTCGAAGAACCCAAATACACCGAGTACGCAATCCCTGCCACCAAAGTTGGGTCGCTCGCAAGAGACCAGAAGCTGGTGGAGATCGCAGGGCTCGATGGTCTGTGTCGAGGAACTTTCAAGGGCTATAAGACTCTCAATCGGATGCAGAGCTTGCTCTATGAGGTTGCGTACAAAACCAGCGAGAACATGCTTATCTGTGCCCCCACTGGTGCGGGTAAAACAGATGCTGCCATGTTGACCATACTCAACGCCGTCGGCAAAAATACGACACCAAACCCACTGGAGGAACCAGATGCAACCGAGTTCACGGTACAGGTGGATGATTTCAAGATCGTCTACGTTGCCCCCATGAAGGCCCTGGCCGCCGAAGTGACGGAGAAACTTGGGAAACGTCTTGATTGGCTGGGGATCAAAGTTCGTGAATTGACTGGTGATATGCAGTTGACGAAGCGAGAGATTGTGGAGACCCAGATCATTGTCACAACCCCCGAGAAATGGGATGTTGTGACACGAAAGAGTACGGGCGATACCGAGCTCGTCCAGAAAGTCCGACTGCTCATCATTGATGAGGTGCACATGCTTCATGATGAACGCGGTGCCGTGATCGAGTCTCTAGTTGCCCGAACACAACGTCAAGTGGAGAGTACCCAGTCGTTGATCCGCATTGTTGGTCTCTCGGCTACTCTCCCGAACTACGTCGACGTGGCGGACTTTTTGAAGGTCAACAAAATGGCTGGTCTGTTCTTTTTTGACTCTTCATTTCGTCCCGTACCACTAGAGCAGCATTTCGTGGGCGTGAAGGGCAAACCGGGCTCCAAGCAATCCCGAGAGAACATCGACACGGTTGCTTATGAGAAGGTGAAGAATATGTTGCTCAAAGGTCACCAGGTCATGGTATTTGTCCACTCTCGCAAAGACACCGTGATGACAGCCCGTATGCTGAAGCAGATGGCGGCAGAGGATGGCTGCGAGGATCTTTTTAGCTGCCTTGACCATGAAGATTATTCATCGGCTCTGCGCGACATGAAGCATGCCCGGGCGCGTGAGCTAAGGGATATTTTCGCGAGTGGTCTGGGAACTCATCACGCTGGAATGAGCCGCAGCGATCGCAATCTGATGGAACGAATGTTCTCCGAAGGTCTCATCAAAGTCCTTTGCTGTACCGCCACTCTTGCCTGGGGTGTCAATCTTCCAGCCGCAGCCGTTGTCATCAAGGGCACTCAATTGTACAATGCGCAAGAGGGTAAATTTGTTGACCTAAGCATTCTCGACGTCATGCAGATTTTTGGTCGTGCCGGTCGTCCTCAGTTCCAGGATACTGGCATTGGCTTCATCTGCACCACTCATGACAAGCTACATCATTACCTGTCTGCGGTCACTGCGCAGCAGCCAATAGAGTCTCGCTTTTCCAGTCGACTCGTTGACAATTTAAACGCGGAGATTTCCCTCGGCACGGTCACGTCGGTGCCAGAAGCCGTGCAATGGCTGGGATACTCGTACTTGTTCGTGCGGATGTTGCGCGAACCAAGAAACTATGGCATTGAGTTTGCCGAGCTTCGAGATGATCCTATGCTGGTTCAACGACGCCGGCATCTAATTATCCAGGCTGCTCGCGCCCTTCAAAAGAGTCAGATGATCATCTTCAACGAGAAAACGGAAGACCTCAAGGCCAAGGATGTCGGTCGCATCGCTAGTCAATACTACATCCTCCAGAGCAGTATCGAGATCTTCAATGAAATGATGCGTCCTCGAGCCGGCGAAGCGGATATCCTGAAGATGATCAGTATGAGTGGCGAGTTCGACAATATCCAAGCTCGCGAGAACGAGTCGAAGGAGCTGCAACGCCTTCGAGACGAAGTGATCCAGACGGAAGTCGATGGAGGCAATGACTCGCCCCATGCGAAAACCAACATCTTGCTGCAATCGTACATCTCGCGCGCAAAACTCGAGGATTTTGCCTTGGTTTCGGACACTGGATATGTCGCGCAGAACTCAGCTCGTATTTGTCGGGCTCTGTTCATGATCGCTTTGAACCGACGGTGGGGCTACCAATGCCAGGTGCTTCTTTCGCTTTGCAAGTCAATTGAAAAGCAGATCTGGCCATTTGATCATCCATTTCATCAGTTTGACCTCCCGCAGCCGATCCTACGAAACCTGGATGAGCGACTCCCGACCTCGTCTATCGAGTCCATGCGGGAGATGGAACCGGCAGAGATTGGGCAACTTGTGCACAACCAAAAAATGGGCAATGTTCTGACCAAGCTGTTAGACAACTTCCCTACCTTGAGCGTCGAAACTGAGATTGCGCCACTGAATCGAGACGTCCTGCGCATTCGTCTCTCCATTTACGCGGAGTTCAGTTGGAATGATCGTCACCATGGAGGCTCTGAATCTTTTTGGGTGTGGGTTGAGAACTCGGAGACTTCAGAAATCTATCATCATGAGTACTTCATCCTGGGTCGCAAGAAACTTTACGATGAACATGAGCTTAACTTTACCATTCCCTTGTCGGATCCCTTGCCCAGTCAGATTTACGTGCGCGTGATCTCAGATCGTTGGCTCGGCGCTGAGACTGTCAGCCCTGTGTCGTTTCAGCACTTGATTCGACCGGATACGGAGAGCGTTTATACCGATCTCCTGAATCTCCAACCCTTGCCAATCTCGGCCTTGAATAACCCTCTTCTCGAGGAACTGTATGGCCAGCGGTTCCAGTTCTTCAACCCAATGCAAACCCAAATATTTCACTTGCTCTACCACACCCCGGCGAATGTCCTGCTTGGATCACCAACTGGCAGTGGCAAGACAGTAGCAGCTGAACTAGCGATGTGGTGGGCATTCCGCGACAAGCCTGGATCCAAGGTCGTGTACATCGCTCCGATGAAAGCTCTCGTCCGCGAGCGTGTCCAAGACTGGCGCAAGCGTTTGACTGGTCCAATGGGCTTGAAGCTGGTCGAGTTGACTGGTGACAACACCCCCGACACACGCACCATCCGCGACGCCGATATTATCATCACCACCCCCGAGAAATGGGACGGTATTTCCCGTAGCTGGCAAACGCGTGACTATGTGCGAAAGGTCAGCTTGGTTATCATCGATGAAATCCATCTACTAGGTGGTGATCGAGGACCAATTTTAGAGATTATCGTGTCTCGCATGAACTATATTGCATCGCAATCCAAGGGGTCTGTCCGATTGATGGGCATGTCTACGGCCTGCGCCAACGCTTCCGACCTGGCCAATTGGCTTGGTGTTAAGGAGGGCTTGTTCAATTTCCGGCATTCGGTCCGTCCAGTACCGCTCGAGATCTTCATCGATGGCTTCCCAGAGCAGCGTGGTTTTTGTCCCCTGATGCAGTCCATGAATCGACCCACTTTCCTGGCCATCAAGAACCATTCCCCAGAGAAACCCGTTATTGTTTTTGTCGCGTCCCGTCGCCAAACCCGATTGACCGCCAAGGACTTGATCAATTATTGTGGCATGGAGGACAATCCTCGTCGGTTTGTCCGCATGTCAGAAGATGACTTGGAGTTGAATCTGGCCCGCGTCAAGGACGACGCGCTACGGGAGGCACTCAATTTTGGAATTGGCCTTCATCATGCTGGTCTGGTCGAATCCGATCGGCAGCTGGCAGAGGAGTTATTTGCCAACAACAAGATCCAGATCTTGGTCGCCACCAGTACGCTTGCGTGGGGTGTTAATTTACCGGCACACCTTGTAGTTGTCAAGGGAACCCAGTTCTTCGATGCTAAAATTGAGGGCTACCGAGACATGGACCTGACTGATGTCCTTCAAATGCTTGGTCGCGCTGGGCGTCCTCAGTTTGATAATTCCGGTATTGCGCGCATTTTTACCCAGGATGCTAAAAAGGCCTTCTACAAGCATTTTCTTCACACTGGTTTTCCCGTTGAGTCGACCCTGCACAAAGTCTTGGACAATCACTTGGGCGCTGAGGTCTCCGCGGGGACCATCACCACGAAGCAAGATGCTCTCGACTATTTGACTTGGACATTTTTCTTCCGCCGCCTGCACAAGAATCCATCGTATTACGGGCTTGAAATCTCAGCCGAAGAACAAAACACAATGGCTGCACGATCCATTGCCCAAGACTTTATGATTGACTTGGTTGACACATCGCTGAGTGAACTGGCCGAATCTTCATGCGTTCTGGTGGATTCTGCTACTGGTGAAGTCGAGTCGACACCCTTTGGCAAAATCATGAGCTATTACTACTTGTCTCACAAGACCATTCGTTACCTCATGTCTCATGCCAAGCGCGAACCGAGCTTCCAGGATGTTCTGAGTTGGATGTGCTCCGCTACGGAATTTGACGAGCTGCCTGTTCGACATAATGAAGACCTTATCAATGCCGAGCTGGCCCAAAACCTGCCTCTCTCTACCGAGTCGATGGGGGACTTGCCGATGTGGGACCCTCACGTCAAAGCTTTTCTCTTATTGCAAGCCTACATGTCGCGCATTGATCTGCCAATCTCCGATTATGTTGGTGATCAAACATCCGTGCTTGACCAAGGTATCCGTGTCATCCAGGCGTCCATCGACGTTATGGCTGAGCTCGGCTACATTCCCGCGTGCCAAATGCTGGTCACTCTCCTTCAATGCATCAAATCGGCGCGCTGGCCAGAGGATCATCCCTTGTCAATTCTTCCTGGTGTGAACACTGAGAAGCCACCACGGGATATTCCCAGCTCCCTTGTTGCTTTGTCGTCGCAGCCCTCGTCTGCGGTCGCTGGCCTGGTCAAGAAATACAATCTCCCACCGCACTTCACTCGCGCTATGTCTCAGCTGCCCCATGTTTCTCTTTCTGTTGCTGGTGTGACTGCGAAGGGTATCAATGTCTCGATTGTCCGTCGCAATGCCACCACCAACCTAATCTACGCCCCCAGGTTCCCCAAGCCACAGACCGAGGGTTTCTTCTTGATTGTCTGCGTTTCGCGACCAGATGGAAAGGATGGCGACCTTTTAGGTCTGAAGCGTGTCTCTTGGGCGCCACGAGCCAAGCAGAGTGGTCAAAATGCTGGACCGTCGAGCTCCAAGCAGAAGAATGGCGGCTTCAGTGTTCACTCGCTGGTCAAGTTTCCCCATGCCGCTCTCGCCGAGTCGTCTGTCACCACAACGGGCACTGCCCATGTGAATGTCCATCTGATCAGCGACTCGTACCCTGGAATGCAGTGGACTTTATCCCAGATTGCGGTTGACGTGGGCTCTCCGCAGGTGGTGGAGGCATCATCCAGTGTGCCCGACAAGACTGGGCTATAGTAATTTGGATGTTTGTTTATTCAGTCAACCACTTAGCGCACTGTCCAATGACATGGTTTTCAAATGGACATGGCAAACCAACGCCGCAATCCGTCCATTCTCTCTTGTTCCGTCTTGAATGAATCCACCACTCGCGTCCGGCCTCCAAGATTCAACTTGATGACATCGTTCACAAACATCACTTTCCCAGCCACTACGACACCCTCTTCAAACCTATCCACACTCTCACCTTCAAGAACAGCCAGTCCCTCTGCTTCGCCGCCGCGGATAAACTTCACCACCCATCGATTGCCCTTTTGCAGTGCATCCCAACTCGTAAACCGATTCATGACCTCGAAATCATCCTGAAAGAACTCGATGTCCGTGAAGCAGTAAAAGGAATTCCAGTCTTTGGTGGGATCGTTGCGGTACTGGTATATCCACACTTTATTCTCCGGTCGAGTCTGCTTTGCCATTGTCCCCCGGATCAAGCGCACTTCTTGCGTGCCCAGATTCTGGATAGTATAGCCTGAGATCAACGGGAGAGGTCGCGTTGGACCATCACCACCGAATGCAGCATCAACATGATATTCTTGACCGGGTGGGAGTGTCACAATGTTCACGATGTGTGTCCTGCTTCCGTTAGTTTCTTCCATTTAACCTTCCTCTCCCGCGGGTATTCATACCATCCCTTGAATTCACCTTGTGGGATCCCGTCGATTCTTTCCCGGTTCCGGACTCCAGTCATGTACACTGTGAATCCCAGTCCGCGTAGAACATGATGAAAAAAGATACTGCATTCCAAACAATATCCCCCGCGTCCGGATGGACTAGTATCCCCGTGGCCCATCAATTTGGTGTAGATACCCTGTGGACTGATATCCACCGTGTTGTCGACGGAGTAATGCACCGTCAGATTATCATATGGGAAACGGGTGATTTGACCACGGAACAAAGTCGTCAATGCATCTTCGGTTTTCGGGAACGACGACGGATCCGCGATGTAGGGTTCGTAGTTGCGTGGCAGCGCTATGTACTTTAAGTACTTTGTCAATTGGGCCGCCGAGTACATGTCCCCCATTTTAATTGACCGAGTTGACGGGAGACAATTGCAATTCTCAAGCGTTGATGATGTTCGCGCGTGATATTTATGTTTGGTCGTGACTCATTCATGCGCCGATCGCAAAGTTTGTTGACCTTGACATGCACGGAACTATACAGTTTCCATGCAGTCAACGGTACGGATTATCTTGCATGAGTCATGTATTTCGCCAATGGAAGTTAATGGATTATATCTCGTTTTCATTTAAAAGATAGGTTGATTAAAGCTGTGGAAGTATACTTGAATATCCTAAAATCCTGGCCATGCACCAGGCAATCAACGCGAAAAGCATCTTACAATGACTCGATCTGCAGCTCCTGCGATACGGCATGTCTATGACCGTACTGCGAGCCCGTGACTCGCGGAAGTAATGCTTTTCGATCTACATACCGCTCGTTGGCACCTAGTTGATCCACTCGCGATACAATCGGCACGAGCATTTGGCGTTTCCCCGTAGATACGGAAACGGTGCGTGCGGTCGATACCTCAATCCGAGGGACCTGGGGTGATTTCTCTCTTGGATCGAGAATCTCTCGCTCCGTAATGATGGGGATCATGGCTTGGGAAACCTTGGATTGGCAGGACGACTGGGCGAGAGTTATTGTTTGGGGACTGCCGCTGGTAGCCGTCTTCACGGATGGTTGCAATGATGGCTTGTCTTTTGCTGGTGGTGCGGGCGCTGGCGGGTCGGTTTTGACGGTGAGGTTGGGCCGTGTACGCCTTCCTTGGGGTGAACTTTTGTCTGTATTTTGTGGCGTGGGAGACAATTTAACGTGTTTTGCAGCGAGGACTCTGGGCGACGATGTCTGGGACGGAGGCAGGGTTGGTCGCTCCGGCTTGATCGCGGGCAGAGGCTTGTCCTCTTTGCGGGTAGACGTATTGGATGATCGCGGGGTATCGGAGTGCCCAGAGAAGAGATTGGAAATGACGGGCGATTCAAAGGATGAGAAGCTATTATTATTATGAATGGCCCGGTTGTGCATTGGCGACTGGGACGGGCTTTCCACGGGAAGGGTGTTTGACCGCACACGAGGGCTCGACCCGTGCGAGATGTTGTGGGTGCCCAGTATCTGGGCAGCCTTGGGAGGCTGTGACGTAGGAAATACAGTGAAACTAGACTCCGCCGGCGAGGTTGCTCGGCGCTGTAGGACGGACGGTACCTTGGGAGACAAAAAGTCCTGGTCTTGATTAGTGTTGACTCTAGGGTTACATGGGAAAACGACATACCTGAGTATTTGGGATTCGGAGATTATCCAGAGTTTTGCTCCTCCTGGCCAGCAGCGAGGGTTTCTGGTTGCGGTCCATGACGTTGCTAAACATGACACTGTATCGTTCCATCTGCACGTCTGGTATTTGGACATCCAGCAGAAGGCCTGTGCCGGGTTTCCATTGGAGATCTTTTCTTTCCGGCGCTGAAAAGTTCTCTGTCCGGAGCTTCTCAGTCTCGAGCATCGGCCACTCCTCGGTCGGCTCTCGTGGTCGTGCGGGCTTTGAGCTCTTCGGTATAGGTCTCTCTTTTTTGATTGTCTGCCTGAGCCGTTCTGATTGGACATGATCCATTGGCGCCGGTGCATTTTTCGCCCGGAAGAACCCACCGATTTTCTTCCATGTATTCGGCTTGGACGTCTGGGATAGATCGCATGGATCTCCGAGAACAGGCGCATCTAACCGCGGCGAAGGCAGGTTTTCTGGTGACTGGAGCATGCTGGGACTCCCCAGTGCAATGCCTATGATATGCGGTCCAACCGGACTACGTTGCGGTGTGGATGGAATGACTTCGTCCGGTGGAGCTGTGAGTTGAAAGTCGAAGGCAACGCCCGCGCCTGGCGGCGGCCTTCTGTTTGGCTGTCGTTGGTCGAATTGCGGTCGAGAAAAATCCCACTGGTAGACTTTCCCATCGTTTCCTCGTCGACTATATGAATTACCCCCGGGGTAACGGTTGTCGCGCGGTTGCGTGTCGGTATAAGTCACAACGGGGAACGACATGGTCTCCGGGGCCGGTGCGGTGCAAGACTTGATGACCGTCATACTTCCCGCCATCCTGAGTATCGAAATTCAGGTTTCTTGGTTGAATTGAAAGGATGCCAGATCGTGAAAAGAGAGAATGGCCTTCCTGAAGGCCTTCTTCCCAGATGGAAAGAAAATGAAACCGACCGGGCGCGACAGAAGCGCTGGTTTTAATTTGATTGACTAGGAGCAGAAGGAACACCGGACAAGGGACCTAAGTCGCATGGGTGGAGAAGCCGTGACGCTAAGCTGTGTACATGAGACACGGCCAATTAATAGTGCATGGCGCCCTCATGGCGCCCCATAGAGCAGGCGCATTGTGCCAGGCACATCCAGGCTCAGACGGCTTTGAACCAACGAGATGCCGAGACCAACGACGATGTCTGGGCGGCGTTGAGATGTCAATGGGCGGGGCGGCATGATTTGCTGGGTGGCATGACCCTGAGCATCGCAACGGTCGGGATTTCGGAGCCGCCAGGACGGGGGCGCAACGATGCTTATCTGGGCCGCAGCGAATGAGCAAGCGTGTCGCGGATTTATTAGCTCCATTTAATGTCCCGTCAGGAGCCACTAGGGTCGGAGCGTGTTTCATGCCTGAAGCCGCAACACGGCCTTGAGACAGGGGCAGCCTGGTCATTGGTCCGGTCCTGATGCAGGCGGCGCACAGATCGGACGCAGACTCTGCGCTCAGGCAAGAGTGTCCGTGCGAACACGTCGGCGGCTGGAGAAATAACGCCAATCGCTCGGGGCGAGAGATGGTCGTGTGATGCCAAGCCAGTCGTGATGGAGGTGAGATGGAGAAAGGGGCATCTCGTGTTGTAGTTGGGGCAGTTGAAAAGTGGCGGTCACTGGACCTCGCCATTTTATACTTCCCCTTCAGCTGGACTCTGACATGGATTGGTGATGTCCCATCTTTGAAATTCCAATCGCATGATATGTCCTTGCTAGGCTAGCACTAGGGTAAGAATGTGGCTCTTGCTGGGATATTATTATTCATTGATGGATGGGGCAGACGTTGCGAATCCTGCGATGAAACAATGTCAGGGCCGAGCCTTATTTCTATCCCATTGGCGATCTTAATCTGAAAAAGTAATGCACAACGAACCAAGGCTATTCATTTGAAGAAATCCATGGATGTTCGCATCTATCTTGTGACTCATCCATGATATATAACGGTGCCAGAAAAGGAGAAAAACGACAAAATATGGCTGGTCTGATCATAGAGGCTGAAACTATTTGACTCTATAACCATGGAATTCCCACTAAACCTTGCAGGTCTGGTCTTCTTTGTACATCCGTGGTGAGTTGGGATGACGAGGTTTGACTCAACGTGGCTATGACGAGGGCCTCGTACTCTGCACTCCCCAGTACCACTACATAACCAGCCGCTGTCGATAGACCCATATGATCACCTCACTACACCAACTACAGGAGATATCAGTACCCATGGGCCAAACTACGCATTCCCGCGCTCTTGGCGCTATCTGGAGCACCTGTGTCGCCGATGCCCTCGGGGGTCCTGTCCAGTTCATGAAACCCAACACTTTCCCTCGCGTCACGGGCTTGGGTTATATCGAGAAATACCGCAAACCAGCCGGGTGAGAGAGTTGAAGATTCTGGCAAGAAAATGCCATCGCTGATTCTCATAGATCTTTCTCGGATGATGGATCGATGACGCTGGCCTTGGCAAAGTCTTTTATCGACTCAGGGGGGACATACAACCAGACCCTGGCCATTCAATATTGGACGCAGTGGTGGGAAACGGTCATTTCTGTACAGGCAAGAAGGCCTGGGATGTGGGCAGGAACACGCGACAGTCGTTGTTGATTTGGAAGAGACACGGCCTAGACGACGTCGAGGCCACGCAGCGGTTAGTCGATACGAAGCTGGAGAAAGAAGAGCGCTCCGGAAATGGGAGTCTGATGCGTGTTTCCCCCGTAGGAGTTGCGCTCTTCCGGGATGCCGATGCTGCGCGCAGAGTGGCCAGAGTGCAGAGTGTGCCGACTCATCCTTGCCTCGCCTGCGTGGAAAGCTGTGAGGCCTTTACCCTGCTGGTCTGCAAGGCGATGAACGGTACGTGTGTTCCTTGATCCTTGACATGGTGTCTTATAACTTGCTAGGCGAAACGAAAGAGCAGATATGTGAGAGTCCCTGCAACTTCCCCTTTACTCACCCGGCCTTGGCTTCGCGCTTCGCTCAATACAAGAACATGAATGATTTTGCGGTCAGGTCTCGATCCGACGTGCAAAGTACTGGCTGGGTTGTTGATACCCTTAAAGTCGCTCTGTGGGCCTTCTTCAAGTACGACTCCTGGGCCGACTGTGTCTTGGCCGTGGTAAATCTCGGGGGTGACTCGGACACTGCCGGGACTGTCTGCGGTGGACTATGCGGAGTCTACTATGGCATCGACTCGATCCCCGAGGGATGGAGGATGGGAATGATGAATCTCCCACTCATCATCGGGATTTCAGACGGGTTTGCAGACCTGGTGTCTTCACAGCCGGGTACAGGGCAATAGTGGAGTCTTTGGTCGCGGGGTTGTCGGTGTAGCAGACACCGGACTTGATGTGATATACAATCAAGCACAAAAAGGGAGATCAATTGTGGCAATTGCAAGATTTCCTCCTTTCAATGGTGGTTTCAATCATAATACTAGCCTGACCGGGTAGTAGTTCAGTGACAGCCCCGGCCATTGAGGGCCGGGAATGCATCCGGCGAGCTTCTCCTTGCAGTGATCTCTTTGGTGAATCACTCGGCACATGTGTATCGGCCATGACATGCGCCGATCGGCTGTGCAGCTGCGAGGTGCAAATGCTAGATCAGCCCTGTCGAGCGTTATACTGCCTTGGTGAAAGGCCGGGATCGACGGATGGCGGGGTCTTATTTACCGCCAAACACAATCCCCCCACTTTGTCACCTCCCACAAGCTCCTTATATTCTCTTCTCCTCCATCTTTCTCTTCTCCTCTCTTCAACCATCTGTCATCATGGGCGCGCACTCTGCTACCTGGCAAGGTAAGTCTCTGTTCTCTAGCTCACCTGGAGCACCCGTTGACACTCTCGGGAACAGCCTACGTCGACTCCAGGTATGATCACTGGTTCTCCGACCATCCATCCACTCACGCAATACTGATTCACTATCCAGCCTAATGGGCTCGGGTCAATTTGACAAGGCCGGTATCCTCGCCGCGGATTTCTCCGGTCTCGAGGCCCAGTCGCCCGGCTTCACGGTATGCCGCTGACTACTCGGCCGCAAATGCGGGGTGTCTTGATGGCTAATAGCATCCTCGGCACATCCAGCTCTCGCAGGACGACATCAACTCCCTGGCAGCGGCTTTCACCTCCGACGCTAACGCCTTCGCCAACGGTTTCTCCATCGGCGATGAGAAGTTCGTCGCGATCAAGGCCGACGCCCGCAGTCTCTACGGCAAGAAGGTATTGCCCGGACAACCTCGGAACCATCTCCTCAGTCGGGTCGTGCTAATTCCGAATAGAACAAGGAGGGCGCCATCGTTGTCCGCGCTTCGGCTTGCACCATCATCGCTCACCACCCCGAGTCCGTCCAGACCACCAACGCCGCTACCGTCGTCGAGAAGCTGGTCGACTACATCAACAACCCGCGATAGACGGGCCCCGCCCGTACCGTGTGGATGAATGATATGACCGGGGTCGCCTGTGAAAAATAGGAACTAAATGAGTTTCGCTTCGCTGCGTGTTTTTGTCCGACCCGTTGGATCGACCCCGGGTCTTGCATGTGCTTAGCTAGTCTCTACGGAGGCCGTGGATATATTTTTTTTCTCGTTTCAATATCTTGTGGAAATCGCTTCGTATGCAAGTTTCTTTGCTGATCTATGTATACGACTCGAATGAAAACAGTCATTAGTAATTACATATTCGCAGTATCTATGATCGTGTCGGCCATGTCGGTCCTGCACTTCGGCGTCCAATTGGAGCGTGCGTGGCTTGACCTCTCGAGATGCTCATACCGGTAGCTCGGCATTGCTGCGACCACCGGCCAGGATCTCCAGACCACGTTGGATATACGGTCCCACGACCGGAATATTGCCCGCAAATTGACCAATGGTGATGAGGAAGTCCCCAAAGAGAATAAACAGTCCGTATAGCTCGATCAGGAATCCGGTAAGCGGCCAGCGAAGAAGGATTAGGATGATGCCGGCGGCGAAGGCGGCGGTGCCCTTGAGTTTTTGGGGACGCGTGAAGAAGACCATGGTCTTTTGGACGCCGATGATCAGGGTCAGGCCGATCAGGAAGAGGATCTAGACGCGAGGATAAGTAGGAGCCGGACGATGAGACAAGTTGAAACGCACATTTCCCATAGCCAAGCTGGATCTTCGTTAGCATGCGTCTTATCTTTCCCTCTGCAGGCGGGACTTACAGTGACCGGTCAAAGAACATGAGCACGCCTCCGAAGAGGAACAGGCCACCTATTCTGTCGTGTTATTCCATGCTGCAACACAGGATCATCTCGGAGATGTTCTCGTACCGGCAGAGCAGAAGACCACTCCAATCTCTAGGTGGTGTTAGCACAGGATGCGACGTGGCCATGTTGTTGCCTTTATGTACCAGGCACACGACAGGCAACGGGAAAGCCGAGAGACTGACTTTGGTTTTCAGACAACCACATGCTGGGCATTTTGTATCGATAGGGACGGTAACGCTCCAAGTACAGGGGGAGAAGAAAGTCCAGGCTGCGTAAACATCGGATTCCTTTTTCTGCCGCCCCCATCGGGGCGGTGAAGCAGGTGCTATAAGCGGCGCGAGCGGTCGCTGCTTTCTTTTTCTTCTACGGTGATGGGACGAAATTCCAAGAAGCCCTGAATGGGACACGCAACGGTTCAGCATAATGTGAGGCTGTTCTATGTGACATTCCACCGGACTTTCAATTACAGCCGGATTTTTTGCTAGGATGTGATAACATCCGGACTCCACGCCGCGACGACAGCACCCGAGGGTGCTGTAACTGATGCTTCTCCCCCTGGGGTATCGGTAATAGTCGAGTGCATTTGCACAAGGCGAAGAATAGACTCTATGGTCACGAATAAGCCGGAGCGCTTTCTTGAACCTGTCTCGAGAGGGGCACGGTGGGGTGGAAAGGGCTTGACTGTGTTGGCCAGACATGCCTCGTAGTTGCTCTAGTTTAGTTAGACATCGCCCCAATGATAGGCTCAGGTGAAGCTACCTGGGCATAGTTGTTCGCATGTGGTCGAGAGAATGGTAACAGACGCCACCGCGTCAATTATTTCAAGATGGTATGAGCTCCACGAGCCTCGAGATAGGCCTCGGGCACTCCCTGAGCCAAGGTGCGGATCACACCAAAGATCTCCTTGTCGTGGTATCGCAATCGTGTCTTCGGGTCGGTGTAGGGCCCGGGGAGACCGGTGATATCGCAGTAGTGACGCTGATACGCTGGGTTCAGTGACGGCGCGGATTCAATGTTCGTATACGTGACCGCGGGGCCGGCCGGGATAGTGGCTCGCGCATTTTTCTCGAGGACAAGAGCCGACAGATTCTGGGCGGCTTGCGCGATGTTGGGGTTTTTTCCAACACCCTCCGCTGGGGTAAGGGCCTCTTCGGCCGTGGCAGCACCGGACGTGCCGGTAAAGGGTGTGGTTGCGCCCGAGTTGGCTTGCGTGGCCAGGACAGAGGCCTCCTTGCGGGAAGTATCCGAGATAATCTGCCTGACGTTCTTGTTGCGACGTTGCGACGGTCGCCAGTTGGGGTTTCGGAAGGGCTTGTGGACAGCACCAATGTCCAGCTGGTTCAGGAGGGCCTGGTGGGCTTCGTCGTTGGCGGGATTCGCGGGAGGCATGGTCAGAAGAAGTAAGCGATCACTGGAGGAGGAATTGGTTGGCGATGGGTTGTAGTTATAAGCTGGAGTGGCGCAAGCATCGATGCCGCGGGCGCATCCTGTATACCTGCACGTGATCGCCAGAACCGCCAAACAAAGCACGCCGCATTCTCTCCGACCAAACAACATCCAGAACCATTACACCATGGTATGTCTTGCTGATATTACCGAGATATCTTGAGGAATGGGGTCAGTTCTGATTCCAGAATAGGAGAGTCCCCACGAGCACCAACAGACGGTGCTCCTCTCGCGTATCATCAACAATGTGGTATGTGTCGCCTCGTCCAGGCCCATGGCTCCCGGGATAGCTCCATAACTCACACTGGTTCCAGGAAAAACTGAATGAGGCTGTCATGGTGATGAATAAGAGTCTCCAGGTATGAGCGGAGAGACCTTTGATCAAGCGCTTATTGACCACTCTGTAGGAGGTCAACATCCAAAACATGAACGTGGAGCTGGTAGCCCAGATGTTCAAAAACTATCAGTCCAATGTTCTATTCCACCTTGAAGGTATGGTCCTTTTCAACACAAGCCTGTTCCCTGCTAAGTTGTGTAGCTACGGAGAATCTCAAGGAGCCCTCGTAAGACCAATATGATGAAATGATGCCTGACGAATACAATTAGATATCCTTTTTTTCTTTTTTTTCTCTTCTCTAATTTCCTGTCTTAAGAACTTCAATCCGTAATAAGCAGCCTCCTGTAAGCATCCTGAAGGCTGTCTAGTTGTAGATTTAGGCTGTAGTTACGATCTCCATTCTTGGCGCAACCGCAACTCCGCAAACTCGCCGCGTTCCGTTTGTCGCTATCGTCTATCGCCCCGACCCCTTTGGGCTTTTCGTCGTTCCTGTTCCCTCCTCCACCTACTCCTCTGTCATGCAGTGAGCGCCGCTTTCGTGCCTTGACCTGACCTCCGATCCTAGTCCTGGTTCGCACCGACGCTGCCCACCATGACCATCACCTCGGTGCAGACCGTCCAGTCGGGTCGCTACTCCATCAATGCGACCGAGAAGCGTGCTGAAAAGCCCCCGCCCCAGCTGTACCACGCCCAGGACTTCCCGTTCAAGGGATATCAACCTCCGCAGCCCGATGGGTTCCAGCAGAGCCGAGCTCATCCCGACACTAGCGCTATCGTCATCGACAATGGTGAGTTCGCTGGTCCTGGATATGGGTCGATTCGGTACTAATGAACTTTTTCCGACAGGTTCGCACCTCGTTAAGGCCGGTTGGTCCTTTGATCAGAACCCGCGATTCGTCCTGCCTCCCGTCATGAGCCGTTACCGTGATCGCAAGCTCGGCCGCCAGGCCAATTTCATCGGATACGATGCCTATGTCGATGCCACAACTCGCGGGCAAATGAAGAACGCCTTCGATCCCGGCTCCAGCATAGTCGGGAACTGGGACGTGATGGAGGGTGTGTTGGACTATGTCTTTCACAAGCTCGCGGTGGATGGCTCCAATGGCGGCGTAGACCGGCCAATTTTGATGACAGAGCCGGTGGCTAACCTGGGATACCCGAGGAAAAGTAAGTGGGAATATCTCGTGGGGTTTGAAAATGGTGCTGATCGTGTCAGTGATGAACGAGATCCTTTTCGAGTGCTACTCTGCGCCATCGGTGGCCTACGGCATTGATTCGCTTTTCTCCTACCGCTACAACAAGGGAACCGACGGTCTGGTGGTCTCCTCGTCGCATACATCCACACATGTTATCCCCGTCTTGAACTCGAAACCCATACTGTCCAGCTCCTCGCGGCTGAATTGGGGTGGCCTCAACAATGCCGAGTACCTTATGAAGCTGTTGCGACTCAAATATCCGACATTCCCGGCCCGTATGGGTGAACACCAGATGGAGGACTTTATCCACAAACATTGCTACGTCTCACAGGACTACGACCGCGAGTTGGGGGGTATCTCGAATGGACGGGCTTGGAAGACCGCGACCGCGTTGTGCAATACCCGTTTACTGAGCACATTGTCCCCGAGAAAACGGAAGAAGAGCTGGCGCGTATCGCCGAGCGCAAGAAGGAAAGCGGCCGTCGCTTACAGGAGCAAGCCGCCAAGATGCGTCTCGAGAAGCTGGTCAAGAAGGAGCAGGAACTCGAGTATTGGAAGGATCTGCAAGAACGCCTCGCATCAGAGACTAAGAAGGAAATCCGACGAGTTCTCGAGGCAGAAGACCTCAAGGATGAGGCTCATTTAGAACGTCTCGTCCGCGACCTCGAGAAGTCTATCAAGCGTTCACGGAACCGCGATTTGGGAATTGAGGAAACCGAAGAACCGCAGGAGGAAATGACCTTCCCGCTACTCGACGTTCCCGATGAGGAATTGGATGAGGCCGGGATTAAGGAGAAGCGGCATCAACGTCTCATGAAGTCCAACGTGGAGGCAAGAGCGCGAGCCAAGGAAGAAAAGGAGCGTGAGAAGGCACGCCGCGAGGAGGAAGAGCGTCTCGATCGTGAGAAACGCGAGAATCACTTCGAGGAGTGGATTTCCGAGCGACGCGCCAATCGACTGGTCAGTATCTTGTTGCTCCATCATCTTCAACCACTAACCCTGTCTAGGCTCTCCTGCAAAGAATCAAAGATCGTGATCGCATGAAGGCCGATCTTGGAAACCGAAAGTCTCTCGCTAGCCAGATGCGCATGAAGACGCTGGCCAATCTGGCTGCCGAAGGCCCAAGAAAACGCCGTCGCGGCGGAGACGAGGATGACTTTGGCGCTAACGACGATGACTGGGGTGTTTACCGTACGGTTGCTACGGGTGAGCAGAGTGACGAGGAGGAAGAGGAGGATCTCGGTGGGATGCTCAACGGTGTCGAGAAAGAGCTGCTTGACTACGACCCTGAGTTCACTGAAAACCACACGCTGGCCGCTCAATCGGACTGGACCAAGAGTCTTGTCCATGCGTTCCTGCGTGGACCTTGGCCGTTTGACCCGGAGAGCCAGCGCGAGGCGCACCAGCTGCACCTCAACGTCGAGCGCATCCGTGTCCCCGAGGTCGTCTTCAAGCCTTCGATCGCCGGTGTGGACCAGGCCGGTCTTATCGAAATCGCCGGTGACATTCTCAACCAGCGCTTCCCGAACCCTGACGACCGCGACCGTCTTCTGAAGGACGTGTTCCTGACGGGCGGCAATACTCTTTTCACCGGGTTCGAAGAGCGGTTCCGCAACGAGCTTCGCGCTTTCTTGCCCGTTGATGCACAACTGGGGGTGCGTCAGGCATCGAATCCTGCGTTGGATGCGTGGCGCGGTGCTGCACAATGGGCATCGGGATCGGACCTTGGCCGGTCATCTGTCACCCGGCAGGAATACTACGAGAAAGGCAGCGAGTATATCAAGGTGGGTGAAACTCTATCCTTTTCTTTATTCATGACTGACGTCTTTACAGGAACATGATCTCGGCAATGTGACGTGGTGAAGAGTGAACGTGGGATAAAACCTCGGCGCATCGGCGTATAGTTGCACGGGTTCAGCACTAGGATGTCTTCTTTCGCAGATTTAATTAAACGACCATTCCAATGAGTTCTCAACGGCCTCGTATAGACTCCTTGCATCTCCGCTTGATCGACCAGCTAAGGTGATATCCCACCTGAGACATGTTTACATGTTTGTTATGATGCCATTCCCCAGGACCAGCTCTCCAAGTACTTGACGTTCCGATGATGGTTCTCCGCACGACTCATTGAAATCCGGCCTAAACCGGATACTTGCGTTGTGGCGTGAACCGGGATCGACAGTCAAACTCTGATCTGCGAGTGACTGGACTCGGCGATCTGATGATTCTTACTCAACTTCTTGTTCTCTCTGCGCTGAATTTATCCGTATTTCCAACCACGCGAGCTCTTCTAGGGATGTTCCTATTGTCATTCTATTCCATGACAAAATCCCTTGGACAATCACAGAGTTTCGAACCGCATCCCATCATGCAGGGGGATCCCCGCTATTGGTGACGCCGCAGCAACTAGTGTGCTTTGTTTTGGTCGGCCACGAGTGGTGCAATGATCCATCGACATGATTGGAACAAGTTCCAAGTGGTCTGATTGTGTCTCTGCTCTCTCCCCATCTCGTTTGTACTCGTGATGATCGAAGGGAGTGGTGATCGTCATGGCGGGTCGATTGCGGGTGAGTTGTATACCACGTATCCAGGACCACCAGCTGCCCTGTGCAGCTGCTAACTCAACTTGACTTGTTGAAGAATGGCAGGTCCAGCAAGGGCCAGCTCAAGGAGGACAGCTTCCATCCTGTCCGCCCGCTGATTCGTGCGCTCGCCGCTGACTTCATGCAACGGTTATCATGACGCATCTGGGGAAACGCCGGCATTCCTGTTCGGTGCACGGGTTACTACTTTGGACTCGACGCTAGTTGTGTTGTGTCTCATGCTTGTTCATCTGCTAGCGGCATCCTATAAATCTCGTCCCCGTGGTCGTTGGGCCCGTTCTTCTCTATACTTCCCCGGTCTCGCAATATCTATACCTTAATACTTTGAACACAATGCCGTTCTCCACTGCTCTCGCCCGGCCACTGCAGCTGGCTACTCGGACTTTGCAATGGTCTAGCGCCGTGATTGTCATGGGCTTGACCTCGTTCTTTATCAGTCGCGGTCCCCATGGCCAACACATTATCTACCAGGAAGTGATTGTACGCTATCCACCTCCGCAATCTAGTATTCATTCTCACCTTCTTTAGGCTGTGCTCTCCGTCGCCTTCTTCCTGCCGGCCTTTGTCTCGCCCTTCCTCCCAACGGCCCTTGGCAAATTCGTCCTCCTGATCGACGTCATCTTTTCTTACCTGTACGATCTTCTTCCTGTACCACGAGGGATCCCACATGCACTAACAGGTATTTTCCTAGTTGGTTAACGGCCTTTATCTTCGCGGCGCAGGACTACAGCCAGAACTTGTGCTACTTTAATGCCCCGCCCGGTATGACCTGTGGTCGCAAGAAGGCGAACGAAGCGTTTATCTTCCTTGCTTTGTATGTTTGTCTCTGCTGAAACAGCCTTGTGTTCGACTTCGTTCCCTTGATCCGCTAACGCTATCTATCTTCCAGTATCATGACCTTCCTTGGCATGTTCCTCGAGGTTGCTTCCCTCTGGGCATATCGGAAGGAGAACTCTACTGCCCAGCCTATCCCGGAGAAGACTGTGCCCGGTGCCCGTGTCCCACTCGATGCCCCAGTCGAGCACGCTACTGCTCCGGCGGGAACGGTTTAAGTGTCGTTCAAACTGGGTCGCTTAATTGTGATGTGGTTATTGGAGGGCATGATTGAACATGCACATAATATATCAACGATGTCGAGTCTCGGATGGTGAGCTTGTGATTAGTGTGTAATGCTTATTTAATGCTGGAAATGCAAATCTTCTGGCCCTGCAAGTACATGTGAAATATCCTGTACCTTCTGAATGGTAAATGCTTTCCTTGCCGTGCTTGGTCATCCCTCTCTTTGAATCAGGATCTCACCTGGGCAAAATACTCATTACTTTGACAAAGAGGATATGGTGCCTTTGCATTTTGTCTCTGTCGAATCGAGGGCCAAGGTATGTCCGAGTATATTAGATTACATTCGTCTATTTTTGTCTATAGCAACAGCTCTTATGCAATGGAAACATGACAATCCTCCAGCAAGAAAACAATGCGGTGTTGAACGCCGCTTGCTTAAGCACCACAATGGGTTAGATACTGGCTCGACGGGGAGCCATCGTTCGCTGCAGCTTGCGTTTTTCTTCCGTCTCCTCAGGAATAGGGAGGGAACCCTCGTTCCGGAGTCGATCGAGAAACTCCTTGCCATAGGCATAACCAACCTGGTAAATCTCGTCGAACTTGCCAAAGTCCAAAGTCCCGTACGGATCAATAGGAGGCCGCATGTAGAGACAACTGGCGGAGTTCTTGGCGCGCTCAAGATTCTCAATGGAAGAGACATAGGCCAGGCGAGCCTGGATTTCGGACAGCGTGGGTGGGTTCGGGATGGATGAGAAGGGATTCCAACGGTTCAGGACAGACCAGAAGCCAGACAGTGAGTCACCGTATCCTTGTGGGACATTGTCATCGATGGAGCCCACATCCACGGCGAAGATCACATCAGCACCCAGACTCTTCATGTGCGCCACAGTGAGATTGTCGATGTATCCACCATCCAACAGCATGCTACCTTCGTCGCAGATTGGCGGGATCAAGCCGGCCAGGGTCATGGATGCGCGCACATACCGCCAAACGTACCCCGAGGAGTGGTATTCAGCACGGGATCGGCTGATGTTGGTGGTGTTGCAATAGAATTCCAACCAGAAATCTTCAATCTGGCTGTCGCCAAAGGTCTTGAAGATGCCTCGGTTGAACTCGTGTCCGGTTGTATAAGAAACAGTCGGGTACGTCAGATCCAAGGCAAACCGCCACATGCTACCCATGCGGCCAGAGAACTTCTTTGCCCGGCCGTACATGGGCACCACGTCAGCATCGCGAGCATACAGGGCACCGATAAATGACCCGATGGATGTCCCTCCAATAATGTCGATGGGGATTCCCGCTTCTTCAAGGGCCTTGATCACCCCGACTTGGGAGATGCCACGCGCTCCGCCACCGCCTAGTACCAGTCCAACGGACTTACCACACAAGCGTCGTGCAAGGCGGTGGAAGTCACCCTTGAACGCAGTTTGCGGTGAGTACAGGGGCGTCTGTTGGATTCGACGGGAGGTGTACTTCTGGATTTCGGCCTGCAAAATCTGGACCCGCTGCTTAAGGACGGTGCCAAACTTCTTTGTTTGTGGATGAGAGGGCTCGGCTGTTAAACGGAAGGCCATCTGGATATGGTGATGGCCACCGTTGATCCACACTCGGTTCTTAAGCCATCGGCGAGTTAAACCAGGTGAGCAGAACCGCTCGGCGTGTAGAAGTACAAGCTCTTTGCGTGCCGTGGTCTTCATGCCTAGAAGGAATCGCTCGTATTCGCCAATCCTCGGAGATGCCTCGGCGAGGCCGACCAGCAGAATGGAGTCAGCCTGGGATATACAGGTCTGGGTCCACGGCGCATTGACGTTGGTGTCTGCGATGTATAGCACCAAACCATACTTCTCCTCCAGGTCTGCCAGGTATTGGGATAGCTTGAGCTTTCCCATCTTACTAAAGGCATGGCGACCTAGATGGTTCAAAATCGCAGCCTGGTTCAGTGAAGTCACCCCTCTCGTGACTCCGATCTGATGTAGCGCGTTCAGTAGTCGGTTGCCGAACTCAACGACAGGAACACCTGCAGTGACCGGGAGAATCGCCACCGTGCGGAGGTTGACGGTGGACTTCGCAGTCTGGACACCTCCTACCTGTCCTTGTTCAATCCCTTTGTCGGGCAGCGGATGCTCAACCAGATCACGCATACGCTGGGCAATCAACTTCGAAACCTGGATCGTGATGCCGGGATGCTCTTGGGCCAGACTGTTGAACAGCGAGCGAGGAAACTTGGCCAGCTCGGTTTCACGGATCGCATGCAACGTCGAGGGTCGAGTAGATTCAGTCATGACCTCGAGTTCGCCCACGCTTTCGCCTTGGCCGTACTCGCCAATGACGGTCATTTTGCCGTTGGGACCCTCAAGGACGGATCGCAGCCGCCCATTCAGAACCAGGTAAATGGCATCACTCTCGTCTCCCTGGTGGTAAATTACTTGTCCAGCATTCACCTGAGTCCACTCCAGCGCGAAGTCGATATGTAGCAGCAGGCGCGGAAGAAGGCTGGTCAACCGCTTCCCAAGGGTCAACAAGGCGGTTGGGTATCGATCGGCGATGCGCTCCAGGGACGCCCGTGGAAGGAATCCCACGTACACGTCGGTTTTGGCAACGACATCCGTGTAAGAGCGATAAGAAGCGAGAGCACCCACATAGCCCTGCATGCCCCCTGGTTTGATCAGATAAAGCGACTTGCGCGAATGGCCCTTACGCCGAGCGTCACCGGTCACGTTCACATTGGACATGCGAGACGATCCTGTAGCAGTCCGCTTCAACTTGGGGAATAGCTCATCCTGGGTCTGCAAGCCAGCAGTCCCAATAAGGTCATCCCCTCCGTCATTGGCAGGTATTCCTACGTCCAAGAACCCATCGATCACATAGTAAAGACCCGGATGACGCTCGCCCTGCTCAACTAAGACAGAGCCCTGGGGGAAATAAACCACCTCGATGTCATGTCGCAACTCTTCTCGAAGATTAGTCACTGGTGAGGTTCCACCAGCACTGGTCACCGACATGGACAGCAAAGACTCGGTTTCCGCATCCCCGGACCCTTCATACGGGTCAATGAACCCAAAGGCGTTCGAGAAGACTGCCTTTTGTCGCCGGGAGTCGTAGGAAAGTAACCTCGGAGATGCATCGCCGCTACTCTTGCGGAGCGCTTCACGGCTGCTTTGGGTCAAGCCAATTCCTTTCATCATACAATCCAAAATCGACTCCCGGAAGAGCGTGTCCTCGTCGACAGACTCCTTCCGCTGGAAGGGAGATGGACGGCCCTCCATTCCCGTTGCAGATTGGAATGGGTCACGCTCTCCCTCTGTGAGCGGGGTGTGGATGGGAGGGAAGTGGTTGGCACTAGGTCCAAACCGAGACAACTGTATAGTTGAGAGCAAATCACCGGGGCTGACCCCGGTCGTGTCCCGATCATGCAGAGCAGGTAGTCGTCGCTGGGGTTTTAAGGCCAGTGGTCGAGTTCCATCATTCATTCGAGCTTGCAAGACCGCTTCCTTTCGAAGAGAGCTACTTGACCGTCTCCGTCCCATGAAGGGGTTATGGAGCGCAATGCCTTTTCCAACTTCTTCCGGTCCTAGGCGGTCCCTCTCACGCATGAATTTATCCTTGAGCCGGTCAAGCGCACCCCCGCGAAGGTCATTGGGAAGGTCCCACGTGGTGAATTTCGAGATCTGTCGCTCAATGCCCAGCACCTCCGTTGTCAACCCGAGATATGAATGAGCCGTGGCAAACGTGACTCTTTGGAGGCGAGTCAGAATGACCTGGACGATGTGCGCAGTTGCCCGGGGGTAGACACGGGTCAGTCGGCGAAATGCACTCGCGGGGATAATGGCGATGGTAGTATCTACAGTAGCCCGGGCAACAACATCCGGATGAACAGACTTGCGGGTCTTCTTGTTGGGAATCTCTGCGCACGGGACTTGGTGGGGTGGCATGGCATGGCTCTCGCCCAGGTGCAATGGGGGTACGGTGGGCAGTGTATTGCCATGGGCATCGGTGGACGGGGTCCCGGCCTGTACCGTGGCAGTAGATTGCGGACTGTCGGCCATCCCCGGGTTAGGACTGGCTGCGCCGGAGTCAGTCGCCGGGTGGGGGGGTGGGAGCCACGCTGGAATTGCGAGAGCTGCGCAGCTCGATATCCTCGGTGAACAAGGACAGGATAGAGAAAAGGGACGACATGGATGCGCCATTTTTCACTTCGGTAAGAAGCTGATAGCCCTGTCGGCCATTCAGTGGGTGCTCCTCCTCGTCGGATGTACCGTCGTCCCGGTGCAAGGTCTCCGTGCCTGCTTTGCTCTCTCGTGTCGACTTGACAAAGATCTGAACCAGTCCGTCTACTACCAAACAGAAACCCTTTTCTTCCTCCAGCATGAGTGTTTCGCCGGCGATAAGCTTTCGGGTTTGCATGGTTCGGGTCAGCTCGTGGAAGACTGGCCGCTCAAGATATCCAAAGACCTTGATAGCACTCAGGAATTCATCGAGGTAGTTGGCCAGGCCAGGCTTCGAGTCTCCTTCATTGATATCGGGGAATAGGTCGATCTGGGCTTCTTTGCGTTGGGGTTCGGGGGGCAGACGACTATACATGTTCAGGAAACGGTATCGAATGAACCAGCTGACGGTCGAGACCAAAACGAGAACGATCAACATGCTAGGAGACATTGATCAGCTACGATACAGCAGTGGTCACCACGGTAGCACCTACAGCGTGGTGAAATTCATGGTGAAGGTCAAGCTCATGGAGAACAGCGTGAACAGCCATGTGGGCAGAGTGATGGTCGAGAAAGTGATGAGGCAGTACAGAGCCCGTGGAAGGACCTGAAAAACCAGCGTCAACACCCAGCCGATCCATCCCGCCATTGTCGCGGGGGTCGGGGGAGGGAAGGGCGGGGAAGAGGTAGGCATCGCGGTGCCGGAAAACGTCGATGCAGCCGTCAGGCTGACGCCCAGCGAGGGAGCCAAAGCGTTGGGCATTGTGGTTCGCCCGGTGTGGGTCTCCGCTTTGTGTACTTCTTCCAGGCCCACTAGCTGGAAACAGTCTCAACGGGCATCGCGGGAACGTGTGTGCCCTGACGCCGGTGGATGGAGAGGGGAGATGAGGGGAAGAAGAGGGGACGCGAGGTCCGCGTTCCCGACCGAGGCAGGCGGTGCCGATCACGTTCCTGGTCACGATCTATGTGGACGCGATGATCCAGGGAATTTCAAGGGCACCGGTGATGATTTTGGAAGGATGTTATTTCAGCCTGTCTGATACGGCGGAAGTACTTGAATGGAAACGGTGCACTGATTTCCACCCTGGAGCAGACGCGACACCGAACCTTCCCCAGTCTTGGAATTTTGGGCGAGTGTTTTTATAGATAAGGTCCTTCGCGATTTACCAGACAACCGAGGGTTATTTTCGAGGTTCCTGATGTCTCTAGAATGCATCTCCTTTTGTTGTGGTTTGCTTAGGTTTATAGTGTCAGGTCAATCCGGGCCGACGCCAAAATATATATCCTAGGAGGAGGTCATAAACATGTATCATCTACGAGTATACCTAATCATTCACGAGGGAAAAAAAAGAATATTTTATCAAATAATATAGAAATGTGACCAGTGATTGAACACGGCTGTCCGTGAGTTGTCTGTAAAGCCATTCGATCTAGTACATAGTAGATATCCTTGACTCCGAGGCGTCAGTGACACAACTCGGAACAAAACCTTGGAAGGAAGCGAGACAAAATCGAAGAGAAAAGGAAAAAGGAAAAAGAAAAGAAAAACAACGAGTTTATTATATACTTCGAGACAATATCATCCAGAGACCAAGCCCCCAGTCCCCCACAAATTCGTTCCTGGCTTTGGCCCGAGCTTGGTCTTGGCTGCCACGACAGCTGATCCATCCCCTCACGCCCTTCTTCCTCCACCTCCTCCCCGACCACCCTTTGTCTTTGTGCATTGACCGGGTACTCTTGGTCCCGAGATCCGTTCGCGGTGATGTTTCAGGTACGTGTGATCGTTCATACTGCTGATCCCCACGGGCCACGCTGATCATTAATCCAGCGCCTCCGCGACGCCATCGATTCTCGGATCGCAGAGGAGCAGGCCCGCCAAAAGTCCGCGCAAGACTCAATCTCTCGATCCAGTTCCGCGCGCGTACCCTCGCGCAATCTATCGCCCGGTCGTCGAAATCGCCCCAGACGGAACTCAGGTACCCCGGTCCGCGGGCCCGACCCCAAAGAATTCGAGCCCGAGTTTGCGATTGGAGATGACGAAGCATCTACTCGATCCGGCACTCCGCGCGTGGATACCCCGGACAATGCTGCAGAAGTGACCACCCAGGCCGACGGCGATCATACCGAAGAGCCCGAGAAGAAGACCACCGAAGCACCGGAAAAGGAGACCCTTCCAGCTCCGGAGGGAGACGCGGCCAGCGCACCCCCGGTGGAGCTACCAACAGAAGTTCGAGCGAAGTTGCGCAGACTGGACAAGTTGGAAACTCGATATCATGGTATGATGTGAGCGATGGCGGTTGTTGGGAACTAGCTGACCGTCGGATCTTTCGCCTAGAACTCCTCCGCGCCTATCGTACTGCGCATTCGCGTGTCCTTTCGATCGAACCTTTCGAGGCTGCCCTCCGCGAAAATACTCCCCTTACCTCCATCGGGGAACCGAAGGCGCTGACGGAATACTTGAATCAAGTCTCACTCAAGAGCGACATGGTGGTAGATGAACTGAAGCGTGTATCGGCCGATCGTGATGACTATAAAAAGAAGTTAGAGGAAGCCCAGAAGTCCACCAAGGATGCGTGGGATGAGGTGGCCGGGCTCAAGAAGGAGGTTCCTTCAAGAGACCAGAAGAAATCGCCGGACGAAACGCAGGAGACCAGCGAAGAATTCTTTTCGTTTGAAAACGAGGTCCCCCGATTGGAAGGGGAGTTGAAGGAGCGACAGGAGGAGGTCGCCACTTTGAAATCCGAAGTGGAAACACTGAAACGCGATCTATCCGTCACGCGCGAGTCGACGGAAGGGATGGTTCACAATCTCGAGACAGCCACGCGCGAATTGGTGGAACTGCGCGATACCAAAGACAAGCTCGATGCTGAAATCCAGAGCCTGAAGACTTCCAAGCAAGAGGATATCGACAAGATCAAGACAAAACTCGCTATTACCGAAACTTCACTTGAAACCACCACCGCCGAAGTCGAGAAGTTGAAGCTTGAACTGAAAGGCAAGGTTGACGAGATTGAGAAGCTCCAGGCCCAGACATCCCAAGCGGAAAAGAGCGAAGAGACTCAGTCAAACTCCGAGTTGGCATCGCAGCTGGAGACGGCAAAGCAAGAGAAGGATGCGAGTGAGAAGCGACTCGAAGTATTGCAGGGCCTCGTGGATAAGTTCCGGTCTCAGCTCAAAGACGCCGAATCAAGTGTCTCTAAGCTCAAGACCGAGGTCTCACAGGCAACCACAAACTCAACCAAGCTGCAAACGATTGTGGATTTTGTTGATGGAACCTTGAAAGACAGTGGCTCGTGGAAAACCACCAAGGAAAACCTGCTTGCTGGTAAACAGGTTGATCCTAAAGAACTCCGCGAGAATCTCGTCCCAGCTGAGAAGAGCATGGAGCCAAACACCCCCGCTCCCGAGGAGAATGCCCAACCTTCTGCTGGTGGTAGTGGCGGCGGAGCAGGAGGCAAGAAAAAGAACAATAAGAAAAAGAAGAAGGGAGGCAAAGCGGCCGAGGAGCCATCCAAGGCAACTGATGCTCCCACAGAAAGCCCAAAGACGGAATCAGCCGTGGCTCCCGCCTCTGCAGACCTCGACGAGCTTAAGCGCAAGATCGCCTCTCTCACGCAGCAGCTGACAGAGAAAGAGGGAGCAATCGATCGCCTTAGCGCCAAGCTGAAGGGCGAGGAAGATCTGAAGGAAGAGATTGAGAGTCTCCGTGATGACTTGGTGAACGTGGGACAGGAGCACGTTGAGTCCAAGGACAAAATCAAGGTGCTTAATGCTGAAAAGAGCGCCCTTGAAGAGACCATTGGCAAGCTAGAGAAGGAATTGGTCGAGATTCGCACCAACAATGCCTCAAGCTCAGCAGACTCGGAGAAGCTGCATACTGATCTCAAGGAGGAGTTCGAGAAACTCAAAGTCCGAGCCGCTACTCTGGAGACAGACCTTTCAGCTGCTCAACAGCTTGCGGCTACCCGATTCAAGGATCTTACCGATCTGCGCGAGACCCTCCAGAAAGTCCAGCCAGAGCTGCGTAGTCTTCGTGCGGAATCGACGGAGCTCAAAAACTTGAAGGATGCCCTTTCGAACAAGAACACTGAGCTCCGTGCTCTCGAAGCCAAACATGAGGATCTGCGTTCTGAGTTGAAGAATACCAAGTCAAGGCTCTCTGAGCGTGACTCGGAAGTTACCACCCTGAACAAGAAGGTTCGCCAAGAGACTGACAGTCGTCTCAAGGCCGAGGAAAACCTTACCATCTCCCAGTCTGACCTTCGCTCTGCCGAGGCCCGCAAACAGGAGGCTGTCAAAGCTAAGGAGAAGACCACAGGCGACCTCACGAAAGCCCAAGATGGACTTAAGAACTCTCGTTCTAAGATACGGGAGCTGGATGATAAGATGTCGCAGCTGAATAAGGAGCTCGAGGGTCTCCGAGAGGAGATCCAGCTGAAGACAGCTCAACATGCTAGTGCCCAGAGCCTCATGACTAGCATGCGTGATCAGACTGCCGAGGTGGCTATGCAGATGAAAGAGGCGCGGGAGAGATGCGAGAGCTTGGAAGAAGAGCTCGGCGACGCTCATCGTTTACTGAGCGAGCGGACACGAGAGGGCGAGACGATGCGTCGCCTCCTCAATGATATTGAAGGACGTGCCGATGCCAAGGTTCGGGACTTTAAGGAACGCATGGAGGCTGCCGTTGAAGAACGGGATCGAGCCGAGGACGAGGCCAGTACGCAGGGCCGTCGCCGGGCTAGGGAGATGGAAGAGCTCAAGGGCAAGGTACGCGAAGCCGAACGGGCACTTCGCACTGCCGAAGAAGACAAGGAAGAGCTCGAGCACTCCCAGAAGGACTGGCGCCGTCGTCGCGAGGAGCTGGAGCTGCTTGCGGAACGATCGAGCCAGGAGGTGGGCGAGGTTCGCCAGGCAATGTCCAGCTTGCGTGACGCACTCGATGAGAGCGAAAAACAAGTTCGTGATCTTGAGAAGGAGAAGGCCGAGCTACGTCGCTCCGTCGAGGAGACGAACAACCGGCTGGAGAAACTCCGCCGATCACATAAGACTCTGGGCGAGGATGTACGGCTTCGTGGACTCGAGTCCGGACGTCAGTCATCCCGCTCATCGATTGACTCCGGGTCTCGACGTGGTCTCGCTTCTCCTTCTGGACAAGACATCAGTGCGTCTAGTCGCCGCAGTGAGACACCTTCTGGCGGTGCCAATAGCGCAGCGGTCGACTACATGTACCTGAAGAATGTTCTGCTGCAGTTCATGGAACAAAAGGACAAGAGCTATCAGAAGCAGCTGATTCCCGTGCTGGGAATGCTACTTCATTTCGACCGGTAAGTGATTTCCACCGCCTGAAGTGCGTCCTGTACTAACTAGTGTAGAAACGACGAGCAAAAGTGGATGTCAGCGATCATGTCTCGATGAGCTTAAACCCGTTGTGGGATTGCACATTTATTTGACTTTGTATAATACCGTTCATCAGATTCATTCATCTTCCGTTTATATCTGTTCTGAATTGGGGATAGATGGTGCTTTCGAGGTCGTACCCATCTCCTTATCATTGTGGATTTCTGGTCGATTACCCAGCCTTTATATCGCTAAGATGGAAGGAAGTCTGTCAGCCCTTGGATCGCTGGAAGACCACGTAGACATTAGTCTGATTTTGATATGGGCCTAGTACTACCCTGGTGCTAGGGATCTATCCCCTCACTTCGGTAGAGTCTTTTGGATCTGATGCAGACTGGAAACATTGCTAGAATGGGACGAGGTAAAAGCTAAAGCATTGATTGGAAATTCATCAAACTGTGCACTTTCATCCATGTGTTTGGCTAGTTCTTTTGTGAGAGAAACAGGGAGAAACATTGTCCTCCATCGGCCTGTCGTCGACTTCACTGCGCGCCAATGCAGCTCTAAGCACAGCCGCCCCCAGTGAGCTAGCTGGCGCTTGATTATTACAGAGACGCGCAAAACTCACCTGCAAATCAGAGGGTACTTTAAAAATCAAACCCAAGAGAGACAATCGGTTCTATTCCCTGGTATTGCCATCTAGGCCTTCTGGTGGCAACCTCTAATAGGTATTATTCTTCCATCGCCTGCGCTTGTGGGCAACTCCTTGTCTCTGGACCCTCGCAGGTTTGGGAGTTGGAGGCCTTTTTAGAATGTGGCTTCGCTTGTCGGGTTTCGAATCACAACTTCAAAGTGAGTTGTCTTCGAAATGGTCGAGAGGATCGAGTTGGGTGGTCCAGAGGTCTTTGCTTTTTTGCGTGTGTTGCATCTGCTCCTTTGGGGAACCCGATCGCCCTTCAGGAACTGACCAGATTCATGGTGTCCCGAAGCTATGCGCTTCTTCATCAACCGTGTGATGGGTGGCATGATGAAACACGAGAAATACTGATCCAGAGAGGGGAAGCAATGGAGTGTTTCCTGGACTGAGAGAATGCTGTCCGGCGGATCGGTAATGGATAAGAGAGGGCGCAGGAATATCCAGGAAGAACGATTACCCAACAGATGAAATTGCCGTCACCTGTTATTTCACATCAAGGTGTTTAGTGACTGCTACCCCACTGGCCTGCATATAGCATTACCCACTTGGGCCTCTGTAAAAATGAGTTTCAGGACCCATATTCCAATGGGTATTTTAAGATATAACCAATAAGAGTATTGATGTCGGGTCGTTAGTATTGATTTTTCAATAAAACACATAGCGGATCAGGGTGGGTAACGTTATATCATGATTTCGCGGTTTGAACTCGACCTTCCTACAGGATCTTCCTCGGCGTTCATGACACCGCAACTGACATGGCTAGTGTGGAAGATATAAGCTGAATTTACCCTTCCCGGAGATGTTGATATCCGGGATTAATTCCATTGATACGTACGAGTCTTGCTACATTTTCGGCACGCGGTGATCAGGTATCGTTGCAGCGATGCGGTTTAGAACTAACACGATACCCGGAGCACCTAGGGTAAAGGTGAGTCTCCTGAATAAGTAGACAATTTTACTGATGCTAAATTAGTTTGTCTCAGCATGACACTATGAGGCTCTCTATTATTATTTCAGGCCTAACAGGTAAGATCTCAGATGAGATTGTTTCCACAAACGAGGTACTTTGTGTAAAGTGTCTCGGGATGGATCTATAGAAAGGTGTGCTACAAATTTTACAATGTAGCAATAACACATATAAAGGGTATTGTGATATCAACCAAATTATCATAGGGTTGATCTTTCATGCATCGTCGAAAGCCTTGGCACGGTTGATATCTTATCGATGACGCTATGCCCCATTGTTCGGACAATGGTCGGCCCGAGGCACCGAATGCGGACTCTGCCACACGATACCGCAGTCTCGCTCGCTCGCCGACTAAATAACATCCTCACGTGATGAGAACATGCCCACGTGATCTCGAGCGTGATCTTGACCTTTTCCATCGACGTGTTGCCGCATTCAACGTTGAACATCTGCAAGACGCGAACAATCCTCGCTGGACCGAATTGCGGGTTTCTCCAGTAACTTGCCGGTTTTTACGGTTCCAATTTAACTCAGTGAACGTTTCATACAACCTACGGCTCGAATCCCATCCCGTTCCAACCATGCATCAGGTAAGCAAGTGTTTGTCATCAGATCGTCTATATCGACTATCGCCTCACGGCGTAATGGCGTATGCTATCTATGCCGCTTGAGTCGCTGGCGACGACCACAAGGAAGACGCGTCGCGTCCGCCGCGATGCGTCCCGCGGCCTCCGGGGTCCTTGGCTTTTCAGATCGTGTACTAACATTCGCATTCAAATAGGACCACGCAGACCAGGGTAAGTAAACATGTAGATGCAGGCGATCAACGGTTTGGGGATGGACTGTCTGCCTGCCACGCGCAGCTGCATCGAACCTCCCCGGCCTGGTGGCAAACTCATTCGCCGGAACGTAAGGAAGCTAATTCATCGCGTCAGTCCTTCATGACCAGCTGCTCGCCGCTCAGCAGCAGCACTTTCAAACTCGCGCTCAAGGCACACCTGGTCAGCCCCAGCCTCTCCAGCCCAACACCGCCAGCCCGCGCGATCAGGCCAATATCGACCCCGCTATCTCGGGGGCGGCTTTGCTGAGTGCAGCACCGCAGACCCCAACCCAGCCCCATCAGGGTTCCCCGGACGATGGGACCCCCAAGTCCTATGGGAAGCGGGAGCTCTCGACGTCCAAGCGTGCTGCCCAGAACCGTGCTGCACAGGTATTTTCTTCGCCCCCCACCGCTGACGGCAGGATTGGCTAATGTCGTGTAGCGTGCTTTCCGCCAGCGGAAGGAGTCTTACATCCGCAAGCTCGAGGAAGAGGTCAAGACTGTTGACACCCAGCGCGAGACCATCAAGAGCCTCGCGAATGAGAACTACTTGCTCCGGGAGCACATCATCACTCTCCAGTCCCGTCTCATGGAGGCCCAGGCGGAGGTCCCCGATCTCCCAGCCAACATCGACTTGAGCCAACCTCGCCAGGATCTACTTCTCCAAGCAGCTGGTATCGCTCCGGGTGGACCGGGATCCGTCCAAGCTGCTCCCGCTCCCCAGCAGGGTCAGCACACGGGCAACATCAACGATGACATGACCTCGCTAAACCGCATCGCCGTTGCAGGCTTGGGCATGCGCAAGCATCCCGATGAGAACAACTTCATGAACAGCAACTTTGCCCAACAGAACAAGCGCATGCGTCCCGATGACCAGGGCGACGCGGACGTCGTTGCCAAGCAAGAGAGCGCCCACGGTCTACCTCTTCCTTAAGCTACCTCGTCTGATCTGCTTCGAGCAGCGTTGCCACTGTTTTGATATCCCTTGTTGTTGTCCCAGCCCCTATTCTATGATTGTCGTCTGCTTCCCTGCCTGTCTGTCTGCGTTTTTCTTTCCTATTCTTTTTGTTTGCTCTGGTGTGTGGCGCGATCTGTGACTGTTCGATTCCAGCTGTGCTTGGCTCGGCGGTTTTTTTGTATTTCCCCAAATGCTACGCGCGAATTGTGACTTCCAGGTGTATTGTTTACAGCCCAATTTGGATTTGCATTCGTATTCTTATCTTGACCCTTTCCAGTTCTCTAAAACGAAGCGGGGATCTGCTCTAGTCCGTATTCCTTGATTAGGACATCGGCGCACGTGGCACCGGTCACATATGCCGTCGTCTGGGTGTGGTTGTTGGTCAACACCGGCACCACGCTCATGTCGGCTACACGCAGGTTCTCGATGCCAAAGACTCGGAAGTGACTATCCACGGCGGCATCCACACTCCCCGGCTTCCCCATCTTAACGGTACCGGTCATGTGCCAGGCCGACGAGAGATTGTCCTTCCAAAATTGGAGGATATCTTCATCGCTGTCGGATTTGGGTCCCAGGACCGTTGCTGTCGTGTCCTTGGCAAAGGAGGGGTGCTGCGTGACCTCGAGCAGATGTCTGTACATCTCGATGCAGGCACGCCGATCGAATGGATGCTCCATTGCTCGCGGGTTAAACAACAGCGGGACATCCGGGTTGGAGGACTGTAGGCGCACTTCCCCGACTGATTGCTCGTTCATCAGAAACACCGCCAGACAAATATAGCTGTAATCTTTGAATAGATCCGGGAACAAGAAGTGCACCGGAAACCCGGCGATCAGTTCCCACTGCGGAACAGTTTCGCGATTCATAAAGTCGCGGACGGAATTCGGCAGCGCCTGGAATTCGGGACTTGATGTGATCCGATTCGACTTGAACCATCCACTGCCAATCTGACAGGCGTATTTGGTCCACGGGCCGGTGTTGTCCTTCTCCCATTGGGTTTGGGCGGCGGCCATGGCAGCGTTGTTACCGTAGAAGGCTGTCCGGTCATTCGTGGCTGGATTGCGAGTCAGGATAAGCGGGACAAAGAAGTGATCCCGGAGACCTTGACCGATGGCGGGCAGGTCATGGGTTACTGGGATGTTGAACTTCTGCAGTTCTTTTGCTGGACCGATTCCCGAGTGCATCAAGATTCGGGGCGTGTCGAGTGATCCAGCGGAGAGAATCACTTCTTTGGTGGCCATGTCTGCGAGCATTTAGCACACGCCGTGGGGAGGTTAAGGAGGATGTACATTTCTTCCCGTTTGATTCCACCCCGACAGCTCTCTTCTCTTCCAAGATCACTCGCTGTGCCGGGCTATCTGTTATGATCACCAGATTATCTGGGACCCCAGCAAGCAGATCAGCACCCGTGGTTCTTCTGCCCTTCGAGGCAGAATTGATTGTGAGACCCAGACCGAGAGGATTGCCCGAGTTGTGGTCCAAGTTCCGCTGCAAACCAGCCTGCTCCAACGCATCGAGCACCAGTGGCAGATCGGAATCCCATTCTTGGGCATAGCCCGTCGCCAGACCTCCGACATGGCCGTGGTCTGCAGCATTTGGCTGTGCAAATTTCCGGTTCTCGGCAGCCAGAATGTCCCCGGTGAAGGTCTCCAGATTTATAAATCGCGCCTGCATCTGCTTCCAGCTAAACATGTCATCGGCCACCTCGGTGGCCCATTGATCATAGTCATCCCGGGCTCCGATGCTATACACGCCGAAGTTGATGGCCGAGCCCCCACCCAGTCCCTTGCCGCGGGAATAGTCAATCTGTTGTCCACTGCAATACTCTTGCGGGGTTGTCTTGTACCCCCAGTTCATCTGCTCGCCCATGAACGTTGTCCAGCGCTTGCCGTCGATGCGCTGGGAGTCGTCATCATTGCGCCCGCCGGCTTCCAGCAGCAGCACACGGGGCCTCTGCACGGTTTTGGCGAGTGACGCCGCCAGCGCACAACCCGACGGTCCAGCTATTCACGATCAGAATGTGTGGCTCCATCGAGGAAAGATCCAACTAACCGCCCACAATAATAAACTCGAAGATCGCTTGTTCAGATGCCATGTTGGGAATGGGACTAGGTTCAATGTATTGACTCCACAGCGAGGACCGGGACTTTTAAGCCGACATTTCTCGCACAGTCAATGTCACCGTGGTACCACCGTGGGTCGTCGACCTGCAGTGAGACTCTGCCTGTCCCTTCCCCTGCAAAGCAAGTCGAAAAACGCCAAACGAAGTGAGGGGCAGTCGATGCTTTTCGTCGACGCTTTTCCCCTGTTCGCCCCGCCGAGTCTGCGCCGATCATTGGTGAGTGGACTAGTGCTAGTCTATTCATCCATAGTGCCCGTGCGAGTGGGCTCTCGCAATGATTTGTCTCGCATCTATTGGCCCGCCGCAGAATGGCATATACGGGAGTGATGGTTCGATAGGTACGGAGTACGAAGGAGTGATAATAATGGCCTACATAACCGGATTGCGTCGTCCGTAAAACCCATTCATCTTTCCAGTGCGGACGTCCCGGTGGAGTCGGTAAGCCGGAAGAGACAAGATAGCCAGGCGAGTCGATGCCCGTAAGTGATCTGTGTTGAAGCCAAGGTTGATTCCCACCACATGGCTGATATGATCCGACGGGGCGCTCCATCGCAAGGATCAAGGCAGGATAAGGACTTCCCCGGTGTTCTGAACCCCCGCGACCTGCTCTCGTGGTATGGAGTATGGAGCACGCGATGTCATCCCCACTTCGTTGCCTCCCAAACGAGTGAAGCCATTCAAAGACCGGGGAGATATCCACGCAAGGACGATCTCTGCCATTGCGCACCCTTTCCCAACCCCGTCCCCGCGGATCTGGGATCGGCCACTACGAACCCCGGGATGGACCAGGGTCTCGAGCCATCGGATCCTCGACTATGGCAGGATTTCCGGCGAAACAAATGTAAATCGTGCCGTTCAAACCCCCTCGGGCGCAACTCGGGCGCAAACCAACTGAGCAGAAAGTGGCAAAGCCGAACGATTGGATTTCTCGGCATTCATCCTGGATTGCCTGATGCAGGCTAGCGTCGAGCCAAAAAAAGTTTCAACCTCGAACTCTCCCTTTTCTCCCGTGTTTCGTCTTCTCGCACGGAGTACGGAGTACGGAGTACTACTCTCGATCTCTCACCGGTGTTCAGTGTTCACGGTCCAGTCTTTCGATCGGCGGCCCCATTGTCTCGTGCGGAGTTGTTGGACCCGGTGTGAACTGAACCCACCGGGGCTCCTCTTCGCCCCTCCCCACGCCCCGATCTTCCCCCGGCCTCTTCCTGCCCCCCGTATTTAGCCAGCCGAAGACCCCGCCCAGAATCTGCGCCCTTCTCCTCTCGCCGTTCGCCTTCATTCCCCCCCGCCATTGCCGGCCGCGACCAGGTCGAAGTCATTGACTGTATTGCCGTTCTCGGCCCACAGTTACATCCGAAAGCATCACCCGGGAGGCGACATTCTGGGAGAACCTCGAAACCCAACACCACTCGAAAAGTACGACCTCCGGTCAACACTCGCGCACGTATGCTCTGAAGGGGATCACCTACCATGGCGGTGAAATTGGTTCACCGAAACGACTCACGCATACGATCGAGGTTCACCCTGGCCTCCACGCCCCTTCCGTCCATCTCATAGCGCCCGCCGCGCAACTCCGACCATGATCGCGAACGACTTGTCACAGCCCCCCGATGGGCTCATTGGCGGCTATCGGGGGGGGAATTATGTTGTTCGAATTTTGATGATCGTGTTCTCGTCCATTGCCCTGTACAATGCCGTCGAACTGTTCATTCTGCTGTTTTTGACCTTCCAAAACTACCACGGCCTATACTTTTGGACCCTGCTGCTGTCGGTCGTCCTAGGGGTCATTCCACACACCATCGGCTATCTCTTGGAGCTATTTGCCCTGGCGCCGCTATGGCTGACGTTGACGTTATCCACGATTGGGTTCTATGTCATGGTCCCCGGTCAGTCGGTCGTCCTGTACTCCCGGCTCCATCTGGTAGTGCAGAGTCGGACCGTTCTGCGCTTTGTGGTCTGGCTCATTATCATTGACGCCGTTCTTCTCCTCGTCCCTACTACCATCCTCACCTTCTCCACCGCCTACATCGGAACCGTCCCGATCATCCGAGGTTATAATGTCATGGAGCGCATGCAGCTGGCCTGGTTCTGCGCGCAGGAGTTTGTCATCTCGGGAATCTATATCTTGGAAACCGTCAAGCTGCTCCGCATGATGCCGGACAAAGACCGGCGGCGGACCAAGTTGATGTATGAGCTCCTGGCGATCAATTTTGTCATCATCCTCCTCGATGTCGCTCTGCTAGTTGTCGAGTATATTGGCCTCTATGCGCTGCAAACGACCTTGAAACCCATGGTCTACAGTATCAAGTTGAAACTGGAATTCGGTGTGCTGGGCAAGCTGGTGTCGTTGGTCCAAACGCACCGCTCGCAGCCCACCTCCTCCGAGCACGACGAGTATCCGCAGTTTGTGGATCCTTCGCAGCTCACGAGCGATGTCACTCACGCGGCCCCCGTGGAGTCCCGATCTCGACGGGCCTTCCGGGGTTGGAATAACATCTCCATGGAGAGTCTGCCCATGTCCGAGCGACGCATCCGGCCGTCAACTCGGTCGACCGTCAGTCCCCAGCCATGATTGCTCCCCATTCTCGGGCCTTGTACATTTTCCTCTTTCTGGCTCATACTTTGACTATACCATTAATCTTTGTACTATTACCTGCCCGCACTTGACGAATGCAATGATGTAACCTCCTACGTGAATATGACGGAACTCGTCTTGTATAAAGCAGCCCATCCGACAACTACTCTTGACTGCCCATCACGATGGAAACTACCGTCTCGGTCCATCACGGTCCCTATGAAGCCATCGCTGACACGGCCTCACCGGGTCTCCGCTTCCTCAAACGCTTTCTTCCCATCGTCGACTCCGTCGATCCCAACCACGAGCCCATCGGCCCCTTCTTCACCCCGAATGCCCCAATTCTCATCGGCAGCAATCCGCCCAACACCGCCAGCCAAACCACTCCGCTCCTCGAAGTCCGCACCCGCCATCTCTCGCACTTTCACCATGAAGTCCACATCGCCTGGGACTTGAACCTCAGCGACATCGACAAGCCCAAACCGGGCCCGACAGACGGCGAAGGCCCCGTCAACGCTGTCGAAACTAACCTGTACGCCCCGCTGCCGGGAAACATCCCAATGAAGCGGACGGTCATGTTCGAGGCTACCTCCGAGACCATCTTCAAGAATGACCCGGACAAGTTTCCAATCAAAGTGCGTGAATTCAATATCCTCGACCTCGAGGGCCGGGATGAGGCGGATCTGCAGGTCGTGGAAATGCGCGTGTTTCTGGATTCACGACCCGTGCAGGCGCGCGCGGCCTTGTTGAATATGGGGTCGACGTTTAGTGAATCGAAGACCGAGGCCGAGCCGCCGTGATGGAGCGGAATGTCGGGGGTTCTCGATTGCGGGTGATGAGATTGCCAATGGGCAATGAGTTTGGGATGCATCGACGGAGTCTGGTCCTCAATTATGTTTTGGATTATATCTTCGGTCGAACAGGATCAAGGATAACTCATACCGGAGGTGCGAGAGGTAGCATGAGGCGAGACTGACCCGGTCATTCGGAAGGTTGATGGAGATAATCCGTTATACATTGTCGAGTCGATGGCTAATTCGGAGACAGGTCTGGCCAGAACCAGAAACCAAGTTAGCCTTTGAAGGGTATGGTGCCCACGATGCTATCTGTATGTTCTTCCATGGATATACTTGAATACCATCTATGTATATGATATCTAACGGAGCTGGTTGCAATGGGTTGCGGAACCTATGAATTTCGCAGAAATTTGGAGAACCTTGGGTGTAGAAGTATAGAGAAATGCAATTGAATCATTGTCTCGAGCATCTTCGAATCGGCAATCCTTCGATATGGGCGTGGCTGTACATAACATTGCCCAGGTTCAGTGGCAAAGGCGCATTCTCTATGGTGACGTCGGAGCCTCCCCACCGGCATGGGTCATTGATCACGGTGTCATGGTGCATGCCCAAACGAGTCCTTGTGTCCTTCTCGAAGAATCGTTGCTGATGTCATGCGATGATCGGACTCCACCCTGACATTTGCCACACTTTGGTAGCGAAGATGGAATACGCCGACATCCAATCTCCCTCCCATCTTCCACTTGATCCAATCAGATTGACCGTCAATCTTTACCCCAATCGGGGCACATATGTATGCCCCCTCCATAGGGCTCTGCTCCCTCTCCCTCTCCAGATCAGCCAGGCTGCGGATCGCCGGTGGATCTTCTTGATGCCCTTAAGATCCACCCTCCCTTCGTCGCGATTCTCATTCTCACGGCCAACTCAATCGCACTGGCCGAGTCGTATATATAAGGGCTCCTGCGGGGCTGGCCCGCCGCCCAAACCTGTTTTTTTCCCATGCGACTTACGATCGACCCGATACCTTCACGCCGACATCTGAATAATTCCATCCCATTGCCGTGGGCCGTGACCCTGCAATCCTCCGATGTCGTCGCCCACGCCCCAGGAATCTCGACCGGGCACTGCGCGGAAACGGTCCGAGAGCGCGGTTGAGTCCTCGCGCCCGCTGTCGTCGCACGCCGTCGAACCTCGTCCGGATACGCGAGATCGATCACAGTCGGTTACGCATGAGGATGGGTCACAGCCCCCGGATACAGGGTTCAGCAGCTCGGATCGTGTGTTTCCTATCCGCTCCGTTGTCTCGGTCTCAACCGCCCGCCGCCAATCCACCCACCCTACACGAAGCGCCGTTTCCCCGACTGGCGAGGGTGCTCGCCAGTACTCCATTATCGACACACGTACATGGAACGAAATACAGTCCAAGTCCCAGCCCCCGTCCGAACCCACCACTTCTGAGCCCCCCGCGATCCCAACTGATACCGCTCGCCATGAGACGCATGCCACGGGCGACGAGACCGAGCAGGCCGCTCACTCCATGGCATCGCACGTCATCCAACACCCGGAAATCTATGCCAAGCCTCAAAGTGACAGCCAGTTAGGGTCAGGCTCGACCGTTCATCCTGCACTGTCCCAGCCGCGTACGGGGGAGCCAAACTATATGACGGCACGTTTCGAGCACATCGTCACTGAGAGTGGACATGCCGTCATCACCGGACGGGACCAAAGTACGTTTCAGTATTGCGAAGATGAACCGATCCGGATCCCCGGTGCCATTCAAAGCTTTGGAGTGATGATCGCCATGCGGGAAGAGGCCCCAAATCAGCTGGTGGTTCGCGTGGTCAGTGAGAATTCACAAGAGTTCACGGGATATACACCTAAACAGCTATTCGAATTGAACAACTTTTGTGATATTTTGAAGGAGGATCAGGCGGATACCCTGCTAGACCATGTCGACTTTGTTCGCGATGATGCCTATGATCTCACCGTGGACGGCCCCGAGGTTTTCATCTTGTCAATCCCGACTCCCGATGGGAAGGACCGGCGGTTTTGGTGCGCGGCTCACGTGAGCCCCAGTCAAAAAGATTTGATCATCTGCGAATTCGAATTGGAGGATGATGAAATCAATCCCCTCAACGTTGATGGTCGAGTAACTCCGGCCACCCCGACTGGCACATTAGGCACTCTGCCATCCCCGGAGCAATTCGCTGCCAGTACCATCAACATCAGTCAACCTCTTCGTGTCCTCCGCAATGCCCGCCGTCGCAAGGGCGAGGCGGCTGCGATGGATGTTTTCAGCATCTTGGCGCAGATCCAAGAGCAGTTGGGCCGAGCGAACGATCTCGATACCTTACTCAACACAACCACCGGTTTGGTCAAGGAGCTGACTGGCTTCCACCGTGTGTTGATCTATCAATTCGACAGCAGCTGGAATGGGTTGGTGGTGGCAGAGCTGGTTGATCCGAAGTCTTCCATCGATCTATATAAGGGTCTTCATTTTCCCGCATCGGATATTCCAGCACAGGCCCGCGAGCTTTACAAAATCAACAAAGTCCGCTTACTCTACGACCGCGACCAAGTCACCTCGCGCCTGGTTTGTCGCACCATTGATGACCTCGAAACGCCCCTGGACATGACCCATGCCTATCTCCGGGCAATGTCTCCCATTCATATCAAGTACCTGGCTCACATGAAAGTCCGATCGTCCATGTCCATCAGCATCAATGCCTTTAATGACTTATGGGGCCTGATTTCCTGTCACACATACGGCGAGGCCGGCATGCGGGTCTCCTTTCCGATACGGAAGATGTGTCGTCTGCTGGGCGACACGGTGTCTCGCAATATTGAACGACTCTCTTATGCCTCCCGCCTCCAAGCGCGAAAATTAATCAACACCGTTCCCACTGAGGCCAATCCATCAGGTTACATCATTGCGTCCTCGGATGATCTCCTGCAATTATTCGATGCTGATTACGGCGCTCTGTCTATTCGCGATGAGACCAAGATCCTCGGCGACAATTCCCATTCACAAGAAGTGCTTGCTCTCCTAGAATTTCTCCGGATGCGCCAAATCACCTCCGTTCTCGCGTCGCACGATATTGTCAAGGATTTTCCTGACCTGCACTATCCACCTGGATTGAAAGCTATATCGGGCTTGATGTTTGTGCCGCTGTCTACCGGCGGCAGAGACTTCATTGTCTTCTTTCGCAAGGGTCAATTGACGGAAATTAAATGGGCTGGCAATCCTTATGATATTGCCAAGCGGAAGGAAACAGCGGGCTACCTAGAGCCACGCCACAGTTTCATGGCCTGGCAGGAAACTGTCCTTAGTCAGTCCCGCGAATGGTCGGATTCGGATGTAGAGACGGCCGCAGTCTTGTGTCTCGTGTATGGCAAGTTCATCAAAGTATGGCGACAGAAGGAGGCTGCCATGCAGACCTCGCAACTCACAAAGTTGCTCCTTGCGAACTCTGCCCATGAAGTTCGCACTCCCCTCAATGCCATCATCAACTACCTTGAAATTGCATTGGAGGGTGCATTGGATACAGAGACCCGCGAGAGCCTAACGAAATCCCACTCGGCGTCCAAATCCCTGATATACGTTATTAATGACCTGCTCGATCTCACAAACACCGAAAAGGGCCAGGAGCTTATCAAGGATGAAACCTTCGATCTGCGGAGGACTTTCCAAGAGGCCACTGATATGCTCGCGGGCGAAGCGAAGCGCAAAGGCATCTCGTACATCGTTTCAACGCAACCTGGCATCCCTTCCACGGTTTTCGGCGACCAGCGACGGGTGAGACAAGTCTTTTCAAACATCATCTCCAATGCTATTCAGCAGACGATGTCTGGAGCGGTCACTGTCGAGATGTGGCGGTCAGCTACTCAGGAATTGAAGAATCATATTGCCGTTGAGGTCATAGTGATCGATACTGGCGTGGGAATGTCCAAATCCAAGCTCGAAGCCCTCTTCCAGGAACTTGAACAGGTTTCCACCGATGATGGTTACTATCCCGAAGAAGAGGAAACAGAGTCTACGGATATTGAAAAGCCTCATTCCAAGCGGGTTCTAGGTCTGGGCCTTGCATTGGTGGCCCGAATTGTCTACAACATGCACGGGCAACTTGGCGTGAGGTCCGAAGAAGGTAAAGGCAGTCGCTTCAAGGTTCTGTTGCAGTTCCGACTACCGGATGGCAGCTCTACACCAGCTGACGTTGCCCCTCCGGGTCACACCACGGATCCACCCACACCGATGATCTCGGATCGAGAATTTACTCTTGTTGGCGGCACGGTTGAAAGCCGCGACACCCGTCGAAGAAGTTCTGAGAGCCTTCGTAGTGGCGGCAGCTCTCGCAGTGCAAAAAGCCACGCCGATCGACTTATCAGCGCTATGCAAGAGCCCCCTCTCAGCAAGAAAAGTGGAAGCCAGGGCTCTGAAGCGAAGGTTCGCAACACCCCGATCAGCCCTACGATGGGTAGTAATCCGTCGTTTCCGGTGACATCTCCCTCGCCGAGTGTCAAGCGAGATTCGACCACTCATGACCCTTTGGCCAGTCTTTCCACGGTCACTCATACACCTCCTCTCACCTTACAATCCATGGTCACCCCTCCTGTTCCCGGGACCGCCAATATCACGGATTCAGGAGTGCCAGTCGGAGCCGTTCGTGTTTCGGAGCGAAACAAAAAACGCTCCTCTTTACCGAAAGCGGAGCCATCCTACTTTCCACTCGTTCCTGCGGATCCTGACGGGACATCGGTGGCTCCGTCGACCGTCGGTTGGGCGTCTACAGTCCCAACATCGGTGTCACTGTCCGATCCCGAGTTGCTTCGTGTCCTCGTCGCTGAGGACGATCCCGTCAACAGCAAAATCGTCGAAAAACGCCTCACCAAGCTCGGTCATACTGTTGAATTGACGGGCAATGGCAAAGCTTGCGCCAAGGCATTCTCCTCGCATAGCCCAGATTTCGACGTCATCTTGATGGATATCCAAGTAAGTAGCTTCATAGCGAGGCCAGGTATCGGAAAACTAACCAAATCTGTTAGATGCCCATCGCCGATGGCACGGTCTCCACCAAGATGATTCGCGAGTACGAGGCCCAGGCTGGTTTAGCTTCTCTCTCCCCCAAAGCCGCACAGATCTCGCGAGTCCCTATTTTCGCCGTGTCAGCTTCGCTTCAGGAGTCGGAGAAGGATAAATATATGTCCTCCGGATTTGATGGCTGGGTCATGAAGCCCATCGATTTCGCTCGACTGAACCTGCTGCTCAAGGGCATTACTGACGCCGAGGCTAGGAAAGACGCCGTGTACCGCCCTGGAGAGTGGGAGAATGGCGGTTGGTTCGAGCAACAATTGTCGCCACCATTGTCTACCTAGAGGGTAGGCTACCTCCGGTCTCCCTCGATATTAAAAAGAATTCTGTGCCATCATTGCAGTCTGGATGGCATTTTTGTAAACTGTCTGCGTTTTATTGGAAGAGGCAATACGTTATGCCTCATGATTATCACGGTTCTGACGACCTCCGCATTATAAGTCTTGTACACGGAAAATGACTGGGGAGTTTTTGGGGCCATTTTCAGCATTCGGGAGATACACAATATACCCATCCACCTGTTCCGTCTTTTTGGTGTGCTTGAGATAGATGGGATTTTTGTCGATATCCCGAGATGTACACTACAATATTCATTGGTGATTTATTAGTACTGGACCGACTTTTGATTTCCCGGTGTTGGCGTATGAATACAGGTATATTGAGCTGAAATGATCCTCATCCATCGCCATCTCGACCTTCCAAGGTTACTGTCCTAGAGTTTACCGCTCACCTACAGACAATATATGGTTCAATAAGGTTACGGATCGAACCTGGGTTCATGAGTGTCGATGTACACCAATCGCAGGGATCACATCAACGATTGATGGATGGGATCGGTGACTGATAATGCCCGGTAACATGGTGTGTGATGAAGACTAAAAACCGTCACCATCCATTGTCTTCTTCCGACGCCAGCCGAATCCACATTGTCTCATACACGATCTCGTTTTCCATCCACACCCTCAGCATGGGCTGGAGTAGGCCGCATTCATCCAGCGTCGGCTCTGCCTGGTACTCTATCAACAGCGTTCCAAGGATGTCCGGGTCTACAAACATTCGAGGACGAAGATACCGAGAGTACCCGGGTGTGATGCCCGTGATGTCGCGGACCTCGCGGCCCAATCTCTCTACCCTAGCGTCATATTCCTCGTCGTAATCCGGTTCGATTGAGCTGTGTCGTTGGAAGACGATGGCGGTTGGCCCATACTGTGCACTCAACCAGCCACTCCCAACAAACTGGTTGAGCCCCAGCATGCCATAGTCCATGCTACCGTCTTCGGTAAATCCACCGTATCGAAGCTTCTCCAGCACCTCTCTTTCGAATGTATCGAAATCCCCGATTTTCCATCCGCCGAGACTTAAGGCTGGAACCTCATAGTGATGGCTGAGGTAGAGGCACTTGTACGATGCCACGAACACCACGGGACAGCCTTGAAGGCCGCCCACTTTGAGCGTCCATGGTTCATCGCCAAAGGGACAAAATGTCGCAATGAAGGGTTTATTGGGAGATACAAAGTCAAACCAGTCTCGTGAATCAAGATATAAATGGGTGTGAACGTAGCCGTCGAAGTCTCCCTCCCACCCGATGCCGTAGGGATCGTCTAGGCGTTTTGTTAAACCATACGGCTCCCGGTGCCTCAAAGGAGATGCGTGTAGAGGTGGCGTCGGACTCTGGCAGGTATCGCATTTGACGCCGCATTGTTTATCCGGTGTCTTCGAAATCACCTTGGATTGCGCTTTTTGTGTCGGACCAGGGGCGCCGAGAATGCTGACGACAAGCACGCAGAGTATCCATGCTCGGATTAGACTGACCCAAATTCTCCCTGCCCCCCTGGCCATAGTGGAAGTCGGTATTGGAGCCTCGAGGTAATGAATGGTGTAGTAGAGGGAAACGTGAAAAGCAAGCCAGATCGATGGAATTTTCGCTGCGCAAGGGCTTTCGGTATGCAGCAACAGGGGCCATTTCTATCCTTGTCTTCATGTCGATCCTTCCAAGGTTGATGGAATTGTTGCAGGATTAGGGCCGTCGGACATTATATCGAACTGTGCCTCCGCTTGCCACGCGTAATTCTGAGTGTATTACTTGGACAGGAGAGAAGGTCCATTAGTTTCGACTGATCGATTTCGATGTGGCGTTTAGTGTCTTGTAGCCCCAAGGAAATCATCTCAGGGATCATAGCGTTAGGTATCCTTGGGATGGTGATCCTTCAAGACCCCCGGGGCAGACGGGGGCTTGGTTTTGACCCGGGGCCACCGTCATTTTCTTTCGTTGGTCATTCGGTTCGCGTGGGAAATTTTTGGTTAGGGGCAAGCCCGGTGTCAGAAGGGTTCTAGTTAGTTGTATCTCGTTACGTTCGGACATCACGCGTCAAAATTCCCCAACAGAAGGGATGACACGAGAGAGGGAACAGTTTGATCCATCTTGACCAAGTATTTATTCCATCGACGTATCGAATGCAGCCTCTGTAGCTTGGTGATCTCCTGAGTACTTCGGTCGCATCGATGAGGTTAACTCGTCATCGAGTAATTGTTGGGGGCATCGTCCCAGTAAATGCCCAGAAATATGACATGGACCGGATGCAGGGAATCCTTTCAGTTTCCCGGGCTGGTCAGTGGTTCGCGTTTGACAGGGATGGCATATGCCATCACTGTACGTGTGGCCACGAGCAGAGATTGAATGAGATGCGTTTCGAACAGAGGAAAACCTCCTTAGAAAGCATATCTTTAACTGTACCCAGTGGGTCTTTTTTTTCCCAGCTAATACCTGCAATCCCCCGGCTTCATCGCGTGGGATGTGACTTGCTCTTGGTCGAAAGTGGGTGAACGCTTCAGCTGGATCCATTGATACCCATTGCATGGTTGAGCTCGTGCGACTCATGCGACTTTAATGTAAGGAAATTCCTATAAAGGTTTCCCTCGGGGACCAAGGTGGGAAATAAATCAAGATCGGAGTTTCTCACAACTGTTCGATACTCGGTCCTTTCTCCTCGCTAACGGATTCATGTATGCCCTAGGATGACAAGGTCACATTATAACTTCAGACAGCTAACATATCGCCCGTCTGGAAGGTAGGAAGTGGAGAAGGGGTTTCCCTCTCACCTGGTCGTCTTATGGATCCTTGGTGCCCGGGAAGGTCGTGCTTGTTTACATCTCTTCCCGCCCCCCATCATAAACATCGAACCCGGGCTGATCTTGTCTTTCAAGGATTGACTAATTGAATATTACCATAGTGCGAAACGCAGGAAACACGATCGAAAATTATAGGTTTCCGGTGCCCCTCGAGTTGGAAATGCCGCCATTCGGTCCCAGCCCATCCTGTTATGCCATGCGTCCTATCATGTCAGCGACGAAGCGCAGTAATCCTGCTGCGCCCGGCATTTTCTTGCTAGCGGTATCGCATCAATTTCCGTTTCGGCAAGTAGACCCGACTGTTCTTTTTTGGGTGAAGAATTCATAGTTTCGTCTGGCGGCATAACCCGCCCCAACGATCCCTCTGCAACGCCGATCCTCCAGGGCGTTCTGATGGTCACCTCTGGGATCAATTCAGTGCGAGCTGGACGCAGCAGCTTGAAACTGGAATTAAAGAACTATGTGCAAGAACAGAATAAAAAATAAATGGTTCGCTCAGAAAATTGCCCGATCCCTCAGAGGCTGAGCCATGAAAGACCTCAATCCAACACACGAGACAAACGGAGTGCGGGAATGGATACTCCACAGTGGAGGATGCATGCAAGAATACGAAAAAATATTTATCTTTAAGGTTACATTGTCATGGTCAAATCAGGATGCCTCGTGGGGGAGACCATTGTTTCACCCATGATTGCCCGGCCGGATACAAGTTGTAGAGTCCACCCAACATCCAAAGAAGCAGTTTCACAAGAGTCCATCGCGCGAGCCAGATCGTCCTCGTCGAAGAAGAAGAAAAAATCAAGCCTGAACTTGGTTCCAACCCAGAAATAGCCGTGTTTCAGAATCTGCCCGAAGCCGTGAGGAATCCTCCTTTCCATTTCCATAGCCAATCAGGGCATCTCGTCGATCCATATATTCGGGCAAGCTCGGTAGAAAACACTGGGAGGATCTCGAGATGCCCCAGTGCAAACTCTTTTCGTGGAAGATTCCTTCCGTTGGCTTGTCTTTTTTCCAAGCGCGGCACGAGCTATAAAGAAGAGCCGTGATTTCCGGAAATGCCATGCCCATTCGGCGTTCAACTCCCTTTCTTCAATTATGAGGGCCAGGGACCTCATTTGGGCCAGTTTCTTGGCCGTCGCCGTCGATGGATACAGCCTCACCTTTCATGAACCACACGACGGCATCTGCGACGGCGAGGTTGTAGACACCAAGGTCCAACTTCAGCCCGGAGTCTGCTACCCAGACGACATCGGGATCGCCCCCGAGATCAGCATTCAGTCAGGTGAAGTTGAATCTCGGGATGTCGCCGTGAAATTCTACCAAGACGACGTCTGCGAGAACCCGATCTTCAAGTCCGCGCCGGGAGAGAGCTGTGCCGGCCCCGTCCAACATGAATATGGCTCCTTCAAAATCGTCAACGACAAGAACGTCCCCGGGCAATCTGAGCGGCGCAGCAAGCATGCCAAGCGTGGGAATGCGGGACAACCCAGCCAAGAGGAGAATTGTCATAATTCCAACAGCATGTTTGGCGTCGGTCAAAAGGTCAAGCTCAGGGGTACGATATACCAGTGGGAGGAAGGGCTCGACGAGAGCGACCTGAAGGTGTTTCCCGATCTCCGTGGGACAATCCTCACCGGGGTCAAGGTCACGACGAGTGCAAAACGGAGCAGCCGGGACGTCAACGACGTCAACTTCGACTTGGCCTCCCTCAGACGCAGAAACCCGCCTCCAGCGTCGGGCTCGGGCTCGCATCCAAACCCAGAGCCCGATCCGTGTGACGAAACGGATGTGACCGACGCCGAATGCCGTTTCCAACTCAGCAACATGTGTAGGCCCAATCCAGCCCGGGACGATCATTACACCCTCCGAAGCCTGAGACTCCAAGAGCAGGAGCAGGGCGGTCCGACGATAGATGACAAAATCGTGGAGATCATGAGAAAGACGGGCAAGAGCCTGTACCATTTTATCAAGAAGAATCCGATTTTTGCTCTGATAGTTAACAACATCGTCGTGATCGGGGTCGCATATTGGTCGAACAAAAACTCACAACCGCAATGTGAGAACTTGATCCCTCCGCCACAGCTCACCCGCGAGGCCCAGGACAAATACAACATTTGGAAACAATCTGTCCAGGATATGAAAGAGGATGAGGTCGGTGGAACGCTCAAGATGAGATTCGGCAACGAGAGCGTTATGTCGATGGAAATATGGTGGGAATCCAATCAAAAGTGCAGACCCGTTGAATTTCAGGCTGTACCAAGTCTCACCCCGTACTGCAAGGACCCCGAAACGATTGAGTTTGCAACCAAGGGTCTAGATGGCTGAAGGCTCGGCTGGGTGAATGTGTTGGACGGCGCAGTGCATCAAGCAGCCGATGGAAAAGACGGGGGAAGGGAGCTTGCCGCTGGCATGGAATAGACATCTGAAGGGGCAAGAAATGGGAGAATTATTGGAAGGACAAGCCCAAGAGTAATGACAAAAATAGTGGGAAATTTGAAGCCCCATGGGTCCGAAATCATTGGAGAAGATGCGGACAGATGGAGTGAGACATGTTAATGAAGTCAAAAAAGGGCAAATTCCGAGTCTAGTGGCGCAGAGTAGGAATCTGGGGATCAATATAGAGACCAGAGCTCAACTGCGTCTTGCCTTGAAGATACTAGGGGTAGTCCTTAAAGATGGATTCCATTACAACTAAAAAGCTCAGAAAATCGATTTGAAACTCGCCCAAATATTTAACCCGCCCAAAGCCATGATAAGTAATGGTCGATATAAGATGCTGCTTGAGCTTTCGATACTCGCAGAGCCTGCAATCACCGCGAGAACAGCTAGGCCTGTTTTCAGAAAGGCCTCACATACCGTCAAGATGCCATCTCGGCTCAGACCAATCAGTTCAAAATCAGTGTTCACTGGCCAGGAGATCGCCCCCATCCGATGGCTGAGAAATAATCGCAAAAGTCCACGTCGGTAGACGTCTATTTGCTCTTTGGTGCAGACCTGCAGAACCAAAGCGTCGATCAGAGATATTCCCTTGCATGGCTGGTAGGGGTGGTGGTGAGGAAAATTGGTCTCTGGAGGCGCGGTGCGAAGGGCAGCGATGCATTTCCAGCGCCAGTCCGGATAGTCGAGGAATTCAGTCGTTTGAGCGCTCGTGAACATTGAGGCGAATTCGTCAGGATGCGAACACCACGCGGTCCGGGTTCGCGGGTCGTCGAGTAGTTCGCCCTGGATGGCGGCGAACGGGGAACTGTAGTGGAAGAATCGAGCGAAAAAATTCGGTGTAATAACTTTGAATGTGATTTGCTCGTCTTGCTCGCTCTCTGTCATCTGCTTGCCTGACATTGGACACCCCGTGGCTGCGCCGGTTGTGTCGGGATGTTTGCAATGCACCACACGGATTCTTTCGCAATGCTCGCCCGGAGTCTCGTATTTGACGCTTTTGACAGCAGTCTGGCGACCGACGATGGCCGAGAGGACAGTGAAGAAGTACTTCTCCATCAGCCTATAGATTGGTCAGCGATCCAGACCCATGATCTCATTGGCAAACAAAATCAGAGCGTTTTTTACCGTTCGGATATCCGAGAATGCTTCGCGATAGATGTCTTGATTTGCTCCGTCCTGGTTTGGATATCAAGATTCTCCCTGGGCTGCGTCAGGTAGATTCGAGCAGCCTCTTTGAGGATTCGGAAAGCAACGAAACCACCCGTTGGGATGTACCACCACTTTGCCAGGAACAATAATCGGGAGGCATAGCTCATGCGCTCGACATCCAGAGGTTCGGACGTCGTGGTGACTCGGCCTAGCATGATTGATGTATTGCCCTTTTTCAGATTGATCAACAAGTTGGCCCGGCCATCGGGGCTTGACAAAGGATCCGAGCTGTCGATGACATAGCTCGCTCCAGAAACCGGCGTAAAGGGAGAGATTTGCAAGTCCTTTTCGAATTTACACCGGAAGGTAAAAGGGCCCTTGTTGGTCCCTGGCTCGCGACAGTTGCGCGCAAACCACAGTCGGCGCGTCACGTACGATGTATCAAGCTGGACGATCATCGCCCCGAGCTTCTTCTCGGGCGTGTAGAGATAGTAGAAAGAAAGTGGGTTGAATGACTGGCCATTGGCACTGGGTGGGGAGAGGAAGTAGCAATGCGCCCATTCGTCGGGGTCTTCGCCCTGGATGGTTGTTAGTCTATAGTGATTGGTTCGGGGTTGACGACGCACATCAAGGATAAGAAACTCTTTGAGCTTCTGGGATAGAGTGAGGTTTGCACCACCTCGCAAGAATTGGTCCTCGGGTCGGATACTAAAGAAGGCTTTGTTGTACCATGCGCGCGACTCCGGGGGTGAGTCTACTGATAGCACGGGGCTATAGCAGTCCCTCAAGCCGAGAGGGATTCCGATGTACAGATAAGTGTGCGCAAAGTCATCTTTGAATCCGCCGGCGAGCCGAATGTGTCGCAGAACGCAGGGGTACATTGTGACCTTCCCATAGACTTCCAAGCATTTCGCGGACGTATCCTTCGCGATTGAGCGAGTACATGGTTCCCCATCTGCACGTTTACCAGAAGTCGCAAGCGAGGGACATTGAGCCTCCTGGGCTTGGGACATGCACGATAGCTGAGCTCCTCGCGTGCATTGGCTTTTGGTCTGTTGATCCCAGTTGAAGTATTCCAGTTGCGTTTGCAAGAACGCCGAGGCGAGGAAAAAAGCCGGGATAATGGTATAGATAGCACAAGCCGGACCGGACCACCCAATCAGAGCCACGAGGAACACATTCTCGACCAAATTCAACGCCGTTGCCTTTTCGAGGGCCTGGCGAAAGCCCATCGACGCGAGCAGTGGGAATAGAACCTCCAAGCAGAGCATTGTGTAGCGTGGGTAAATTCAGTGCAAGAGGGGAATCGATATACCCCGAATTCTGGCCCCGGTGCACGGACAAGCCACTGCCAAACTGACTCGCAGGAGGGGAAAATAACGTTCTGAATTGACAAATCGACAAGTCGACGAGGAAGGATCTACTCGTATAGAACGAGGACTAATTTCCGCGCAATTCCGGTCTATGCCGTTCCCCTCGTCACGGTCCCCGTGGGTCATAGCCGAACCGGCGGCCCCCAAAGCCCCCCGACCGGTGGGACTTAGTGGCGTCGGCTAGCGGATCTTCAGCGGTGGCAGTCTGGAGCTAGCAGCTCCACCAGGGTCACGGCCCCGAGCTGGCGGGTCCCCATGATGCAGTTTCAGGGAATTTTAGCGGATCTTCAACGGTGACGGGATGCAGCCTGTAGTCCCGGGGGCTGCAACGGCCCCCACAGATTGGGAAGATTGATACCATCCGGGTTTGTGGGCGCCGAGGCTACTATATCTGGTCCCTACTTTGCCTTTTCGGGAACCAATGCCGGGCTGTCGTTTGATATCGCAAATGCCCCTGGAAATGCAACCCCAACCGCTAACCAAGCTCAATAGTCTCTCCCCGGTCTCGGCGAGGGCCATATTCTAATCTCAGACGTTAGTGACAGCCACGGCAGTGGTAGGCCCGATTATATATTGCAACCCGGAGGAGGGCGTCTCCGGAACTAAGAGCGTAGTCCTTATTTTGAGTCCTGGGAAGTGGCGCTCATGGAAGAGGGGCCGGGCGATACTTTTGCGCGCCAGTGGGGACAATCCACATGCGCGGTATACTTGTTTTCTCCATCGACAGCGAATACCGACACGTTCTAGGAGTCTTGGCTTGTGGATGTAGTCTCGGCGTTTGACGAAACGACCAGTCATGGGCGAGGATTCTCACGGCGTTCGCTTGCTCCACATTTTGATAGACAAGAGCGGCAGTGTCTTGCACGGCGAGAGAGGGGTTGATAAATGAACTACTCTATCTCGGCTTCCGTCCATGGATTGCGTCCTTTCTGTTACAGATCACAGCCATGGAGAAACAAAGAATCCTACAGAGTGATGTTGTTATCATTGGAGCCGGCCTGTCCGGCATCAATATGGCCTGCCAGCTCCAACGCCAGCTGAACGTGAGCAACTTTGTCCTCTATGACCGGGCCTCGGAGATGGGGGGAGCCTGGGCAGCCAACAAATGTGATGTCTCTCAGCTTGGTCTCGTGGAAAATGCTAACGTGGTTCAGACCCAGGATGCGGTGTCGATATCCCCGGTGTGTTGTATTCCCTGTCTTGGTTCCCCAACCCGGACTTTACCAGTCTGTTCCCTTCGCAGCGGGAAATCCTGGCCTACGTACAACGTGTGGCTCGGGCGTACCATGTGCCGGGACGGACAAGACTTCGTACCGAGTGGAAGGGTGCCAAGTGGATGGAGTCGTCAAGTACCTGGCATGTATACCTCCACGATCTGTCCACCGGGGAGGACTTTATCCACGAAGCCAAGGCTTTGATCTCCGCGGTTGGTGGCTACACCAACCCCAAGTATCCCGATCTGCCGGGGATTGAGAAGTTTCAAGGGCCCGTGGTTCACACGGCTGGGTGGGATCAAGACTATGACTTGCGAGGGCGCAACGTGGCTGTGGTGGGCAATGGCTGTAAGTGAATATTCTGGGGTGTTACGAGATGGGCTTCGCCGCTGATCTGCACTAGGTTCTGGCTCACAAGTCGTTCCTGCCGTCATGGAAGATGTGCAGAGTCTGACGCAGTTCATCCGGGTATGTGATATTTTTCTCTGATTCCAGTGTCACATTTGATCCTGATGTGTTATCTCTAGACCCCACAGCACTACGTACCCATGGCCGTCGGGAACTACCAATTCGGGAAGACATTTCGGGCCATCTTCGCTCGTGTTCCAATCATCTTATTGATGTTACGGTGGCTCGTGTTTTGGATTCTGGATTCGGCACTGGCCCAGTTCTACAATGATCCCCAAGGCCAAAAAGCGAGGAATGAAAGACTGGCTATCAGCCAGAAATATATTGAAGATAATGCCCCAGGTAAGACACACAAAGCAGGGTTTCGAGCGTTTCTCACCTGTTTTCGATAGAGAGATATTGGCCTTTACTCACTCCGGACCAAGACCTTGGATGTCGAGTAAGTACTCCCGTTCGATTATCGTCAATGACCCCCGAGAGACTAACTAGCTTCTAGCGACGAATCTTGGATAATAAATATGTTCGCTCTCTGCATAATCCCAAGATGCAGCTGGTCAGGGACACCATCACGAGTGTTGGCCCCAATAGTGTGACCACTGCATCGGGCAAGCAACATGAAGTGGACTTTATCGTACGTTGAACATGGATGCTAGCCACATCATTGATGCTAATTGCCAATCTTCAGGTTCTGGCAACGGGCTTCCAATTCACGCAATGGAAAGCCGACACGGTCGTTGGCAAAAGTGGCCAAAGTCTGCAACAACATTGGGACGCGGTAGGCGGCATCAGTGCTTACAAGACCATTGCGATGAGCGACTTCCCCAATATGTTTTACTTGCTGGGGCCCAATGCCGGCAGTGGGCACACGTCTGTCCTTTTTGCAATCGAATGGTAATTATATTTAGCGGTTTCCCGCTCAAATAACGCCTTGCTAACCTGTATATCCAGCGCCGTCAATCTTGTCATCGAAATCGCCCGTCCCATTCTCAAGCACGAAGCAATGACTGTCGAAGTATCGCATGATGCAGAGATTGACTGGTGCGATACCATACAGTCCGCGCTCAGCAAGACCGTTTTGACCCAGAGTTGCTCGAACGTACGTGGAGACAGATACCTTGTCATGGAGATCTACGCTAACGATCCTGACAGCAATATACCGACTCAAAAAGTGGCTGGAACTTTTTCTCCTACCCGTTTAGCTCGACCCGCTTCTGGCTGGGGTCGCAATTCCCGGATATGCGTCATTGGGTGTACTGTTAGCGGGGCGTCAGTGTACCGAGTACGGAGTACTCCATATTTATTTACTTTCCGCGCGTAGCATCCTCAATACCCCAATGAATTGTGAGCCACGTTGATACCCTATTGGCTGCCATCGCTGTATGCGGTACTCCGTACAATTCCATTCAATCCTGTCATGAGGCTCGGGGTTTGTCCGGCGCCGAATCCTTCGACCGTCGTGGTCGGGAGGATTTAGCGTTCGGAATCCTTCAATCATCACTTTTGGCCACTTTCCCAGCGCAGATCGGCCCGTTTTCGTTCATATACTCCGTACCCCTCTCGTAGATCCTCGCTTCGGGGCCAGAGGCTACCCACCTGAGTCGGGGTAGCTCCACCATAGGAAACCAACCTCTTGGATCTGGCAATGTTGGGTCGCGAAAGATCATATCCGCTCGCCTTGGCATGTGACAGTCGGCGTCTCCGTTGCGCCAGAATGGTAGCTCGATTTTCAGGATACCAGGCTGCATCCTGCCGATGATCGTCGACAAGGCTCTATCATGCGCGAAGGAGCGCTAATGTGACCTTCGATAGATGCTCTGCTTTCTTCATTTGCTTTGACGAAGGGGGGGGGGTACAGTGATTGGGGAAGATAAATTGGCCACTGGCTCGAAAGTAACAATTGCTAAGGCTGACAAGGGTATATGGCGATAAAATAAAAATCAACCCAGAAGAAGATAAACCGCCCAGAGAAAGGAAAGACGACAATGTGCAAGTGGCACGGAGTAAAGAGTGTTGTTATTTGGAAGAGTGGAGCAAGTTCATTTCCACCGCGGAGCGCGTATCCGCGGACCCAACTCGCGACCGGGGATCGTCCTTCTCTTCCCCATATTCGGTGTCGAGACTGCGGGTCCCCAGTGGCGAGACTGGGCGGTCAGGTGAAGCGACTTCTCGAAGCGCCTGATGGAAGTCGTGCGTGCTGCTTCGAAAAGACGGCGGTGGGTATGCTGGGGAGTTCGGCGGCGTGTCGATACCCATGATGCGCGACCGAGAAGCCATCATATCGAAGATGTTGATATCGCTCGAGCGGCGCGGTTTGTCTGATTCGCCGTGGCATATGCAAGGGTGAGCCCGAGTCAAGGTCCGCAGACGTGTGAGCACCATGAACTCGACCTTGAGTTTGATACTGTAAACCAAGGCGTTGAAGCTGATTTCAAGGTACTCGGCTTGGAACTCGATAACCAACACCGCGATGTCCAGACAGACCACCAGCACATTGGCAAGAATCAAGTGGCAGATCACTCTGCGTCCGTCGCGGCCCCCGAATTTCAGAAGAGGCGTCAAAGCGCGCGGGGATTCATAAATGTAGATTCCGCTGATAATGAGGTCCTGGAGGCAGAAACCCGTGACTTGCACGTGACCAAACACCTGCGCAGGCTGAATAGACGCCGGGAGCCCGAACTTGGAGCAATAGAACAACACTATCATGGGCGCGTGGAGAAGGAACGAGTCCGTAAAGATCATTCCCAGAACCCAACGGAGAAGCCGCGTGTCTGTCACAAGAAGATGGAGACGTGAATAAAGAACGATGGCCTGACCGGTCACCATACAGACCCATCCGAGCAGGAATGGGACTGATATGGGGAAAGCCGGAACAGATCTGACATAAGAAAGCGAGGCCGAGATGGTATGAAGGAGAGTTCCCCATGAGGCAATCTGCATGCTCCAAAAGTAAAAACCGCGGTAGTGCTTGAAGCAGTCGAGGGTCGCAATGCCAGTTTCCAATGCGTTATAAGCACCGATTGCAAACATGCACACGACTGGTACAACCGCAGTGTCCTCCCTTACAAAATGACCCATCGGCAGGGCCGTGCCAGCTGTCACATCGTCAACAAAGGCTATCACCATGGAGTGTCACGAGAGCCGTTGAAGACGAGACCCTCGACGAGCGACCACCACAATTAAATAGTTGGAGTCAATAGGGGTTCATCAGGAGATTGTGAACCCCGGCGGCAACGGCTGCGTGGATCCAGATCTTCCAAATAACGGTGTCCCGTCTTGGCTTCCTTCTGTTGGCCTGTTCTCTAAACGGTCCATGGCCAAAGAAGGATAAGGTTGGACTGGAGACGATCCCGGATACAACAGTAGATACGCCCGCGCCAATGCGAGGCATGACTGAACTGACCCGCAGGTGAACCAGCGGTCCAAGATGCAGGGATCGAGATAACATAGAAAGACACAGCTTTCGATGCGAAGTACTAGACCGGGCGATCACCGGCGGTCCCGGGTTTTGGCGGTAGGCATTGGAGCAGACGTCGTTCTCGCCCGACGGCAGAAGAATCGTGACGTCTCACGCACGGTGGTCATTGGACGCCGGATTCTTCCGGGAAAGTGCACAGCAAGGCTATCGAGGCGCAAGACAGGGATTGTATGTCGCTTGGCGGGGACAGACAAAGAAACTGCCCGTACCATTCATGCTAGCGCGTGGGTGTTGATTCGGGTCAGGCCCATATGGATGTGATAGTGACTGCTGAGATTCCCGAGAAATGATCAGGGATTGACTGAGAGATGACGCGCAGACTGGACGCCGATCAACCCAGTGCTTGCCTGGAGAGGATGAAGAGGAAAGAAAAGCAACCAGGAGAAGCCGTCGATCATGTGGTCCGTGCGTGTCGGGGCCACCTCGAGCTTCGCCGCATTTTCAAGCTGTCAAACCCCCACAATGTTGTCCTTTTGGCCGTGGCGCGTGAGTTGCATTTAACCCGTCGATCCAGCTCCTACTGACCGTATAGGGCGAGGATAACTCCCCGGCGTCTTTTGAGAAGACGTTATCTACTCTGTCGACCCGTATCGCCGAGTCCACCACGCGACTAGACCAGCAACGGCAGACCGCGCGCCGCTTCAAAGCTCTCTGGACGCTCTACTCGACTTTCGCCTATCTATTCTATTCAATAGTCCTCGCGCTAGTGCTGGGATGGGAGAGCTGGGGTGTCAAGGAATACGCCGCCATCGCGGGCGGCCCGGTTCTGTACGAAGCTTTCAACCCCGTCGGTCTGTCTCGTCTGCTAACTGACCAGGATTTACGCCGTGCGCACAACCGCCTCCCGTGTCTTTGATTATCGCACCACCCGGACTCAGCGCAGTCTCGATGATCTGCAGAAACAGCGCGATGAGACCATCGAGAAGCTCAAGACTGCTACCAAGTACAACTCCACGCAGCAGCTCCTTGAGAAGTACGGCGGCGAGTCACCCAAACCCATTCCCAGTCCTCAAGGTGAGCCCAAGACGCGCAAACCGACCACCCCGTCCCAGCCCCAGCCAGCTCGTACAGGGCTGCCACCGCCACCCACCGCGAACATCCGTCGTCCTCAGCCCCCTTCTCCTGTGAATCCCCCCTACGCCTCCTCCGCAGACCCCGCTTCAGCAACCGCCTGTTGTTCAGGGTCCATCTCCACCGCAAACCGACGAACCAGAATTTGCCCCGAATGCATTCCCTGCCCCTACTTCTGGGCAGTACATCGAACAGCCGCACTGGTATGATCGGCTCCTGGATGTACTACTGGGAGAGGATGAAATGCAACCCCGCAACCGGATGGCCATGATCTGCGACTCCTGCAGACTGGTGAATGGACAGGCGCCCCCGGGCATCAAGACGCCAGAAGAATTAGGCCGCTGGCGGTGCGGAAGCTGTGGAGCTTGGAATGGGGAGGAGAGTGAGACTACGAAGATCCTGTCCACTCTGCGACAAAATACCACGGAGTCTGCATGGCAACCCAAAGCGCACGAGGAGGTAAACACCTCCCATGTGGGCCCGGAGAGTGAAGAGAATGAGCAGGCACAGGATGATCAAGAGGATGAGGCCCAGCCCACCGAGCAGGATCAACCAGTGCGTCGATCCAAGCGTGGAAAGGGAGGGAAGAAACCATAGAAATTGAAATTGCTCGCTGGGTATTTTTGTTAGATGCAATATTGAAAAGAACAGGCCTTGGTCTAATCTACCCTCCATCAGCCATCGTCCTATCCGTCTCCATTCTTAACCATTAGCTTCTCAATGACCAAATGTGCAACGCGCACATCTGCCTCTTCGGCAGATCCACATCCCTCGACTAATGCCAGTTCCTCCTTGTTGAGGAGTGCCGCGCAGCGGTAGGTTGTCATGCCCCCTTTTTGCTCAACCCGGCGCGACTTGAAGACTAGCGATCCCGCACTCTTGACTAGGTTCTGAGCCTTGTTGCGCGGGTGCTGCACATCCAGATTATCAGCGAGGATGCGCCGAACGTACGGTAGCAGGCCAATTCGCTCCACGAATGCCGAGCAGGCATCCATGTTCCCGCGAGAGTCGATGAAGATTGCCCCAAGTGTGCTCTCCACGATATCTGACAGGAATTTGTCCGCCCGCAACCGTGACAAGTACTCCCAGGGGTATTGGTTCGAGTGCTCTAACAAGAAACGGATTTCCTCGCGCAGCTCTCGGTGGCGCTCGAGACAACCGTCGCGTGCGGTCTTGATAACCGGTCCGTTGAAGCGAAGAAAACTCCAGAGATGTATGTCATCAGGGGCATCGGGACCAGCCGACAGTTCCATGCAAAGAAAGGCGAGGAGATTGGCATTCACCACAGCGTGCTTGATCAGCGTCATCTGGCCCTGAGAGAGTTCGGTTGGATGAGCTGCCAGCACCGATACCACGGCCATGTCTAGCACCGCGTCGCCAAGGTATTCAATGCGCTGGTACGACTGAATAGTCATGTCATTCTCACATGAGGGGTGAGTGAGGGCCTCAGTCAGGTAAGATGAATTGTTGAATGTATACCCGATGACATGCTCTAGTCGTTGCGGATCCACCAATTTGCTGCTAGGTGGTTCATGCGGATTAAGATACGAACCTATATCCTCAGTGAAGATATCGATCTCCGGCAGGAAACGATGAAGACAAGCCTGGGCTTTGCGCATACCCCCGTCCTTGTATGCCGCCCCAATCAACGCCTCAACGACGTCGGCTAGCACTTTGATCGAGAGTTTCCGCTTCCCAACTGGCACATTCCGCTTGGTTGATATCAAAGGCGCATCCCACCTGCGGGGAGTGAATCGGTTGATCAGCACAAACTGATCCAGACCTGTGTCAAGTGCCGCGCGAGCTAAACGCTTGTTTTGGATCAGTTTATCGCGGCTTTCTGACAGGTATCCTTCGTGCCATGTTGGCTGTCGGAAAAAGAGCTGACAGCTGACGGTGAATTTCAAGACCGCATCTCCGAAGAATTCATACAGTTGGTAGTGGGTGCTGGCCTGGGCAATTGGCGCCGTGATGGCTGTAAGGACGTGACAGAGGTTTTGGATCCCCACTCCTTTCAGGATAGTGTCGTTGAGTCGAGCCGCGACAAGAATGGCTTCCAGTCGATAGAGGATGGCGCTGATGACTAGCCCAAAGACGCCCTTTTTGGCTGGCAGTCTATCTACCGTGCATCCGGCGGCGGGGATAACATGAATTTTCGGTGGCCCAGGTTCCCCATCTTCACTTGATGTTGTCGAAGTTCTGGGTTGAAGAAGATTCCTCCGCTTTGGCAGTGATTGGCACTCGATTTCAACATGAAGCTTCCCAGCTTCTCGGTTTTCCACAATCCAACGCTTGAATAGACGCGGCTCGTTGAACCGAGCTGTATCCCGGATGATGCCCAATGGAGGTTTGGCGGTGTCCTGGGAATGGATATCCAGTGCCGGATCGGTACCTTTATAGGTGGCGAACCATTCGCCCAGGTTCAAATGCGGGACTTCGGCTGGTACAAAAAGCGCAATGAAGTCTCGAGCGGGTCCATGCACCCGCGAGGACGGCGCTTGTAGGTACAATGCGGTGATATCCCGCATGGTCTGAAGGGTTTCATTGGGAAGGTCTCCCAAATATCGCGTCGGTGCCATTGTTGCAATCATGGCTCCCTTGTCTTCCCAGTACAGTGGGATTGGGTCGGGCATTTCCATTACTTCGGGTAGAACAATCGATACCAAGAAGTCCTCTTCCACCATGCCGTCCTTGGCAATCGCAATTGTCGTTTGGTGTAGCTTCGGTCGCTCCCAGGCTTGAGAAAGATTCACATATGGGTCGTATTGCTCTGAACAATCCACCAGAGCAGGTAGCTGCTTGTCTTCAGTAAACCTCAGCTCGGGTTTTCTCGTCAACGGAAGAAGGTTGTCGTTAACCAAGCCATATTCCCATAGACTCTTGTATGCCTGGAAAGCAGCTTCTTTTCTTGCTGCGCGTTCTGTTCGCCACCATTTCTCTCCTTGGGTCCGGCGAACAGCTGGATGGACGGAATTGGGGAGTATCACTGTGCCCCTGACCATACCGGCACAATTCTCTTCGAATGAGAAGACCGGGGTTCTGTCCACGTGTGTGCTGGCCGGAAGAACTGAGCAGAAATGAAGTAGATGCTGAATGGCTTCATCCGCGGTCAATCGAGCATTCGTCGAGTTCACAGTGAGCCACTCGGATACTTTCTCGTCTAATTTTTCCAGGGCTTGGGCCTCATCGCGACGTCTCTGGTCATCCTGATATGCCGCTATCATGGCCTTTTCTAGCGATTGCCATTTCTCTATATCCAATGTTCCGTCTGCGGTGGATACCATGATTGCATACGTCGACTGCTGGTGCCGAGCGCGGCCACGACGCTGAACGAAGGACTTGAGATTTGCTGGCTTGTCATAACATATGACCAGGCTGCATGAGCTGACATCCAAACCTTCTTCCAAAACATCAGTTGCCACGATGAGGTTCAACCTGCCAGACCGAAACTCGGACAGTGTATCTCGTTGCATATCGCAGCTAAGCAGGTCACCCAGCATCTCTTTGCGACTGCCATTACTGGACCAACCGACGTAAGCCGAAACTCGAAGGCGATCTTTGGTTTCAGGATGAATGGATAAGAGACGGCTCAAGACGCTGACGGTCGCACGTCGCTTCGCAAATACGAGGCCTGAAAATTTGGGGTGATCCATGCGTTTCAAGAAATCAAATAGTTTCTCCAACTTCGGTGATATATGGATCGAGTCCGGCATACATTTAGGGGCAATAAGCCCATGCAAAAGTTCAAAGAGATATATCCGCTCTTCTCGGTCAAGGCTAGTCATCGAAGTATCGTTCTCAATCGAACGGCGGAGGGCATCGATCGAGGCTTCGATGAAGTAGTCGGTAGCCCAGCCACCCAATTCTTCGTACATGTCGAGGCTTCGCTCGAGGAACTTCTTGAGTTGTTCTCTGCAATATGTACGTCCCGTTCTCAGGATTTGGTCAGATTGGTATTCTTTGTTCGGTTTTTGGCGTAGCATGTCGATATATGGGTCTTCTTCAATTCTGTATTCCTGAATGCACCTGGTAAGTGGGACGAGTAGGTGACTTCCACCTTGAAGATCCGACATGTATGGGCAGTAACTAATCCGCACGAGCTCGGGACAATGCACGTGTGAAAGAAGCTCAGTTCGATTTTGTCGAGGTGTTTTGCAGACGGCATCCAAGTTGCTCTCGATCAGTCTAGTCATGTCAGTCACTTCGGATACACCAATCGGAGCGCGGCCCTACCTAAGTTCCTGATCGTTAGATCGTACAATAGGGCTGGCGGTCAAGCCGAGGATAGATGGAACACATTCGGGTCCGAATTTTGTGCGGGTCGGATGATAGTGGATCTGCATGATTTTGTTGGCGGCGTGCCCACGCCTGCAGTGATGTGCTGGGATACCATCAACCAATACACATTTTAAAAGGGGGGAGATCGTGCATACCTTCGTCAAAAACGATGAGAGCCAGCTGCGAGAGCTGCACGAAGCCATGACTCAGTGCATCAGCAAGGACAGCATGGGTAGACACCACAACACGGATGTCCTTGAGTGCCTCGTCCCAGACAGCCTGCTGTGTCCAGCGGTCGATATTGTCCAGCCCCGTGAGAGTTCGAGTTTTGATGGATGGAATGTACGACGCAATGACTTCATGCTGCTGGAGACAAAGAGCCACCGTCGGAGCAAGAAACCAAACAATCTTGATTGTAATCAGCTTCTGATTTCGCAATTCGGTAGTATCGAACTACCTTGTGGGTAGGGCATCGTTCCAGTTCGGCGATTATGCGCAAGATGGCTCTAAATCGGGTTAGTTTTTTGAGTGCGGCTTCCGCGAATCTTGCATACATGAGCGTCTTCCCACTTCCAGTGTCCATCTATACAGGTGTCAGTGAATGCCGATCGCGCGTGACACCTCACGCACCGCAACGATGATGTTTTGCTGGAGGCTTGCTTCGAGCATCTCCAGCTGATAACCACGTGGGCGATCAACTACCAGATCCGAGCCCACCCGCTCTGGGGGCTCGATGGCTGGCTCAGCCGAGGTCTCATCCATTTCTGCTTTCCCTCCGAATTCAAAATCTCATATGCTCAAGTATGGACAAGACAGACCAGGCATGTCGTCGGAAGACCAAGTAAAGCGACTCGTATGCGATGTGGGGTAGCGATAGGGCCGGTCGCAGAAGCCAGATGCGCAGTTCTGGTCTATAGATCCCCCAGTAATGAATTCGAATGTTGTAGTTTCTCAATGCGTACGGGTAGTTTTTCCGGCGTATAACCTATTAAAAATCTATAATTTTATATATACTTAAATAAATAAGTTATATATCTCTAAAAAAAGCTTTATTTTAGGCTTCTATACTATTATTCTAAGGGAGAGTTCTAAAAAGGGTTCGAAAAGAGGGTTCTAAAAAGGGCTTAGGGGTAGTTCCATAGTAGGGCTTTATAATAAAACCCTTAAGGTATTATATAAAACCTTGTTCTACTAACTGATCAATCTTAGAATTTAGTGGTTAAGAATTCCCCATTCTAACCAATGGCAGGCCACGCAAGCGTGGCCGTATCGCTTATCAGAGATGTTGACGGTCACTATAAGTTGATTTTAACGGTTTTCGTTCATTCAAAGACGGACCCGAGGTATATGAAGAGGTAGACTAGACGAAAACTTGTTTTCGCAACACGAACATTGCTTCCCATCAGCGTGTCTGTCGGCTATATGTCATTGGGAAGTACCTGTCCATGACTGGTAGCTTCGCGGGATTCCGAAGCCCGATCATAGCTGAGACTAATATCGGTGGTTTTCACAATGCCTCCCTCTTCCACCGTGAGTATATTCTCGTCGCTCCCCTTGCCGGTCAGCATGCTGATCAGTCCAGAGGTTGCTTTCTTTGGTTTGGGCGACTGGTCTTTGTTTCCGTAGTAGGCGTAAAGTGGATTCGAGGGCTCTTTCGCTGTGGTTCCAACTCCTCGCTGTGTTGAGTTTACCAGGATCCGCACCACCATCATCAAAAGGGGTCGTATGGGAGGGATGCAGCCGACCATCAGGACTACCCATTTTTCGGTCCTGTAATCGATTAGCAACCAGTTTTATATGAGGAAACAAACGCACTCGTTCCAGAGTACCAGCTGGGCGATATGAACTAAATGAGAGTTAGAGATGCTCGGTTTCGATGCAAGATTCCTCACATGTCACGTCCTTTGTTTCGGATAGAACCCGGAGGAAGGTCGTTTTAATGATCGAGCAGCCACACGCACTAATCATCTTCTCAGTGAGAGTTGCGCAAGGGGACAGCAGACTAACATGACGCCTAAGCCCATCAGGAAGCAAAGTCCAAATTTGACCCGTAACTTCAGTCGCACATTCCAGAAGAACACCACCGGATACAGCGCCAGGATAAGATCACACAATGCGGACCAGCCTACCAACATTAGTTCGGCACTGCTCGTAGAATGGGAAATTTACTTCCTTGCATGTATGCCACTTCCTGATTTCTTCCTCGGCCATTGCACACGCCAACCACCCGTTCATCCCAGAGCTTCGCGAGTGGGGAGCACTGGATCAGGATGACCGTGATTGTGATACAGTTGATCACCACATTACTCGCAATCAATCCCCAGAGCAACAGGACTCGACGCCGGTGCTCGGGGCCATGGATCTGTTGCAGAAAGGCCACCACGGCCAGCTTGCCCGTGACCGTCGCCAGGATGGCAAAGATTTGGTTGATCCAGCTCCATTTGATAGCCGCGGTGATTTCACTGTGAGAAAGCTCGCTTTTATGAGCCCCGAGTCCCGCGTGGACACTCATGATCACGAAGCTCGTGCTCAAGAGCGCAACAGCCTACGGTGGTCATCGTTAACACCGGCGCCGCTATGGGTGGAACGGAGTACTTGCAAAACTCAGCAATGAGAGATACAAATCTAATCGCGGGCGCTTGGTGATCCACCACGTTGTGTAGATCCGGGCTAGCATTAAAGCCAGGGCAATGATCCCCTCAATCCCCGTGGCGATCAATAGACCGTCGCCAGTCCCCGCGAAGGCTTGTCGGAAGCCCATCGTCTCGGGTCTAGGACGTTCGGCCGAAGAGAATGTATAATGGAGTAATATAATGGAGGGCAAAGAATTCCCTCGGCTCGACTGATATTCTCCGTGCATTGCGATGGTGGAACCGAGTTGATTTGACTCGGCCATTGTAGGTATGGCAACCTTGACAGGGATGAGCGACCGTCTCCAACGGTCATTTGTCCGCTATTTCCTCATCACTCTTGATTCTAGCTACCGCCACTCTTTTTTGGGCCGATTTTGAGAGTCTGTCGGTGCTTGACATACCACGGGATCGTTATTCTCAGTCCAATCCTTCCCATTTTGACTTCCCATCCACTGATCCAGCGCCCGATGCCCAATCCCGGCGCCGCTGACTCCGCGGCGGATCGACCCTGCATTTGACCATGATTATTGGCTGCTGGCATGGATCCAGTTGGGCAAATCAGCGTAGAACTGAAATCGATGGTATCTGCGGCTTTCCCCCACCTTCACAGCGTTGGACTCGGTCCCATGGTATAGGCGTGTGACGGGATCGTTCCATCGTCTTCCGTTGTGCTGACTTGGACAACATCGCATACAGTGTTTGGCAGATCGCTTGAAACACGGGTCATTAGGGATCCCCCGGCTGAAATCGGTCGCCATGACGAAAACTCGTAGTGATCATGCCAACCTCGATGTACAACACTGTCCATTCTCCCGGCTTGTCCTCGCTAACGGGTCTGCAGGCTCCAACGTATCCGAGTAATTGTCTGCAATTTCTGGATAATCTTGAAGGCACCATCCCACGGCAGCACGTCGAAACACAGCCGCTTAGTGTTATCGTCGTTGGAGCAGGTCTCGGTGGTCTCGCAACCGCCATTGCACTGGCACGCGACCACCATCAAGTGACCATCTATGAACAGGCCAACCAGCTGGCCGAGGTATGACTGACTACCAGCCGCCGTCGGAAATGAAAAGCTCATCGAGATAAGGATCAAAGGTCGGCGCTGGCATTCAGATCCCTCCAAATTCCAGTCGACTATTGCTCCAGCTTGGTCTCGGTCCCTACTTGGAGAAATTCGTCACGCAGCCGGAGAGTATCCTGGTGAGACGCTGGCAAAATGGGAAGATCATTGGCCGGACACGACTCGATCCGCAGTTCCGTGAGCAATTCGGGGCTCCGTATTGGGTCATTCACCGGGCGCATTTTCACGCGGCGATGCATTCGCTGGCGATCGACTTGGGTGTCACCGTCCAACTCGCGTCCAAAGTGGCTTCGTACGACGTGCACACCCCCAGTATCACCTTGGCGGATGGCTCGACGATCTTGGCGGATCTGGTGGTCGCCGCGGACGGTATCGTATCTCTCGGATGTTTCAGAACCCTCACAGGCTAATCTTTCCAGAGGTCAACTCGACGGCTCGGGCCGTTCTGATGGGAGGAACGAACATCCCGCCTCAACGTACGGGATTTGCAGCCTACCGAGCAGTGATGGATCTGGAACGCATGCGGGCCGATCCAGAGATCGCATCGCTGCTCGAAACACCGGCGTTCAATCTCTGGTAAGACTTTCACATGCAGCAGGTATCTTTGTTAATGAAAATAGGCTCGGCGATAAGCGACATGTCATGACCTATGTCATTGGCGCTGACAAATGGTTCAATATGGTGTTGTCGCATCCGGATGATTCGGATAGTGCCCAGTGGACTCACGACCAGGATGAAATTCTTGCTAATATGCGAAATGAATTTGACGGCTGGGATCCAGCGTATGTCTTTTCTGAAACAGTGGACACAATGCTGATCGTTCAGATTGTCAAAAATCATCCACATGGTAGACCGGGCATTGAAGTGGCCCCTTTATAGTGGCGCGACTATGCATCGCTGGGTGTCTGGAAGGCTGGTTGTCCTCGGCGATGCAGCTCACGCGATGCTCCCGTATATGTCTCAGAGTGTGTATGGTCATCCCCCAAGCGACAATGAACTAAAAATCCATAGGCGCCGCTATTGCGGTCGAAGATGGCGTGGCTTTAGCACGCAGCCTGGGTAAAGTAACATGTCTATCTGAAATCCCCATGGCGCTCGCGGTGTTTGAGAACGTCCGTGTCACTCGCGCAAGTCAAATGCAGGAGGCCAGCCTTTTAAATGGGAAGCTGTGGCATTTTCCCGATGGGCCTCTTCAACGGGCTCGAGATGCAGCCATGGTCCCCGAGGTGGAAGATCGTCCTTTTTCGCATAGTCCTAACCAATGGAGCGACCCCGCGACGCAAATGTGGTGCTACGCGTGAGTATCTTGCTGTCTTCCATATTCATAGGTCTTTCACTCACCAATCAGCTATGATAGCGAAGGGGAAATTGATTTAGAGTGGAAACGTGTGGGCAATAGACACTAAATTGGAGATTTGAAACCGTGACCTACTCCTAGAGGATCAAAAAAATAAACCAGAAGTGAATCCGACTTACACCTACTCTAAGGGTATTTCACCAAAATTTTGGGATTCCCGATCAGCAGAACCTCCTGTGGGGTTACAATGCACGGTTGTGAAGATTTTGAAGTGCTCTCATTAATCTCACTTTAGCTTATACGGAGCGAATCCATGCAAATGATATCACAAACATCTCCTAATAGATATATCGGAAGTTCAAGTTCTCTTGGTCTGTCTTGTCCTCAAAAGCATGGACAAGATTTGGATCCGCCGCGTCCAGCCCAGCCGCCGCCAGCATCTCCTCCTTCCTCTTATTCTGACGAATCAGGTAGAATCGAAGAAAAACGACAGCAACCGTCATACAGGCATAGCAAGCCAAGTGTACACTCCAAGCAATATGATATCGGGGGCGGTCCGTGTCGAGAAAGACCTGAGGGCCTATAAAAGTTCAGTGTTGCATCGAGGGAGAAAGTGCAAGTCACTCACCGATGGCATTTCCTGCGGCCCACGAGATAAAGGTTGCGGCGACCACGGTTGCCTTTTTGGTCTGCCCAGCAATATTCCGCGAGACCATCGATAGGCAGAGGGTTTGAGCGGACCAGAATGACAGGGTGATGTAGTAGCTGACCAGTAATCCAACCTTGGTTGCCAGCGTAGTGTTTTTGACGGTCATCAGGACGATGGTTCCGACGTAGGACCTATTCCATTAGTAAGAGTCAGTAAAGCTACCGAAGAGACTTACGGAATCACGAATCCCAGCATCACTAGGAGGTTTTGCTGGAATCGTTTCACAAGCCACGCCGAGGCCAACAGAATGACAATAATGTAGAAGCCAAGTACCATCGCCAACAACTGGCTTTCGAGTGTGGTAAAATTGAAGCCCTTCATGATGATTCCGGCAAAAGCGCCGAGTCCACTGGTCGGCAACGTCGTAAACATCTGGATGCTGCAGTAGCACCAGGTCTGGGGATCGTGGAGTGCTTCCCACATCTGGTATGCGCGGAACTCTTTATTCTGGATACCGGTCTGATTCGATCGCAGTCGCTCCACCATGAGATGCTTGTCTTCTTCCGTGAAGCATTTGGCGCGCATGGGCGAGTCGGGCATGTACAAGATGACGAAGATGCCCCAGAGAACGGACAAACATCCGTAGGAGAGGAAAAGCGCTTGCCAGGACTTGATGACTTTGTCGCGTCCAATCAAAGTGAAGCAGTAAGCCAAAAGACCACCCACAATCTGTTGCGCGCCGTTCATCATATACCTGATTTTGTCAGCAGGCCGGGTTTTAACAGGATTTGCGAAATCCTACCAGTAGGTGACCGTTGCCGCTTGCTCCTCTCGCTTATACCACATCGACGACAGTAGAACAAAGGTAGGCTGACAGCAGGCCTCGAAGATACCCAACAGAGTCCGCACAACGACAAGGCCGGTGAAGTTCTTGCACACAGCGTGCATCGCCAGAACAGTACCCCAGATGCAGATATTGATCCCAAGGTACTTGGCGATAGGAACCCGCTGGATGATCCAGTTGGTTGGATACTCGACGAACAAAACGGCAATATAGATACAGGTCGTGAGCCACGAGTACTGCGATTATTAGCATTGTTCTACCCGGGGGAAAGTGAAGCAAACTTTTTGCCCTTCCTCAAGGCCCGCATCTTCCTTGATGCCCATAATCGATGCAAATGACATTGTCCCTTTGTCCAAAGCTTGCAAAAAGTACGTGCAAATCATGATGACCAAGATCCGTCGGTCGATCAGCTTCTTCAGTCGCTTGTTTGTCGCCTCATCGACCTCCACTCGTCCGCGCGCGGCATACATCTGAATCTCTTTGTCCACGCGCGAGACATCCATGTCGTCTTTCTTGAGATCATCCGGCGAGAGGACTCGCTCGACATGTGAGATGTCTCGCGGCTCTTTGACATCGCCCATCTCGACGGACCGCTGCCGGATTGACTCTGTTTCGATGTGGGCGTCCAGAGCCATGGAGGAGGTATGTCGGCGAAGACAAACACATTGAACCGGGGACCTCTGCCCTTTATCAAGGCTCGCTCTCGCTATTCCACTAAGCCTGAGATGGGCAGGAGGGCTAAGCCGTGCCATTCCAAGGCTAAAGCAGCCATGTTAGCCAGCCAATCGTCCGCGACACAAACCGTTCCCCGGCTTTCTTGGCACACAGAGACTCGTGGCTCGGGCTGGTCCACTGCCAAAAGCTGGGGAATCCGGGGATGTAATCGCCCGAAAAGCCCGTATGGACGCCCCTCGCTTATTGCGATTCGGTCGACGCTGACCCGAACTTGCGGCTTGGCCTGGGCTCGGATACGTGGAGGTGCGGGGAGATCTTCCGCGAATCAGCTCTATCTCGGACAGTATAAGGTGAATTGGTTTTCTTCTAAGATGGAGTTGAATCAGTGACTTCAATTCCATTTCAGTGGGACAAGTATATCATGCGCATGGGCATGGTATATTTAGGTATGTCTACCACCCCAGGAAAGACCCTGCGTGCCAAATGGAGGCTGTAAGAACACGGTGTGAAAACAGGAAAATTCATAGAAAAAAGAAACAAAGTAAAAGATATAGGGAAATGGTTGAGGCATGAGACATTCTGACACGCGTCTATGATTATCTTATCACGGATCTCTGAGCATATCATCGTGGGTCGGCGAGCTCCGATCGTGCTCGGAAGTGGGGAGGACGATCATCTCTGCAGAGCCGAGTATAACAATGGCCGGATTGTCTTGATGGAGAGTTACTCTCAGATTTATATCATTTCATATCATGCTTTACACTTGCGCTACTATCATCACCGTCGATCGCACCCGTCGCATCATCACCGACGGCGCAATCCGAGTGACGGGCGATATAATCGCCGATATTGGAAAAACGGCTGTTCTGCGAGAGCGATATCCCGACGATGACGACTATGATCTCTCAGGCCGCATTGTCATCCCCGGGTTGATCTCAACCCACATGCACACGGCCCAGACATTGCTGCGCGGGACTGCCGATGACCTCGAGCTGGTCTCATGGCTGTGCGAACGCATTTGGGTGCTGCAGGGCAACTTTACCGAGGCAGATGGATACGCCGCTGCTCGACTAAGTATTGGCGAGATGCTCAAGTCCGGCACAACCTGTTTCTTGGAGAGCATGGTAAGCATGGTTTTCTCAAGGATCAGCCCTCCCTTCTTGGTGTCCTCTCATCCTAGTAGTTTGCAGATCGCTACGGTTTTGATGGACTTGCGCGCGCCGTTGACGAATCCGGTGCTCGAGGCTGCCTGGGGAAGATTGTCATGGACATTGCCAAGTATGCCCAAGATGACGCGTGGGCCATGCACCCCGGTCTAGTGGAGAACCGGGAGACATCTCTGCTGGGCACGCTCAAGATGTGGGAGAAATGGAACGGGGCCGCAAATGATCGTATTCGGGTGTGGTTTGGTGCCCGGACGCCTGGAGGGTAGGCTGAAGCCCCCCCCCCCCCCCCCGATTGCCGGCCGAAATTAACACCTTCAGTGTCTCCGACGCTCTATACAAAGAGATGACGGCTCTTTCCCGGGGAAAAGGGATCCCCGTGACCATGCATTGTGCCGAGGTCAAGGCCGACCGCGACTTCTTTGCGTCCGTTGCGCATACGCCGATGTCTTATTGTGACTCGGTCGGCCTGCTGAGCCCGAGTACTGTTCTAGTGCACATGGTCCACTTAGGTGACTCGGATATCCAACGACTGGGTGTGTCCGGGACGCATGTGGCACACTGCCCGACCTCCAACGCCAAGCTGGCTTCGGGGATCTGTCGAGTTCCGGATCTTCAACGTGCCGGGGTCAACGTTGGGCTGGGAACCGATGGTGCACCGTGCAATAATACCTGTGATCTGCTGCAGGAGATGAAGCTGGCGGCCATCATCCATAAAAGTGTGTCGTATGACCCTACCGCTGTCCCCGCCGAATCCGTACTGGAGATGGCCACCATCAACGGGGCCAAGGCTCTCGGGCTGGATGATCGGATTGGCAGTCTCGAAGTCGGGAAGAAGGCGGATTTCGTGGCGATCGACATGCGCGGTATTCACTCGCAACCCTGGTTCAACCCGGCTAGTGCCGTCGTTTACACAGCCACCGGGCGCGATGTGGATGTGGTGGTGGTGGATGGGACAATGCTGGTCGAGAAAGGCGAATTGCTCACGATGGATGAACGCGAGATTGTGGAGGAAGCCAAGCAACGCAGCCGCGAAGTCGTGAAGCGGGCGGGATTGACGGCGCAGATGCAGGGACGCTGGCCAGTCGAATAGAGGAGATAGGTTCCAATGAAGTCTCAAAAATGAGGCCATCCAAATGCCGCTTCGCGCAGCGAGGTCAAGATGCCGTTTTTGGGTCCCGATTGCCCTTAGACTTTCACTCTTCAACCCCACAACTTCTTCCCCCGCACGACTCCACCTCCGGGCGAAGGGCTGCGAGAGCTGCAGGGACCTCAAGAACCAGGGAATTGCAAGAACACCCAGGATAGAAAGAGGGCAGTCGGGACGCGGTCGCGGCAAAGTAGCAAGGCGACCAAATGCTCATAAATACCGGGTCTGCGCCCCCTGGCGTCGTCATTCTTGACAACCCAACCATCCAATATGGCGAACTCTGACTTGAAGGGTCCCTTGGGCTTTACAGTGAGTGCAGGTTGATGTTATCGAAAGACAGTGGCTAATGAGCAGACCTTTCACAATGTCATCAACAACCAATTGACTTCTACTGCGACCACCCGCCATAGCATCAATCCGGCCAACTCCCAGCCAAATCCCGAGGTTCCCGTGAGTACGCAGGGAGATCTCGATCGCGCCGTCAAGGCGGCCCGCGATGCCTTCAATGGCTGGTCTAAGACCACTTTTGCCGAGCGCCGTGCAGCCCTAGCTGCCTACGCCGACGCGATCGAATCCAATGCCGACGAGCTCGCCAAAACCTTGACGATGGAACAGGGTAAGCCGCTCGGCCAGTCTGCGATGGAAGTCGGCATGGCCAGCACATGGGTCCGTGGTCTCAGTGCCATCGAGATTCCTGAGACTATCATCGAAGAGATCCCCGATCGGAAGATTGTCCAGCGGTACACGCCGCTGGGCGTGGCAGGGGCTATCGTGCCCTGGAACTTCCCCGTTCTCTTAGCTGTTGGGAAAATTGTCCCCGCAGTGTATACTGGAAATGCTGTCATTGTGAAGCCATCCCCATTCACGCCGTATTGCGCTCTCAAGTTGGCCGAGCTGGCAACGCGCTTCTTTCCGCCCGGCTTGGTTCAATGCCTCAGCGGTGACGATACCCTAGGGCCCATGATCACTGAGCATCCCGGCATTGACAAGATTTCATTCACCGGGTCTATCCCTACGGGGAAGCGGGTTATGGCTAGCTGTGCCAATACCCTCAAGCGTGTGACGCTAGAGCTGGGTGGAAATGATCCCGCTATCATCTGCGACGATGTGGATATCGATACGGTTATCTCAAAGGTGAGGCTTGAGTGACAAATTCCCATGGGTCGCGTCCGCTAATTCTGTCAGGTCGGCATTCTCTCCTACCTCTGCAGCTCTCAGATCTGCATGATGATCAAACGGGTCTATGTCCACGAGAAAATCTATGACACTTTCCTCCAGAAGTTGGTGGACTTTGTCAAGACCCTCAAGGTCGGTGCCGGTACCGATCCTGATGTATTTGTCGGGCCTGTGCAAAACAAGGTGCAGTTCGACAAGGCCAAGGAACTGTTCAGCTCCATCGCCACCGAGAAGCTCAAAGCTGCACTCGGTGGTACTATTGAGGACTCTTCGGGTTATTATATCAACCCCACAATCATTGATAACCCACCTGATTCATCCCGCGTGGTGCAAGAGGAGCCCTTTGCTCCTATCTTACCATTGGTGAAATGGTCCGATGAAGCAGATGTGATCGCGCGTGCAAATGCCGGAGATACGGGACTCGCAGCATCCATCTGGTCGAATGATCTCGACCGAGCCGAACGCATTGCCCGACAGATGCAATCAGGCAGCGTATGGGTGAATTCTCACTTTGAAGTGGCACCAAACGTTCCATTCGGTGGACATAAGCAGAGTGGTATTGGTGTCGAGTGGGGCTTGACTGGTCTGCTGGGATACTGCAATTCTCAGACTTTATGGCTGAAGAAGACTACTTAGAGGATTCCTTTTGCAGGTATAATTCCAAGGTTGCCACGTTCATGTTTAACTACATCTAGCCCATATGATTCAAGGCTGGGGGGTAGAGCCAATCAAGAGTTTCCATTTCGATCTGCGCATGATGCCTCAGGATTCACATTCAAGGTAGCCAACCATGCCCAGAATAGACACCCGTGTTATGTAACCAATGATCCCTGTGGCATCCTACCAATCAACTTCCAGCATCCATGGATATGTATATTGCGTTTTTCACATTTGCATAATGACGTGCGGGCTGCCGCCACCCATTTCTAATACGACTCCAGCAGGTAAAACCTGCTTGGCATACGTGATTCTCTATCGGTACACATACATATATTTCTTGATGTCGGGGGAGGCAATATAAACCAGCATTTCTCCACTTCTCCCTCTACCTTCACGCTACAGCCAACTTCCAAAATGTTTCACAGAAAGCCAAGAACTACCACTACCCGCACCTCCAAACCCACCTTGATGACTCGTCTGCGTGGGCCAAATGCACGGCAGAAGACCGTCAAGACTACGACGACCACGACAAGCCATCCAACCGCCAGAACTCATCATGGGGTGGGCCATAATGCCGGGTATGCTCCTCATCACCATCGCAAGCCAAGTATCGGTGATAAAGTGTCCGGCGCCATAATGAAGCTGAAGGGGAGCTTAACTCGACGACCCGGCGTGAAAGTAAGTAAGCCTCCTCTTGGGTAGAATGCAACCAACGTTTCAAGGCCGCGGGAACTCGACGTATGCATGGAACCGACGGTCGGGGAAGCCACAGATATCATGTCTATTAGCCTTGGGCATGCGGGATGCATGGTGTAAAGAGGAACCATAGCATGAATGCGCTTTTCACATACTTGGGTGTTGTCTTTTGGGTAGCTTCACGTGGTCACGACAGAATACGATCGCACTAGATGCTTTTTACCTGTATTTTTCCACTTTCCAGACGGTTGCTGGTGTATACACACGTATGCTTTCGAGGTAAACAAAGCAAGTTTGATTAGATAGGATCCTATGATGTCATTCCGGAATAACTTCGGAGGAGCGATAGTCCGAGGCGTCTGGGGTCTTGATGCGGATGCGCGAAGATTCAATGCTGCAGCATAAGCTGCGATTCAGGATTGACGAGGTGAGTTTTGGACTTTTTGCTCAACTCATTTAATCCTTCAGGAAAAGTTAATTGACTGTGTTTTCATGATAGCCTCCTCGATCCCCGGAATGTGGACCACCTCCATCCCTTACCGTCTCTCCTGAAACTCCCTATCGTGATGAGGATCAGAATGGCATTACTTCTGGTTGTCGGGATTCTGGGCGGCTTTCTGTCCGCCGCCCCGGAGATGCCTCGATCGGGAATCCTCGACCTGGGTTACTCGCGGTATCAAGGCTTATCATTGTACAACGGAGTCGATGAGTTCCTCGGCATGAGATATGCAAAGCCCCCCGTCAAGGATCTCAGATGGCGCGCACCGCAGGACCCGGAAGAGACCGGAAATGAGACGATCAACGCGACCAAGGTGTGTGGATGTTTTTTAAATATAACCGATCTCGGCTAAGGATTAGTTCGCTCCGATCTGTGTTGGCGTGAATCAGAGGCCGAGTAACTCTCTGGCCGAGGACTGCCTGTATATCAATGTCTGGCGGCCATCAGTTCTCGCATCTGACACGAAACTGCCCGTGTGGGTTTTCATTCAGGGTGGTGGCTATGCAAGCCTCTCCAATGCCAACTACAACGGCAGCAAGGTGGTAGAAGAGTCCGGCCATGAAATCGTTTTCGTCAATTTTAACTATCGTGTCGGGGCATTGGGGTTTTTGGCCAGCGAGGAAATTGACCGAGATGGTGATCTCAACGTTGGCCTGCTCGACCAACGGAAAGCCTTGCAGTGGGTGCAAGACCATATCCGCGTATTTGGCGGCGATCCGGACCATGTCGTGATCCACGGTGATTCGGCCGGAGCAGGCTCGGTGGCGCATCATCTCACGGCGACCGATGCGAACGAGCGCCACTTCTTTGTGGGTGCCGTGGCCGAGTCGAATTTCTGGCCAACTCAGCGAACCGTCACAGAGATGAAATTCCAGTATGATGGCTTTGTCAAGGATTTGGGTTGTGATGGGAAAGACAACTCCTTGTCATGCCTGCGTTCCCTCCGCATTGATACTCTTCAGAAGGCTGATGTGACCAAGCCTTTTCCCGGAGGCAGCAAAAGCCCGAATCCACTGTGGTATTTCCTGCCCGTGGTAGATGGGAAGTTGGTTCCCGATCGCCTGTGGCATCTGTTCCAGCAAGACAAATTCCTTCATGTCCCCCTGATGGTGTCGGATGATACCAACGAGGGTACGGATTTTGGCTATAACGCAGATAACCCGCAAGAAGTCGCTCAGTTCATAAAGAACAACTATCCGGGGCTGAATGATACACAGCTGTCGACTATCAACCGCGCATATCCACTCACCCAACCTTTGCCCAAGCACAAGCCCTACTTTCCATCGGCAGCGAAGGCGTATGGGGAATCAACATTTACCTGCCCAGGCAATCTCATGTCGGCCAGCATGGCCCAGCACTTCTCCGCCGACAAGGTATGGAACTATCGATTCAACGTCCGCGATCCTTCTGAAGTTGCTGCGGGCAAGGGCGTTCCTCACGTCTTTGATTTGCCCGCGATCTTCGGCGTCTCCTCGACCAATGAACCAACCGAGTCCTATGCAACGATCAACCGTGCGATCATCCCGATCACGATGAACTACTTCCTCAGCTTCGTCAAGTCCCTGGATCCGAACAAACACCGAGACAAAAAGGCACCGGAATGGAAGTCATGGGGAAAAGGTACGGGGCAGCGGTTAAAGCTCCAGACCAACGCGACCGAGATGGAGGATGTACCCAAGGATCAACTCGAGCGCTGTTCCATGTGGAACACGCTTGCTGCAGCGATGCAGCATTAATGGATCATCGCCACAATATATAATCGATATAGACCCGGGTTACAATATACTTGATTCCGATTGGCACGACCACCCGAGGTGAGGGGTAGTGACGTTCTCTCTGGAAATCCGGGGAAGCTCCACTTTGTTCCCGTCAAGATGCAATCCCTCGCCGTGGAACTCGTAGAGCTCATCGCGAGCTTTCTTAACAAGGACAGTCTGTTGCAACTGCGCCTGTCATGTCGCGCGCTTCAGAAGAAGACCTTTCACCATTTTGCGCGTCGGTGCTTTGCCTCGGTCAAAACCGATCTATCGGAGGAGAGTCTAGGTCGACTGGACGCGCTTTCACAGCACCAGGCACTTCGACCGTATGTCCAGGGTCTGGGTTTTGCCCTGCAGAATGAAGTGGGCCACGGACTGGTGTGGGATCGTCACCCGTGGGGTCCTCTCGCAGCGCCCATGGAAGTCGCGGCCATTCGTCGTTTAAGGGATAACTTGATCTATAACCTCCCCAACTGTCGCTCGTTTTTTATTCTCTGTCGATTCCCCGAAGGCCATCCGGATATGACTCGCGTTACCATGACGGACGCAATGGCCGTCTTCTTTGCCTTGGTGGTCGATGGGTCTTTACCGGTCTCGTCGTTCCACTTGATCTACGCTAATCAGTACTCCCGCACGCTCGTTATGGATATGCGGCGCATACCCAAGCTTCTGTATCGACAGCCAAAATTCCAGGTGGCATGGTCTCACCTGCAGAAACTCTCGCTGGAGCAATACCTGACGTTGGACAACTTCGGGTTTTTGCTAGAGTTAGTTCTCAGCGCTCCAAATCTGCGCACTCTGTGCTTGAATCTCGGATCTCACGATCTCGCCTGTGGATTCATGCATGAGCTGGCAGAGATGGCTAGCTTTGTTCACCTCCAAGAGCTTGCCATATTCCGAACGTCCATCCGGGCGTCCGACTTGCAAAGACTGCTTCAGAGAGTTTCCGGAACTCTGGCCAGCTTCACACTCTACCATGTGTGTCTGGCACCCGGTGACAACTGGGCTCCGATACTCGCATCGCTGCGGAATGGCTTCAAAGCTCTGCAGAGCATCTCATTCTACTACCTGTGGATAACTGCTCTGACTAAGGAGCTGGTCACTTTCCCAGACTTGCAAAAGCAATCATTGTTGTGCAAGGTGCTGGGCCAGCGTTTACAGATATTCTACTCGGAGGATCTCAAAACTCCTTCCGTGCTGGGCATTGAATATTCCGGGGAAAAGATGAGCGAAGTCCTGAGCGTGTTACCTATCTCACTGGCTGGAACATAACTCGCATCGCGCAATTTCCTGAATCTAACAGCAAATCTTCCCTACCAACTACTTCCCTCGAATTTCAATTGTGTTGGGTTGGATATTTCGCCCTGATAACTCGATCGAATGGTTTGTTGTCGCTGCAAATGATACCTTCAAGACCATCTTTTCTCTCGGCCACAGCGTCACATAATTATCCGACCATATTACCGGTGTCACGTCATTGCCGGCTTTTGCAACATTCATTCTCAGAAACACTGCGGGCAGCTTGGATTTGTTTTCAAGGCGGACCTCCGCTTGGGTCCACTGCCCACTGAACTTGATCTTCTTTGCCGTAGCCTTGACAATTGCAATAGGCAAGTTCTGCAGTCTTGTCAAGTCAGAATAGTTTGTCACGGGTGTATAGTACCAGTTCGACTCATCCCAGTTGAGTACATCGGACTTGGATGAGAGCCAGTACACATTTCGACTCAATGTCTTTTTCCCGTCGCGCAGAACCAGTCGAAGGAAGGCGAGATCTTCGATCTTATCAAGCCCTTCCACCGGAATGATTTCTTTCGAAGATCCTGGCGTGGTATGTGTGCTAACTTTCCCTTTCGTGATTGTTTTCCCGTTTACATCGACGAGGTCAATCATTATCTGTCTCTTCCCCTTTTTCTCTCGGGAATGATTGATCAACCACACACTTTCTCTCTCATAGTCATACGCGACATGTTCGACTCGTGTCCCGACTTTCGTGCCAAAGTATGCACCCATCGGACCCATAAAATAATCGAACAACTGCCAGCGCAGATTCGGCCATGCGCCGCTGAGCATCCAGTAGATGGTGCCCGTGGCCGGGCGTGAGGCATTCTGCCGAGTCGAATAGGCCTCGAACTGAGCACGCGTTGCTTCATAGTCGGCCATCTGGCACTTGGCAATGTAGTCTTCTAGGCTTCGTGGCTCGCCGTATCGAGCAAAGAGGCCTTCGTTGTAGATCGTGCGGGTGTGGAACCAGGATTCCTTGTTTGACATATGGTACAATCCCATTTCCGGCTCTGTCCATAGCGTGTCTAGGTCATCATCCGACATGAATCTTTTCAGGCTGCGAAGCTCCGGCGTGCCGACTCCAGCTCCAAGCTCCGAGCCAAAGCCGAACGCCGCACCGGCCTCGTCGCCGTACCAGTAGTTTGGTGGGACCCAATCGTATGGTCCTTCCATTTTCATCCCCGACGGCCCGAGAGCTTTGGGGTATCCTCGTTTGCTTGCCGAGGCGATTACCGGGGTATCCCAATCCATTTCGCCGAGTACATTCAGGAAAACATCCGTGGCGCGGTCATTGGGCCAGTAGTCCGAGCCGAGCAAAAACCCGAGAATCGAGGGATGAGCTTGCATCATTTCCGCGTCGTGTCGCATCGCTGCAGCTGCCGCTATATAGTCGGATTCTCCCCACTTGACACCACTTGCATCGTGGTTGTACTGGGACTATTAGCATGGTCACGATGACTATGTCTCCGTGGCTCACCTCCCAGCCTTCCCATTTGTCGCAGCACTCCCAGCCTGACAATACCATCATGCCCATCTGGTCAGCTAGCTCATACAGTTCCGAATGCTCCGGTTTTCCTTCCAGTCGTATGGTATTTAAGCCCATTTCTAGCATGTATTTGAAGATATACGCCATGCGGGTCATGTCAAAGCGCATGAATATATCCGGGCTGTATCCAGCACCCAAGACTTGGAACGGCAGGTCGTTGACGGAGAAGGCCGTATCATTGTGCTCGTTGACATGCGATGTGACCTGTCGGATCCCGAACAGTTGGGGAGAAGTTTTGTCCGAGACAACGCCCTGGACGATGGCTTCTGCGGAGACATTGTACAGATGTTGTTTTCCCCAGCCTGCAGGCCACCACATGTGAGGCTTCTTGATACTGACTTTAATGGATGCTTTCTTCTCTTCGTGGGGGCCCAGAGTAAAGGTTTGGTTGATGGTAGCTGCGCTCACTCCATCTGGCCCTTTTACTGATCCATTTATTGTGACATTGCTTGTTTTCATGACGTGGCTCGTCAGATCAGTCTTTAATGTCACGGTCGCCTGGTCGCCAGCAGTGCTCATTTCGGTGAGAACTCGGAATGGAGACATGGCAACACCCCTTGTTTGTGAGATCTCAACATGGCGCCAAACTCCCGTTCCATTATCCGGTGGATATGGATTCCAGTCCACGAACCCCATGGCGAAGTCGCGAAGGTAATTGGTAGGATAGGCGCGAATCAGAATGCAGTTGGTGCCGCTCCGGAGATGATCGGTCAGGTTATAGCGATGGCCACCAAAAGACCCTATCTGCTTCTCGCTCGAGGCAACCTGGGCGCCGTTCACATAGATGTCGGCCTTGGAAGTGATCCCGTGGGTATGTAAGGTGAAGAATTCGCCGGGCGTTGGGTCCATGTCGAACTCGTTTCGGTAGATCCATGGTGACTGGAACTTGTAGGATTTTGTAAGTGATTTCATATTGTCGGAAAAGAACAACTCGGTGTCGTTATAGACCCCATTCTCGATCAACCCGGCCATCACGGTGCCCCGGGCACCTACGCGATCCCATTGGGAAACGTCGGCCCCAGGCCGCGATAATGCGACCACGTTGGATGGAACTTGCTCCGCGGATTGTAGATACCACTTTGGGATGATGGCCCTGTGGCCAGGCGACGAAGTCAAAGACTGGGGTGCGGCATAGGCCACGCCCAATCCCAGCAAGATGGCGAGACTGTCGATGAGCTGCATGCTAGGTGTGCAAGGCTTCGAGCATGAAAGAAAATTAAATGAAAGCGACGAAAGAAGTTGGTCAAAGATATGCTCGTTGTGCTGTCGAACATCTTGGACTGGTTTAGTTCGGGGCGACGAGCCGTGGATTTGGGCCGCGCTTAAAGGAAACACAACGCATTTGGTCAACCACGATCACAAAAAAATGGATACGAAATAGATAGCGAGTATGGTTGCCAGGATTGAGGTCCAATGTGTAACATAAGAGAAATTTTGAGGTAGAATTATCACGACTGGCTGCGGTATCCTTTGACCCAGTCAGAATCGGTGCCGGCTTGGTCTGTAAATGATCCGATGGGGTCTGTAAAACATCCTTTATATGGTTATTTATCTCTTTACTCTCGGATTTCCTGTATCTATTCAATTGGTAAGGGGTTATCTTTTTCATATATCATTAAATTAAAGCTCTTAGCAAACTTGCTTCTTCCGGGGGAGATAGTAACTCTGTCTTCAACGAATGCTCTTTTATTTTTACTTTTTCTCGTTTATTTATTTATTTATTTATGTCATTTCCTCTGGAAATTCCAATCGTTTGTCACGATGAAACTCGCCCTTTAGATTTGCCATTTCTCCCAGTCTCTTACAGCTTTGGCCCCCTGTCTCTTTGTCGCTGGAAGCCTCGGTTCACCCATCATCTTTCGGCCTTTGTCATGTGTACCTCCAGACTCGGCATTAAAAGATCTTCGAGTGTTTGGTCTTTGTTAATTTTGCTGAGCGATTCATCCTCGTTCCAGATACACCAGTCATGCTAAGGCCCTTCTTTGTGTCCGATCTGGGGGGGAGAAGATATATCTACTGCGTCCTTCGTCGAGGTTCATACAAAATAAACTTGATTTCGTGGTCGTCTAAAATCCTTCATCTGTCTTTGACTTTCTACAGTATATTGAACTTGTACCAAAATGGCAAGTAAGCGCGCGGCGGAAGGGGAGGCAGGGAATAACGGAGGGAAAAGGCGGTTTTCAACCCGATTGAACCCCCTACGACGTTTGGTGAGGGGGAATCAAGGTCAGGAAGCAACAAATCCCGGTACAGCCCAGGCTTCCAATGGCAATGGCAATGGCAATGGTAGTGGAAGTGGGAATGGGAATGGGAGTGGTAGTGGAAGTGGCAAAGACAACGACAAGGGCAAAGGCAAGGCCAAGGACAATGACGATGCGAAGAGACCACCTCCCCTTCCGGACTACCCGGTCCAAAACCCCCCAATTATGGACATAAAAAAGGTTCCCAATGATCTTGACTGGAATCCAAATGACTTGGATATCGATGACAAGTACTCTTGACCCGGGCACTCGCGAGACTAGCTAAATATACTAACGCCTTTGTACAGGGACGTGGATGCCAACATCGCAAGATGCAACCAGCGTATCGCCACTGGAATCCTGCCTCAGATCTGGGAAAACCGGATCGGCGGGTATCTGGAGGAGAAGAAGCAGAAGGAAAAACAAATTTCAAAGCTTCCCAAAGGACTCGATCAAGCCGTCTATGATCGTCTGAGAGAATTGGAGTGGATCAAACAGGCGCTCGGCAAGGATAAAGCCCAACCAAGCCAGATCCCCAACGTGAAAGCTGTGATCAAGGCCTATAAATCGGGCAAGCTTGTGCTGGGCAAGGATCAAGTTGTATATTTCGCTGGCGGACAGCAGCTTGGAGCCCCCCAAGCGTGGGATCAGAATGAATATCTTAAAATCCAGCGAGCGAATCAAAACAGAGGCGCCTTTTGGGTCGAAGGGGTAAGCTATTCCTAGCCCAGTTTAGTTTTCAGGAATCAAGGCGCCGATACTGATTATATCGTTTTGACATGTAGGCCAATTCGGCGACGGAATTGAACGAGGCCACTTCCACGGTGATAGCACCCCAGCCTTTCAAAAGCGACGATAAATTCACCGTGACATTTCCGCCATTCATTCATGAGGTACAAAGCTCCGCGTCCGGGAGGTCCATCCCTTCGGTACTGATGCTGTCCTTGTCAGGTTATTCTCCAGATTCGAATCCCGGGTTCTGATCACGCGCTGAAGGCAGCGTTTATGGACGACACTGGAGCTGCCAACACAATGCTTCACACTGAGGACATAACCTCACTGGAAACGTTGGATGGAACTCAACGAGCTCCACCGTTGGGGGTAGTGACGGCTTCAACCCCCGGTGGACGTATCCCCGTCAATCGTTATCTCCTAGAAGCGCGTGTTATGGCCAGCGACGGCGAGAAACCCCTCACGAAATGGATTCAGGTGCCTGTCATGGCAGTCTCCGCTTCTCTCCAGGGCTATCGACGATCCCGACTGAGCGGGGGCTGGTGGCGACACATGCTCTATGTTGCCTCTGCCCCCGATAATTCCGGGAATTTGTATGTCCATACCACTCAGCCTGGGTTGAGCGACATGCTCCCCGACGTTGATGCAGCCCAGGCACATGCGCCCAAAACGAAGTCAGATGCAAATACGGTAGGCACGGCCAGCAAGCCAGCCTATGTAGGCCAGCCGAAACCGCAGGCTGGGACTAACTTGATTCAGTTTTGATGTGTTGGGTCCACCATCTCTTGGGTGAACTCTAGGGCGTGGGGTTTCTGTGGGACTGGTAGGGAACACGGCATGTAGAAAGATGTGAAGATAGGAAGAAAGCTGTTGTTTCTTCTGATTCCTGGAGGCTGTTTATACTTTGCTATTATTGTGAGGATAGCTATTTCGTAGTCGCCCATTGCAGAAAGATGATCAAGGTTGGAATACCGGGCAAAGTTGACTCTTCTATAACGTAGGATAGTCTAAGCATATTCAAATCTAACAACAAGTTTAAACCGCTTCCATATGCTCGCCCTGTCCCGCAGCCTCCTTCTTGGCCTCGGAGATTGACTTGTGACGACCGACCAAGTCCTGCTCGATCTCCACGTAGCGTGCGGGACGAGCAGTAGAGATAGCCTCGGGAATATTGTGAACCAAGAGCGATTTGTGGTCCCGGAAGAACAAATCGATGTCCTCGAGCTGGCGATTGGCCGTCTCCGGGTAAAAAAAGTAAATGGTTGGGACAAAGGACAGGTTGAGAACCGTCCAGATAATGTAAAACTTCCAGCCCAGGCTCTCGATGCCGATCGGGGTGATCTCAACCACCATGAAGTTCATCGCCCAGTTGGTCGCGGTTCCAATGGAGGCACCTTTGGTTCGCATGCTCAGGGAGTTGAGTTCGACGGGGAGGAGCCAGGGGATTCCCTGGAAACCACATCCGAAGAAGAGATAGTACAAGAAAAAGAAGGCAATCGAGGCCGAGGCGACTTCCTTTTGATAGGGGTACCCTTCTTTCTCATTGAAGCGCAGCAGCACCGTGATGAGGAGGTAACAGACACCCTGGCCCAGAGCGCAAACCATGAAGAGAGAGCGTCGACCCCAGCGCTCGATATTGGGAATGGCCACACACCCAGCTATCAAGTATGAGACCGAATTGCAAGCAGCCAGTAGTCTGGCGAGAGTCTCGGGGAGGCCTACAGACTTCATCAGGACGGTTGGCAGGTAGTAGCTGGAAGACGTCAGAGAGGTCCGAACCTATATCAGAGGGAATACTCCACCCACCTTGTGACATTGATACCAGCTCCCTGTTGCATGAACTGTGCGCCAGCGCCCAGAATCATTCGACGCATGGCACAAGTGCCCCCTTCATCGCCCGCTTTGCCACGTAGAAGAGACCACCAAGACACGGCATTCTGACGCTCGTATTGCACGGCGGCAACGATCTCCGTGTATTGGGTGACGACATAGGAGTCATCGACGCTCTTGTTCTCCAGATCAGCCAGGATCACTTGAGCCTCATCCGTATGTCCATGGGCGATGAGCCAACGGGGCGACTCGGGGAGCCACGGAACCGTCGCGTATAGGACAAAAATGAAGATGAACTGGAACGCCAGGGGAAACCGCCAGGCAACGGGACCCGGAAGGAAAGAGAAGGCAAAGGTGATCCAGTTGGAGAGAGAGAAACCGGCAATGTTGAGGGTCAACTCGATGACCACCAACTTGCCACGCCACTTGGCCTGGGATGTTTCACCCTGCCAGACAGGAGCGGTGGATGTGTTGATACCGTTTCCCAGGCCGGCGATGATGCGGCCAACGATCATCTGGGGCACACCATATGCGGCGATCTGGAGCAGGGCGCCGACGGACATGATGGTTGTTCCGTAGATGATCGAGCGCTTGCGACCCCATCTCTCCCCCCAGATCATCGAGGCAATGGCTCCAAAGAGACAGCCCACGTCATAGATGGCCGTGACGGTACCCAGCAGAGTGGCATTGTCGTTGAGGTCTAACGTGTCGAGGAAGTCCTTGGTGACCACAACACCGCCTGAACAGTTAGAAATCTATCACGCTGGCCGCCGAGGAGACTTACCAAATACACCCTGGTCATACCCAAATAGCATCATATCGGTGGCGCAGGCCACGGTGACCCAAAAGGTCAACCATCCACCGCGCAACCCAAAGTATGGCTGACTGGATTTGAATAGGTCGAACATCTTGTCCAGCAAGAATGAGGAAGACTGATAACCCCCATCACCGGCCGGGGGTGGGCCATATATAGCCCCTTCTTCTGCGCCACGCGTAGACCGAGACGCCTCTCAGGGATGAAACTCTCGCCAAAGTATATCATCGTGATGAGCCAGCGTTATTTCCCCGTCCATCAATGCGGTGATGGGCTGGGGACTCCATGCATCCCCACGTTCATTCCGCCCCACCGTGATTCCATGGATCTGTCAAATGAGAGGAGTGTGGGGAAGGGTTAAGGTTGGCGTGGCAAATTCTGGAAAAGCGACCACTCCAGGAACCCGTGAAATGCCGCCGAGTCCCTTGAAATAGCCTCATCCCTGGTCATGGCGCTGGCAGAATATCCGTTGTTGCCAGCAAGGGCTACCCTTACTCTTCGTCTATCCACGATGCGCTCTATCCTCGCCACCAGTCTCCCTGGGACATCCAATCCCTGAAATATGATGGCATACCCTCTAGCCAATCACCGCCGCGAAGATTCGCCGACCAAGTTCCGAGGTTCTGCGAGATCATCGTGGATTTCCCCTTCGGGCCGCATTCTTCTCGCTGACCGAAAGCCAGACGCGGGCAGCCAAGACGGAATGACAATCTCGGGCCCCTGGAAATTCAGAATTCACGGCCCGTCTGCACGATCGGTTTGGAGAATGCGGGATTTCCTGCCCCGAGGATTTCGTGCCCCGGTCTGAAGCCCGCACTTTCTCCCCCCGCATGACGTCCATGGGGTGAAGCGCAATGAGCTGTCTCCTGTCTCCTCCTCCTCCCCCATCACTGCGTCAGATAGAGTGTTGTCTCTTTGACCCGTCCAGCAGCGTCGTGATACTGAGTACTCCGTTGCTGGCTCTGCTATGCCTCCGTCACACTCTCAGACTTGGCATGCAGTAGAATCGGCTCGTCGATGTCTCAGTCGACATCGTATGAGTGATTATTGTTCGCACTACATCATTGATCCCGGTCAGGATGGTTATGGAACATCTCGATGTCTTCCCGCCAATGAAGTTTCTGAACCAAGGCCAAAGCATGGGGTTCTCCAGTTATTATTTCCGTTGATTGCCCGACCGTGAAGTATGGGGAGAGATGGATTTCCCGATAATTGCCCGCTCATCTACCCGACGGAGGCCAGGTCGGCAATCAACGTCAAAGTTCACAGCATCTCCGGTTCCGGGATAAACTTCGACTACTGCACTCCTCGTCCTATCAAATCCAATGATGAATATTGTGGAGAATCCCATATTGTCCCACGGCATCCGGGGAACTATTCGACACGCCATGACCCCGATGCTCCCAAATTCAAGACGCTGGGAACTCGCTTCGATGTGTATTTAAAGTCGCTACTGCCCTCGTAGAATCTGGCAACTTCGAATCCTCAACGATCTCTCATCATGAGGCTAAAATATTCCCCGGCCGAGGCGATTGGCGCGGTTTCCATTCTATGCGCGGCAACAGCTCATGCATCCACCACCACTTCAAGCGCTTCTGCCTCCCAGTTCACCATTCCCGCTGCCGACTACGAGGCTTCCCCAGTTCTTCCCACCATCCAGGACCCCAAAGCGGTTGATCCGCAAGCCGTCTGTCCGGGCTATGTGGCTACTCATGTCAGGCAGTCTCGGCATGGCCTAACTGCTTCGCTTGTGCTGGCGGGCGATGCCTGTAACGCCTATGGGACTGACATCCAGTCACTCAATCTCACTGTCGAATATCAGACTACCAATCGCTTGCATGTGGGCATTGCTCCGACATATCTTGGGGCATCGAATATGACCCAATATCTCATCCCACCCAGCTTGCTGGCACGGCCGGGTATGGAGCCAGGAAATGGAACGACTGATCTCAAGTTCTCCTGGTCCAATACCCCAAGCTTTGGATTCAATGTGACTCGGAGGTCTACCGGTGATGTTCTTTTCTCCACCACTGGCAAGAAGCTGGTCTTTGAGAATCAATTTGTCGAGTTCTCCAGCTCTCTGCCCGAGAATTACAATCTCTACGGGCTCGGGGAATCGATGCGGTCGTTCCGACAGGGTAACAACTACACCCAAACCTTCTACAATGCCGACATAGGGGATGCATTGGACTCGTAAGTAATTCTTCATAGCACTGCTCGCATTTACTCATTCAGTTTCAGAAACCTTTACGGCACGCACCCCTTTTATTTGGAGTCTCGGTACTTCACGACAGACAAGACTGGGAAGCGCAGTCCTGTTACGACCACACAAGAGAACTCACCTCACGCCAATTACACCGTTCTCTCGCACGGTGTTTATCAGCGTAGCGCGCACGGTCAAGACGTTCTCCTACGACCAGATCACATCACCTGGCGGAGTATTGGCGGGAGTATTGACCTCTATTTCTTCTCCGGGCCGTCCCAGCCCGAGGTGACCAGGTCATATTTGGAGGTGGTTGGCATGCCTGCCTTGCAGCAATACTGGACTCTTGGGTTCCACCAGTGCAGATGGGGATATACAAGCTGGCAGGAGCTCGATGAGGTGGTGAACAACTACACCCACTTCAACATTCCGATGGAAACAATTTGGTAAGACTTTTCGTGGCCAAAGAAGATTCCAGTTAGGTTAATCCACGCATTCCAGGACGGACATTGACTATCTGGAGAGATACCGGGACTTTGAAAACACCCAAGGGTTCAACTACAAGACCGGGAAGGAATTCCTAGATCGTCTCCATCAGAGTGGTCGGCATTATGTCCCGATTATCGACTCGGCCATTTATATTCCCAACCCCTCAAACCCGGATGATGCGTAAGTTACTGAGAAACGGCGGGGATATTCGTTTGCTGACTGTCATTGGCCCACAGGTACCCGACATTCGAGCGAGGCAATGACACAGACTCGTTCCTGAAGAACCCCGATGGAAGCCTATACATTGGTGCCGTCTGGCCAGGATACACCGTCTTCCCTGATTGGCTGTCCAATGGCGCCGAAGGATGGTGGACCGATGAAATGGTCGAGTACTACAAAAACGTTGCATACGATGGAGCGTGGATTGACATGAGCGAGGTTTCCTCCTTTTGCACGGGCAGCTGTGGCAGTGGCAAATTGATGCATAACCCAGTCCATCCTCCCTTCTCGCTTCCGGGAGAGCCTCAGAACCTGGTTCTCGATTATCCCGAGGGCTTCAATGTCACGAACAAGACAGAAGCTGCTTCTGCCTCGGCCGCAGTGGCTTCTTCGACCAGCGCCTATCCAGCCTCGACGGCTACCTCTTCGACATCTTACGTGTCTACCAAGCCAACACCCGGTGCCCGCAATGTGAACTATCCTCCGTATACTATCAACAGCCTCCAAGGCGCACTGGCTGCTAAAGCTGTCTCACCAAATGCCACCCACGCGGATGGAACCTTGGAATACGATGTGCACAATCTCTGGGGCACCGGTATTCTTCACGCAACCAACAAGGCACTCTCCAAGGTCTTCCCCAACGCCCGCCCATTCATCATCGGTCGATCGACTTTTGCTGGATCCGGTGCTGTGGCCGGCCACTGGGGCGGCGACAACTACTCCAAGTGGGCGTATATGTACTTTTCCATCCCACAGGCCCTTCAGATGTCGTTGTTTGGAATTCCGATGTTCGGTGTCGACACGTGCGGATTCGCCGGAAACTCCGACATGGAGCTGTGCAGCCGGTGGATGCAACTGAGCGCCTTCTTCCCCTTCTACCGCAACCACAACACCCTAAGCGCGATCCCCCAGGAGGCCTACCGCTGGGGTGCCGTGATCAAGGCCAGTCAGGTGGCCATGGATATTCGATACAGACTACTGCCGTACATGTACACCCTCATGTACAATGCGCATAAGCGTGGTGACACGGTGATGCGGGCCCTTGCCTGGGAATTTCCGGACCCTTCACTCGCCAATGCGGATCGGCAGTTCATGCTTGGCCCCTCTCTCCTCGTCACCCCGGTTCTTGAGCAGGGTATGGACTCTGTTGACGGTATCTTCCCAGGTCTTGTTCAGGGAACAGAAATCTGGTATGATTGGTTCAATGGCACGGCGGTGCCTAAGCCGTCCCAGGCCAATACAACCATCGATGCGCCCCTGGGCCATATCCCGGTGCATGTTCGTGGTGGATCGGTTCTTCCTTTGCAGCAACCTGCCCTCACCACTAATGAGACCCGATCATCTCCCTGGGATATTTTGGTTGCTCTGAGCAGGGACGGCGAGGCCGGGGGTGAGCTATACCTTGACGATGGAGTTAGCGTCGAGCCCAGCTCTACCTTGACAGTCACCTTCACTGCTCAAGACCGGAAACTGAATGCACGGATCACACAAGGGGGGTGGGAAGATACAAATCAGCTTCAAAATGTGACGCTGTGGGGAGTGTCGGATGTGAACGTGCAGAATGTCCGGTTTAACGGCAAGGCCGTTGGCCCGCAAAAGGTCCGATACGATGAGGAACGCAGCACGTTGATTGTGACTGGATTCGACACTCAGGCTTGGCGTGGAGAAGGCTGGAGTTTGGAATGGTAGTTTGCTGCAGCTCGGGATTTCCGGGTCGGACTGGTGGTGGACTCGACACGCAAAAAGGGGCATGGGCATGCTTGAGCAATGGGCATAAACGTGTCATAGAAGCTGTTTGCAAGCAGAACAACCCGTTTCTGAAGGAAGAAGGTCTGATTCAGCCAGCACATACATAAATTGAACCCTGGTTCCATGATCCTTGTCTACACTCCTTGGGTGATTAGATTCGCACAACAAATCTTCTAAAATAAAAGTTCATAGCTGTCTTTTTAACCCAATTCTCTCACATCTTGAATATAGCTATGATTAGAACTGTAGATATGGCATGTGTTTAGTGTCTGGCTTCAATTGGAAAACTCCTCAAAAGACCCTTGGAGAGCCATATAGAAAGACCCCCGGAAATAGAAGCAAGTACGACTTTAGCTAATATCAATCTCACGGAATGTCCATGACAAGGGTGCCATGTGGTTTCTGACACATCACAACTTCTTCCCCTTCCCATCCTACCTCCCGCACCTCTCCACTGCCCGCCACGATGCGCCGGTCCCGGTCTGCCGGGCGGAATGTCAACTTCTTCGACGGTGTGACGAGTGCCCATCTCGGGGGTGTCCGACAAAATGGATCCATCACGAATGCCAATTTCTTCCACATGCTGATGGATGTTTTATTGGTCGTCGATGGGATGATTTCAATCCGCTTGAGAGGAACCGGACAACCGATGCCTATCAGCGATCGCTTAGCAGAAGGCGACTACAATATCTTTTGCCCCCGAGGTGAGTCTTGAGTGGAGAGAATTGGTGATGGAATGATGATGCCCCAGACTAACTGCATTAGGCAATATCCAACTGACCAAGGAGATCAGCGTGCAACGAATCATCTCCCATACCCAAAGTACTGGAGAAAACTGTTTTCGGAACCTTGTGCGGGCCCGGGATGGGAAATGTGTCTTGACTGGAGTGGTCGAGCGTGCCCCAGAGTTGAACGACTGAACCGGCTTTGAAGCGGCGCACGTCTTCCCGCTACACCACCAGGCACTTTGGGACCAGTGTGATTTCAACCATGTTATGAATCATTCCGCTCCTCGCCCAATCAACTCAGTACAGAACGGCATACTAGTCGCAGCGCATATGCACCAGCTATTTGATGGCTTTCTAGTCTCAGTCAACCCAGATGTAAGATCAACTCTTTCGTTCGCGATCGTTTGCTGATTGACATTTAGGATGGGTACAAGATCACGGATTTTGGTCACAATAACTGGGATGTCGATGGTCAAGTACTTGATATAGTGTACCGAGATCCAAACAACCCCAATCGTGTTCCAGATGAATTATTCCGTTGGCATTTCCGCCAGTCCGTGCTGGCCAACATGAAGGGAGCTGGCGAGCCCATCTTCGAGCACGATTTCCCCCCGGGCACGGATATGGTGAAAGAAATCCTCGAGGGGCCACTTCCAGCTCGGCGCATGGAACTGGAGCTATTTGCTAGGTTAGAAGAAGATTAACAGTTTAGATACCTTCATCGTTTACAGGATATTCAAGCCTTCAGGAACAGACCTGAATATATCTCATGACTTTACTAATACGCATATGGAATCAGCACCCGTAATAGGCGAGTCATAGGGAAATTCCAAGCTGCATCGATCATTGGGAGTTTGTAATTGAAAATCTCAATATCCACCCACTTGTTCAATCATTGTTTCATTTTCCTGTTTGTCTAGATCCAAGACAACCAATCACGTGACCTATCTTCCTCGGACCTCTCCACGTTCTCCAACTTGTCGACTCCAGCTTTGCTCAGGTTCGCTGCAGGGTGAATTCACCATGAGCGACTCGTTTACCCTCCCGTTGCGCCCGGTCCAAGAGAAGCAAGACCATCCCGACTCGCTTCCTGTTGAAATCGCTCAGATCAACAATGAGTGGGGTTCCTTTCGCGATGTGAACGAGGAAGTTCTCCGGGCCAGGATCGCCGAGGAAGAGCGCGATGGCACGTCAAAGACCGAGAACGATGCAGAAGAAGTCGACTCCACCGAGCGCCTAGAACAGCTCTACAAGCGGCGAGCCGATATCTTACAATTCGCCATGTCCGTAAGCCAGCTCGACTACCAAGAATCCCAGCTCACGTTTACAGGCAATCGCACATGGAGACCATGTTTGCTCTCGATTTTGTCTCCCTTTTACTCTCAAAACATACTCCGCGCCAGGCCGAAACCTCCATGAGTCCCTTCTTGAAACAAGCTGCGCCGCTCGGGTCCCTCCATGCCGAAGTTGTTACGCCCCCTCCGAAACCAGAGTCCGCCGCACAAGATACATCGACCGTGTCCCGGGGATGGCGGATCCAGAACTTCACATCCGCCTCCAACAAGCTCTTGAAGGCTGCCACTCGACTCGAAGAGGAGGTCGGATCGGAGGCCCGATACTGGAAAGAAGTGCTGGAAGTCAAGGATAAGGGCTGGAAGATCTGTCGACTCCCCCGCGAGAGACAGGCACTCGGCGTGCAGTATGGGTTCATGGAGGCGACGCCTGTCTTTCGCGACCGCGGTCTGGCTTCTCTGCGACGGGGGGAGGATGGAAGGTTGGTTCTAGACAAAGGATTAGTGCCTGCCGGGGTTCGATTTGTTCGCGTTAGGGTGAAGCAGGGCTCTGAGATCTCTAGCAGCACGATGCCTCGCGATCTGGCATCCATCAACGCGGAGTCGGTCGAGCAACGGATTCTCCAAGCGCGAGACTCCGTGTTTGAAGAGGAGCTGTTCCAAGAGCTGAACAGGGAAGCCAGAGCTATGGCGAGCTGCGGCGTGACTACGCGCCAAAACCTCATCCAGGTTCCTGTCTCGGATGATGTGCATATTCTGGTTGATCTCGTTGACGACGTTGACGATGTCGATCAGGACTCGCCAGGGCCCAACAACGCGCTTGCTGACGGGCTGGCACACTCCTTTCGCCTGCTGCTGGCCTTTGCACATCGCCAGAACCTCCATCGACGAATCCAAATACCAGCTCCATTGACCACCAAGCGGCGGCCAACACCAGAGTACCATCTCATCCGCCCGGCATTGGCATATCTTCAACATCTGTCTCATGTTCGCTGGCTCGAAGCGTTCCTGGATGACATCCAGGAGGTTTTGCGGGCTTCCTGTCTGGATATTCCTGAATACACAACTAACACGTTCTCCGGCCAGAAGCCCACATCTGCACCCACACTAGAATCTCTGGTCGGGCAATTTCTTACGCCGATCGAGTCGGTCTTCCAGGGAGGACTCCGGTCCGCCCGCGGCTCGTTCAGGGTCGCCGTTCGCACAAACTTGTCCGCACCGCCATTCGGCACTCAATTCGATGTGTCATTCTCATATTCTCCCATTTCCGACCTGAAGTCTCCGGGTCAGATGGGCTTGCCATTCGAGGTGGAGTCCGCAATTGCGCATTTTCTGTTGTTGGATGTGGTCTGCAGCGTCTCTTCCAAAGATCTGCCGAATGGCGACAAGGAGTCCACGCGTAATTGGAAGCCAATCTATCCTCACCTCGGCGAGCTTCTTCTGCCTAGTGACAACCCGGAGAAGCATAAGAAGCTCAAGATATCCTTGTCGCGCCACGGGCTGTCTGCCTCCGCTTACGTGGTGCGCGGCATTGGCGGTATTCGTCGTGGCCTGGACGAGGTTCGATCTCGTCATCCGGCACAGACATGGGACTCAACGAGCGAGACACCCATCATGGATTTTGTGGTTGCGGCGGCCGAGTGATGTTCCACTGCGATAGCATGATGGGTTTTCTTCTGGTTTTTCTCATCGGTTTGAATTGGTCTCTGAATCTATTGAACTGGGATGTGGCGTTCTCTTTCAGACCGAGTAAAGCCGGACTTTTACTGTTCCTTGTACATTATGCATTGATAGGCGCTACAATGATACCCATGTCTAGAGAGAGATGTTTCGGCTACAGCTTACTCCATGCCTTTATTGCCTCCGACGCCGTGAGAAACTGACTCAACCGCTTCTCACCCACCCCATACGCTTCTGGAAGATCCACTTTGTTCTCTCCCAGAATCGAGCGTGCCAGGGCCTCGCCGCTCAGCAAGCAGTTGGCCATGCCGTATCCATTAAAAGCGGCTGCGATCCATTCACCGTTGCCTTCGCGTCCGGTCAGTGTGGTCGGGAGACGGCCCACGAGGGGCAGTCCATCTGAGGAAAAGCCCATGATTCCACTCCAGGCGCTCACTACGTCCCAGGAGGAACCCTGGCCAAAGAAACCGGGCAGAACAGACTGGAGATGGCCGACCGAATACTCTCCCACCCAGCTATCGTCTGCGGACACCACATCTTCCAGCCGGGACTCTTCGCCGCCGAAGTAGAAGTAGCCGGTGCGCACGCTCTGGCCCAGGTAGTATAATCCATACCCCCGTCGTTCGGTGACAGAATCGTACGTGGGCGAATAATGAAACCCCCATGACAGGGACGTTCCTTGGTTTGGTACGGTATCCTTGGGATCTTGCACCGTCATGGTTCCCTTGAATGGATGAATACGTCCGCGGAGGTTTGGCAGGAGATGTCCGCTGTACCCATTGGTGCAATGCACGACATTCCCTGCTCGCAGCAACCCGCGGGACGTGTGTAGGGTGTAGGGGAACACCGATTTATTGGACTCGTGCTGGATGGACTCGACGGGGGTTTGGGTTTCGATGGTCAGTCGCCGGGGGTACTTCTCTATGAGGGCTGCAAATACTTTGGTGATCAGGCGATATGGCCATATGGTGGCGGCGGGGAGAAGTGCTCCTCCTGCGGCGCCGTGGATCTTGTATTTCTAGTCGATGTTATTGGGAGATTCTGAGGGGATGTTGATGGACGCACCTGAAGTACCACATCTCGGTCTAGGATCGTGTACAGTCCCCGCAACGAGGGATGATCGGTCTCTAGACGTGCGATGCTCTCTTGGAAGGCATGGAATTTGTCGTCGGTCAAAAAGACGCGTAGTTTTTGCACGCGCTGCATCTCACACGTTTCCACGGCGTCGTAGTCTTCCATCAATACGTGCATCTGATCGAGATTTCGAAGCGTAAAAGATACAATCTGGCCGGCTATAGCTGCTCCATGAGTCTCGGCCAGATGCATATACTCCTCGCCTGCATTCGCTGCCATCTGGCCGCCGTTTCGCCCGGTCGCGCCCGAGCACAGCGTACGGGCTTCCAACACCGTCACGGTGGCTGTTGCATGCTGTTCCAACAGTGTCTTGGCCACGGCCAAGCCGGTGATTCCCGATCCAATGATCGCATGATCTGTTTCGGCTGGCAGGCTGGCCGATTGAGTCTCGGCCAGGGGATGAGGGATGTGTTGCCAGTAGGATTCCGTGGGCGTCTGGCGAGGAAGCCCAGGATCAGCCAGCACTAGGCTTGTGACTACAGGATTAGCGAGGGATTCTCTTCCGTCCTCACGAGACATACCGAGATCTCTGTCGGGGGCCATGATGGTCATCCAGCTGGATGATGTTCTTCCGCGGCGGGGTTGAACCAGGATAAGCGGGGACCATCATGACCCTGGATGGGATGTGAATCAACCGACTTGTTGCCATCTTTCATTTCTTTTCTGAAAGACTCATTGTCCCCGTGTACAAAGCTGCATCTTGTCTGGTATGCGCTCAACATGCCAATGAACATTCCCAATGACGAAATCCACCCAGTTGTTTTGATCCCTCCCTCTATAACACTCTCTCAGCTCTCTTGGTCTTCTATTCTCCTTCCATCCATCAAGATGAAGTTCTCCTCTGTCCTGCTCACAGTCTTCGCCCTCGTCTCCTCCGGTCTGGCCGACAAGACCTGCACTCCGAGCTTTGACTACTGCTCCGATGAGTTGATCAAGTCGAAGGGTGAGTTTATTCTCCACGACCAACACCGCATGGGCTAATTATCCCCCAGGCTTTACCGAGGCCGATCTCAAGGATGTGCTGAAGGGATCCGACCTGGAGAAAGAACCTCTGAAGAACATCCTCTTCCACTGCAAGAACCCCGGCATTGTGGGCCACCCCAAGCTCTGCAAGAGTGGATGCCAGGATTCGGAGCAAGAGGGCAGCCACAGCTGCTCAGGGTAAGTCGGGTTGAGCTCCCAACACGTTTGTCACTGACTCGATGCAGCTAAATCATATATTTCCATACCTCGAGAATAAATAGATCAGATCCTACCACCACTTCATGCAGTAAGATGCTAAATATACACTAATCTAGCCCCCGTGGGGGCTGGCCCCTATCGAATGGGGCCGTAATGTCTCCTAGCAGTCTGCCCCCTGATAAGCTCCACATAAGTGGTCGTTTTATGTACCAAACTTGCCCTAAAGCGGTAATCTGGATGCTGGTGGCTTCAGTCTGCCCGCCCGGCACAGGGCAGGTCAGTCTTCCACAAAGGTATAAAAAGGTCTAGATGGCCGAACCTTTTCCCTTTCTTTTCTTTTTCATACATCTCATCTTCAATTGAAAGACTACTGTTACATCCGAGTTCTCTTCTTGTCCGATATCACAATTCATCATGAAGGTTCTGAGCTTCATCCTCTTGATAGCCATGGCGGCCTCCGCCCATGCGAGTATGACTCCTCGCGGTAGACTAAAAATGTTGAGCACTGACAACTTTTATTAGACTGCAAGTACGATAAAGACTGCCCGGGGGATAAGATATGTAGGGGACAAGGCAGTCCTCGGGGTGGATATTTCGGAACATGTGTTGACAAGAATCCATAGTGGGCCTCATGTCTCTATTTTGATACATTAGGATATTCGGCGGGAGAGAAGCAACCTTGGAAATATACTAGCCTTTACCTACCGACATTATTCTTTCTGTTGCTCAGCCACATAATGGTTTCTATAGATTTGGTCTCTGGTAAAACCCATTGAATATAAGAGATAGTAAAACTGATCATCTGGATCACATACAGACGTGGGATTGTGAATCTTAATTAGCCATAATCTTATGGTGATGGTGCAAAAATAAAGCAGCACGAGTATCATCCTAGAACAACCACTTTCTGCCCTAAAATCCCGATGTGACATAGACTCTATGGACAATTTTCTTCACTTTGAAATGGATTCTAGGGGATAAAGCCCTATCTTTGTCACCATATAGACCTTAATCATACGCAATGTTTATTTCGGGCTTTGAATGACACCAATGCCCAAAGACAAGAGCATTATAATTATAAAGGCATTGAGCGATGAAAGGTATTAAAGGAATGTTCTTTCTCAACTCTGTCTTTTCAAAAGGGCTTTATCGGCTTTTGTTGTTCTTTGTTCGAGACAAATGCTTTGGTTTCATTCTCTATTGGCTTCTTGAGATATAGGCTTAGGATGTTGGGGCAATGGGATATCAAAGGTCGCGTTTTCCCCTGCCATTTCATCAGCACTCAATACCAACAATTACTCTTGCGACAGCAAATCAACAGAAGCCACATTTCTCAAATCGACCCAGCATCATCAGAACAATATTCATAGCGGGGTAGATTTTGAGAGGATCATCAACCAGTGAGACTGTTCGTTCAGCGAACAGTCTCCCCTAAAAATCGAAGAGATGCCTCTCTTCAGCAAAAAAAAGACACCACAGACCCCCGAGGAGATCCGCAGACAGATATACAAAGAGGAATGGAACAAGATCGCTTCTGGTAAGAAGATAGCCAAGCTCCACGAGGATGGAAGTATAATCTTGACCCCCAACCAAATCAGGAGTGAGTTGTGCGTCAGGGATGCCCAGCGACGCCGGGCGGAAGGCAAGCCTCCTCCACTACATATTTATGATTATCCCAAGCAGCTAGAAGTGAAACAGGAGAGAGACAAGAAGTTCAATGAACAAGCCAAAGCCATGCTGCGCGAACTGTCCACATTCACTGCCGAGTATCTAGGCCCGGAATTGTTTCGTCTTCCAGAATACATTCGCGAGGCGATCATTGACCGGGATCGTAATGGAGGTAAAGAGCCCGAGCCCAAGCCTGAGGGTCCGGTAGAGACTCATGACAAGACTCCGGCTACTTCCCAGTCTCGAAGCCAGGAAGCTGCTCGGCTCGAGGGCTGCTCTTGTGCCCATGAGAAGCAGCCCACGAGATGCTGCAACTGCAAAGAAGTTAAGCCTCGCTGTCGTGATGTGAAAACAACTGTTGTGCTGACTTGTCCCGTGTCACATTATTGCATCTGCCAACACCCTTACTTTAGGAACTCCACTGCACAGAGCTCGGTTATTCGTCACAAGCCCCTCCCCAGTCTTCCTACTGAGGCGTCTTCTGCACCTCCTGGGTCCACCGACCAGAGCAGCCAGACCCAGGAAGTGGAAGTTGTCGATGAATTCACGCGAACAGATGAAACATTGAGTGACAAGGTAAGCATCTGCTCTACCCTGGTATCTCCTGAACCCCGTGCGGTCACATACCAAGACCGAGCAACCCAGACCACAGAAATCCACGACGATTCCACCGACCCAGATGTCACAGGTAGTGACGAGGTAAGCGAGCCCTTCTCCCAGTTGGCTCTTGTGCCTCATCAAGCTACATACCAAGAGCAGGGGACTCAGACGGAGGAAGTCCCCGATGATCTGGGCGAAGAAGCATCTGATGAAAAGGTGAACGACTCCTCCGAAGCCCAAACGCCCACTGACACGAACCCGCTTCCTATCTGGAGACCTACAATTGCATCCAAGGCTAGGGAGCGCAAGAAGCATCAGTGAACGGACTTTCTGCTGACGGTCTCCTAGAGCTGCACCTTGGTCACCCACAAATCACGCCAGTCACCATTGATAGATACACTCGCACGGTCCGCAGGGAGGTGTATCCGGTTCCAGAGCGTTTTCATTATGCCCTTGATTTGAAGATCTCAAGTAGCCGAATAGTTTTGCAATCCAATTTGATCTCATGTCCAATCACTTTTTTCGGGTAGAATTCCAATGTTTTGGAGAATTGAAACTTCCATCGTAGTGCCGACTTCGTGGCTATCCCCGGAATCCAGATACAAGGCCGAACCTAGGTGTGGCCTTGGTTATTCTCAATCATCACGATACGCCCTAAATGACTTGATTAATGCTAGGAAGAATTAATGGCTTTTGTTACAGCTTCAATGGCCATCCTTCTCCGCACCCACGATAAACAGCTCTCCCATAGGAGATCTTGGGCATCCAGGGCACCTAAAATTTCCAAGACCAACGCCCGCCCAGCGTTTCGTGCCCACCATCGTTTGCCATCGAGTTCACCGAGCAGAACTCCCCAGTAAGCGAGGATCAGTAGAGGAAAGGGCTCTCGACGCCGCACGCTATCCACAAAATCCTTGTCCACAGCCGCGAGCCAGGCGAGCACGGGGGCAGGATCAGAGGAGCATGAAAACTTCATAAAGCAGTGGCGGAGATGCTTTATCACATTGCAGTTGATCTGATACTCCTCGGTTTTGATGAGATCATTCAATGTGGCCAGCAAGCCGAGTGCGGAGTCCGTGTCTTCATCAAGTGCACAGTGGGTGTCCTTCCAGAAGGCCCCCTGCGAGAAAAGTTCCAACTTGATCCAGGATTTGCCGATCTTCAAGATCTTTTTCACGCCCTGCAAGAGCTGGAAAACAGTGATCATGTTCTCCGTCATACCAGCGGCATTCAGAGGCTTGAACTGCGGAAGGGCGATGTTGATGGCCGTGGTCACAATCGATTCCGCAAAGACGGCATCACAATTCTCTGCGGTGATATTATCAAGGGCAACCCGAAATGGCTCCAGGCCAAGGCTATGGTACTCGAGTCCCGTGTCCACATAGACCAGTGCTTTCAACGGTTCTAGCGTGGTGGCTATGTGAAGGGAGGCGAGGGCCAGGATCCCATGCATCAGGTACCGACTTTTGAGCGCGAGTCGAGGCACCAATTTCTGCCATGTCGGTAACTCAGACTCGCTTACACATAGGCTTTGATAGGTTTCGGTTGCGAACTGGTGCATCAGCTCCAGATCGTCCACCGCCCGCGTCACCTTCGCCGGGTTTAATGGGGCGATATCCCGACATGGTGGTCGGGCATTGGCGATGAGTGACGCTGGTAGGACCCGAGAATATGTGCAATCGTCGAGCTGTCGCAAGATGCAATTCGTACACGGGGGACCTTGCTCATCGCACTTCACGCGCCGACGACGACATTGATCACACCCAAACCGGGACTTTTTATGCGCCCGGCGAGACATCTCAGGGGGAGAGAAAAAAGTACGGTCGTTCACGAGGTGGAAATCGCGACTACTCCGGACTCGGATTATGTCATCACACAGCCACCGCGGTTGGGCCCTTTCCTAATTGGGCCAAGAAAGTAGCACAGGAAGAATTGTTGAGAATCTCATACTCGAGGGAAGAAGAAACTGTGTGAGAATTCATGGATGCGTCTATGCAGTTTTCACATCTGACAAATGCAACAGATCGACGGTCACATTATCCACATTCCCACCTCAGGTGATGCATCATCATGTCATGAAGCTGTGGCAGGAGTATCGCACATTTATCCGATCTCGGTCACACGTCAAAATGTCACTTGAATCAAGATCTACGGAAATTCCATCAACAGAGTTAGAAGCATAATCCATCTCCACTTGCCGTGGGCCCGCGTCGCATGCCCCGCATCTTCAATCCCTTCCAACCATGACCGACTCGAATGCACACCCTCAGGTTCCCTTGTACCCGGGCGAGGTACTGGATACCGTTGCTGGGTTTCCGATGATCTACCATCACCAGCCAGCTCATCCCTCAGACTCCCCGTCAGCGCCTAAGCCCTTGATGGTCTGTGTCCCGGGGTCCATGCACCTCGCCCGTGTCTTTTATGGAGGCCATGACGGTTCCCGACCGGATGATTTTCTGGCATACTGGCTAAGCCAGCGGGGTTTTGGTGTGCTTTCTCTCTCCTACCCCTTGGAAAGCAATCCCGCGATCATGCCATCCATCGCATCTCGATTTCGGGTTTCCGATTGGGGCCGACAGGCGGCGGAAGCAACCGCCGGGGTCATAGAACAATACCCATCTAGGTCAATCGTTCTCATATCATGGAGCATGGGAGGCCGCGTCGTGGTGCCATTTACGGTGGCGGCCAAGGGGTTGGGAATGGATATCCAACAGTACATCAGCTTTGCGGCAACGCCTGGAATCTCAAACATGCGTTCGGTTCCCCGGGGAATTCAATGCAGCTCGGTGGGTTATTTCTCTGCGCCATCCCGGATTGAGGAGGTCTTTACGAAGCAATTGGACGAGATGGAACGATCAAATGGTGGACGGATCATCATACCACGCGATATATATCGGCGGGAATACATTGGAGGCATTCCCATTAGTCTCACTGGGTTCTGTCTCAAGTATGATGGACAAGGTGCTTTTATACGAGATGAAGTTCCTCATGAAGAAGAAAGCCGCGTCTTTGATGTCCTGAACCTTCCCTTGATTTCCGCGATCTATCCAACAAGCATCCTCGATGCCAGCCACGCCCTGTCGGACAGGGCGACTTGGGGGTTTTTGATGACTCGCAAACTAGAATCCATGATACGGGTCCAGGATATTGAGGGGGGGAAAGTGGTCTCAGATCCTGGATTTGGTTCACCTCGCTCCGTCTAGACTTTGTATCGCGGCGGAGGGAAATCACTTTTTCTTTGTTGGTCAACGAGGAGCCAAAGCAACCGCCGATCACGTGGTTGGGTTGTTGCGTCAAGGCACGATGATCCAAGCCGAAATCTCGTCTCTCATCGGTCCAGCATGAACTTAAATTATATCGCTACAATCATCACATTCAATAGACCAGGGTGGGGGCCGGATAGATTAGGAAGTTGGAGTTTCGGGATGATCGGCGATAGATCTTCATCCAGTCTACGCCGTGATTGGCTGGCGACTCTTGCTATCCTATCCTGTTGGGGAAATGGTCATGATATACGGAGTAGATGATGTACAGTTGACTCCCGGGTGCAAATCTCACTTCTTGTATGGCCAGAAATGGGGTATCCCCGGCTTTTACTGATAATGGAAATGGCCTGGGTTCGTCAAGCTTGGTTATTGGTGTCCGCAAGTTTCATGCGATCTCTACTCATCTACTTATGTACATCCGTAGGAATGAAAAAAGGCAGCGATGCATACTTCATTGGCCAATCTCTCAGTTTTTGGTCATTTCTCATGCATCGCCCGCCGAATACCAACATCAGTATCCACAAGCCTGATCCGGTAGGGTTGCGCGAGCGGAATTATTTAAACAGTCTGCTCTTCGGTCTCTCGGTAGATAGAAACCATTGCATCATGTATTCATTTGCCATTTCTCTGTTGGCCTCCGCTGGTCTGTCATCAGCCTACGATCTACCCGACAACTTGAAACAAATCTACGACAGCCACAAGGCATGGGTCCAATGAATGCTGAATTCCTTTTCTGACCTGTAATAGTCTGGAAAATGCAATAAGAAGCTAACGGGTGGGTTCTCCGACGGCGTCGATGGCGCCCGAGGGTTTGCATACTGCGGGGATATCGATGAGGCGATTTATCTCCACGGCTTGGGCAACGGCGGACAGTACGATAGTATGGATATCGACTGCGATGGGAGGAACTCCAAGGGGAGTGACTGTGGTGCAGATGAGACTGGTCAAGACGAGACTGCATTCAAAGGCCAGCTCAGCCAATTTGGTATCGACGACCTCGATGCCAATGTCCATCCCTACGTGGTATTTGGAAACACCAACTTCGACCCTCAGCAGTATGGGATGGAACCATTGTGATGGCCGTGGTGTGCAACAACCAAGTCGTAGGTCATTTCTCCCGGGATACAGACAGCTCTCCTGGTTCTCTCAGCTTTACGGAATCTGGGGCGACACCAACGGCGAGGATTCCACGGGCGAAGCATCCATCTCTTGGCTCAGCTCTGCTACCCGGAGTACAATATCAATGGTGATAACGGCCATGGCGACGATGACGTTCTGTACTTGGGCTTCACGGGCAAGGATGCTGTCCCGGACAGCAGCGCCAACTGGAAGACCGGCGACCGGAACGCGTTTGAGGAGAGCATCAAGGAGCTCGATGACAAACTTGTTTCTGGACTCAAGGCTTAATTGGAGAAGCTGCGCCGAGGCAGAGGAAGGGTAACCAATGTGGATAGTTGAGCCAAGCCCTCGCCATGAGATTTCTATTCCAGCACCGTCCAAGCCATGATTCCCGCAAAACCCAAGGCACAGACTGCAGTCAGAATCCCCGCACCTGCCCGGTCTGCCGTAGTGATAGTCGTCCACCTGGGGTTCTGGTCCTCGTTCGCTCCCGCATTGGGGTTGCTGGTACTATTTCCACCCGTGGTCGAAGTGACCGGGGCCGTCGACTTGAAATTGATCAGATTTGCGATGAATATCCCCGCAGCGCTTATTTCCTCTTCCATTCCAATCCATCCGTCGTATTTGGACTGATACCACTGGACCCCGCAGGTATTATTGTTGTGACCCGTGCATGACTTGGCAGCGGCCTGGGCCGAGGATTTGAGCTTGGGGAGAATCGACTCAAAGGTAGACGGAACCAAGAGAGCTGTGAAGGAGAGCCATGATGAGACAAGCCCTTTGAAGAGAATTTCATTGTTGTTGCAGGTCTCGCCCGGGTCACAGCCAATTTCCTTGAAGACGCCATCTGGAAAAAAGGTGGTGAAGGTTTTATTCACCAATCCATTTACTGCCCCAAGCCAGTAGTTGCTTCCATTTGTCTGAATAATTAGCCTTGGATGTCTTGGGTGAGTGAGAAACTTACATGATTATACATGTATGCTGCCCCCATCAAGTATGCACCATAGTTATACGACCACTGATTGTTGCCTTGGCTAGTACAACCATCCGCAATATCCACGGAGTCGGCCACGTTCCAGGTGGAGTTATTCAAGAGTGGAGTGGAGAGTGACCAATTCCAAATCTTCTGTGCCCATTCTTCATACTTGCTGGTCCCGGTGTATCGGGCAAGGCGCGCCGAGAGCTGGAACAATCCCCCGTTGGAAATGGAGTTCTTCATCGTATAGCCCGACTGATATTGGTAGATCTGCCATCGCAGGCCACCACTGCACGATGTGGTATCCCAGCGCTTGGTTTGAGTGTTGAAGACACCCTGTGCGAGCGAGAGCCAGGAGAATCCGTCGGAGACATCGGCGAACTTGAGCTCGGCAGCGGTCATGGCGGCGAGTCCCCAAAACATCTGGTCGTCGTTTCCCTGATCGGTCAGCATGGCATGTAATCCCTAGACCAGAAGTATCGTACTAGGTAACTGCTATAGTTGGAGGGCATATAGTCGCCATTCGTGCCAGACTGCCATTCCAGTCCCTGACGCAATTCGTCGTTATAAGTCGTGTCGCCGGTGAAGTGCCAATACTGAAGTAAAGCCAGGAAAAGGGCGGACCCTTCCCACCATTTGGTTGGAAATGCTCCAGGAATCTGGCCGGTCTCGTTACCGTGGTAATAGGTCATCATCGCATATACGGCGGTGCTGGCGGCATCCTGGATGGACCCTGTGCAAGTCAGTACAAAATGCCAAAGTCACATCAGAATTAAAGCAGTCACCTTCGTCGTCAATATCGAGCTCAGTTGCATTTGTTATGCTCGCAGTCAACAAGAGAAAGATCTGCCACAGATAAATCACCCGCAAATGCATCTCAACGGCGAGAACGTCCCATGCAAAAGATCAACGAGAAGGGAGGAATTTTCTCGTTTGCCAGACCAATCGATATCGATTGAAGGCATGCGTAATCCTCGACGCTAGCGTCGTCAACATACGGACGGTGGAGAGCGCCGGCGCATCCGAGCGACGTGGACTGTGGACCCCGCCAAGCTCAACCAAGCTTTTTTGTTTCGGTCCATCGTCTCAAATTTAGGCAATTTCATGGAGCCTAGCGGGGTTTGCGCAGTTTGGGAATCCCCGGGGAACAAATCCCAGTCTAGAGCCCGGATCGACCGGTTTAAAGAACTCTCGCTGACCAGGAATGTCAAATTCGAGTCGCATTTCGGAGGCGGTTTTTCTGCGTTGCATTTGTGATTGTTGCAAAGTCACGAGCTGCAAGTTTTCACTGTCCCCTGATTCAATCGCTGTTGCCTAGAAGAGCCCCTGGACAAGGCTGATCCACTCCGTTGTGAGGTACCGATCGCTAGGGCCAGTTAACTCTACCTCACCTCTGGTCGAATAAAGTGAACAGCCGTCATGGCCTATGGTTTGAATCGAAAAAAGGGGGAAGAAGCAAGAGAAAAAGGGTAAACTTGAGGACTCAAGACAGCCCACGTTAACATACTTATGGGTGCATCCAATAGGTCATATATAACGGCATGGAGTAAACAGCGACAACTATTCTCGTCCAAACAAGGGGTGCTCATGGCCGCCAGCGGAAGGCTGGGTTTCGCCAGTCCAAGTCCTGAATCTGTTTCCGCGAGAGACCCGCCAGCGCGGCATTCACATCCAAGCGGCTACGTCTGCGATTGTCCCAGGACATGTACACCCACAACACCGTGCCGAGCAGCAGAGTCATACTCGACGTGGCTAAATTCAGCCCGTTGCCGATATGATAATTGGGACCGTCAAAGGGTAAAAAGGACCAGGTTGAAATCAATCCGCCAACGTTGCCCAACATGACAGTAGTGCCGATCGCCGACGATCGAGCCGTGTCGGACACCACGTTCGCCGAGACGTGTGCGTTGCACAAAGCCCCGAATGCAAATGCGCCACTGGCGACGATGAAAGTGGCCCCGTAGCGGACCATCGGGTCCTCGCTGGCCAGGAACATGATGTATCCAATCATCATCAGCGGGGGGCTGATGACGAAAAAGATCAGCCGTCGATCAAAGCGCCAGCTGAGGTATGGAAACAGAACCGTGAAGAAGGCGCCTACCACATACGGTGGTACTGTATGAAGCTGCTGGGAGACGACAGTCGCATGCGGGTAGATAGTCTGAACGATGGTCGGGGCAAAAAAGGCCAGCCCTTGCACCGTGATATTGTTCAGCAGAAACACAAACGCCGTTGTCAGTGTGACTGGACTAAAGATCCCTCGCAACGTCTTGGTGAGATCGAGTTTATCAAGGACCTCGGTGGTTCCGATCCGTTCGGACTTCACGCGTGCAATGGCAAGATCCTTTTCGTCCTGCGACAGCCAGCGCGCAGTCTCCGGTCGGTCCGTTAAGGTCACGAAGGCGATAAGGGCAACTCCGATGGTGACGAGGCCTTCGATTGCAAAGAGCATCCGCCAACTGCGAAGACTGCCAAAGTGGTCGAGACTGAGGATTCCCGACGCGAGCAGACCTCCAAAGGCACCCGCAAGTGGCGCCATCACAATGTATAAGGATAGTCGAAAGGCAAGCTGGGAGACATTAATGTACCGCACATGCATCATGTGGATGGCAAAGGTACCTCGCTTCGACGATACCAACGACTGAGGTAGTAGGCGATTCCCGGCATCAAGCCCGCCTCAAACATCCCCAGCAAGAAGCGGACCCCAGATACACTCTGGATATCGTGGACAAACGCCGTGGCGACGGAACAGATACCAAATCCCAGGGTGATGGCGGGCAAGAACCATCCGGGGCCGATCCATTTGCATGCAATCTACTCAAGTCAGGAATCTGGTGACATCGCGTGCCCTTGCCTTGCGCTCACATTACTGGGAATCTCGAAAATGATATATGCGACGAAGAAAATCGACAGCACTGCGTTGTAGTCGTAGTTGACGAGCCCAAGTTCTTGGCTAAAACCTGCGAGTTTCGCATTGCCTGTGACGATCAGCCGCGGTCCAATGGATCTCGGCCCTTGGGACGCACCGATATTCGCACGGTCGATAAAGCAGAAGAGATACATCAGGGCTACCGTCGGCACAATGAACAGATCGATTTTCAGGCGAAGACGCGACTCCGCTGCCCGATCAAATTCCACCAAGGCGTGGCCATACTGGTCGGTGGCCAGATGGCCACGCTCGGCCGCGTCATGAGCCAAATCGGGCTTCGGGTCTTCCTTGTGTTCACTCATGGCCTTTTCATCGGCGGTGGACATGGTTCCTCCAGGAAGGAAGTGGACTGAATGTTGAAGAAGACCAGAGTCTGTGTGATCGTCGCACAAGTCGAACCTCCGGCCGTACGGACTTTTATAGTCCGCGTCACAACTCTCGTGCTCGGAAGAGCCGAGCGGCAAAGAGAATCTGGGGTTGCGGGGAAATCCAAGTTTCATTTGGTCGCCAAGAAAGGGCGCAGCGCGTGCTTGGCGTCGGTCTCTCGATTCTGCTCGAGAGACCGGAGATTTGGTGTCCTAGACCCGCTGGGCCGAGGATCTCGACTCCAAAGCTCGGGCGATCCGTGGGTCCTCCGACTCTGACAGCTCCGGCAGTTGTGAGCAAGACAACGCCGTGCTCACTGCAAGTACCGAGTCTTGCGCCCGAAATCACCGCCAGTCATGTTCATGTTCGCCTCCTCCACGCGGGTTGTGTCTTGGCGATAGCGCCGCGCGGGGTTCGAATGTCACGGGGAAAAGGTTGGAAGCAGATCGGATCGAGCAAAATACTGTCGGGAGAGTGGGCCACCATTGCTCGGGGTATTGCCGCTCAACCCGCTAGACACGCGAAGCAGAGCTCTGGCATGTTGGAAAATTCAGCCAGCAAGGTGCCATGGTCCGGCCGGGGGCGATTCAGGACAGAATCTCAACAGCCCTCAGTAGACATGTGGATTTTTCTTTGCGATCGACACGATCACCTTTTCGATTCAATCGCGTCTTATCCAGTTCAAAACATTCAAAAGGTTCAAAAATATCCAAACAAGCGCGACCGCGTGGGTCGCGGTCCCGTGACCCCGGATATAGACGGACCCACGACGGCTTTACGGACGCAGCTTCAACAATTCACCACTCCTCGATATGCCCGAAAATTCGAGTCCTTCGGCTTGGAGAATCCCGAAAGCCTGTCAAGAATGTCGCAGGCGCAAGATCCGATGTAACGGGTTAACCCCGTAAGGTTGCCATTCATGGAGATAGGCAAGTATGAAGCTGACGTGATTCTACAGCTGCAAGACATGCCAAGCGCGCGACATCCCATGTGAATATAGAGACTTTATCCGCCATCGTCGGAGAAAGCACGAATATCACGATCCTCGTGATGAAGGCCCAACCCGGCCCAGGCAAGTGTCGCCGGCCATCGGCCCAGTATCTCCGCGGAGGAGTTCTTCGGTGATGCAGAATTTCCCCAATAGCGTGTCGGCGACCCATATGGCATCTCCATCGTGTCAGGTGCAGTTGTATTATGGGCCAACCTCCCACTTTGCGCTCATGCAACACATCTACCGCGGTCTCATCCCCCGACATCCAGAACCATCCGGAGGTGTCGACGAAGCAAGTGCTGGATTGGACTTGTTCAGCTTTCGTCGTATTTTCTTTGGTACCCCGGACACGAATGAGCCCTCCAAAACTGTTCCTGGGGACATGTCTGCCATGTTCCTCCCCTACGAATTAGCCAAGCTTTTTCTCTCTCGCTTTCTCACCAGTCTCTATCATATGATGCCTCACCGGTCCAAGGAATATCTCGAGAGTTGCTTGGAACATCTCTACAATCCCAACCTGCAGAATCAGCTGGATACATTGACCCAGGCGATCGTCTTGCTCTCTGCAGCGACAGGATCCTTAGGCACCGAATACTTTGCCTGGGGCGATATCTTGTTTGATCGGGTGAAGTCCTCGCTCACGTCTTTTGATGATGTCGTCAATCTGCAGACTGTGCAAATTTCCGTTCTCATGATAAGTTTCCGCACCCGACTCGGTATTCCCCTGCTTACAAATGGATACGCCAATTTCCAGAATGAACAGGGACGGCCCAACTCAGCCTTTTTACATCTGGGCACTGCAGCCCGAAAGGCTCTGGCGGCTGGCCTCCATAAGGATGTGCCTCACGATAACATCGAAACCGCCGATACTATTGAAGAGCGTCGGGTCACCTTCTGGTCCCTTTATGCCTTTGAAACGTACGTGGTTGCCCAAGGTTTTCCGTTTCTCCATTGACATTTCCCAGGTGGTTTTGCTTCCATGCCGGTCGCCCAAGCTCTCTCTCGCTGAATGATGTGGCAATTGAATATGCGCAAAACCCATTCAATCGGTTACTGGTTCAACTGTGTAAAGCCATCTCGCGTTCGACAAATGAGATCTATCGACAGCGACATAACTCCCTGCTCCATATGTGGCGAGTAGCCCGCTCTATCGCCAGTGACCTTCAAAGCCTCGAGGCTACGGCCCAAGAGGTCCTTGGCTTTGGGCTAGATATCAATACCCGAGACCCGTCTCTCGGGGTTCGTCAGACAATTTTTACCACGTGTAAAATCCTCCCACCGAGAAATCCCTACAAGTAGCATGCTGATTGCTAACTGCAGTGTACTATCATACTTTGCTATTGAGTTTTCGTCCATTTCTCATTTTTAGGGGACATTTCCAGCAAAAGGGATTCATCACATCCGACAACGGCCCTAGTGAGATACCTTCATGGCTGAACGAAGCTTGCAGCCATGCGCTCGCCGCGGCTCGAAAGACAATTCATCATCTGAGCGAGGCTTCTCGAATCAGTGATCTGGTCAGGGTTAGTCATCACCCCAGCTGGATAACAGTATTCTAACTTTATAGCAACTACGCTACCATGGGTATTTCATGGGAAGCTCCGCATTTACTTTAATCTACGGTTTTCTCCATGACTCGGCGGCTGCGCCGGCCCATTTACCGTGGGTGTACGCGGCACTCCAGAGCCTGACTTCCATGCGAGCAGGCGATCCTATTACAAGCAGCATAGCAGCCATTCAAACAACTCTCCGGAACATCAACCCTTCTTATGAATGGGTGCCATCCTCTGATGCTGCAGGGACATTTCAATCTCACTCGGGGGGTGCCATGTCTGCGTACCAGATTCCAGACGTGATGAACGATACCTCATTCATGGCCGCCCCTCCGTCGAAAGGGAACATTTTGCAGCCGGAGGGGCCTGAAACAGGGGGCTCAAACGGCTCAGGTGAAGATCTTCTCGACTTCACTCAGTCCAATATGGGTTGGAACTTGGACTTTTCGACGATGGATCTCGAGGCCTTTTTTTCCGTCTATCAACCGGTCGAGGCATCTCAATAGGCTCCGTGGTAGTCATAAACATGTTGGGTCTCAAAATATATCCGGCGTCCTGATTCTCCAGCATGACATATATCCGGTAGAGAGCCATCTGATTCGCTAAATCTCTAAGGTCCGCAAATGACACCATAGACCACGCCTTCCGAGACCGCCACGCTGGGCCCGGCCCACTCTCGGCAATACGGATATAGGATGATAAATCCGTCTCGCTGCATAAGACTCACACATCTCAAAATCTAAGAGAACACAATTGTTTTGATTCCTGCGCCGTTCATTGAATGATACAATGGAGACGTCATCGTCTGGCACGGCCACGCCGGAGGACGTGGAGAATGGTGTTGGACAGATCCGGAAACGCCTCACCCTCACCTTCCGTGATCTCACTGTTCGAGTTACGGCACCGGATGCCGCATTAGGAAGCACTCTATGGTCAGAGGTAGACCCTCGACAACTGTCAGACCTCTTCGCGCGAAAAATAAAGCCCAAAAGAGTATTGACCGCCCAAATCAAGACTTGATTGCGGTGCTGACTTCAAAAGGCCATTCTGAAAGATGTATCGGGCCAAGTAAAGCCAGGGGAGATGGTTTGTTTCTTCATCAATATCCTAAATACTGTACTAATGAATATAGCTTCTCGTTCTGGGCCGACCCGGGGCTGGATGTACTTCGCTCCTTCGGGTTCTCTCCAATGACCGGGAATCCTTTGAAGAAGTGGAGGGGGAGGTCCGTTATGGAAGCATGAACCACAAGGCCGCCAGTGACTTTCGGCAGCAAATTATGTTCAACAACGAAGGTAAGTTTGGATTTGGTCATGACATGGCTGTTCATCGCTGAGTTTTCAGATGACATCCATTTCCCTACCCTTACCGTCAATCGAACCATGAAATTCGCTCTCCGCAACAAAGTCCCCAGTGAGCGACCAACGGAGTTGGAAAACCGCAATGAATTTGTGGCGGAGAAAAGAGACAACATTCTGGGCTCACTCGGTATTGGGCACACCCAGAAAACACTGGTCGGGAACGAATTCATTCGCGGTGTCTCCGGTGGTGAGCGAAAGCGTGTTTCGTTGGCCGAGGTTCTCGCCGGGCAGGTATGCAATCCCATAACGAGGTGCATTTCATATTTTTACTTACCTATTTCAGAGCCCGCTTCAATTTTGGGACAATCCTACCCGGGGCTTGGATTCCAAGGCCGCTGTGGAGTTCGCGCGAATGCTGCGTCGCGAAGCAGACGAGAACGACAAGACCATCATCGCGACCACCTATCAAGCTGGCAATGGAATCTATAACGAATTTGACAAGGTTCTTGTTCTTGCCGAGGGTCGAACTATCTACTATGGTCCCAGAAGTAAAGCGCGATCCTATTTCGAAGACGTTGGCTTTGTCTTTCCCAAAGGTGCGAACATTGCCGACTTCCTCACCTCGGTATCCGTTCTCACGGAGAGGATCGTTCGTCCCGGATTCGAGGACAAAGTACCCAATACGCCCGCAGAATTTGAAGCACTCTTTCAGAAGAGCCCGTTTAACCACCGTGAACTCGACTCTACCCCAGATAAGCTGGAGTATGAAACCGAGGATCTCAAAGCTGCGGTATCTTTGGAAAGAGGATCGCATTTTCTGCCAGGCGTCTATACGACTCGTCTTTGGGATCAAATCCAAACTTGCATTCTTCGTCAACTCCAAATCATGTGGGGAGATCGGCTTTCACTCGCGGTCAAGGTGGCGTCTGCGATCATACAAGCGCTCGTGTGTGGGTCGCTGTTCTATAACCTCGCAGATGACAGCAGCTCAATCTTTATGCGACCCGGTGTTCTTTTCTTTCCTGTTCTTTACTTTCTTTTGGAGTCTTTGTCCGAAACCACGGGCTCCTTCATGGGACGCCCGATCCTCTCGCGTCAGAAGCGGTTTGGATTTTATCGTCCAACAGCATTCTGCATTGCGAACGCCATTACCGACATTCCTGTTGTCATGATTCAAGTCACCTGCTTCTCGCTGATTCTCTACTTCATGTCGGCCCTGCAGATGAACGCCGGACGATTCTTTACCTTCTGGATTATCGTAATTGTCCAGACTTTATGCTTCATCCAGTTGTTTCGGGCCGTGGGTGCGATTTGCAAGAACTTTGGCAATGCTTCCAAGATATCCGGTCTTTTATCGACGGTATTCTTTGTCTATGGTGGCTACCTTATCCCATTCGAGCAGATGCATGTCTGGTTCCGGTGGATTTTTTACTTGAATCCGGGCTCTTATGCATTTGAGGCTTTGATGGCAAACGAGTTCGTTGGGCGCCAGCTGGAATGCATCGAGCCCGACTATATTCCCTATGGTGCGGGTTATTCGACGTCTTCTTCGCCTTACCGCGGCTGCACTGTCCCAGGCAGCAATGCCGATGGCATCATCGATGGTGCTGCATACATTCGGGAACAGTATCACTATTCCTTTCATCATATCTGGCGCAGCTTCGGTGTCATCGTTGGGTTCTGGATATTTTTCATCGGTTTGACTTCCCTCGGCTTCGAGTTGCGAAACAATCAGAGTGGGTCCTCGGTACTGTTGTTCAAGCGCGGAAGCAAGAGGCAAGATCCGCCAGCCAAGCAGTCGGCTGATATGTCAATCGACTCGGGAAAACAGTCGACTTTCACATGGAACAATCTCGACTATCATGTCCCTTTTCATGGTGAAAAGAAGCAACTGTTGAACAAGGTGTTCGGGTTCGTCAAGCCTGGCTCCTTGGTGGCTCTGATGGGAGCGTCTGGAGCGGGTAAAACAACGTAAGTCACTGGCGCAAGTCCGATGTGATTCGTTTTCTAAAAACCGCAGATTGTTGGATGTTCTGGCGCAGCGAAAAGATGCGGGTGAGATCTATGGGTCAATCCTGATCGACGGGAAACCGCAGAGCATCAGCTTTCAACGAACCACCGGTTACTGCGAGCAATTGGATGTGCATGAGAAAACCTCCACTGTCCGGGAAGCGCTCGTGTTCTCCGCCGTTCTTCGCCAACCCTCGACTGTCCCACACGAGGAAAAAATTGCCTATGTGGACCACGTCATCAATCTTCTCGAGCTGAACGACATTGCCGAAGCATTGATCGGAGGTATGTCCCGTTTTAAATGGTTGCGGACCTCACTAATCAAAGCAACAGTGCCCGGGGCAGGTCTTAGCATTGAGCAGCGGAAGCGAGTCACTTTGGGTGTTGAGCTCGTCGCCAAGCCGACGTTGTTGTTTTTGGACGAACCTACATCAGGTCTTGATGGACAAAGCGCCTACAACATTGTGCGCTTCCTCAGGAAGCTGGTTGATAGTGGACAGGCTGTTTTGGTGGGTTTTCTCATTCTCTCCGACTCGTGAATCGGACTAATCCCCGCAGTGTACTATCCATCAGCCGTCTGCTGTTCTTTTTGACGCCTTCGACAGCCTTCTCTTGCTCGCCAAGGGTGGACGGATGACCTACTTTGGAGAAAGTAAGTATTTCCAATCACATTCGAATGGCACCGCTAACTTCAATAGCTGGAAAGGAATCGCAAACTATTCTAGAATACTTCGCCCGCCACGGCGCACCTTGTCCGTCCGATGCGAATCCGGCGGAGCACATCATTGATGTTGTTCAGGGTGCTGCCGGACAAAAAGATTGGGTTGATGTTTGGGAGCAGTCCGATGAGCGACGGCGCGCCCTTGAGATTTTGGAATACTTAAATGATTCGTCCCGCGTCACCGACATCGATGATACCGCGGATTATGCAACTTCGCATTGGTTCCAATTCAAAATGGTCACGAAGCGCCTCAGCATTCAGATCTGGCGGTCTCCAGTGAGTTTGATCCCATCGCCCGTCAGCTTCGCTAACTCGACCAGGATTACATGTGGAACAAGATCATCCTTCACATCTTCGCGGCTCTGTTCAGTGGTTTTACCTTCTGGAAGATTGGCGACGGCTCCTTTGCGCTCCAACTACGCCTCTTTGCGATCTTCAACTTCATTTTTGTTGCCCCCGGCTGCATCAATCAAATGCAACCATTCTTCTTGCAGAACCGCGATATATTCGAGACCCGCGAGAAAAAGGTTCGGTTGGCCCTCGACAAGGGTATACCATATACTAATACTCATTAGTCGAAAACCTATCACTGGATTGCCTTTATTGGAGCGCAGACGATCGCGGAGATCCCATACCTGATCATCTGCGCGACCGTCTACTTTTTGTGCTTCTATTTCACCGCTGGTTTTGAGTCCCGCCCCAGCATCTCGGGCCATTTCTATCTTCAGATGATTTGTAAGCTCTCAATATGTTCCTTCCTGGGGCTATCGCTAATTCTTCCTAGTCTACGAATTCTTGTATACTTCGATCGGTCAGGCCATCGCAGCTTATGCCCCGAATGAGTATTTTGCCGCCGTCATGAATCCCGTTCTGATCGGGGCAGGCCTTATCAGCTTCTGCGGTGTTGTGGTTCCCTATTCCCAGATGCAGCCGTTTTGGCGATACTGGATCTATTACCTCGATCCGTTCACCTATCTGGTTGGCGGCATGTTGGGCGAGGTCCTGTGGGACGTCAAGGTGACCTGTGATGAATCGGAATATGTGACATTCCTCGCGCCCTGGGGTCAAACATGCGGGGAATACATGGCCGATTTTCTCGCCTCGAAGCCGGGCTATCTCCTCGACTCGAATGCAACCGGCTCGTGCTCATTCTGTCAATATTCCACCGGGGCCGACTATGCGAAGACTTTCAACATTCAGGAAAAGTACTATTCATGGAGAGATGTGAGTTCAAAGAGCCTGGATCGTGTTCGCAGATCTAACATATTCCGTTGCAGACCGGGATTACTGCTCTGTTTTGCATTACTTCCTATGCCCTGGTGTTTCTCATGATGAAGCTGCGAAGTAAGAAAACTAAAAGCGCGCGCTCGGAATAGATGGTCTGATTCAATTTCATTTTGGATTTGGGTTTTTTCTTTGTTTGTTTGTTGTTTCTTTCTTTTCTTTCCTGTCGGATATGAGTTTCATTCCAAGCATATAGATCCTTTAGGATCATAGAGTTCTCGCACATCCACTTAGAACGTGGCCGCAGCCAAGTTCGAAGCAAAGTGCGAGTCAATAAAAGGAACATTGGCATCTCCAAAGTCCGTCGTCTGAAGTGCATCCTGCGCGATCGAGGGGAGAGACTCCCACGCAATCAAGGGCTGTGTACCACCGACCGTGGTCGTTGTGCCGCATTGGTGGTTGACTGGCCAGACGCTATAGTACTTGATCAACGGAGCCGAACCATCCAGGGAAAACTTGTTCGTGCAATCCCAGCCACCATGTGCCGACGGACAGACAGCGACGATATTGTCCGCCGTCTTGCGGGTAGAATCCGCCAGCCAGACGATCACGCCTTCCCAGTCATGACGGTGACCGAGACCCGTGGAAGGCTCATCTTTGGGAAAATACCACGAATAGAGTAGGCCGTAGTAGTCACCGGAGCTGCTGCCGCGGACATAGATTTGGCCGCCGCTATTGCTGCAGCCCCCATTGGAAGCGCCCGTTGGAGCCAGACCCGCACTTGATATGTCAGAAGCTCGGGTCATTTCGGAGGCGATGGGGTTCATACTTGGTATTGCCATTCATGTCCACGGCGGGAAACGGGACACAGCCATTGACCACGTACAGATTGGGCTGGTAGGCGAGGTAGACTTCCCCCAGCGTCCCGGATGGAACGGTCTGGTCCACAGCCACAACCTGGTCGGAGTCGATGCTTGCACGGGGGGATAAGAGACCCGCCCCCAGAGCGGGCCAGGCGAACAAGAGAAGTGATATCATAGTCATTTGATCTCGTGCGGTATGGAAACTCCCATTGTGATTTATATTCGTCGCTGTTACGACACATATACATCCTCGCTTGGAATAATTCCACAGAAAGAGCCGAAATTGTCCCGGTTGATCACGGTCTGCCATCCTGAACGAGAATAGCGGCGCTCCACCTGCCGAATTCATGCTGCTATCTCCGCGCTGCTAGACCAGTTCCACACGTGGGCCATGAGTCGACGACGGCAAACAAGTCAACAAGGAGCCGAGTTTCTTCAAAACCGCCGCCTGCATGGTGGCGTTGGCATCCTCCTTGTTGCTGGCGACGCCCACCGACACACTGGTATAGCACCCCGAGGCTAGAGACACGGCGATTTCGCTTGGCAGTCGCGAATCTCCGCAGACCTCCACGTCGCCGGGGGTGATGAGCGGCACCGCTATGTGAATTCGAGACAGCACAAACGCGAAATCGTCCGGGGTGCTGCACTCATCGGACACCGAGGGGAAGTTCACGTTCAGCCAGATGCCCTCGGGGAGATACGGCTTTCCCGAGGCCACCAGAGCGTTGGTAAAGTTGACCGCGAGATCCGCATAGACCTGGCTATAGTGCGGGAGAGTCGAGGATGCATTCCACGCCGTTTGCGATCCCGTCGCGCCCGAGAATGCAATCCCGGGGATTCCGGCCTCGTGGACCGCGTACGTCGTCGCGCCGACCGTTCCAGACAGCGAAACGGTCAGGCCGATATTGTTTCCGACCTGTGGAGAGCATGAGAGGATGGGGTAGAGCTCCGCGGGCCGTGGATATACTCACATTGGGGCCGGCGACCGCCAGATCCGGCGCGCCCTCGAAGAAATCCCGGCTGATCGAGTGAATGCCATACTTCATGGAGGTCGCGGGATAGGAGTTGACATAGTTCAAGCGAGGTTCCGATGCATTATGGCCCACGGGGGGCTTCCCTCGGGGCAACTGTTGAATTCACATGGCTTGGTGAGTACGGTCGGGGTCTTTTGAAACGAGCCTGTCGCGCTCGGAGACGTTAGCCCGTTCAGGGGTTGGCAAGTCCTTGGATGCTCACCCGTTCCACTTTGATCCTGGGCGGGTGCGGCTACAACGGTCGAGTGTCCGGCCGAGGTGAGTGCATGGAAGAAGGCGCGGATGTTGGCCTCGGCCCACCCATCGTCGTTGGACGAGATGATGTTGACGGCGCCCGCCGGGTCACTCCAGGTCAGGGCGAGCACGGGAAGTAGGAAAGTGAGGCGCATCGTGAGCGTGCCCAGTGGTTTGGAGGGAAGGGCGAGGAAGGGAGAATTCGGCCTTGCCGCAACCGCCGATCGTCACCATTTGAAGCCTGTCCTCAAGGTTCCACGACAGATCAAACCGATGTACTTCCAAAGTTGGGTAGCCCTGGAATTCATGGCAAGGAATCGCGTGGAGGGGAGTGGATGTCATGATATATATATCCCCAGTGCAAAGTATAATTCAGCCTCGGGAAAGACCAAACACGACAGAATGCGATGGTCCATGGAAAATGACTGTTCAACTGACCTCGCACACTTTCAATTGGAGTTTGTTTCTCCTCCGCTGCCCATTGCATGCTGAACTGGATGCAACCTTGGTATGAAACAACCGAAAGATCGAACAAGGTGGCATTCGGTCCCACCGGGGGTCGACTGTAGGGGCGGGCCTAATCCTCGGGGCCAGCTCCTTTGAATCGCTGCGAATACCCATGATTGTCAAAATATGGCGTATGCGATTCTATATATATCGGTCCCGGCATACTAGAGCATATTAATCTGGTAATGCTCTGGTGCAGTGGTCTTTTGGTCTAGTTGGGAGCGCTTCGCCCGGGGGCGGTTGGAAAGGATGAGTCGAAAGATATAGCTTCGTTGGGCCTGAGAAAAGTACCAAAAAATAAATAAATAAATAGTAAATAGTAAATCTTAAATTTGCAAGCCCTCTCAAAAGGCAGGCACAGGCTTAGTGTATATAAGAGCTCATAAGGCCAAAGTAACCCCGGGCTCAAGGATTCCGCCCCCGAGCCAAAGGATTCTGCTCTAATGGTTGCAGGATAGAGAGGAAGGGAGTCGCCCAATGGAAATGATGAGTGAAGCGTCTAAATTGAAGGTCATTTGCCTCACCCGCTCCCCCTTATCTATAAATAGGGTGACCGGCCCTCTTTATAAATGACCTTATATTACGGACGTTCGATAAATGGGCCGACTATCATCCTTTATGCATAGCCTACCTACTTACACCCCGTCAGCCCCCAGGTTTACTAGGACAGGGTACGGAGTATAATTCACTTCCTTGGATATTCCTTCGAAGGCCTCGTTGCGAAATTTCCATAGCTCCCGACCACGCTTTCCCATGAGTACTTCCCGCCTGCCCCTAGTTTAATCGACCATAACCCATCTATTCTCGTTCGGGAGGATAGTTAGGTGACAGCCACGATGCATTTCTCGCTCATTTCCACGATCTTACTTGCTGTCTGTTTCGGCCTCCCAAGCCATGGACACGTCATATCTCCGAGGGCTGACAGATCTGGTACCCGGACAATTGAGGCCCTACTTCTAGACCATCTGACTGCCGCTTATCCGCTGGCCCTGGATGACGCCTCCCATGAGTCAACATTCATCGATACATCTGGAAGTCAAGCCTCGCAAGATCCACTTCATGTGATCGGAAAAATGATGCAAAGCAAACCGATGGATCCTTTACCCATCAAACCACCTTTGTTCACGAAAATGATCTTTTTCGACCAGCTGCCGCAAGCCGTAACCTCCTTGGATACAGGAGGGTTCATGACGCTTCACAATGACAAGCGTAATAGGGTGGTCATTGTTGCGGCAGACAAAGGATTCTGGCTATTTAAGTTTACTCGTGGGGTCGAAAATACGGGGCTTGAAGAAACAGCCACGCGTGCAAAGACTCCCGAGGACTACAGCCGCCTGCCACGTTTCAAACTGATTTTCGGTCATTTTGTTATGGGCGAAAGCAAACCCAGCTCTGCAACTCTTCCATCTGTATATCAGACCCTCAAGGCAGTCAAGCCCACTCTTCATGAGTTCATGGCACAGCTCAGGTCAAAGGGCGGATCTGTCCGAGGCATCCTATACATCGGGGACACGGACATTAACAGTCCCTCGTCTTTCACGCAAGCCCTTCTCACAATGGTGAAGCGGATCACTGGGGACCAGGTAGAGCCTACCTATATGCAAATGGACCCTGCAGAAAACCCTTCGGCCCTGTCGCATATTTTTGGCCTCAATTATTTTCAGCACACTGAGCAGGGTCGCGCCAACCTCATTATCACCGCGGCTCATGGCACCAAGGTCGCCCAGCTCGTTATGCCCGCTGGAAAAACGGGACAAGAGGAGTCACAGTTCGACGACCTCTTCGAGATGCTCCAACCTTGCGACGAACTGGGGGAAGATCCCTCGGCCGAGCCTATGGATACCGAGGAGGATAACGATCTTGACGATGAAACTGGGGATCATCCATCGCACGTCACGATGTCTCTAGCGAATGACAAGAGCCCAAATCCAAGTTCAATGCGCTGGTCGCGCACCCAGCCCGGCAAGCTTACTTTCGACAATGGCAACGGCCAACAAGGCGCACACAATAGCATGGTATTTCTGGTGATGACTTTCTATGGCCTCTGGGGATTGCCTGTGTCCAAAGATTGGGCCAAACAAAATAAATTGACTACGACGTCCGATCGCGAATTTTAAAATTCATTCCCCTCTTTCAAAGAAAAATATATTTCTGGCACGCAAGGGCGAAGTCCGTCAACCTTGAAAGCACAACTCCAATCGTGGAAACGGATGAGGGAAAAGGACAGGTCAGCAAACGACAACGAAGCGATGGCCGTGAAGTATAGAATGATCGCACCATGGACGGGCCGTGGTGTAGCTTCCCAAAATATGGTCATGGAAACATGGAGAGATATTCAATCTCTGACGGAGAAAATGCTAGGGCCAACCACGAAAGACTTGGATATGGTTCTATCCCGACCCCAATGGAAAGATTCGTACTACCAGCTCGAGATCACTTCTACTTGGAACGCCGATCACCCGCTAGACCCCCAGTCTGATGGGCATTACGACTTGGTATTCCACTACAAGGGTGCATCCCTGATCTTGAGTGAGGTCGGATCCGGTGGGATCAGAGATGTTATAGGTGATAGGAATAAGAAAGCCGTGGAAGCATGGAAAATTCAGTGATAGAATTCAAATACAGGAAGCCCATCTCAGGGCTTCACATAACTGCTTATTGTTCGGGGGGTTTCGCTGGCAACAATCCATGGATGCCTGTCGTGGCACGCTAATCTTGAGGATCAAGGAGTTTCGTATCCACTTTAATAACAATTGGCTGTCTCCGAAGACCTCTTGCCTTATTTCAGAGACGTTGGCATAGGTGATGCGCAAGCGCAGGTGTATCATCAGAGCAAGTGGTATTTATTGGACAAAATCTGGAAAAATACAGGTTCCGGAAAGGGAGAAGAACCTGTTCGATAATAGCCCGGCCGATTAAGGTATCCGTAAGGTAGAGTCGAGAATGGGCATGGCGGATTCAATGCAAAAATATTCTTATCTCGAGCGCCGCCGAGCGTTCGAAGACTTGAACAATCGGTATGCTCTGCAGATCCGAGCGCACACGTCATGGGCCAGTCGACCCCACCATCCCACCAGATCCCATTCCCCTGGACCAACATGGCATCGGCAGACCGTCGCGAGCCAGGGTATCCCCCGGAGTGGAGCGATGATAGATTGTTGGATTTAGTCACCCAGATCAAGGTAATCTCCAGGCAAAGATATACAAGACAATCGCTGACTCCCACCGCAGGACTGGCAAATCAACCATGGATCATTGCTCAAGGTAGTGGACTCGGAAACCGAATACACCGCACCGTCTCAACCCGTAGGGGTGAGTGTGAGTGTGGCCTCACCAAGCTTGATGATGTTGGAGTCTCTCTGATCGATCAGTGCTTCCCCTCGTCCTTTCCCCGGGCGCGGTTCCGAGAAGCCCTCGACCTCCAGAAGATCTACAACAAGCTCTACTGCTCGGTGGCCGAGGATGAAGAGTGGATTCATACTGCCATCCAGGATCTTCTGCCGGTCGAACCGCTAGCGGCAGCCCTATGGGAAATTCACCAAGAAACCAAGCGGGCGGGCTATGTCCAGAAGATGTCCGCGGGGATCTTTCGCTCGGATTATATGCTCCATGCCCCCGATACTCTGAAGCAGGTCGAGTTCAACTCTTTTTCCTGCTCCGGCGGTGCACACGCCAACAAGGCGGCCGAGATGCATCGCTATCTGGCGGCCACGGGCATGTACGATGTGGGAGACGCCGTGTTCGACGTGGACTCCCTTCCCGTCAATCGAAATATTCAAGCCCTCGCTGCCAGTCTGGCTCAGGCCCATGCAGCCTATGGTTCACCGAAATCCAGGCTGGCCCGACAAACGGCCGTGCTGTTTGTGGTCCAGCCATACAACGTAGGTCGAGACCCCCGTCGAGCAAAATCGACGTTGCTAAGAGTATTTGACAGTTTAACATTGCCGACGAGCGTCCGCTAGAATACGCATTATGGAATCAATCGAGCCCCGTGCCGGCCTATCGTCTGGACTGGGGAAGCGATGCACTGCAGTATACCCGGCTGACGGAATCTCGCCAACTGCTCTTTCACCCCCCGTGGATCGCATCGAGGACGCCGATGGAGATCTCGGTGGTCTACCACCGGGCGGGATACGAGGCCCACGAATACGATGTGGCGGGTCGGGAGCTGCGTCTTCGCTTCGAAAAATCCATGGCCATTAAATGTCCATCGGTGCTGGGGCACCTGACGACCTTGAAGAAAGTCCAGCAAGCGCTCACGCTCCCGGGGCAATTGCAGCGGTTTCTTCCCGAGGCCGAGGCGACTGCCATCCGAGACACCTTTGTCCCGGTGTACCCTTTGGACGAGTCGGCCGGGGGTCAGCACGCGCGGCGATTAGCTCATGATCAGCCCGCCAATCACATCCTCAAGCCCTCGCTGGAAGGCGGGGGCCACAATGTCTACGGCGACGCCATCCCCGAGTTTCTCGCGTCAATTCCCCCGGCACAGTGGTCGGGGTACATCCTGATGGAGCGGATCCATCCCCCAGCCTCGTCCAATCTGCTGATGGGCCCCGCGGGGATTGACGGTGGGGACGTGGTCTCCGAGTTGGGCATCCTGGGAACCTGTCTGTGGCGGCGGGGGGAGCCGGGCACGGACATGCTTGAAAACTCCGTGGCCGGCTTTACCTTCAAGACCAAGCACGCCGAGATTGAGGAGATGAATGTGGTGAAGGGGTACGGGTGTTTTGACACTCCACGATTGGTGGACGATCCTCGACCGGGCTAGTTAAATGCCGGGGATAAGTAAGCCACCTTCCCCCTCATCCCCATCTGGGACAGGCTCCGAAATGCGGAAATCAAGCAGCGCATCCTTCTGGCGTCGAGACGGAGTTTTCGTAGGTAGCGGCATCGGGGAAATGCCATGTGTAGCCATGTGCAAATCATGTGCCGTCACCTGAGCTTCTCCCCCCACGCCAAGATCAGGCCCGAGCCAATCAGGGTCGAGGTAAGGGTCAGGGCGGGGTTTTCCCCGGTTTTGGCCCCAGACTTGGCATTCGGATTTCCCCGGAACTTGCCCGATCTTTTGTTGTTTGACGGGTCGAGCGGGGAGTCGCCGGTGATCTGGTCGAATGGACGCTCGCCGTCGGCTCCTGGTCGGGATCTTAAGCTCCCCAGATCGTGTCCCCCAGCCCTGGCCGAGTCCGGGGTCCCACCGATACTCGGCTTATTTCCCGTAAGGCAGGGAGGGGGAGTAACGTTGCAGTGTATGCGATGAGTCTCACTTGACTCGCACTCTCCCCCGCACAGCCTATTAAAGCATTGAACCCCGCGGGGGATCTTTTTTTTTTTTTCCTTCCCTGTTCTTGTCTTGTTCCATTCTCTCCCCTCCCTTTTCATCATGGCCGGCGGCGCAAAGAAACCGGTGAACATCTTCCGCTTAGGCAATCTCGGCGAGCCCAAGGAGGTCTTCAATTGGAGACTATGGTTTGCCGTCGTCTCCTTTGGGCTGATGGGGGCCGCTCGCGGTGTCGATGAAGGCCTGATCTCCGGTGCTTTCAATTCCAAGGACTTTCAACGCTATATCAACTACGAATCCTACAACGAGGTCGAGCAGACCAACATCAAGGCCAATGTGTCGGCCATGGTGCAAATCGGATCCGTGGGCGGTGCTCTCTTGTAAGTGTGTTCTATGACAATTGCTCGGCAGCTCCTGACCTCGTCAGTGCTTTCTTGGTCTGTGATCGGATCGGTCGAATCTGGGCGACTCGGGAACTGTGCTTGGTTTGGATCGTTGGAATTGCCATCTTTATGGGCAACGGCGGCAGTCTCGGGGCCGTCTACGCCGGTCGTTTCATCGCCGGGCTTGGGGTGGGCCAGACGGTCGTCGTCGCCCCCGTCTACCTGGCGGAAATTGTGAGTCTACTCTCGGCGTATCAAGAAAGAAATTGATCCTAATCGCCAACAGGCCCCGGCTGCGATTCGTGGACTGTGCACATGTGTTTTCACGGGTTTCGTGTATCTCGGTACGTCTCTCTCCGCCTGGTCGGCTCTTGCATCTTCCACTGACGATGCATCCTCCCAGGTATTGTATTGGCCTACTTCGCCAACTACGGATGCGAGATCAATCTTGGCGACACCAGCCATGACCGATGGGAAGTTCCCACCAGTCTCCATATCATTTTCGCCGGCTTGATCTTTCTCCTGTCCTTCCTCCAATACGAGTCCCCCCGATATCTGATCAAGCGCGGCAAGGTGGAGAAAGCCATTGCCAACTTGGCGCGCCTCCGTGGGCTGCCCTCGGACAACGAGTACGTGGTCCGGGAAATCACCGCGATTCAGGTCTCTCACGAAACCGAAATGGAGGCTACCATGGGCATGGGCCCATTGGGTATCATCAAGGAAACCTTCCTCGTCCCCTCCAACCTGTACCGGCTGTACCTTGCCCTGATGGCCCAGCTTCTCTCCCAGTGGTCGGGTGCTGGTTCTATCACGGTTTACGCCACGGACCTCTTCAAGATTCTGGGCATCACCGGGAAGAACGAGAACCTCTTGATTACCGCCGTCTTTGGTATCATCAAGCTGGTAGCGGCTGTTCTGTGTGCCCTCTTCTTGGTGGACTTTATTGGCCGGAAGCGTGCCCTGCTGCTTGGAATCACCTTCCAGGCCATCTCCATGATCTATGTGGCGGGCTTCCTGACCGCATTCCCCAAGATGGGCATCGACGATAGCTTCAAGCTGCCTGCCTATGCCAAGGGCGCTGGCGAGGGCGCGGTCGCCATGATCTACATCTCGGGCTTCGGGTGGGCCCTGGGCTGGAACTCCATGCAGTACCTGCTCACGGCCGAGCTGTTCCCTCTCCGGATCCGTGCTCTGGCGACCTCGCTGGCCATGACCCTGCACTTTGCCAATCAATACGGTAACTCGCGTGCCGTGCCCAACATGCTGCTCTCGGTGGCCAATGGTGGCATCGACCCTAAAGGCACCTTCTGGTGCTTTGGTGCAGTGACTATTCTGGGTGGCATCTGGGTTTGGTTCAGTATTCCCGAGACGGCTGGCCGGTCGCTGGAGAGCATGGACCGGCTCTTCGAGCTGCCGTGGTACAAGATCGGTCTGCATGGCAACAAAGATGCCGATCAGCGGGATCAAGCCGTGGACGAGAAGATGGAGATGGTCGCGGCGCAGGGTACAGCCTCGCATGTCGAGCGCACGGATGCCTCCACCCGAGTCTAATCGCGGTTTTATTTAGCATGGTTAATTTTGAACGACGATTGATGATATCAGGAATGACAACTTGCTTTCCAATTGCCTCTCGCATTTGGAGTGCGGCCGTAGAGTAAACATGGACTGTACATCTTACCAATCAAAACAACCAACCCACGTCAAACGGGAACGTGCGCGCCCCCTTGCGATCGTCACTCTTGCACCTCCGAAGCTCACCATGACCACTCGATATCGTGTCGAATGTAAGCAAGCCCCGATCCTGCTGGCTCTTGGTGCTAACTCTATCCAGACGCGCTCAAGGTAATTCCATCTTTGGCTCCCCCGAGATCGGCGCTCGCTGACAGCTGTCTAGACCCATCGTCGGGATCAACTGGTACGTGCTCACGGTCACTGGTCGATCCTGCACTGACACTCCGGATAGATTGAATGGATTAAAGTATGTCTCGACCAATTCCGGGCGAGCTCTCGACTAAGGAGTAGGGTCTGTTGGCGGTTCCCTTCGTGCTGCATTCTCAGCCCACCATCATCTACCAGGAGAACAGCGAGGGCCTCAGCACCGTCGCCGCCGATACGTATCAGCGCTACGCCGAAATTCTCCGCGATGTTGAGAATTTGATCAACGATCACAGTAAGCCGCGGTGGTTCCAGGCTGCAGCCTAGCTTCTCTCACCCATCTACCCCGCAGTTCGCCATCACGCTCGAAATGCCCCCGGCAAGTCGAAGCTGAAACTCCTGGTGCCGTCCGTCGGCACCTTTTTCACCCAATTGCATTTGGAAGACGCCTTCCGTTTCCAGGACGATCACCGCTTGATCAGTCGCCGGAGATTTGTGGCTCCGTCATTCAACGATGTCCGGCTGATTCTGAATTCCGCCCAGCTGCTGGGATTGGTGCGCTCGAGCGAGGTTCAGCTCGTCACCTTCGATGGAGATGTCACCCTCTACGATGACGGAACCAATCTCATGCCCGATAGCCCGGTGATCCCCCGGATCCTACGCCTCCTGCAGCGGGGACGTAAGGTCGGCATCGTCACCGCGGCCGGGTACGAAGATGCACCGAAATACTACGGTCGTCTGCAGGGTCTCCTAGATGCCGTGCATGAATCGAAAATTCTCACTCCAGCCCAGAAGCAAGGTATCGTCGTGATGGGTGGAGAAAGTAACTTCCTGTTTCGCTTCGACCCAACTTCCGACTGCCGCCTCACCTATGTAGCCCGCGACGAATGGTTGCTCGAAGACATGCAGGCATGGCGCGAAGATGATATCAAGGAGCTCCTCGATCTGGCCGAGGCGGCTCTGAGGGCCTGTGCCACAAATCTCCGTCTGCCTGCGGCCGTCCTTCGTAAGGATCGAGCGGTGGGGGTTTATCCCGTCAACGGAGCCCGTATTCACCGCGAACAGCTTGAGGAGACTGTCCTCGTCGTGCAAAATGCGGTGGAGCGATCAAGTGTCGGCTCACGGCTACCATTCTGCGCCTTTAACGGTATGCCAATCATCCGCGCATCGAACTATGGCTGACTGGTCGTTCAGGAGGCAACGACGTGTTTGTCGACATTGGCGACAAATCCTGGGGCGTTCGAGTCTGCCAACAGTACTTTGGTGGCATTGACCCATCCAAGACGCTGCACATCGGTGATCAGTTCTTGTCTGCGGGCGCAAATGACTTCAAGGTAGACTATTCACTCCCCCCACCTCTGCGCGACAGAAAATAATGGCCCCTGAACAGGCTCGTCTCGCGTCTACGACAGCCTGGATTGCCAGCCCTGCGGAGACTGTGGACCTTTTGGATGAACTGGAGACGGTCATCTCGTCGTAGGATCTATGTGCATGCTTACTCGAACCAACAAGTTTTGGATTGGGAGAAGAAAGCTATTTCATGCTGTTTAACGCTATCTGATTGGAAAATCACAAAAGACCGTAACTCCCAAACCTGGCATTCCAGGTTAAATGTCGGACCTGGTCCGGCTGCGTATCATCATACAAACGTAAACCTCTAATTCTGTGGCGGGGATTGAGCAGAGGCGATGGATCTTGTCCTCGGGGTACAGACTTAAGCGGAAGGGGAGGAAGCCGGGAGGGTCGTTCAAGGCGAGCCTGGCACGGAGGGGATGGATTGGACGGTATTGGGATCTGAGGTTGAATCATCAATATCTTGCTGGTGCGATTTCCAGTGGAACGGAATGGGTAAAGGGTTGTCTGGGTTGTCGTTAAACGTACTCTCGTACCACGACCAAGAGGTTTCATGGGCGTGGGCTGCGGATCGACCTGACAGCATGTTCACTACATCCTGGAGCTCCAACCAGAACTCCGACTTGGGGCAACGGCGTTTCCAGTCGGTTTCGGTGGCCTCGAGGCCGGAGTCACCACCCATGGGCGAGAACAGGACCTGGGAGCCCTTGACCCCGATGACGGACGCGGAGGTGGGGTCAGCAGCGATCTCGTCACGGCTCTTACCACCATAGGATTCAATGTGCTGCATGCACCTGATCGACATTCGCAGGGCGCGGACACGGTCCATGGGGGAAGGCTTACCACCCTGCTGGAAGTGACCGGGCACGGCGGCTCGCGACTCGAAGCGGCCCTTGGCCTCCTCCTTGATCATGTCCGCAATCACCTGCGTCGTGTAGGTGTGAGAGGCGGTTTCGTTGCGCAGGATAATCTTGCCGGCTCGGTTAGCACCCTTGTCACGGATAAAGTTGTCCCGTAGGAAGTCAATGTCACGCGAGAGCATCTTGATGTCGATCCCTTCCTCGGGGATGTAGACGGCCACGGCACCCACGGCTAAGCCAGCGGTCGTCGCAATGTAACCCGACTTGCCTCCTTGAGTCTCAATGACGAAGACACGGCGGCGGGAGGAGGACGCAGATTGTCGGATGGCGTCGCAGAAGTCGATCAGGGTGTTCAAGCAGGTGTCACTTCCAAGAGAATACTCGGTTCCCGGCACGTTGTTCGAGATGGTAGCTGGCAACACGACCAGAGGAATTTTGAATGCATCATACTTCTCCCGAGCTTGGCGCAGCTGACTCACGGCGGTGAACGCCTCGAAACCTCCGACCACGAACAGTGCATCAAACTTGTAGAGGTCGAAGCACTTGGCAGTGGTCTCCATGTCCTCGGACGGCAGGCTGCGGTTAGTTCCAATATCTGAACCACCTTCGTTCACCCAGCTGTCCGACTCGAGCCATTGAACTTCACGCACAGAGCTGATGGGCTTGTCGGCATGGTGGCGACAAAGACCGGGGAAACCGTTGTGAATGGCCAGGGGGTGTGGCCTCGGGTCAAGCAGTAGGCCACAGCAGCGCGAGTGGCCTGGTTCATACCACCGGCGGGGGCGCCGACGTGAATGATGGCGATACGCATTCGCTTGCCCTCGGGTAGAATCATCTTGGGGTGCTCCGGGGTTGCGGTGTTCAGGTAGGCGTGGTAGTACTCTTTGAATTCGGCATCTCGCTCGGTCATAGCAGCTTCAAAGTTCTTTTCGTGGATCTTGGCAGTAACATCCTTGGTCGCTTGTACGGCCTCCATCAAAGGGGTACGCATGATCTTGTTTTCGCGGATGGTAATGACGGGAGAGGGAGACTGGGTGCCCATCTCCAGCACGGCGCGAACGGCCTCAACACCTTGCAGAGTCGACAGCCATCGGTCGTAGGCACATGCAGCACCACCACGTTGAGTGTGACCCAGCACCGTGGTGCGGGTATCGAGACCCAAGCGCTGTGTCAGAATGTCCTTGATGGTGGAGCTCGAAATCTTGTTGAGTTGACGGTCCTGGGCACCCTCGGCGACAATGACGATCGTTCGGCGCTTGCCACGCTCCTTGCGGTTCTTGGTGATGATTGAGCACATGTCGTCCTCCCAGCCGTCCCGCGGGGGCATCTCGGGAATGAAAAGCCAGTCAGCCCCGGTACTGATCGCCGACATGAGTGCCAGCCAGCCACAGTGACGACCCATCACTTCCACCACGAACCCACGCTGGTGGGAGAAAGCCGTGTCGAAAACATCATCCACGGCGTCGCAAATCCGGGCGAGGGAGGAATAACATCCGATGGTGGCGTCGGTGCCCGACATGTCGTTATCAATCGAGCCAACGAGGCCCACGATGTTCAAAGCCTTGTAGGGTTCGACCTGCTCCGCGGTCAGCTCGCCGGCCGCGATGAGGTCCGACAGCAAGGATGGCCACTCGGCGCGGAAGACGTCGGCACCGGTCAAACTGCCATCACCACCGCAGACCACCAGGGCATCGATTCCCCGGAGGACCATGTTCTTGGCAGCGCGCAGACGGCCGGCGCGCTCGCGAAAAGCCATCGATCGGGCCGAGCCGATCAAGGTGCCGCCGCGAGACAACCAGCCGCGAACATCTTCCCAATGCACCTGACGGATCATGTTGCCGCCATTGACCAATCCCTCGTATCCTTCAAAGATGGCGTAGGCCTCGCAGTCGCTGTGGATGGCCATGCGGACGACGGCGCGGACGGCACCGTTCATGCCGGGGGCATCACCTCCGGAGGTGAGCACGCCGATACGGCGTTTCTTGGGCGGCTCGACGGGCATCTTCACAGGGTCCATGATGAGAGGAGGCGGGGGAGAGAGGATGGTGAAGAGAGGTTTAGGAGCAGAGCAGTCCGTTGAGGTAATTAAGGGAGGGGTTGAGCGCAAATCCGGTGAGACAAAGCAGAAGTGGGGAGTGTCGTCACAGACACGGAGAAGTTTCAAAACCGGATAGGGGAGGATAGCAGCGCAGGTAAAAGCGCGATCAGGGATGGGCAGACAACAACGGGCTCCACGGAATCGGACGACTTGGCCTGCGCAGACAACAATGCCAACCCCGACGAAGTCATTCAGCCCGCATCGCGAAATCGCCCGCGTTGATGTCACCTGTCCCGTTTAGGACTAACGCGGGGCTGCATGTGACTGCTGAATTAGGAAGCTAGGGCTAGGGCAATGACACCTAAATCATCCTTCGATTGTCTTGATTCTCTTGCTCACGTTGACTCTTGGTTCCAGGCTATTCACATTAACGCGTGGTGTATCCTCCATTCGCAAAGATGGTCTGTCCGGTGATCCAGCCTCCCTCGGTGCACAGGAATCGGATGAGCGGCGCGATGTCTTGCACCATCGTCAATCGATTGCCCATACCGTTACTCTTGTGGAACTCGACGGCCTCGGGTGATTCCTGCGGATAGAAGAAAGGCGTGTCCATGGGTCCCGGTGCTACGTTGTTCACGCTCACGCGTCGTCCTTGCAGCTCCTTGCAGACACCCCGAGTGAAATGTTCCACGGGGGCCTTGGATCCGGCATAGGAGGTATAGAAACCGGTGAAGGCGCCCAACAGGGCCGTGACCACACTGATGATCGCCCCGTCATCGGACACATGGGCGGCAGCGGCCTTCAGGATGAAGAAGGCGGCCTTGGAATTGATCCTGACGCACCTAGCATTAGAAGGAATCCTCTTCCCGCAAGACTCGAGGATACTCACGCGAACATCGAATCATATTCCTCCTCGGAGATGTCGGTGATGGGCTTCTTGAGCACTTTTCCGACGGTGTTCACCACAATATCGATCTTGCCAAAGTCCTTCAGCACCGACTGGAAGAGCTGTTCCACAGCACTAGCCCGAGTCAGGTCGCCTTGGTAAAAGGCGACCTTGAGGTTGGGGTGTTTTTGCTTGAGTTCAGCCTCGAGCTCAGACGCCTGAGTCTTGCTACTGGCCGAGTTGTAGTGCAACGCCAGCTGTGCTCCCGCGCCCGCCAGCTCGCGGGCTGTCTCGGCGCCCAGGTTCTTCACGCCGCCGGCCACAAGCGCTACCTTGCCGTTCAATGCCATTTTAGACTTTGGGTGATGTAGGGAAATATATTCTCTGTTTCAAAATGAATATGTAGGAAGCACTCCGGGGGCGTGGGGTTCGGTCTTCCTTAAATCTCCCTCGGTGGATGCTGAATGCGAGCTGAAGTACTCCGTACATGCCCGGTTGCATCATCCGCGTCCGGGCGCATCAATTCATAATTGGTCGAGGTCCACTGGGCGAGGACGATCATTCGTCCCAGGGTTTTCAGCTCTTTCCGCAGAGAGCAATCACAAAGAGATGATCCATGGGGTCACCGCGCAGCAGTTCTCTGCGTCGAATTTGCCAATTGCATCGTGCCGAAGGCCGAGCCCCACCACAACGGAGCGGTTCGAAACGTCATTGATTTGTACATCAGCTCGCGATCCATGATTGGCATGGCTTTTACTCGAATTGGATGTCTAGGTTCGGTCAAGGATCTCCGAACAGTCCGTTCGCCCCCTCTTACCCATCCTATCGGTATAGCTGGTCGCTGTGTCTTATCGGGTTGCCCTGATGGGTGGGCTGTGGGCAGATCCAAGGTTGAGCAATGGAGCACTCCACGAGGGGATAAATTGATAGGTAGCTCCCTGGGTACCGACCTACGTGGAAATATAATCGGATTTCCGTGTATTCTTGATTCTAACGTTCCTCATAGCGTCAATTCATAATTTAACCCGCCCGCTATAGGAAACAGGTTCCCCTTTTGCGCTAGAAACCTCGGACGTCTGGATATGATCCTACGGGAAAAAAAAATGGACTCGCGGGGAATTGAACCCCGGACCTCTCCCATGCTAAGGGAAAATCATACCACTAGACCACAAGCCCAGGTCGATGAGCGTATTTTTGTAAGTATTTTTATGGTCATGAAGAAGTGTCGGTGTACCAACATGTATCAGTCTAATGCAAGGTCATTTAGAGCTGGTTGCAGGGGAAAGATTCTAGCCCTAGGGATATCATCGAAATTCCTACGATGGAAACTAAGGACGAGAGCAAGGACATATGAAATCAACCTTGGAATGATCGTGATCCCCTGAGGGGGAAAAATGGCCGGCGTAGGCAAGCGCCGGGTGGTGTTTATATATTTGGTCCTCGGGCAGTCATCTATAGAACCGAGCTCGCTGCGAGATGAGTTTACCCATAACCTTGGAACCCTTCAAATCTTGGTCATCATGGGCAATGAATGGCCCTGTACATTGTTCAACACTCTCACAATATCCCAAGTTCACTCCCGATTCAAGTCAAGGTTTCCTCTTGTCTCCCCGCCAGTCCGATCGGCGGAGCATGAGCCATCACATGGCCAGGGCGAATCACAACCGCCCCCGATCGACGATCCCCCTACTCCGTACGATCATGACGGAAGCCCAGACTGGATGTGCAGGGACAGTGGAACATGCTGGTGACCCTGGCGCTTGACCTTGAACGAATCCCCCGAAGGAGGAATTTTGAAACGACGCAACCGCGACCACCAAAGTCATCAAGAAGCGGCTCATGGGACTGGGAAGAAACCGTCTCCACCGCAGGCAGCATCAGCATGGCCGAGGCTCCCGAGTTGGCCGGGAATTTTAACTCCTCGAACGCGAGCCAAGCGCGCTGCTCCGCCACTTCTTAGCGTCATGCGGCCGGGAATGCGGCTTCGTCGCGCCCTTTTATTTCATCTGCACCGGCCCAGCCGAACACGCGTGGGTGATCCTCCCGATTGAATGCTGGGATTTTATCGCCATCGAGCATCTTGTCGACTCGAGACCTCGCCAGGATGCCCTTGCGAGACCTCGTCGCGCGCTTCTCCAAGCTCTTGGTGCTCTCGTATATCGTCGATTGGGTCTTCATAGTGTAGGTGAGCATCCCTGCCCAACCTTCGACATGATCTCACTGTTCACCAGGGGCCTTGCTTTGATCGGATATGGATTCTCCCGCGTCACCCCGAGCCAGCACCTTTTCTCGTTGACCGATCTCGATATCTCCTACCCGTACATCAAGGATGAGACCGTGTCGACCGAGACCCTCGTCTTGACGGGACTATTTGCACCCGCCGTCATTATCATGATCGGCGCACTGCTCCTCGTTCCGGGGTCTGCCGGTAGTGACGGTGCCCGACCATCCAAATCGCAAATTCTGCGCCGCCGAATTTGGGAGTGGAATGCCGGCTGGATGGGCCTGGCCGTGGCCGTGGCAGGAGTCTGGATGTCGACTCAGGGACTCAAGGACTTGGTGGGAAGACCGCGTCCCGATCTGCTCTCGCGCTGCAACCCCGACTTGAGCACCGTCAGTGCCCATGCGCTCAGCGGGCTCGGAGGACATTTGCGAGACGCCCCCACGCTTGTCTCGTGGAAGATTTGCCAGGATCAATCGTCGCGTGTCGTTGTGGATGGCTTCTCGAGCTTTCCCAGCGGTCATTCCTCGTGTAGGTGCACTTCCATCGGTGGGACCGGCTCCAGCTGACAGATGGCAGTTTCTTTTGCCGGGCTTGGGTACCTATCACTGTGGCTTTGTGCGAAGTTTTCCATTGGGTTCCCCTATCTACCGCATTTCCCCGTCGAGGGAGAGGCCCCAACCGATGATCGGTCCTCGCCGCGTAACCGCGGGGCTGCACCTCCCGTGCTGATGATGATCATTGCCTTTGTACCGACGGCCACGGCCTTCTTCATCGCTGCCTCCCGATGGGCCAACTATCGACACCACACCTTTGACATCCTGTTTGGGTCAGCCATGGGAATTACGTTCGCCTGGGTAGGATTTCGCATGTATCACCTTCCTATCCGCCGCGGTGCCGGATGGGCATGGGGTCCTCGAGGCCGCCAACGCGCTTTTCTTCGAGGCATTGGATTCCCTAGCTCTCTCGGCACTGACAGTTGGTCGTACACGCGGGACACCCGTCGTGGCCCGGGAGACGCTGATATCGAAGACATTCCTATGCAGGCGTCCGCCGCCGAACGTGTTTGAACCGACCTCGTAATGATTTTCGGGATTAAGAGGGATTGACCGTAATATTGATGGGTTCGGTGTTATGTTATATACTGTGTCAATTCCGGGGGTTTAGACACCTCGTTGAACAAGATAATGTCCAGTCTAATGATTTCTGATCTATCGTTGACGCCCGGCTCTGTTAATATATCCGCGACCGGATTAAGTAATGCACAGGGCTCAAAAATCCGTGTGCGCTTGCTTCTAGCTGTGTTTACATCTCCCTTGCATGAATTTATCGATTGTGGATTATAGTGGTCTAAAGAGGGACGACAACTATACATTCTGATCATTTTACCATAGACCCTAGGCCAACCTTTATAAGTGCCAAATGCCAAAGCCTACATATTCTCAAAACCATCGAAATGGAACAATTACATACATCACTTGGGCAGACGCGAACTTCCAAAATACCACTGAAATGTTCATGAAGCAAGGTCAAATACCCGAGGAACAGCAAATATCGACCCTAAAACCCCCACCAGAAAAAACACCGGGAATAAGATACCCTTATTCGAAATGTCGACATCTATCTTTGACTGCTTCGGCGCAACGACCTCCGCTGGAAGATCAATAATTCGCGTCTTGCGAACGTCTTGGCTATTTCCCCAATATCGATCTACCCGGAAACTGTTATGAAGGAAAATAAGTAAACAGATAGCTCAAATGGGCGAAGAGAGACAACTAACCTCCAATGGATGTTAGCGAGGGCAGCATTCTGCACACCATCAATATACAGGTGGACCTGCGAATCGATCTCTTCTCCCCAGCTGGGTAATTGTGCCAATGCGAGATACCAGTCGCGGTAACATTCAGATAATGATCGTTCGACTTCATCGAACGCCTCTTGAATGGTGTATCCTTCTTGCTGGTAAATCGATATGATGTTGTGGCTTTCGCCCAGTGCCTAGAATAGATATGTTAAAGAGATGACTGATCATGGTATTCGCACTATCCCATACCTTCTCTTTACGGTATGATATCAGGTCGTTTTGCCTATATTCAGGCACTTAGCAACTCCGTTTCCATAGAAGAAGACGGGGCACTCACAATAAAACTAGGTCCGTGCCGACTCGTTGAATTTCTTTAATGCTCTTGCATTCGAATACGTCATCTGGAATACGCAGTGCGTGTGCATATCTGCGAAGAACCATCAGATTTTGTGCATTTTCTTGAAAGATAGAACTCACTCGACCAACGCGAATAGTGGCATTGTTGCAACTGACTGTCGCCGCATCTGCAAGGTGGATTTTACGCCGAGCCGTTTCTGGCGGCTACCCTTTTGTAGAACAACCTGTTGAAAGATAGCCTCGCAGTAATCCCGCATAGCGCTTGCAAACCGTCTCTGGATGCCCGGACACGAGCTCTGATCATTTATTAGTTTCAGCATCCAGCAGGTCGGGCACTTGAAGGGGTTGAGAGGTTTATCCGAACCTGTAAGACGCGAAGCCAGATCGACTCAAAAGCAAGCAAGAGCTTATTCTCATGTTCGTGGGTTGTGTTTGTATCAAAAATCCCCATGAGGCCGTCCACTAATTCTCGAACATCTTCGGGATTTTCCTTGAGGGGGCCATTATCGAGTGCTATTGAGATAGTTAGAGGATTGTCGTAGTCCCGGTAGATTTGCTCGACACACCATCATCAAATGGGAAAACCTATCGGCGGACTCAAATCAGCCCTGCATTCCAAAGATTATAGGGACGGTGGGACGATCTACCTACCCAGTTCATCCAGTCACAGACTACACGGAAACGGTCTGCGTCCACATGAGGTAGCAAGATGGCGCAGTAGTAAGCGATATCGATTTTATGGACGGTTTTTTGGAAATGGGACGGGAAATTGCATAGACTAGATCGCGATGTTAGCAACATATAAGGACTGTATCAAACCACCTACTCCGAAAGCCATGATTCTGAAGCCACACGGGTGTGGTCATAGTCCTGGTGTAGTACAGGTTTCCGAGCCAGGAAACCGACAAATAAGTCGGGCAAAGTAACCTGGACCGTTTTCTGTTGGTCGATCATCTTTCAGCGGATGTAATGTTCACGCAGAAACAGAAAAAAAAAAAAGGAAGAAATGTGGCAAGGGTCTATCCAATGTCTAGGAAATACCAAAATCTGGGTTCGATAGTCAAGGTGTTTGCAAGCAACGCCCACCATATGCCGATTAGCCGCCGCTCAATGCGTGCGTACCGGTATATTTTTGCCGATCTGGCCTGTATCATCGGCTAAGCACGAAACAGGTACCAACTACTCCGTAGATATGTTTTGTGGAGCCAATTTCGATAGTCCATATACCGGGAACTCGGTGATTCCATAACAATACGTACAGGGGCAAAGCAAGACTCGCACCGACTTTCCTCCTGCGTCATAGTCATCCCATTGACCACTCCGTAGGTACCACTACGCGATACGACCAGGAATCTGGGACCCGGGGGCTGGAGAATAAGCCCCAAATTCAAGGCCAGAGAGCTCAAGACGCGTATGATCGGATCGACAAGTCGTTTTGACCCGACTCGACGGTGCGCGACCTGAGCGGATGAATTCGGTTTAGGAAATTGTTGCGCCTAGAAGGTTACATGAACACACCAGTACGGCCAAGGTTCCTAGACAACGCCCCCGGTTTGGCGTCACAGTGGCGGGCGCTATCTGTTGGGGGCCAGGCGAAACCCGAGCTACTCCGACAGTCTAGGACATGTTCTGCGAAGTAAACGATGTTACATTGGGCACTTGATCACGTCACAATTGGCGCCCCATACAACTAAATTTTAGGAGATGTCAAGAATCTAGCAATGATCATTATTCGAAGTGCCGATGACAGATAACGTCGTACTTTACGCGTGGCACCGGAGTGGTCTATTTGTAATTCTTAGGTTGAGTACCGCTGCAGTGGGAACCTTAACAAGCGCCTTGTTCGCCCCCTGTGGGTCTGCCCCTCATCCGCCCCGGGTATGAGTTTCAATAATAAGATTTTAGTTTGATTCCTTAGTCGTTGATCATTAATGTTGGTATTTTTAAGCATATGATCCCTATATGCACCGAGTACAGATTTATACCTCTAGGAGCTGCCACCGCGTTTGTATATATGAGCAACCTTCTGTGTCAACTTCAGCCGGTTGTGTGTCCTCGAGAGCATGATTGTAATCTAGAATCTATTTAGGACCATGTTCATGGATACGTTGCTCTACCACAGGCTTTACCATACGCATGACAATTAGACGATCCGCAAGAGGAGTGTAGCTTTGCGATTTCTATTTAGGTAGGAGCCATAAAATGCCTCGCTATCAACCGCCCCAGATATATGAGGGGCAAGGGCGATGGCCCCCCTAACAATCATCGATCGATCGATCTAATCGCATTGGGCCGCATTTAATTGGTAGATAGGATCCCATCGTGTGGGAATCTGGAAGCGACCCGCAGCTGGTGGTATGGAGGGGTGGGTCGCCCACTAGGCATGTCGACTCCGTATTGATTATGGAGCACTCCGTACCTATGTGGTACAATTTATGGTTGAATACTCCGTAGTAATCCTTCATTTACTCCGCACGTTTAGTTTTGATTTGATTGATAGGGGTATAAATATCCAGACTCAGAACAAACCTTCGCCCCCCGGCAATCACATCTGAATCTCGCTTCCAAATTATTGACTACGAGCTTGTTCACGATGTCCTTGGAAAAACTCTTCCCGGATAACAAGCGTCATGTCAGGGGCTATGACTTTGAATGGACCGATAAACATTTTACGCCAGAGCAACTGATGCCGTTGCGGCAGCAGGCTGATGACCTCGCACTAGCTGTTGTCGAGAAACTGCTAGCGATCGTGTCTGCTCAGACGCAAGAGAAGGGCGGGGCGAACCGACCCGATCTGTACACAGTGCTGAAGGACAACTATGCCAATGACAGCACTCTGCGTCAGTTCTGGGAGGAAACCCACTCTGTCCCAGACTGGGTGGACTGGGAAGAACTTGAAAAAGGACAGTCCTTCCTCTTTCGATACCTAGCACCGAATATTACTGGCATCGTGCTTCAGGACTGTCTCGGAGAAAACGCTGTATGTTCTATCCTACACCTCTATTCCATTCCTTTTGTGTATGTAAACTATCCTAACAGTCACTTGCCATCTAGACAACAGCAGGAACCGCTGAGACCTTCATCAGAACCGGAGGCTTCAACGTCCCAGTTCTGCCCAAGCGATTCCTTGAAACCTTCCAGTGGCAGATTCAGGTCTCCCAATCCCTGAAGTCAGTCCAGCCCGGTGGCGATGGCCATATCTCCACCATTCGCGTCAGGCTCTTGCACGCGATGGTACGCCATCGGATTCTGAAAATCACGGCCCAAAACCCGGAATACTACGACTTCGAAAAGTACGGTACACCCATCAATCAACTGGATTGTATGCACGCTATTTGCGTCTTCTGTGTCAATACACCATTTGTTCAACTGCCCAAGATAGGGGTCAAGCCCGACCCCCAGCTGGTCAAAGAATATCTGGCCCTATACCGGTATATTGCCTATCTCCTAGGCACTCCATCGGAGTATTTTGCGACTGTTGAGCAGGCCAAGGCTACCATGGAAAGCATCATGTTCAGTGAGCCTGGTCCCACGGCGTCCTCCAAAGTCCTCACGGAGAATTTCATCGAGATGATTCGCGATTTCCCGGGGGTCAACATATCGAAATCGTTGATTGAAACCGGTGTTCGACAGATGAACAATGATCAGATGGCTGACGAGCTGGGACTCTCGAACCCGGGCTACTTTTTCCAGGCTCTCTTCCGAGGGTACTGTGGCATTCTCGTTGCCATCTCCCAAATGCAACACTGGGTTCCATTTGTTGACAGGTTTATGACTAAGGTGAGTACATCCTAATGATAATTGCCGCAGGAGCTAGGCTAACGCTAGGTCCATCCAGACATCGAAATCATTCCTCGTCGATACGGTTCTGGCGTCTCCCATGCTCAAGGGAGGGTCCAAGTATGAATTCAAACATGTCCCTAGTCTGAAGAAACGGACAACTCGCCAGTATCGGGCAGTCGGAGGCGCTGGGATCTTCAGACCCGTGGAGACTCTGAGTTGCATTGCGTTTCTCATCCAAGCTCTCCTTTACGTAGTCCCTCTTTATGTGGTAGGAAGGGTTTTGAGTGGAACCATTCAGACTGCATACACTGCCGTCTAAAAAGGCTTATGTCATTTATCGCAAGTACCGTATTTAATGCTGCAATCAAGGTTGTTTGTTTCTAAGCCATATGGGTATCACTGAGTCCTAATTGTCGAGGAACCCTCGGAATCACGGGGCATCTAAAGATATAAGGTCGATTACATAGCGGATCGCTGGAGAAACCCAGGGAATGAAGGCCCATAGGCTTAACTCTCTTTGAGAATCTTAAAATGCAGCGAATGACTCCACTTTAGGGATCAGACTAGGAATCCGCTTGGCATGTAGTCCCTAGTATAAAAAATAGTATGGAATGAACAATATTAAAAAGAAAAAATCGACAAAAAATAGCTGAATTAGGGGATAAGTCGGTCGCATAGCCGCGTAGTAATGAAAAACCGTGCGACCGTACGATATCTAGATTATTCGCTGGATAGAAATATGGTCTGTAATTTAGAACAATGGCTGGCGTACATAAAACCAGACCGCACAGGTTCCTCAGACGTCGTCCTCCAAAGCCTCCAAAGCCTCGGAATAACAAGGCTTTACTTTACTTGGACAAGTACCGGGAGAAGCGAGGTGATTTCATGGACTACGGAGTTCTGCTGATACCCTGACATAAGTACCATACTAGAATCCTGCGATCTGCACGACGTTGGCCCGGGCTCATATCTGCTAGACGGTAAACGAGAATGAGAAGGCGAGTGGTTGATGAACAAGGCTAGCGTGGGTGTGTTGGCAAGCCTTGTTTACCTTACCCGCCCTCTTCCTCCGAGGGGTATAAAGTTGATTATTGTTTCAGGATTTCACCAAAACAAAACATGGACTCCGTGTAGTCAACGAGACTCAGAAGAATGAGAAGTCTGCTCCCACTGTTAATATTAGTCTTTGCACGCCGATGGCCTGTAGAAGGAAGTATCCTAACAAGGCGCGAGGGCTTGCGATTGGACTCTCTAGCCCCCCCAGAGAACATACCAAAGGATCCAAGGCAGCGGATTGTCCCTACGCCCCGATTTTGCCCCGATCTACATAGTGACGTCCTGAGATAATTTCATAATTTCGCAACCCTTGGCTAGCCAATCTTAACTATATATGCATTCTCTTCCTAGCGCCAATCTGACAGTCCGATAATCCCTTTCTCCATGCTCTTCTCGCTACTCCCTCTGCCTTATGTGGCCATTTGGGTCAGCATTCTGCTGTCCGGCTCTCTTGGAGGGTCCTGGCCACTAGTCTGCACGGGACCTGACGAAGCATCTTGCGTAACGACCGATATATGGCAGATGAGCTCGGAGATGACCCGGAATGCGATTTCGACGAGTGTTAATTCGAAATCCTTGACGCTCTCGCTGCCAAAAAGCCCTGGAACTTCTACACCCTCTACGCCTAGTACAGGCTTATCTTCAACGCCATCCACGACTCAGCTGACTCCGAGTACTGCTCCGGTACCATCGGATCCTACGCCATACTCAACTGCAGAGCCAACAAGCTCTGGAAGACCTACATCCTCTTCAGGCACTATGCGTAGCACGGGTATATCTCCACCAGTCGAAATTTCGCGTCTAGGTGCTTCCCCAACTCCGTCGGATTACGCAGGCTGTTTGATGGAACTCTCACAGTGCATGGCCAAAGCACCAGCGAGCACTGGAAAGCCTACCATCTCTTCCAATACCACCCCTGGCACTGCATCATCCGCAGAACAGAGTACGGGCCCTGTTGCTTCTCCAACACGATCCGAGCCCTCGCAAGGCTCGTCCAGTGTGCCGCCGAGCTCCGGAGATCCTGTAGGCATCAGCAGCGGAGGGGGTTTCAAGACCACCCCGTCAGCTGCGACATGGAGCTCCCCGGCGGCCGGTACCAGCGTTGCGTCTGCACCCACGGCATCCGCTATGGCGGGTGATGTTTTCGCCGATCTCCAATGGTTATACCTAGAAACCATGCAGCCTAACTCCCCCGGCCTCGAGGGAAACCAGGTTGTGCAGAAGAAGCAATGGGCTGTGCGAGAGAATTTCAGCCATGAGCCGTGGAATGGGTGTGAAGATCATCTGAAGATGTTTGACGACGACGGCAAGGTGGATAGCCTCTCTCTTGGTCAAATCAATACGCATGCCGCCCCCAATAATGGCTGCGTGTACCAGGGATTCCAGGAGGGACCTGGAGTACTGCGTTGCCCTGGCTATAAGGCTGTTTCTTGCTACTACCCGAAATGGGCAAAAGATGGGAGCTCGAGCGACTGTGCTGTGGATAATGTCCGGGTGAAGGTTCACTACAAGGCGTCGTGTCTCTTTAAGGAAAGTGATCGGTTGCAGGCGTGAGTAGTAACGAGAAGCTCCATGTCTATCTAGCGACACTTAGTACCTGGATGTGTATCATTCAGACCATGATTACGGATTAGTCTGGCCGAACCGGGAGAAGAATAATCTTACGGAAAAAGAGCATCGACCGAACTGAGACCGATGGTTTGGCATGTACGATAGACGAGAGATAGAAGGCGATTGGTTGGGAGAGTGGGGCCAGGATTTACTTGCCATTCTCTAACATCCAGGATTCAAGCACAACACATCTCCTACCTTGAGATCGGAAACAATATTATGGACAAATCAAGCCTATTCTTCGTTTCAATCGATGCCTCGACTCACTGTGAGATGCCTGAGTATAAAAAAGACCACCAGAATTGTCGGGGTACTGGTTGATGGTCCTCGGAAACGAAGGTGAGGGCATGTTTCAAAAAGCCACAAGGCTGGCACCTCACTACTCCGTACTTCCTACCAAGATAATACGCCCCGTTTCTGCCCCATTTTGCCATGTAGAAATGGCCTACTCCGTACCAATTCTACGACTTTTGGAGGGTTTGATCATTGCCCGTTCCCTGGGTCAGCCTCGTCTACTTTGCGTATATATAGGCCTTGCATCCCGACCAGTCTTCAGGGTGCCCTGATGCGTTCCTTCTCAATGCTCTCCCAGCCCGTTCTCCTGCTCTATGCCGCCCTTTGGGCCGGCAGTACCTTGCCTGGCTCTGTTGCTTCGAGCCTCGGATCCGGTGCTTCCTCTTCTCTTGCACAGGACTCGACCAAAGTGCTCGTGGGCTCCGCAAGCTCGACACCCGATTCAATCGGCACTCCCGGCCCGGACAAGCTCGCGGCTACGCCCGATCCAGATGCTTCTCCAGAACTTGCAGTCTTCTCGCAATGCATGATGTCGTTCACTCAGTGCCTATCAGCGAAGCCGTCAGCTACGTCGGAAAACACACCCCCTGCCGAAGCTACACAGAGCACCGCAATGGATCCGGGCGCTTCTTCCACCCCTGCGGTGGTCTCATCGTCCGGGAATGTGGTGCCCCAGAGCGATGGAAAACCCGCATCCTCCGCGAATGCCACGCCGAATTCGAGTGGTTCTACCAAACCCTCAACCGGAGCCACCGTGAGCCCCAGGGCATCTACAGGTATCACCGGCGCATCGCCGACGACCAGCGCGATGTCCACTACCAAGCCCGCCACCATAAGCCTAACCCCGGGCAGCCGCATCGGTGAACTGTACTATTGCATGGATGATAGCGGCAAAAAGTACCATGGTATGGCGGAGCCCACGTCCGCCACGACGTATGAACCCTGCAAATACGTCAGCCCCGTGACCCCAGTCCCCGTCAAACCCGCGCCTACCGGCGTCTGGATGTCTACCGATACGCTCGGCGTGGTGTGGTCCTGTCCCAGCGCTACTCCTGTCGGCAATGGAAGGAACCATGAGCGCCGATGCGGTCCTTCATCAACATACCAGTCGGTTATTCCCAGCATTGCAAATACGGCGATGTCAGCGGCGTTTGCGACCGCATCGGCCAATCATGGAGTTATTGGCCAGATGCATCTGGCTCGCTGGGAATATATTGATCATAATTCGGGTCCTGATTTGACTATTACCCAAAATAGCTCATCATTGGATGTGTGTAGAATCGAAAATGCCTACTACGAAGGAGACCGTCTCGGCTGGGACATCCTTGAGCCAAGGGAATTTGGTCCTCTGAAGCTGGGTTGTCAATACTGGAGGCAATACAACACCACTGGGAAGCTGCTTTGCCCCGGCTTCAAGACTGTTACCTGTGATCCTTCTCCCCTGGGGGACAAATTGCGTCCATGCAAGGGTGGTAACGTGAAACCCGTGGCGATGTGTAGGCTTCGGATGGGCGATAGGGACTGGTCATGAGATAGATGAGACGTTGACAGGAATCAGACATCACTACGGGAGTACTCCGTACATGTGAATCAGAGTTGAATCGGCACTATTTTGTGAGACAAAAAACAACACAAGGCTATTTCTCGCGACGGAGTACTTTCGGTCATTTTCTTGACACAGTCCGGCCCGCCAGACTGGAAAATTGAGCAACCTTCGCTATACAATTTCATTCGGTAACCAGTTGCGGGAAAGTGGATCTTGGCGCGCTTTCCTTGCCGCTTCACGTTTGGGTCGTCTAAATTGCTCAATCTAGCCATCTGCCAATAAGCGCGGGTCGATCAAAGCTGATATCCCAATTTTGGTTCAGCGATGTGATGTCATGGGATGCCGCGATTTTATGGGGTTGGATCAATAGCCCCAGCCTCGGCTGGTCGGGACTTTGGTGCCCCCCCGTACGGAGTACAATGCACCAACCCGCACATCTCAGCGCCCTGGTCCCCGGTGGGCCACAAGGCTCCGAGGACAACCCTCCAGCCGAGAGTCAAGTTAAACGCTCGCTCGAGTCATGATGTTTGTGGACAAGGAGGGTCACTCCTGTTATACCCTGCCCGCAGCCGCGCCATCCGATAAGCTACAAATGATCCCTGCAAGATGGATCACCGGTCCAGAGCCTTGTCGAACAGGTCTCATCGAAACGGAAGTTGGACGCCATCCGAGGACGAGCGCCTTCGACATGCAGTGGCCAGCCAGGGGACAAATTGGAGTGCGGTTGCCCGTGCTGTGTGGAGTCGCAACGGAGAGCAATGCTCCAAACGCTGGAAAAACGCCCTGAACCCGCAACTTGACCACAGCCCGTGGACCAAAGACGAGGTTAGCACTATCTGCGAAGGAGTGTTTGATGTTGAAGCATTGGAGCTAACGGGAGCCGGGCTGTGTGATTAGGACTGTCACCTGCAGCGACTTGTTCTGGAGCACGGACGGAACTGGAAGCTCATTGCGGAGCGACACTCCAAGACCAGATCTGCACTGGCTCTGAAGAATCGATCTGCCCTATTGCTGCGACGAGAGACGCGACAAGAGTCCCAGAGGCGTAGCAGCATGTCGAGCCTGGACTACCCATTAATACCCGGCGAATGTGGAGAGATGGGATCTTGCAGTGACGTTTCCACTCGCTTGCAGAATAGTGGTCCGTCCATAACATCTCTTTTCTCGGACGTTAGTTCGACGGACCTGGAATCCGCGGATCGGGACTGGGGTTTCCTGCGGAATGAATCCTCATGGCCACACGATCCGGCTGATCTCTCCTTTGTCCCCGGGGATGTGGGAGAGTTGTTCTATCCAAATGTGGACTCGGCATTCCTGGACTCGACGGCTGCAAATCCACTGAGCGTCGGCAGTGCCGAGTCTTCGAGCAGCCCCTTGACGAGCGTCACGATGGCGGAACAGGAGATTCTATCGTTGAATATCCCGTGTAGTAGATCACGCAAGGTGCGACTCGTGCAGTCCTTGTTAGACGTTGTGGGAGGCTTCATCTCCGAAGAAGAGGAAGAGGGAAAGGAAGGCTCTGAAATGATCCAGCTGAAGGTCATGGCGATGCCGAAGGGCGATGTGCTCCCAAGAGTGATGTAGGCTCCTCGCTATTCCTAGCCAGATCTAATTTCACGGATACAGAGTCGAGACATGTATTGGACGAATTCTTTTATGTCTAATCCACTACCGCGGGTGCATTTCCATCTTCTGGAATTTGAATCTCGGTAAAAAACAAAAATCACCTAGAATAAACCCTCCCATTATACGCCTGCTATCCACAAAATCCCAAATTAGACGCTCTGTTCGCTCCACCAGGTCTGCAAGTTCTCTTGAAACCAGGTGACCGAGGTTGCAAGTCCTTGATCAAAGCCGACGCGCTGCTTCCATCCAATCTCCTTCAACCGGTCGCCGATCATCACATAGTCCTCGTCGTTGAACGGGCGATCGGGGATCTGCGTAACATGCTTCGGGTAGTCCTTGGCAGGATCATGACCAAACAGGGTCAGAATTCCGTCAGCCACCTTGCGCACGCTGACATTGAAAGAAGAGCTGACGTTGTAAATGATGCCAGGTTCTCCACGGTGGAGCACTGTGTCGTACGCATCCACCACATCCGAAACGTAAAGGAAATTCCGCGTGCGAGTCCCATCACCCTGCATCGTGAGTTTCTGGCCATCCATCATCAGGCCGGTGAACTTGGGGATGATCTCTGCGATGTGTATCAGTCTGATGACCATCGAGAGTGGGAAGTATTGATTTGCAACATACTCTCCGGAAACTGGCAGGGGCCAAACACGTTGTTGCAGCGGAGGACTACGGCGGGGATTCCAAAGCTCTTGTGGTATGCCATGACATACATTTCCGCGGCCGCTTTGCTCGAGGCATACGGGTTGGTTGGACTCAGTAAGGCTGTTTCATCGGTTTCCTGACCGCGGGTTTCGCCGTAAACTTCGTCTGTCGAGGCGTGCACGTAGCGAACAATCTTGCCATGGGCTCGCATAGCATCCAGCATGTTGTGGGTGCCGATCACATTCATGCGAGTGAAGGCAAAAGGGTCGGTGAAGGATTTTTGCACGTTGCTCTCAGCGGCAAAGTGGAGCACGGCGTGGATGTCATGCTTGTTGAGGACCTGGAGAATCGACTCACGATCCAGGATATTCCCCTGAACGAAGGTAAAATTGGGCTTTTTCTGAAGGCAAGCGAGGTTATTCTGGGAGGAGACCGAGCCCAGCACATCCAACACCACCACGTTATATACTGAAGCATACTTTAGGGTATAGTGCCGCGCTACCCAGCTTCCACTATATATCCGAGGAAAGATTAGATGCGATATGCCGGAGCCGGTAGAATGAACCACCTACATGAATCCAGCGCCCCCGGTGATCAGGATGTTTTGGACGCCGGGGAACGGTTCGTAGACCGTGGTTCCGGTCAGAGATTCCGGATAGATACTGTAGCTGTTGTCTTTGAGACCCATGGTATGAAGCTATCTTTGGTCAAGAGGTCAAGTGAGAATGAGGCGTGAGAGGAAGTCGAACCTATTGAGCACATCTAATTCTAGTGAGGATCGAGTCTCGTATTTAAGTCTTTCCATGATACTCCAAGACGACGGAGTGAAGCCTTGACTTCTCAACCGGAGTCAGGTTGAGCGCGTGTGGAGGGGCCACTCCAGTCAGAATACAGCGTAGAGTCAAGACCAAGCCATCCCGACGTGGTGAGCCGGTCCCTTGTCGAGGATGATCATGAAGTTTAGATTGGCCCCCACCGTCGATCGTGCTTCCCGGTGGATTGGAGTCAACCGGAGTGAGATTGGAGTCAACCGGAGTAACAACTGCAGCCTTGCCATGACACTTAGAGCGTTTATAGGGAATTTGCGGTGAATAAGCCTCCGGTTACTCCGATCACTCCTCGATCACTTATTTATACGCTGTTCTTATCTGACCACTTCTCCCACAAAATTCTTCGGAACTCCAATTGCCGAATATGCAGACCGGCGCAAAATTTTTGATCTTCGGTTTGTATTAATTGGCCATGCACGCGATGCTAAAATGAACTAACTCGACGATAGGAAATGGATGGATCTCTGGACAGATCCAAGATATCCTCAAGGGCAAGAGTGAACATTATCACGTATCGAAGGTGCGATTGGAGGACCGGGAAACTGTTCTGAGGTATGTAGAACCATCCAAATCGCTTCGCAGTCTCGCTAATCATAGTGGGGTAGGGAGTTGAAGGAGGTCCAACCCACCCACGTCATCAACGCGGCCGGCGTTCGAGGGACACCTAATGTCGACTGGTGCGAGGACCATAAGGAAGAAACGATTCGCGCCAATGTCGTCGGGGCAACGAACTTGGTTGACTGCTGCTTCTTACTCGGTATCCACGTCACACATTTCTCTTCTGGGTGTATCTACGACTACAACGAGACACACCAACCGGGAGGAGATCCGTACACCGAGCATGATGAGCCCAACTTCGACCGCTCATTCTACTCCAAGACCAAGATTGTCTCGGAAAAGGCGAGTCATCTCTCTCCTTTCCATTTCGAAGTAATCATGGCTAATATTCCGGCCTAGGCTATCACGGACTATCCGAACGCATTAATCCTTCGTATCCGCAATCCCCTTTCGGGCGATCTCCACCCGAAAAATACGGTAACCAAGCTCTTTGGCTTTAAGAAGCTCATCGATATCCCTAATGTATAGACCCCTCGAATTCATATCTTGATTACACGGTCTCTTTGCTAACCAAGTATAGTCCGGGACGATCTGCCCCAATCTCCTGCCCGGGGCAGTCATTCTCGCCAAAAACAGAGAGACAGGTCTTTATAACTTTGTACGTATACTGACTTCCCTCTTAACTGTATATTTTCTTAGAATACTAACCGTTGGTCTTGCCTAGACCAACCCTGGTGCCTTCACCCTTAGCGAGGCAATGCAATTGATCAAAAAGCACCTTCGCCCCTCCCTGAGCTGGTCAACCTTCTCCCTAGAGGAACAGGCCCAGATTCTGAAAGCACCTCGATGTAATCTGGAAATGGATTCTTCTAAGGCTGTGCAAAAGCTCAAGTCATATAATTATGAAGTGCTAGAATGCCACGAAGCCATGGACCAGATGTTCAGCGAGATGCGGGCTAAGTCGATTGGGGTTGATGATGTTAAATAGTATCTTGGCGCGAATAGTAGGATATACTAAGCAACCCAGATTCAAGGAGACTCTTTAGTTTCTTTTTTTTTTTCTAATACCTATAAATATAATATATATTCAGGGGAGGAAATCAAAGTTTTCCTAGGTACTATTAAGATAATAGGTGTCTATAGAGCAAAATCCGGTAAGCGCTAACGCCTAAATCGGCTCTATTTTTATTATACCCTTATACTTTAGCCTTTTATATATTAGCTCTTCTATATTCTAGCCTTTTATAATTGATAGCCCTCTATAATAGTGAGCCCTTTAGAGTAGACAGTACTCTATATTCTATCTTAGCGCTTACGACACTATTTCCTTACCGGGATGTGCCTTGTTTCCAAGGATCAATGATACTTATTCCTGGGAGCTATGTATTTTCTTGGTGCAGATATGGTTTTTCATGGACACCCAAGAACCGCTTGCCATTGTCTCTAGCCGGTGTGTTGTCGACTCCTGGGTGGTAACCGAGCTAGTGCTTCTGACGCTATTAAAAGGAGACTTCTCATTTCTAATACGTACGTTCTTGGATTACGTTCTTGGATTAACGTAACCCGTAAGCGAGCGGGTCATGTAAGCGAACGGGTCACCCTACCAAAATCGCTAATTTTAATCTAGTTTTATTCACCCAAAACACCATTTAAATACAAAAAAAACTATCAAGTGCGTTTTTTACACTGTGTCCGCTTATGCCCTACTTCGAAACAATCGGTACATCGCGGGGGCGCCCGATGAGGTAATGATTGCGTCGTTTCTGGCTGCTCCGCTGGCTGTTTTTGCTGCTTTTTTTCATCCACCACTAGCTGGTTTGCGTCGCCAGCTATAAAACCATCTCTATATAGCAGTTGCTGCGTAGATTTGGCGCGTTTTATAGTCTGCTTTGCGTTAGCATTACACAATAGCTCATTTTGGTGCGCCAGAAATGCAGCGTTATACATAGCCATCTCGCACCCCTTCACAATTTGGTCTAGCGCGCGCTGTGTAGGGCTAATAGGGCTTGCGGAGCGTCGCTGTAGTAACGCTTTTATAGATGATGCTTGTTTACCCAGTTGTTTAGGGTTTTGGGGGGTTTTCATCGAAAAATCGCTGTCGCTGCTGAGGGGGGGTTCGGTGTTTTGAGATGAATATTTAGGGTATCGATTACCCGATTTGGATCCAATGGTACTAAACCGGTAGCTGCAAAGCTATTTTTAATCGTCTCCGATTTATAGTAAGCAGTATGCGTAGTAGGGAATTCAGCTAAGAAATCTAGCTTAGTAATATGGTTGACCCCGGTACGTAACGTAACCCGTAAGCGAGTGGGTCAGTGTAAGCGAGCGGGTCACCCCAAACACCATAGTTAAGGCGATTTTTTATGACTGGCTAACTTAGCAAATATCGCTTGCTATATAGTATTATCATAATTATGTACTCATTACTACTTAAAGACCCTACTATATAAGTGTCAGAAATTTCTAAGATATTCTAGTCAAGATATATATATCTCTAGCCAGAATCTATTAGATCTGCCTATATTTTTGGTAATATAATAAGAGGAATATCAGATCATCCCTAGACGAAGATTTTCTGTTCTATCCTAGTTATATAACTTAAATCTCTAATTTTAAAGTAGTCCAATCGATGGTTGTTGAGTTATCTAGTCATAAAAAATCGCCTTAACTATGGTGTTTGGGGTGACCCGCTCACTTACACTGACCCACTCGCTTACGGGTTACGTTATATACCCCTCTACTAATTTGCTATACTCGCGTTTCAAAACACTAAAACACCCCACATCTAGTGGTTATAGTAGATAAGATGAATGCGCTAGCATACAAAGAGGTATAATATCGTTTTATACGTAGATTTAGTCGAATTAAGGGGTAAGATGGCTACTATGGCTATCTAGCACTAGTAAGCGATATCGACCATATAATCGCGACGTAGTAGCTGGGATAAACCGTCGAAGTAGCCAATTTACCCCAATTTCATCGGTAGTCTAGCCATTTTGGCTTATATCGATACCCCAGCCAGTAGGGAGATCATCTAGCCAGCCAGAGATATAGCGCTTAGCTTTGAAGATAAGGTATAGCGGGGATATATATCCAGACGCGCCGATACATTCAATGCTAGTAACCTACTCACAGTTACCGGGTTATAGTAGCTTAGCGCGTCCATAATAGTCAGAGTGAGTGACTACTCTGGTTGCTGCTATCATCCCCATAGCAAACCCTATCTCATCGAAGTTATATATATCGTCGGTAACGATGCTATACTTCGCAATTGTGTCGGAAACTAGGGTAAACCACTGCCGAATCTAGTTTATATCTTCGTTTTGCGCACGTTGGTAATCATAGCGACGTGAGAGATGTGTTTTTATCTCTAGTATACGCTAGATAAGATTATATACCCATTTTGATCCGACGGTTTAGGGGCGGGGTTTCACCCCGCTCTGCGAGTAGCAAATTGGCCATATCTCGCACATGAGACTGATGGGGGGCGCCCCTCTCGTATCCATAGAAACCACCCATTTAATAAGCGATTGCTCTTCGGTTTGGGTCAATTTATGGTTGTTTGCCCTTATCCCAGCGCGATTGGTGATACCGGTAAGCCGACGTTGCAGAGTAGTAAGCGGTACTTCGAATTGGCGTGCAGTTTCGCGGACTGAGCTGCTTGGATTTGTCTGAATAGCTTGGATAGCTAATAAAACCCTCCCCTCCTGCTCAGCGTTTTTTTGGCGATTTTGGGAGCGATTTGGTGGCATAGTGGGTAGATAAAGATGGTAGGGTTGAGATCGGAGAGTGATTTTTGGTGGGGTGACCCGTTCGCTTACATGACCCGCTCGCTTACGGGTTACGTTAATGATCGTTCGGGGAGATTGAGATTAATAGCCCCCCCCCCCCCCCCCCAACTGTTAACCCTTGGGCGATCAGACGCTTCGCATCGAGTGAGACCACTAGTTCTTTCCAATATGACAATGATTTTCTCTGTCACCCATGGCGGTCACTTTTTCATGGCCGGAGCGTAGAACACAATGCTTTGCCACTATTATTAACATAAAGAGGCATAGTGCGAATAACACTTATTCTAAACAAATATAATTTGCATTGGTAGAGGTTAATAGAACAACCGAAGACGATCTATGCCCACTTTCCAAGTAATGCCATGAGTGCCGTACCAGTAGAGAGCAAAAGGAATGCCGCCAGGACCGTACGGATAGGGGCCCTCCGCATAGATGGGGTGAACATAAACTCGTGAGCCATGAGTTCGACAAGGCCGACATAAATGAGGATGCCTCCAGATATCGAGTCGAAAACACCGTTAACGATTAGTGTTGTTCGACCGGTTGGTGGATAGGTTTTACGCACACCCAAGCCAATAGCAATAGCAATAGGTGTAGAAAACCCATAGATGACCCCCAGAATGTATGGCGTTAGGCTTTTTGATCGCGGCCACGGGAGTGTTGCAAGGCGGGAGCCCAAACCAAGCCCTTCAAAGGTCTGGTGGAAGACAATAACGATGTACAGGGTCGTAAACTCCTCACCAGATACAGCAAGAGTCAACCCGATAAACACTGAGTGGAAGACGATACCAAATTCCAAGATGAAGATGGACGTCAGTTGAGCCGCATATTGTTCCACTGCCATGGCCTTTTCGGATATTTCAGTATTTTGATACCATCGAGAGCGGTCCAAGTTATCGTATCTTTGTATGATTCGGCTTCTGTCCTCAGTAGTGGCGTTCTCATCGTCATCAATCTGTCCATGTCTGTGATCTTCAATATCAAGCTGATCGTTCTGGCCAAACCGGGCGTATCGCATGGCCACCAACTCCATGAAGAACATGACAACAATAGTCATCAGGATTATACCTTCAACCCAGCTATATTCTGTGATAGGGCCCGTCAGACAGCTGTTTCTCAAAGCTTCCTCGGCTGGAGCGAGGAGGTGAATGAAGGCGGTAGCAATAATAACCCCAGACCCAAAATACTTGGCAACGAAAAAAGTCCAGGATGGGATTCCTGAACCACCAAATCGCCTTGCAAGGACAGGGAAGATCGCGCCAAATATCGAACCAACCAAGATCACAAATATTGATGAGACTCTGAGGCCCATCCGACCATCATATTCGTTTCCCGTAACGCAGGATAGCGAGTCTGCATCGTCTCGTACGAGAAGGTTATTTACTAGCTCCGTATCCATCTCTACAATATATTGTAGAGCAGTATGATACTATGCCGTCGACAATGATCCCAGCGCTAGGGACTAATGGTTGGTTCTGAGGAGTTCGAAGAGTATTTGTAGGAGAAGGCCTAACGAACAATGAAGCATAGTAAGTTCATAAGCTGATACCAGGTTACTGTGTAAGTGAGAGAAGCTATGAGCGAATGGGTTCGTCTGTATTTAAATTATGTTCGTTCCTAACGGTCGAACTGAAGGTTCTACTAAAAGTCTCTTGAGAAGTTCTAGAGCTCTAAAGCTGGATCTACTTGACCAATTAGAATGTGGGCCTGCACTCGCCACTTTAAACTACGTCATGACTTCTTGCGATAGCATGCTCTACGTTAACTGTTAGTATAATCGAAAGGCTCACTGTGTTGTGAGGAAGATTTGAAAATCATTATTCATTCATCGATTCCGGCAATATGATTTCTATTTTTTGTTGCTCCTTTACCAGACTTTTCTACCTCGTCGCTTCTATTCTCGAACATCATGGTTTTCTTCCAGAACCCGAACCTTGAATATGGCGTAGATGGCTTTACCCAGCAGATTGGGACTTGTGTGACCCAGCTGCATCTTGATCAATTATGGGGGTCTGGCGGGTCTGAGTGGACGGACCATCCAGACCGAGTAGGCCAGCCAAACTGAGGGGCCAGCCAGACCCAGCAGAATGACTGGGACAATAGCAAAAGTGTTCAGAGCTGGTTATATGCCACTAGCAGTGCTGCTTTTGGGAACGTGTTTATTCGGCGACCGAGGTGGAGATTAGGTGACGATGTATCATTGCGCTGAACTGGACAAGGCAAAACTAGCCCGATATAGTAATTCAGAGGTCCCAATATTTATCGACTTTGTTTTCGCTAAATCATTTGATTGGCCTCATTCAAAGTAGAATACAGTTTACTTTCCAAGTCATATCTCATGCTATTATGAAGCCCATGGCATATACTCAAGATATATATATGTACCAACACCATCAAGAGCAAGGCTTTTATGGTTTCCGGAATTGAGAGAAGTAATAAAAAAAACAAAAACATACAACAGTGAGGATTCGCTAGTGGTCACCCACCTAACTACTAACTCACCGGCGTGTGGCTTAAGTACGGCTGAGCGGACGGGAAGCCCTGTTTTCCACACCCTATGGTCGTATGTGCAAGACTTGGCCACAGAGAAGTTGATAAAGAACGCTAAAATCTGGCACAACCTTCGCGAAGTTTAGGTTTTTTTTTTCTCTTTTTTTCCTCTTTTTTTTGCGGGGATGATTTTGCATACGAGGTAAGTAGAAAGGGATAAAAAAGAAGATATTAAAAGAAATTGTGTTTTCGGTGTGAATTGTGCTGATGGTGTAAATGGACAAGTAGTGGCTATATAGGTGCCACGTCCGATAATCTTCAAGTCTTGCACACTTTCTGTGCATGATCATCCAAGATCTTCTCCCATTTATCAGAACCCATGAGAAGCGCGTTAGGTAGCGGTCTCTCGTCACGCTATGCAAAGAACCGTCAGTAATGATTTGACATAAACATGATAGAACATTTACCTTGATGCTCGGTGCGTCCTGTTCATCGCCATCATACTACACAAAGGAAAAAAAAGTCAGCACGATCATACCCAAAGCTGGGAAACCTTACATCATTATAGTGCTCGTTCATCCGCATTCTCAAAAAGCACTTAAATGGCATCGTATCCTGAAGAATAAAGTCGTACAACCCCCTGGCCCGCGGATCAATATCCGGGTTCAGGGCAGCAGTGAGCTCGTCCCGAATGATCGTCCATCCATCATGACGGTCCAGCCCGAGCGCATAGACCAGATTCCCCAGGTGATTCTGGAAGATGGCATGATGAACCTTACTCCAGATGCTCTCCAGATTTTTCGTGCAGCCTGGAGAGGTCATGCATAGCTTTATGCCGAGATTCTCAAGCGTGGGGACATGCACCTTGATGCCTTCGAAGTCTCGGACGACGAAGCCAGTGATTCTTTTGGTCTGGCGACACACACGAACCAGTGTGTTTTGACTATGGGCTTCCATCCCGATGCCATACTGCACCAGCGAAGGGAGGGCAGCGCGCAAAAAGCCCGCCACGTACCTAGACGGCTATTAGTCTCCTTTTCCATCGAATCCTAGGGAGAAGTATTCACTCTCTGAGCCACTCATGTTTCTGCTCGACAGTCTCAAGACCAAAGACAATCTCCGCATGGGTCCGGGGATCGTTTGCAGGCTGCTGAGCCAGCGACCCCGCGATGATTAGCGCCTCGTTGCCCGCGTTGGCTCGAGACTCCAAGTTCTCACGCAGGATGCAGCCGATATGACGCGCCTTGTCTTCGTTGGCTTGCGTGTCTCCCTGCGCCGTCTGGCTCCCCGACACAGACGCGACCTCCTTGAACCACCACAGATCCGACGGGAAAAATTTGTGCAGCTGCTTCCTGACGAGCTGGCCGCCAAAGGTCTGACAGGGGCGGATCGCCCGCACATCCGAAGTGATCTGGCAGGCAATGGACAGTTTGATGTGGAAGGGAAAGTCGAGCTCGGGACGCACGGTGAGGGTGCGCATCGAGGCTTGCGTGTCTGCGCAGCCGGAAACTGTCTTCACCACAACGGCACTGGGGAAGTGGTGGAAGACGCAGGGCAATTGGAGACGGAGACAGGGAACAATGACCCTGTCATCGCTCTCGGGACGAGGGACTTCCAGTTGCGCTAGAAGGGGCTTTAGCGACTCCTCAAATGGGCCTGCGAGTGAGATCTCTGCCCGTAAGACGGACACGAAGGCCAGTGTTGGTGTGAGAAACTCGGGCAGGTCTTTGGGCTCAACTGGAGCTAGGCCTTCTCTTGCATAGCACAGTCGGTGAAACTGGTGACGATTAAGCACGCTGGCCGACACCAAGGAGGGGAGGCTACAAACCGGATGCGTTGGGTGTCCCCAGATCAGCGCCCGTTCCCATCTGACCGACGGCGAATGGAGGTGTAATGGCTCAGGCGAGGAGTGTAATTCTAGCCACTTTTCTGCGCAGTTTATCAGCATCACTTGGGGGAGAGAGCAAGAGTCTGTGCGAACCTGTATTTGCCTCACTATTTTCCAACTCCAACGCTATCTCTTCCAACGTTGTCGCCTCGATATGCTCCGTGAACAGGCTACTTGCAAACCGAAACAAAGGCCCTGAACGAAGCTCCCGCCCTTCAGACGTCCCATCCACGAGAGTGACGGGTATCTGCAACATCTCCGGGCGCGCCAGCGACACGATGCGCCCGGAGCGCATGAAGATCCCTGCCCGCGCGGTGGGCTGGAGTCGGACACGGATGCATTTTTCTCGCTTCTCGGTGACGCAGTCGTTGCTGAACAGACACAGGTGCGAGCCTTCGGACTCGACTGTCTCTAACGTCCCGCTGACCAGGCCCTCGTTCAGAATCTGACAGAGAAGGCGTTTGGCTACCTCGAACGAGGCGCGTTCGCGAACCGACGGCACAGTCATTTCCAGTCAGATGCCGCTGTAACTGTCATGGAATTTCCAGATGCTCTATGAAGATTTGAGAACCCGGAGGACGAGACGAGGTGTACCCTGGCCTCTGAGCTCCAGTTGGAGCTAACTTCTCGATCTCACGCATTCTAGACTGCCGATCTGCCTGTGTGACTGGGATTGGCGGGGACACTTTTACTCCACTGTTCCACCTATGCAGAATATAATACAGTGACAGTCGATAAGTTTTGAATATACTAGACCCATACCTCTAAATTACATAATATTCTATCGGCCTAACAACTCCCTAACCGGCCCCACTTATTGTTTTCCGTATTTCTAGCGACGCGATTTCGGTAAGCGGTAAGGGTTATTATAGGGCCAGCGTATTAAAGACTTATCGACTGTCACTGTATACAGTTCCTCTTGGCAGAGAGGCGAGATTTCGCAGATTTACAAGTCCTAGCCCTATCCTGTGCCTCAGAAGTAAACACAGATGCCGATCCAAACTGGGATAAATGACAACTAGTGAATGACAAATTTCGACTGTTTCCCAAGGCAGAGAGACAGACGCAATACAGAGAGCATCCTTTTCCTGTCCCTCCTATGTTGTGCCTGTTCCCTCCAGCTATTCTCTCCAGCGATCCTTGGTAATCTTCACCTTGACCACGCCCTGGATGATTGGCGCAAACTGGTCAATGATCTCCATATCCGCCGCTGTCGTCTCGTAAAGCTCCATCTCCAGCCGGGAAAAAAACACAGCGAGGGACGTATACAGCATCATATACGCCAAACTAAACACCCTGATTAGCTTCAAAGTTCACCGGGGAACTCAAGAAATACATGCCTTTTGCCGATGCATTGCCTTCTCCCCTTGCTGAATGCAATCGCCCACTTGTCCAGATCGTGGCCGTTGTCGCCCAGCCAGCGCTCGGGGATGAATTCGTGTGGGTTTGGAAAAATCTCTTCGTTCAGTTCGACGACAGGATGGATCATCGATATCTGAGTCTATTCGACCTCATGTTAGAATTTCGTCGTCCATGGACGGAAAATACCTTACGTACCCCACCGGGAATATGGTAACCGCCGATATTCACTCCATTCTTGGGAACGACCCTGGGAAGGAAGCCCGGCACGGTATTACTCAACCGGAGACACTCCTTCGTTACTGCCGTCTGGAAAAATTCAGATTGTGATGGAGAAAATGATCCCAGTCCAGGGAGCATACCAGATAAGGCAACGCCATGATTCTGCGATGGCTGAATTCCTCGCGAATGAAAGGACTTGCTTCCCGCAGCTCTGCCTCCAGCTTCGCCTTCACATCGGGCTTGTTAAGCAGGAAGTATGTCCCGAAGGAGAGCACGTAGCTGGTCGCCTCCATGCCGGCCACGAGGTAATTCAGGATATCTTCGAAGAGTTGGTCCTGGCGGAGCGGCTCGCCGGTCTTGCGTTTTGCTTCAATCATCAGGTCGAAATAGGTACTGCGGCCTTCGACGGGCTTTCCCGCATCGTGTGCGGCGACGCGCTCGTCTAGCCATTGTTTAAAGAGCTGGAAAGTCAGATGGTAGTGAACTCGGCGACATGACGAAGACCGACCTGCTGTAAGCTCCTCAGTCCCGGTTGAAGTCTCTCCACCACAAAGCTCGGGAATGAATCAATGATCCAGTTTAAGATAGGGTAGTAGAATCCTGCGTTACTGGAATTAGCGACCGCTCCATGGCACAGGGACCGCTAGCTTACTCGGCCAGGTGATTCCAGTAAACCTGTCAATGCTCAACATGAAGGAGTGGTAATGATCCGCATCCTGGGGTGAGTCAATCAAACCTAACGGCCGATTGAACAGTTGATATGACACCATATCTGCCTGTGAGGATCCAGCCGGTTAGCAGGCTTTCAGGCCAGCCAGGGATGCGCTGTCTTACCGCGACTGACCGGTAGACGCGTTGGATGACGGAAGGGTTGTCATCTCTGCCCTGACGCGCCATCGACTCGGCCGACTTGTTCAACAACCTTGCTATCATCGGGGCAAGGTCGTCGGCCGTCTTCCGGGAGAACAAGGAACTGACGATGCTGCGGTACTGCTTGTGCTCCTCGGGATCGGTGATGGTAAGGATCGATCCATCGATGCCGAGCAACTTGTAGACTCCAGGGTCTTTGCAGTAGTCGGTGCCTGAGTTGTAGATTCTAGACTTGGTCAACGGATGTCCTCAGATGAGGGTTGAATAATTGGCGTATACGTTTGATAGTAGTTGGGATCACCCACGTGGACACGATTGGTGCCGATCCGGATGACGGGGGAATCTGATATGGTTAGCGAGGGTCACAATGTTCGGGTTAAGCACCAACTGTATGTTCTGTGCAACTGAATGGCACGTTTGGACAATCCTTGCCGCAGAATGTTATAGTAGGCTTCGTACAGATGAGTCGCCGCCGCCAGACGAGGCCCGGGAACGCTGCTCAATGGGTGGAAGTAGATCCGTCTGGTGTACTTGTAGAAGAGATAGAGAAGCAATGTCCCGAGAAGGAGGCCGGGTGCTTCATCTGACAAGGTTTTGAAAGTATCTACGCCGATGATGTCGAGGCCGGAAATGGCCCAAATGGGGTTGGGGTGTGCCATACTAATTTCTTGATCACAGGAAGCACCAAGAGAGTTGTTTTAGAAGAACGGTCTCGGCTTCAGAGGGCGATTTCAAATCCAAGACCACTGGCTATTGCATAATACGAAATTTACTTCGTATTACATTACGAATGGAGTACCGAACACCCCATACGGTCCCACGCCAAGGGGCAGCGATCGATTGGCTCATGATCTGGATCTTCCAGGACCACCATTATTTCGATCTTCATTGTGCATGGAGCCTTACTATATTGTCTGAGCCAGCCACCTTCTTTACCCAAGTGGGGATACACAGCTCATTAGCTCGTTTACGGAGTAGCGTGAACCATCATTATCCTCACCGATACTTTGGTACTTTTGTCCTGCCCAGGTGAGCTCGGTCGGGTTTCAATTATTCGATTATGTATGTCAATGACACTCGCTTAAAAAAAAAAATTTCAGATGACAGAGTTGGTTCGGTAGAAAACAGTCCAATCTGCTGAATTGAGGTCCTTTCAGTGTAGAGAGAATAATATAATGGACTCGAGAATATATACTACAATACTATACAATCATCTCCTGGCCATTATTTCCTTCAGAGAGACTCCTTGATCCTGCTCGACCATCTCCCGAAAGATGCCATTCTCCCTTTCCACCAGCTCCAGCGGACTCCCAAACTCAACCGCTCTGCCAGCATCCAGCACCAGGATCCGGTCAAAATCAGCCACCGTGCTCAGCCTATGCGCAACGACCAGCAACGTGGTAGAGCCGCCCCCAAAGACCGTCCGGATGCACTGCTGGATCAACCGGTCACTCTCCTTGTCCACCGCCGACGTAGCCTCATCTAACACCAGGACCTTGGGTCGGCAGACGATCTCCCGCGCGATACAGAGCAGCTGGCGCTGGCCCTGCGAGAGGTTGCTCCCCCCGGCCGCCACCGCGCGATCCAGAGGCGAAGACTCACTGCATGCGTCCGGAGTGTCAAGTGTCCACCGGACGCTTTCCAGTGCATCAAGGAGCTCGCTCTCCTCGTGCTCGTCGAACGGGTCCAGATTCGACCGGATTGTCCCGCGGAAGATGGCCGGATTCTGCGGAATAACCGCAATTCTGCCGCGGAGCATCTGCAGCTTCAGCTGCGAAATATCAATGCCATCCACAAATATTTGACCTTGTGCCGCCTCAAGGATCCGAAACAGCGCCAGAACAAGCGAGGACTTGCCGGCGCCGGTGCGCCCTACTACAGCCACGCGCTCGCCCTCCTCCACTCGGAAAGAGATGCCTTGTAGGACGGAAGGTAGATGCGGCGCGTGTCGCACGACCAGATCGGAGACCTCGATACGACCCCGGGTGGGCCAGGCGGCGGGCGCATCGCGGCCTTCGTATCGTTCCGTCTCGAGCCGCGCATACTCGCGCACGCGCTCCACACTATTCATATCCTGTTCGAGAGAGGCGTAGTGGCGGACGACCATCCCTATAGAGGCGGTGATCTGCATGGTGAAGCTGAGCGCGAACCCGGCGGTACCGGCATCGACGTCGCGCAGCGAGACGATCAACGCGGCGGAGGCGGCGGAGAATCCGGCACCGATCATGTTGACGCGAAAACCCAGCCAGCGGTGGAGCAGGCGGAGGGAGAAGTATGCCCGGTTGTGGGCGTCGACCTTGTCGAGGAACGACTGGCGGTAGGCATCGACGCGGCCGAAGGCACGGATGACGGGGAGTCCGGCCAGACAGGCATCCAAGTGCTCGTAGACGGGGCCTTTAGCAGCGCCCATGAGACGATTCAGGATGCGGGATGCGTGCAGATAGGTGTGTGCGAAGCGATGATACAGAAGGATCAGGGCAGCTGCGATGAGTAGGACGAGAGGGCTCACGAGGGATCCTGCCGCAAGGGCCATGGCGACATCAGCGACGCGGTCGAGGGTGTTGCGCAGGTCTCTTGCCAGTCGGGAATCGATCGTGGTCACATCGGAGGAGAGCCGGGCCAGAATGCGGCCAGAGGGGATGGCAGCGTGCCATTGCAACGGAGCGCGGAGGATTGTATGGAGCATCTGATTGAACAAGCGCTGGGAAGCTCGAAAGGCAACACATATGATGAGATAGCAACGGGAGACCCCAGCCATACCAGCGATGAGAGAGATCCCAAGGTAGATGGCAAGATAATACTGGACGTGATCGGGTTCTGGTGTGCTGGCGTTTCGACTGGTCCAGAGCTTGATGTACCAGGCCTGTGGAAGATCAGCTACACCGAATCCAACAATGGAAGAGAGAAAGACTATGGCTCACCTTGCCCAACAAGAGTCCGCTATAACCGACAAAAGACACAAGTACCAGAACCCAGAAGAATGGCGAACCTCCTTGGGTCGCATACGCCCAAAGTGCGTCGCAGCTGAACCCTACGGTTTCCTCCTCATCTCCACCGGGAGCCTGAATATGTTCTATTTGAGGCTCAAGCTCTTGCAGGCCCTCATTATTCAGGGTCGCCACCGGGCGCACCTGGCCCAATTGCTCCCGTCGAGCATCCTCCACTGACCTCGTAACCGCAGTTCCATTGCCCAGAGACACTAGGTACTCCGCCGAGGGGAGGCAGACATCGACGTGGTGTGTCGCAAGAACCCGGGTCCTTCCGCGGGCGATCTCTCCCATCAGCGCATGTCGATACAGGTGAGCCCGCGTATGCACATCCACGGCGCTGAAGAAATCGTCTAGGAGCAGGGTCTGCGCGGGACTGTACAGTGCCCGCGCAAGGCTCACCCGCCATCTCTGTCCACCGCTCAAGTTGACGCCGTCAGTCCCAATTCCCGTCAGGTCTCCGGCAGGTAATTGCTCCATGTCCTTTTCCAGAGCACAGGCAAACAGGACCAGCGCGTACCGCTCCGGACTGAAGGGAGTTCCAAACAGAATGTTGTCTCTGATCGTTCCACGCTCGATCCATGGAGCCTGAGGGACGTATGCTATCCCGCCTTGCGCGCATTGGCCGGGCTTAGACTGGACTTGAAACGGAGTCGGGGCGCTAATAGTACCAGCGAGTAGATCGGATTCTCCAAGGATGGCGGTCAGGAGGAGACTCTTTCCCGTTCCTGTGGCGCCGGTGATGACACTCAAGGCACCACTAGGGAATTTCAGGTTCACGCCGCTAAGGAACGCCGGGGATGATGGCCATGCTAGTCTCGCGTCTCGGAACTCAATCACCTCGGACGGTATGACGTTTGACACGTGGTTGGGCTCCGCGAAGAAGCGACTGAGGCGCTGCATGCTCACAAACGCGCTGGCGAACATTGAGGCAATATCTGGTAGCACGCACAGCGACCTCTCCACCGAATTCAGCACAGTGATCGTTGTGAAGGCAGTGGTCGCAGTCAGATCACGGTTTATCAGAAGTGCCACCCCCAGAGCCGCGACGGAAAGCAGAATCGGACTCAGAAAGTACAGAGAGAACATAGCGGTCTGCCATAGAGACGTGGACCACTGCGCACGCATCTCCTGGTCACGGAGCTCAGTGACTCGTTCTTCCCAGCGGTCCTCGAGGGCGGCGAACTTAACATGCTGGATGCCCCGTATCACCTCCGTGACGAGAGTCAATCTCTGGTCGCGGGACTGGTGCAGATTGCGCTGACTCTGAGAATATCTCTTGACCGTGTATGAGTTGCCGCAGCTGGTTAAAACGAGGACGATTCCACAGGCCAGTAGGCCTTGCCAACCCAAGAGAGTCCACAGGAAAACCGATGCCACAAGCAGCTTGGCCGGTGTTTCGTAGAGCTGAAAGGTCATACAGACAAAGTCAGCGATAGCCTTCGCATCCACCGCCGCCAGGCTGATATGGTTCAGCGGGCCGTCGACATTATTCCCCTTTGCTCTGCCTATCTTCGACGTGCACGCCGCGTCCACGCTCCGGCGCACGGCCTTTTCGAAGAGGGCGATGGTCAGCCGCTGCTGCACGCGGACGGCAAGCTTGCCGTACGAGATCCAATACTTCATGCTATCTAGGATGGCTGTTGCCATAGTCGAGGTGCAGAGAAGGACAAGAAAAGTGTATAAGCGGGCCTCGTCTCTTTCACCCTGCTGGCTTTCCTCTAGCGTCGCGAGAATCCTCATCACGGCGAACTGGGGCACGAATCCCAGGAGGGATGAGCCCAGTGTGATGATCCCCTGCAAGGACAGAAGACCAAGCTCGGACCGTAGAATTACCACCCACAGCCCTTGGGCCCCGGTAGTTCCACTGCTCATCATCTGACGGCATGTGCGGAGTGCACTCTCAGCCCGCAAACTGTAGCTGAGCTGAGGTAAATTGTTGATCCCCACTGTGCATGTTTTCATCATTTTCAGGCGTGGGGCTATCCAGCTGAAGGACAGCCATCCCAGGAAGGAGGTCGAGTATTCTCGATCCACAGGAATTCCGTGGTGAAATAACTCGGGCCGGCGCGGGACCAGGAGATTCGAGATAATTGCGCAGAGACTCGCAGCAATTTGAAGCTCGACGAAGACGCTTTCCAGCGTCAAATGTTCCTGTGCATCGTAAAGACCTTTCAGCTGCATGAAGAGGACGATGACGACGACCGCGCCACTAAGCGCGGCGCGCAATGCAATTGAGAAAGGTACAGGTGCCGGGAGACGGAGAAACAGAGCGCTACACTGCAGGCTCAGAAATGCCTGTTGATTGGACTCTGTCAGTTGGATTGCTTATCCGATACGAATGTTTCACTCACCCAGATAACAATTTGCAACAAATCTATCGCCGGCATACCACGCCGCTGAATTCCCAGGGACACTGCCATCTTCGCGATGGATACCGCGCCACCTAGTCCAACACATGCCCCCGTGAGCCGGTGGATATTCCGCGTAGAGGCCGAAACCTCTTTGATTGAATCGGCCGTCGCCTCTCCGTCTTGATCCGCGTAGAATTCGGTCAGTAGACGCATTGTTTTACGCTTCCTGCGCCATATTACTAGGATCAGATAACTGTCTGCGTATACCCCCAGCAAGATGACGGCAAGTAGCCCCACTGCGCTCGTCCACGCGAGAGCCACATTGTGCGTCAGGAACGGAACAGTGCTATTTCGCTGACCAGACAAGGGTTGTTGAAGTCCTGGTAGGATCGGCTGGTTGGACTCCATTTGGAAGGTTCCGTGGACCTTGAACTTCCAAGGTCGGGCAACTTGGGAGAGACTACAGAAGAACCGTAGTAGTAGTAGTAGTAGTCAGGCACAGTCGCGTGTTAATCTTGGCGGATTAAGTAAAGCCCGATCGATGTTCGAAAGGAGGAGACTGGTGGAAATCCCACATTCTTTGGATTACCGGAATGTTACCAAGTCGCGGAGACTGAGATTTACATATGGACTTGTGCTGTGATCCAGGGCAGCTAAGGAGGTATCCCCCTTGCGGGACCATTTTGAGCTATTGAATGAGTGCAAATTTGAGAATAGGGGAAAAGTTCCAAGAACATGTCCGGAGGTTGCCACCAGTGGACTGAAGATCTTTCCATGCCGGCCTATGACGAAAGAAAAAGGGCCGAATGTGAACATCATGGATTCGAGACGTATATACTCCGTATGAAGTATTATTCAACGATTGGCGAACCTGTGGGCCGGCCTTACTGAATTCCTTCAGCTCCCGGTTGCCGTGTCCACGAAGCAGTTCCGTCCCCACTTGGGCAAAGTCAATTCACGCTTCTCACATGTACTCCGTACTCCGTATAGGTCACTTCTCACACAGACTAGTTAAATACTAGTTAACCCCATCACAGCTCTTTCTGCCGCTTGACGACTACTACTACATACCAAGCTCGTGGCTGGCTGATCCCAGTGACACGGTCTGTTCTTCCGGCGCCCCATTGGGCGGCCTAGTGGGTACTCGGGAAGTCTGCATGAACGCATCGGGGAAGACGGGAACACCACAACTCGTAAGTCCTTTCAGCTTGCAGATCGAGACATTTTGTGGCTCCGGGGCGTACCTACGGCGAGGTCTGGCCAAGACTGTGTTCGCGGACCTCGCATCCTTTGGTATCGAGGATCATCTTACCCCTCATCGAACAGAGTAACGATGTGCAGGGGCAGTGGTCGTTCAAAATTATGTGGAACACGGGACGGGTACGGAGTACTCCGTACTTCCGTCCACTCGCAAAAACATGAGTGGGGCAGGTACCACATTGTAAATACTCATGACCGCTGACTATACGTACCTGACAGTGTTATAACCATCCCCACAGTTACCCTGAAAGATACGTGACACTTCGTATGTTCACAAAAACCAATTGAAAATTCCGCTGTATGCTCCGTATTGCACCATCTAAGCCCCCAGTCCCTCCTCGGCAAACAAGTCCTTGAGCACTTCAGCCAGGTAGGATCCATATAACCCCGCAACCACATCGAATGCATTCAGCTGGACCGCCTCAGCCCGCCATTGATGTCGATCCTGAGCTTGAGCTCGGAAAAGTTGCTGCTTCTGCTTCCCCTCAGCAGCCAATTCGGCAGCTAGTCCTTCGCACTGTCGCAATAGAAATGGCTCGGGAGACGGGTCATCCAGGTAGAGATTTGACCCTGCCTCATTGCTGTTGATAAATATCCGTCGGCACAGATAAATCTCGAGTAGGTGAGGGGCAGCCACCGACGCTGGCAGCGATGCCCGCAGCCTTTTCAGCAGTTTCTGACTCCGCGAGTAAATCCGGCGCTCAAACGCGTCATCGACGCTGATCAGTAATTTTGTTGATGTGTCGCCATTGCCCATTTCGGTGGCGTATTGAGGTTCTTCCAATGCCGGCCTCAGGACCTGGTACACGTAGAACAGATAGCTCAGCCCCCGGAAGTCAGTCACCCGCTCGTTCTTCGGGACCAGTGCGTAGAAACAGGCCCAGGTAGCGTCTTCTGTCTCGAGAACGCGTAGGGTATCATCCACATCGGGGAGGACGCCGTTGGCCAAGGAGTCACAGATCAGCTGGTATACTAGGCCCGCTAAACGCGAGACTTGGATGTCCAGTTTCCGACGGTGAGGAGTCTCGCCCCACCGTCGACATAGCTCGTGGTCGACGAGGCGACAGAATACCCGCGACAGCTGGTGATGGCGCTTCTGGACGGCGTGCATCCATTGCAGTGCCTCGGGAAAGGTGCAGCATCCGTCACGGAGACGCTCCTCGAGGGAGTGGTAGTAGTGGAAGCTGGGGATGTCGAGGCGGATGCTCAGTGGCGTTGGTTGGTATTGATTGTTTTCGGATAGCACCGCAGCCAGGTCAACGATAACGGGAACCGCGCGGGCGAGGTATTCAACCTCGTAGAGGGTAACTTTGGTAGATTGGAGTCGGGATATGTCGAGCCGTTGACCCCGTGGCATACTCGACTGGATGATCCTTGATGTCCAGAGGCACATCCCCGAGATCACGGTGATGCTTTGCACGAGGTCCATGGGTTGCGTCCTTCCCTCTGTGCCAGGGATAATCTGGGCCAGTGGAGTTGAGAAATGCAGGTGATGTGTGGCATTGCGATGATTGGTTTCGGTCCTCAGGGTCTTGTGATTGAATTGAGTCTTTTCGAACCAGGTAATTCCCTCAAGCAGGCGCGCATGCCCTTCACAGGGTGATCCTCCGACCAACCCGCTGCCAGACACCCTCAAGGGGACTGGGTAAGTCGATTTGCCATGGTTGATGAGGTCGGCGACCTTAACGGCCACCTTGCGGCCTTTGATAACTGCCTTGGTATATTTGGCTGCGTCATGGGGGTCGTAGCTATGGCTGTGTTCAGCCCCCGTATGAGGAAGATGGTGATATCCTTGGATCGCAAACGAAACCTTTTCGATGTTGTGAAAAGCAATGGCGGCTAGGGATCCGGCTTGGTGCTGGAGGTCGGAAACCAGAATACTGTCTTCCATGGTATTCATCTTTCTGGAAATGCTGTTTGATATTGGTATTGCTGAAGATGAGATATGGGAATCGAGAGTCAATGTGATGCCTTCACCTCGACCAAGGGAATCTGTCAGTCGAACTCCACTATCGAGCCGCAGGAGATTGAGACGTGGCCGCAGAAAATATGTGGACTAAGACAAAGCAACTCCAACTTTACGGATCGTGATTGTTGCATAGCTTTTTCTTGGCATATGATCAAGCGAAACATCGTGCTCTCAGCAACCAGTGGAGAATCGGCGCCGTGAGGGTCCACAGCAGCTGAAGATTCTTGTTTTGTCGCATGTGTGGTGAATGTCGATTACAACAGGATAATCAAATCGAAAATTACCTCAATACCGATACCCCGTACCTGAGCGTGGAGATTGTTAAGGCAAGATCTGCAGTTTCCCACCAGGTCCAGAATCGAAGACGTATTTACGTTCGAGAGTTGCCCTTCCAAAACACTTCTGATCCAAGCTCCGCCCTGACTGCAAACGACCTCTGCCACGAATAGTCTCAATATCACCAGACACAAGAGACGGCGTTGGTAATGGATCAACATGGTAGTAACCGTACTTCCTTCTGTGATTCTTGCACCCAGCCACTGGGAGCTCCTCAACCACCAAATGAACCTCACGTATGTCAATCCAACATCGATGGCCACAGCATCATGATGACACATTTTAGGCTATAAGCGTTTCCTTGCCCACCTGGGAGTCTGTGACTGCCGTAATGGCCGGCGCAGACTGGGCTATATGTCAACTAAAAACCAGCTATCCTAGGTTGTATTTGGTCTCATCTCTGCGCTCCAGCCTCGTAATGTTTTCGGCATCTGACAATCCTTTCCAGGTTTGATATCCATCACTATGTGAGAAAGCTGCACGATGCCGTTCTGTCCAGGTTCAAGTCCCCGGTGCAGACGGTGTGTCGAGCATTTCCATCCCGGGAAGCTGCTGAGCGGTTTGTAGCAAGATTACAGAAAGCAGATCCCACAGCATCGGCGCACATCGCCCGATTTCAGCTTCCTCGTGAGGCAGGTCCTGAGATGGCAAAATGGGCCGCGTTCTCAGTCGTGTTGTTTCAGGACAGTCACGAAGAGGTGGCGTTCGAGTTCTGGGAATGGTTCGGGGATGGCATCTCCAGCAGACATGCTGAGTTTTGCGTATCTCTGTTTCCCTTTATGAATTCTGATTCGGATCGCTCTGAATATCAGACTATGGGTCCAGCTTCCTATAATCCGAGTGCCATGCCCATTCCGGAGTGGATTGACCTCTATACCCAAGACAAAATGGATATCGAGTCTACGCTTGCCAGCTCAGCCGTGTCAGCAGATCCAGCCTTAAAACCCGTCAGGAATGACGATGTATTTCTCTATGCAACTGGGATGGCTGCAATCAGCGCCATTTCCCGCGCGCTCGCCCGGACATCGGAGGACTCTGGCGCTGTGGTGTACGGGTCAGTGACTCAATATGAACTATCTTGCGCAAGGTATTATGCTGATGAAATAACAGGTGGCCGTACTCCGGTACTCCTCATTGCGTGCAAGGCTGTGGGTTCAAGAGCTACACCATGTACGGCCATGGCTCGAAGGAAGATCTCGATACACTCGAGTCCTTGCTGGTTTCAGGGACTCGATGCACGGTGCTGTTCTGTGAGATCACATCCAATCCTCTGTTGTCAACGCCGGATTTGCATCGCATCCGAGATCTCGCCAACCGATTTGACTTCCTCGTCGTTTGCGATGATACGCTCGGCACGTCCGTCAACGTAGATATCCTGCCATATGTCGATGTCATCATCACCAGCTTGACCAAGATCTTCAGCGGTAGAGGCAACGTCATGGGAGGAAGGTACGTATTCAACCTGCTGAACACTCACGGCTCGGTCGACCGTTACTAACACTCGATAGCCTCATGATTAACCCCAACTCCTACCACTACCACTCTCTCCGTGCCCTTCTCCAGGAAACCTACGAGGACCTCTACTTCCCCCTCGACGCAAAGACAATGGCGGTCAACTCCTCTGACTTCGTGGGCCGCGTCCACAAATGCAACAGGACAACCCTGCAAATCGCCAATTTTCTCAAGTCTCATCCATCCGTCGAATCCGTCAAGTACCCCACCATGGTTGCCACTGCCCCTCTGTACGAGCAGTACCGCCGCCCCGACGGCGGATACGGATTCCTCCTCGGCGTCATCTTCCGCGAGCCCGCGAGCGCTGTAATCTTCTACGACAACCTGGATGTGTGGAAGGGGCCTACTGTCGGCACGAATTTTTCGATTTCCATCCCGTATTCGGCGCTGGCGCATGCGAAGGAACAGGACTGGGCGGCGGCGCATGGCGTCCCGAAGCATATTGTGCGACTGAGTGTTGGGCTGGAAAATTACGACAATTTGGCTGAGCGGGTTGGTCGGGCGTTGCAACAAGTGGAAATGATAGAGAACATGAGTCCGAGGTGTTGATTCTGCAGTCATGTACTTTGCAGTCTACCAGTACGGAGTGTCTGATTGTAGGGTACAGCGGCGTGATTACATTACACTTGTTTTTCCGTCGTAACAATTTTTTGCAATTTTGCAACTGATCCAGCGTCATGACTGTATTGTGATACATTACATAAACATCACGTAATATCAGTCATCTCAATCGAAAGATCAGTTGGGTACTCCGTACTAGGAGTTACGAGTACGGAGTACTGCCATAATGCATATGACCATTCCTTGGATCCGTGAAATGCTATTACCATCGCCGTGGAATCACTATGGAGTAACTAGCCAAAAGTCTGCCCCCACTCCGCTGTCCGCCCCCCCGTGATGAGGGATAAAGCCATCGCGGTCAAGGAAACCAGGCCAGACTCAGCAAAAATAGTCCAAGCATATTTGCAGGATACCTTGACTAAATTTCTTCAAAATGACCAAGAAAGAATCTTCGGTGGATGTTTTGATCATAGGGGCGGTAAGTTGCCTCGCCTATGCGAGATCATATTAATACTTACTTGCCATAGGGCCCGGCAGGGTAAGGTTCTCTACAGGGATCCCTTCGTGGGAACACAAAGCCAATGGTAGATGAGTGCTGACGGCTCCCAGCCTTATGGCTGCCATGTGGATGACAAAGTGCGGCGTCACCACACGCCTGGTCGAGCAACGACCAGATCAGCTTCGGGTTGGCGGTGCAGACGGGTACGCCTACGCTCCGCTATCATTGGAACGAACGTAGCTCACTCGGGGCACAGGATCCACCCCCGTTCAATGGAGATGTTCGAGAGTTTCGGCCTCGACCAGGAAATCACGCAGGCGTGGGAGCCCATCACGGGGTGGGCGCTTTGGTGTCGATACGCCGAGGGAACTCTCGCCAGATCCGATCGGTTGGATAATCCCACCCCAGTGCGCTGCAGGTAGGTTTATCCATGGAACTTGTCCAGCGGGTTATCTCATGATGCACACAGATGGGGTCCGGGACTACTACAACAGGGTATCATTGAACGGATCATCAAGAAGCATATCTCACAGCAAGCTTTTGTTCGAATCGAATATCAGACTGCACCGAGCTCACTGGCCATCAATGAAGACGCGCTGAATGATCCAGACAGTCATCCCTGTGTTCTTAGTCTGCATCATGAGGACGTTGGTGAGGAACTCGTCCGGGCGAAATATGTCATTGGGGCGGATGGAGCACGCTCCTGGACCAGGAAACAACTAGAATTCAGGATGGAAGGGACGCGGACTCGATCCGTCTGGGCTGTAACAGATCTGGTCGTTGTGTCGGACTTTCCAGAGTAAGTTGACGGCAATCCAATTCGAGCTGGAGAGTTCACTGATGTACTTCCAGCATCCAGATGTGCACTACAGTCAACAGCTACGGCGAAGGAGGACTATTTTTCCTCCGACGGGAGCGCGGCCTGACCCGTTTCTACATCCAGCTAAATCGCGCCGATGAGGAGGAGTTTCCAGCTGCGTCCATTACGCAAGAGCTCATTATTCAGAAACTACAGAGCCTGTTGAGACCTTATACAGTGAGTTACCTTGAATGAGATAGCAAAATTGCGCTAATCAGGGCCTTGGTAGTGTACCGTCAAGTATTGTGAATGGTGGGTTATAAGCTTATTATGTCGCTTTGTGACTTCTACTAACGACTAAAGAGTGTAGGTGGTCAAGCTATACTGTAGCACACTATCTAAGCAACGGGATGACCAAGCATGATCGCGTCTTCCTCGTGGGCGATGCTGTGCACAACCACTCTCCTCTGGTTGGTCTAGGCATGAACGTCAGCATGCAGTATGTACCTCTTAATCTGATGACTGGACGATTTGCAGCTCCCATACTAATGACATAACCAAGGGACTCCTACAATCTGGGATGGAAACTCGCCGGAGTGCTCCAAAAGAAATTAAACCCTGCTATTCTATCAACCTACGAGACAGAGCGACGCCCTGTTGCGGAAGAGCTGATTGAAACCGATCGGTTTCATCTGCAGCTCTTCGACACGGCCACTGTAACCGGCTCAGAGCCGGCCTGGATGCAGGAGCGCGAGGAGGCTTTACAGCCTTCCATGCAAGGCTTTGGTGTTTACTACCAAGACTCGTTTCTCACCGCAGCAACAGACAAGGAACACCGACCTGACGCCGTCACACCGGGGAAGCGTTTCCCGCAGCTTAACGTGTCTAATCATGCAACAGGCAAAGTCTGTGCAATATCATCACTTCTCAAAAGCGAAGGAAGATTTCATATCATCATTTTTGCTGGTGACCTCTCCCAGGCACCGGAACTGAATCGATTCAACACCTTTGGCACTGCGCTGGAGCAAGTCGAGAACCAGACTTCGAGGAATTTCAACGTTATTGCCGTGCACCGGACCCACAAGACAGCGATTGAGCTCGCGAGCATGACGAACATTTTCTTCCCTGCTGATGAGCGCACGGGACGAGACTACAACCGGGTCTATTGCGACATGGAGACAAGCTATGAGGAGGCTGGGATCAGTGAACGAGGTGCGGTGGTCCTGGTTCGCCCAGACCAGTATGTGGGATGGTGTGGCGAGCTGGAGGATGTTCCAGGATTGACACGCTATTTGCAGCCGATTTTTGATGTGAAAAAGCATGCATAAATTAAAATCAACAAGAGCGAGGTCTCGGCTGAATCGGACCCACTGTATCCTTCCCGTGGCCTAAAATTTACATGCTAAAAACCAGTAGCGTCGGGTTCAAGGAATTAATATTGAGACCTGTTTTCAGCTTGTGGTGGGCCGATTCTCGACCAATCTATGATTACATTTAAGTACAGCCATAAATACCCGTATTGCATGAGCTAAAGAATTCGAGAGCAAAGATTACAGATCAAACCTTCCGAGGCAGACCCAGAAAAGGACACGTCAGTCAAACAGTATGTTATGATGCCGAATCCTCCGAAACCCCAGATGTACCGAGTCAAAACAATGCGATCCCCATATTCCCGAGAATTCCGTTTCAGCACTCCATGAGATCTGACCTACCGTGAAGCAATTACCGCGACCACCAATATGTACCAAATTTCTTTACGGGCAACGAAAAACGTTGTAGATCCAATTTCTTCCATTGACGCAGCTCATGATGACCGTCTGGTGGAGCGCGATGCATACGACGCCGCAATAATGCGCTTCATCAGCGACATGGAACTGTCCTCAATGTACGCGGAGAAGATATCACCGCACCCCATTCTTATGCCGAGAAGCTACATTGAATCCCTGGAAGAATTCCAGCGTCTGCTGTTTGTTGCTATATCGAACATCCTGGATCGGTGGTGGGAGGACAGTGACGCCGACTTCCCCGGTCGCATGCCATTGGAATCGCACGAGGATCGCGTATTGAAGGTCTGCACCCTCCTGTGTTCACTGTGCCACCAACCTTACGATAATCAAATGTCTAGTGGGTACATGAAAGGTCGAAACAGAGCCTGATGCCGCATTACAATGAACGCCCGCTCCACTGGAGGCCGGACCTGCTCCTCCCAGCAGGAGCAGATTCCAACCCCAGCCTACCGTTCCAGATCTGCGAGATCAACGCTCGTTCCCCCTTCAACTCGATGATCAAAAGCATCTGTATGTTTCATGCAGCGGCTGCAAGCGAGATCGAACTTCCCGATGGGTTAGCACCCGCTTCGACCGCGGGCAAGATGGTGGATAGTCTGGTCTCGCTCTTCAATCCCGAGCTCCCTCTTCATGTTATCTGGCATGAGGCTATCGCTGACCCCATCGACGCGTTCAGTTCCTTCTACAAAAACCGAACGGGCAAGCTACTACGAGTAATTCGCGCGACAGACCTGCGTCTCGCGCCGGATTCCTCATCCCCGACGGGTCAGATCCTGTGTTGCGTTGCCTCGGCCGGATCCGCGGGAAATCTAGACGGCCAGGGAATCGCATCCCAGACAAGCGAGACTCTGGAACGAATCTACCAAGTCGGACTCCAGCTGTCGCACCGGGACTACGGCGATATCTCTTCGGAAGTGCTACAGCAGCTCGCCGTGGACGGGATCTGCGACCTGCGCAACATCTTCTTGGTCAGCGACAAACGCATGCTCGGCATAATCCGGCAAGAGCTGGACGCTCTCGTGCACAAGCACCACGTCTTCACGGCTGACCAGGCGGAGATCCTCCGACAGGGCATCGTGCATACCATCTTGCCCGGCTCCGAGGACATTCGACACCTCTTACGGCAGATTCGCGAGGGCTCCGTGTCCAAGGATAGATATCTCCTCAAACATGCCCGAGGCCATCGCGGAATAGGGATCTTGCTTGGGAAAGACTTGGAGCAGAAGGAGTTCGAGGCTCTCCTTGAGGAGCTGGCGGACCCATTACTGCCTGCGGATAGGAGATACGTTGTGCAGCCTTTTATTGAACAGGCTCTATTCGGTTTGAGGCTGGGCGATGATGGCGAGCCGCAGCAATGCCGGATGACGGGAACATATCATGCGATCGGTGGCTATTTCACTGGTTTGGGCGTCTGGAGGGCTGACAGCGAGAGGATTTGCTCTCGATTCCACGGTGCCTCGAGCATTCCCGCGGTTGTTCCTCTGACGTGACAAGGATTTTGTATACAGTTTTTGCAGATCCTGTCCGTGTTTTGTGCAATTGATTAATACCAGGATAATTCCAATTGTCTTTACCGGTATTTATGTCCACAGATGTTGCCTTGTCGATCCAGCTGGGTTTTGTCAATTTTCGTATTATTTCAAGTAAGCCATTGACCCACTCGGTGGCGTTGCTGAACGGAGCCGCTGCACGCGTGTTATGACATCCCGTCTGTATTCCCTTTTCTGGACCGCTCCCATTTGTGCTTTGGTACCGGCGGATCTAGAGTCGGCGATCCCTATGGAAAAGCCGGCCCGAATGGGCACACAAGACCAGATTTCAGCTGTGTCGGCGTGCAGCATGCACCATGATCGGGCGGGGAAGGGAAACCTCCTAGGGGAAAGTGTATGTTAGAAAACTAGAAAATGAGAGGCCCTTGACCCTGCCAGTAGAATATTTTTACACCCACACTCTCTGCCTTCCTCTTCCATCCATTCACCTCTTCTAGCCCAGACAGCGTCGCACAATATGGGGAGTGCAGGCACATTGCCCCAGCTAAAGCAGATCGCAGTAGCAGCATCCCGGGAGGGGCAGCTTGTGCTCGTGGACGACCTGCATCGCGATAGACGACTGCATGAAGAAGAGTTGTTTCAGTCTGTTTTCACTACACCACATCCTCACGTTGGCAAAGAATGGGGAGATGCCGATCGTGTGTCCCCGTACCCCCTCCTAGTCCCGGAATCTTTGGTCGAGAACGCGAAGCAGCTGCAAGAGGCACTTGCAATCGCAGTCGCCAATATCGTGGAGCGATGGGCTGAGCCCGGCGAGTCGCTGAGCCAACGCATGCCACTGCAGCCTCATGAGGAGGCTCTTCTTCGGGTACGTGTCTATCCCCGAGTACAGAAATACAGAAACCTTGCTGAATCCCAACGCAACAGTGGATACACCACAAGTCCAAGGAGGGCGTTATCCCACCGTTTAAAGAATGCATGGGACATTGGAGGCCGGATATCCTGCTCTCGAATACAAAGGATGGAGGTTTATCGTTCCGCATTTGCGAAATCAATGCACGGTTTTTCCAAAACTCCCTCATGTATTCAATGCAAGCCCTCACCGCTTGTTCTCGAATGCTTTCGGATCACCCTGTGTTACAGCCAACAGCGGATCCCGAACATCTGCTTGATTGTCTTTGTGATCTCTTCGATCCCAGCTTGCCGTTCCACCTGTTGGTTGGCTGGGGTAAGCCGAAGTTGTCAGAGGCCATCTGCAAGGTTCTGAGAGAACGAGTGGGAGTGTCAGCAAGGGTCATCACTCCCTCTGATCTGCGTCTCGTTCCCGATGACACGTCTCCGACTGGGTACGGCCTGTACGCAGTATGCAAAAAGCCTCAACTTGGAACAGCTGTTGGTCAGGATCCCACCCATGACAACCTTGAGCCAGTCCATCAGGTCGGCCTATACTTGTACCAGGACGAATTCCGCCGTCTAAGCTTGGAGATGCTCCAGCATATTGCCCTCCGGTGCATGAACGATATTCGAACTATTCTCATAGTGGCCGACAAGCGAATCTTGGGGATTGTTCTCCAGGAGCTCGAAAACCTAGTCAATAACCTCAAGGTTCTCACCGCTGAACAAGCACGCATCTTGCGAGATGGAATTGTTTCCACGATTCTTCCCGGGTCCTCCGAACTAAAAGCCTTGATCTCACAGAGTCGTGCCAACCCAGACCTAAAGAACGAGTACATTATCAAGCCATGCCGTGATGCTGAAAGTGTCGGTATTTTGTTCGGAGACGAGCTTTTGGATGAGGAATGGGAACGTCTGCTTGCTGATATGGAGGATCCACGACTTTATCCTCACCGATTTCAATATATTATACAGCCTATTGTCCGTCAACCTGCCACCAATATTTCACGCGAAGTGGACACAGCACTCGGCGATATGAATATCGTGGGTCTCTATTATGCTTTCAATGGTCATTACAAAGCTCTCGGTGCATGGAGAGCGACAGATGGACGACTCTCTTGTTACTCCAAAGGTGGAATCAGAATCCCCTCGGTGACTATGAAGTAGTTGGTTTCCAGGTATGCGGGTCTACGCCTTTGCGAAACGGCTTGATTCGCTTTCTACTGTATCAGACGCTTTCATCCAAGTCCAGTTGCTATATATTCACTAGTCACTCACAATCCAACACTCTCTATTTCAATATTGTCCTTATTTCCAAGTCTAGAAATCCTGGACTAAAGAAAACTAAACTAAAATAGGACTAAAGCCTTAAGTATAAAAAATCTAAATTAGAAATCTAAATATATAAGATTATAATATCGTAATAAGAGGATTAAACTAATATAATAATTTATTCTTATATAATAAAAATATATATAAAAGTTAATACTAATACTGTACATTCAAAAGTTAAAGATACTAAAAGAATATATTCGGAAATCTACTTTTTTAATAGGATACCTAATCTTATTTATACTAAAAAAAGATAGAAGCCTTTAACTTCCCTAAATCACATAGGGCTTGATATAAATTATTCCGGACCTCCTAACACAGGCGCGTAAACAACGTAATACTAACCACGATAAAGAGAAAGCTATAGGTGAGCAGGACTAGTAACAAAGCTCGTAAGGTGCTGATACCTACCAATGGCTAGAACGACAGCGGCAAGAGAGTAGCTGTATTGCTAGAGGAAGGAAGAGACCACAACCTATTTGCGGGGTATAGGTCTAAAGAATGAAATAGAGGTGAAGATTGGGATGGATGAAAATATTCATTGCGACATAGATACATTACGAACAAATCTATTCCCGAGGCCAAAGGAAACCCCGAGGAATAACCTGATTCATCAGATACTCATGACTATAAAGTATCATTAGGTAATCGAGCCTCCAGTTCTAGGGAAACGTATAGCATCCAAGTTACACCAGATAAGCCCCTTGTTTAAGTTCGAAGAATATAAGTCTAGCGAAAACGCGCTCACTCGATATCCGTAATAATCGTTCTCGCTATCCGGATCCTCACAACGTATCACAATCTAGTATACAGAGATTCCGTCTAAGTGTTATTATCAGTATATGATTTATCAGTATATGATTATTATTACTATATGATAATCATATGATATAATAATGATTATTATATCATAGTCATACGATGATCATTACATCAAATCGTATGATTATTACATCATAATCATATGATTGTCATACGATTAAGCGTTATACTACAAATTGTCACTTTCTATAGGGTTCTATGTACCCTAATAGCTTGGCGAAACGCTTAGTATAAATACTAGGTGATTTCCGCAGAAATAAACAACAATCTTGAATCTTAATATATTCTCTGATCATTTTTATTTCCCCCTAAACAATTTATATTTGTGCTGAGGCCGCCGATTCTGGCGTCAAAGGAGGCCAGAAATGGCCTCCTCGGCACCATCCTTCCGCATACGCACTCTCGCCCCAGAACCACGCGCCGCTCGACTGCCCCTCTTATATCGCTCACCGTCACGTTCTCGTTCAGCCATGTCGGTACCTAGGCGCGTGGCTTCCCTTCCCCTGCGTCGGCGACCCGCTCGTACTTTCCATCGACTTCTACCCACCTTCGGAGACCTGCTCTTCGAGCGCTACCATAACCCTTCGTATAGTGAGGTCGCCAAAAATGGCACACTCCATGACGCTCATTGGTCGCTGGGGCAATGGGAGTTTCATGGCCATAAAAGCTGCTAACAGTCCTCCCCTCCAACTCTCCTACGTAGCCCTCGTCTCCTCTAGTATTTATCTTTGGCTAGTCCCTCCTTCAATCCATTCCTCGCAGTCCCTCGTCCCTTCTACTTAGCTGTCTACCTACCTAGAGCGCCTTTGCATTCTACTTCTTGTTACCCTAGAGGTATAAGCGACATCGCAGATCCATCCTCAGCGACCGATAGTGATACTTTAGGGGTGTCTTTCCGGCCTGACTTCGATACCACCGACGACTCCGATTCTAGGAACGCCTCAACTTTAACCGGGCTAACCAACCCCGAACCTAGCTATCCACCCGATGACTATAGCGGACCGTCAATTTATATAAAGCGACCCATACGCTACCCAGCAGACATTAGTATTTTGCCCGATTTTAGCGATGACCCCAATAACGACATAGATAAGGACCTTACAGATATACCGCTTGATTATAGGCGCTTAGACCAAACCAAGATTCGGGGTCGACGAATAGAAAAGCGCTAGTATAAGTAAGTAATGATTCAGACCTACGAAATAGAGGTCGTTACTAATACGAAGCGTAGGTACTACAGAGTAAAGGCTGCTTAGCCTAGTACGCTTTTAAAATAGGATGATCTAGAGGAGGTATTATACGAGGTTACTCCTAATAACATACATCGATTTTTCAACTACTATATAAAGCTAAAATACAGTGAAGGCAGTCGATATCTTAAAGGCACGTCGAAAGCTAGTGCCCTAAAAGCTGACTAGAAAGGATTTCGGGGTTACTATCGGAGAATCACACAGACCAGGATCACCTCTGAAGATAGCGAAGAGATTAATACTATAAGTTATTTACTATAAGCCGACGCTTAGAAGCTGACTTAGTCTAGGGTATCCGGAAACTTATCGATAAATTCAACCTCGATCAATAAGAGCGAGGCAAGGAGCCGGTGTACATCTAAGACTTAACTGAATTGAATAAGATAATTCTCTGAACTTAGGAAAGGCGATTTCATTTTGGATATAAATAGATCTAGCTCTATCTCTTTAATATACTCAGTATTTTTACTATAAACCGGCTATATACTCTTCTTTCGCTATAGTTTAAATATCTATATTTCTCTATATAGTATAATCCGGATAGAGGCCCTCCTATATTTTTAGCGGAGATTAAGTCGGAGCATACGAAGAAATTCCTCGGAATATCGTAAGTATATATATTATATATTAAACCGGGGTAATAAAGATCCTAATATTACTATTTATTTTTAGTAATAATTTTCCTTTTCCTAAAATCATTAATAATCCGTCGCTTATCTTCAGCCCTTATATATTTATCTTCGGTATACTTTTTTGGCTTTAAGCTTTTAAAGTCCCTATACTTTCGTCTATAGAGTGTCTTCGAAAGCTATTCGTTAAAGGCAGTCGATAATAGATGGAACTACCCTTAAAATACAGAGTCGAAAACTATTATCTCTTCTATAAGATAGAGATAGTCTATAGATATATAGTTCTCTAATAGAACCAGCCAATAGCCAAGAGCGCTATATCTAGACGTCTAAGAAATATAGGGGAGATCTATAGCTTCCTTTAGTTAATATTTGCCTATCGTTTTCGCTATAGAGGGGGGAAGATATTAAACAAAAGTAGCGCGGTTAGCGAAGCATAGCAAAATCTGATTATAAAATATACTAATACTCGCACTTTCTTAAATTATTATCTTCTATACTACGTCGATATAGATATATAGAGTATTATAAACGGCTATAAATCTAATAAGTCTCTGATACGTACGATCACCTATATAAGTAGGTGGATTAATAAGAGACGCCCTCGATATCTTACTTCGGAGTAGCGAGCGTCCCTTCGTAAACATCTAGAATATATCGAAGCCAAGCGGCGGATAAGGGAGTAAGCTAAAGAGTATAAATACGATCCTAGTATAGCTATATAAGCGCGATTAGAGAAATTGATACGCAATACCTCTAATATATTCGGTCGGTTGGAAAGAGCACTAAGACGAAAGGTCCGCTATAAGTTCGACCGCAAATAGGCTATAATAGACATTAAGCGATAGCTTTCGGGGACTACTATTAACGACGAAGAGGCGAGGAAGGTGCTTTAAGTAGGAGACTAGATACTACCAGAGCAGATTAATCTTCTTAAGAACTTATTTATATAGCCTACCTCTTAATCCCTAGAGGCGGAGTGGCAAAGAAGGAACGCCGCTATAGCTGCGATCTCCTAATACTATTGCTTCCTTGAAGGTGGCCTGTTGTATGGGCGACGTAAACGAGCAGCACTAAGTGATAGGTTCGACGAAGAACAGACCGATATAGTACCAGAGCCAGCTAAGAAGAGTTGTAGTTCTCCGGAGCCTTCATAGGAGGGTATTCTTCTCACGAAAGCCGGAAATTATATTAGGAAGGCTAAGAAGCCCCAGCGGTGTTTTCAATGTTATGGCGACGCCGGACTTCCTATTCATCGCAGAACATAGAAATATAGTGAGTATAAGTCGACCCTACGACACTTTCGAGAGAAGCACTTACAGGATCGAAGGTGTCATATATATAACGAAGATCTGCTCTATGAGATGTATCTTCGTAGGCATGTAGAAGAAATTCATCGTCTTAGTACTCAACGGAATTACTATATTAAAGATACGGGATCAGATATTGATACTGATTAATTGGGACGCTTGTAGGGTTTATGCTAAGTAGTAGAAATCTTATTTATTTTGCTTAGGAATAATCAACCGTTGATACTTATTATATCTTCTGTGATAGTGCTCTAGTTTCTTTAGTTATTAACTAGTTAGTTACTAAATCTATTAATGTCATACTTCGCTAAGAAAAATGTAGCCCCCGGAACGTGCCGTGCGCGCTAACAAAATGCTCGCTATGGCTCGCCCACGAAACCCCATAAAGGTCTTTAAATCCCCCTTAGTAAATATATCCGATTAAAATACCCTTACTAAGATGGGCACCTTTTTAGCCTAGCGGTAAAAATCATACTGAATTTCCCTAGATGCCCCAGTCTAGCTAACTAATCGATATTAGATCACGCAACAGAACAAATAACGTCTTAGACATTTGGTTAAAGAATCTTGGTTATCCCTACTATTTAATTGCACTTCCGTCGTAGGCTTGGAAAATCACCTAAAAATACAGAACTTATCTATCAGGATACAGTCAGGAGGACCAAATCCCAAAGTAGGTCCTAGCCTTCCTAGAACTAACGACGCTAATTATCCTCTTAGCCGTTGTCTGAATCCGAGCACCGTCTCCTCGAAAAGTACGGAAAGCTGCCCTATAGTGGCTTACTTTCCCACAAGTCTAAGGTACATAGAATATAAGTTTCTATAATGCGCACTAACTAGTAACCGATAGGAACAGATATACTTTAACTCTAGCGATTTCGCTCTTTCTGCCGCTAAGCGCAAGACTAACAACGGCGCTATTAAGACAGGCAGAGCCTATCCTCATCGGGAAAGCATTTCGCACCCATATACGCCTATCCTAGCCTCCAGTAACGTTGACGAAGATACCAACGAAGATAGGTATAGAAAACGTACGAGCCCTGAAAAGAGTCCTCTTCTTCAGCAAACGGACATAAAAGATAAACCCACAAAGAAGGAGGGGCAGGTCGATCATATCTCTTATGAACGTTAAGAACAAATTGTCGCATTGAAATTAGAAACAAATTGTATATCATTCAGCAGGCCAGTACGAGCGATATAATAGTCAAAGGGCATTGGACGATAGCATTTCGATTTTTGAGTTTACGGAATATTTTTTAATCTTACGATACATATATCCTTTTCAACGGTAGTGCTTTTTTGCGCTGCCCAAGAATGTTATATTATCCTCCCTTGATATTAGGGTTCGAGAAACAATCAAAGAATATAGGTGACCAACCCTATGGCTCGAGTAAACTAACAGGTGCTGAGGCAGCAGAATCCCCAGAAGATCCTAGACTCCCCTTTCGAGCCCTAGCGCACTTGTTGGTTTCTGTTGCTCTACGATGATGTCATGGTGAAGATCTAACTCCTTATGGGCCGGCGGGACTGAGAGGGCGATTTATCAGCATAGTATTTCAGCAGGTGGAGAGCACTCACTCCGGATGTGGTATATTCAGGGTTCAGTGGGGAGAAGTATGGTTTCTGATGATAAGGCGAGTGGCCTGAGCCTATAAATGCTCAGAATATCCTCAGTGAGGATGATACTGTTCCTGTAGTTCCGACCCACAACCTCAGTGAGGAGGGCCGTGCAACCTCTCTATTACTAACACAAATACAGGTGGTGCTGAACCGTTAAAATTGCATGTCTTGGAGATGTTCTTGCGAAAGGGTCGGGTTACAACGTAATCCATCTAGGAAATAGCGTTGGGTCGGCGATGTAGTGTTGATGAATAGGAAAACCGGATCATATTAGGAACAAAAGATAATAGATTTGATTGTCCGACTTGCTCGGATTCATTTTCACTTTCAAGATGTAAGTACCAAAATGAAACCGTCCTCGCTTGGAACGGGGAGCCCCCTTCCTAAGAGATTGCGAGCCCTTTTAGCTCTTTTCTTCGAGGATAGATTTTCCCAATTTTCATACAAAGATAAGTCCGAGCAAGAAATCCTCGCTATGTGACCTTGATCAGGAGCCTCTTGTGACATTTCGGCATTAAGCGTGTGTCCGGGTAACAAAGAAGCGCGCGGCCAGCCATCAGCACCAGCAGGCACTTGGGCAATGGGCCACTGTTCGCTATCTCCTTTAGGAGGGAGTTCTTCGGGGGCGGGCTTAGGCTCTTCGGGGACAGGCTCAGGCTCTTCGGGGACAGGCTCAGGTTCTTCGGGGACAGGCTCAGGTTCTTCGGGGACAGACTCAGGCTCCTCGGGGGCAGGCCCTTGAAGAGGAAAATTATTTGAGGTAATTCCGTTCGGCATATTCCCTAATATGGCCGCAAAAAGCTGCTTCAGCCTGACTATCATATCGTTCATCTGCTGGGCACCTACCTTGCTGTTCGTTCATAGAAAGGACGCGAGCAGATATTATCTCAAGAATCATTTTCATCAACGCGTTATCAAACCGGTGGTCTTGGCCAAGAATGTTGTAAAAGTCGTGTAAACCAAGCCCTGGGTCTTCAGGCTTTAATAGTCGCTGCAAATTTCCCTGGATGTAACCTAGAAGCCAGGTCTCTCCTGCGGGGAGACTTGAGAACACGTCCCTCATGACCCGCAGTATTTCAAGAACAGGAAGCTCCTCATCCAATTGCTGCATCTTTTGCTTAGCAATAATTTCAAGATCAACAAGGCCCCAAGTCCTTGACGCATGGTAGACTAGAACGCTCCTCTTGTATTCTCTGGCGAGATCGGATGCGCCTTCGTCAAGAGGAGAGCCGACCGTCTCGTAGCCGCCTGTGTATAAGAAGTGCACCACGGTATGCCCAATGTCTTCTTCAACATCAGACATGGTGATAGTTTGTAATCCCCAAAATGTCAGATTGAATTTTTGGTAATTCTGAAGGAAATAGGCGGGAATGCCATATCGCTTATTTCCTATAATAAGGGTAACAAGAGGGGATTCGTAGGGCCAGTGAATAAGTCAGAATACGATTATTGTAAAATATCAAATGAACTCACGATGACCAAGGCCGATGATAGTCAATTTTTGGAGAGACCTCTGGGGTGAAGGGTCGTCTGGGCACCTCCTTCGACTGGTGCTGCTTCGTTTTCTTCTTTGCCATGCTTCAGTCTTTAATTTTGTCGGATATCAAGTAACCCCTGGATGAATGTTCAAAGAATATATGAAAGATAAAAATGAAAGAGGGCATGGCCTCATCTAAAATAGGCGGGGATACGAGAAGCGAGGTAATGCAAGTATGCAAGTATGAGTTGTCCTACAAGAACCGGAACACGACTTATGTGCGGTGAACGGCAATGTAGTGTCAATCACTGAGATACAGTGTAAGCCAGTAGGTGGCCTGCTAAGAATTACTACATGGGAGGGCCTTCATTTAAAACCATAGCGGGGTCTTGCCCTAAGTCGCTCATGGTTCAAGGGATGAGTGTGGCTAGGGATGAACTCTCCCAGGACGTGAGTTAACCCTCGATGACTCATGGGATAAGTCACGTGTGAAACCCCATTCATAAGTTCAGAATACTAGCGCTATGAGGCACCCAATGAGCAAAAGCCACGACATCGTTGATGAATGTTGGGTCTGTGCATGTTGTTCAACGACAGCCATGACCTCAACCAATGGAGAAACGCCATAAGCCACCTCGTAAACATGGACTTTTTCGCTTATTATCACCAACCCTAATGATGTGGGTTGGAAATAAGTGGGATTTTTTAAGTCTGCCAGAGAAAACAAGATAGACAAGTTCTTCCTAGCGAAGTGCTTATTATAACAGTAAAGCAGGCGTGCGGTCGCTTCCATATTTTGGGGGGGGGGGGGGGGGGTTGTGTTTTTGGACTTCGGAGGCAGGAAACCCGCCGTGCGGAGGTGTAGATCGCGTTAAGCCCAACCATGTGGCGACATACCAAGACTGCAATAGGTATTCCTGTGCTTCTCCCGCTTAATACTGCTTATATTCTGCACTCACAGAAAAAGGACTCAACTTCTGCTATCCTATAATTAACTCCCAGAATAGCGAGCTGGGGTATTTTGTTCGCTTTGTCCATTAGTGTTTTATTTTCCCTGGTGTTCACCGACAAAGAGACGGTCACCAAACGCGGGTTTGGTTTGGGGTTGCTGACTTAAAACCCACGGGTGTGAACCATAGGCTAAACCACTCAGGTTTTGTGCGGGCTTATATAATCCACACGGAAATGCCCCTCTCTCCACATGAGGCACAGAGCTTGAATCATCCAAAATTTGTCCCCTTTCCACAATTCATTTACGTGGCATGAGTCGTTCTTCTTTGCAATCATGGCTGAAGCTTCTAAGGATAGTGCTTCATATTTTGCAACGGCGTAAGGGATTGACCAATGTCCATTAGTTAGAGAATTTGTATTAATCCGTTGATTTCTCAGTATCCTTCCTCTTTATCACGGTCCTCTTGTCAAAATCAACATTAAGCCTAGCAACCATGAATATACAATCTCCAAAAGGCTACTCTGCGAAGAATCTCCGGTATTTTCAGCAATGTTCGAAGGCCAGTTCAAAGAGTCCCAGGAGATGATAGCAGACCTAGAAGAGATGGAAGGTGTTATCTCGGTACGCAGCGTTCAAACACTGATTCAATGGCTATACCTTCGGGTTGTCAATTTTCACATTGAGGACCCCGGAGAGCATATTACGGCTGCGATGGAGCTCGTTAGACTCGCGGATAAGTACAATATTGCTGGACTAGAAACCAAAATGGCCCAGTATATTAAGGAGATAATCATCGCCAATCCACATCCAGAGGCGAACGATCTTTTGCCACCTGTCAACCCTAACACTTATTGGATTGACCGTGAACATATTATCTCAGCGACGTACTTGCGTCGAGAACACCCGGTACGACAAACTCTAGCTGCAGCCTCCGTCGCAGGGTATCTCCGGAGCCATGATTACAAATTCAGCGAAGAGACTCAGGAATACCCTTCCTTTGGAGCTGATTTGCTTCTTGAAGTCGGCTCAGCTCTGGACAGGCCAAGATCTATGCCAGCTGGCAATTTCGAAGACCCCATTAGTGGAAAGATATTAGAGCTGGATCGCGGGTCACCAGATCTTCTTTAGCTTCACCTGAAGGAGAGGAAGGATCAGCAGGTGGACTATATCCCAGCCAATTTGGCCCTGGGATGGTGCTGTGTACGGCTACATCTCTAGGACTAGGGACTTCCAAAGGATTCTAGCTGTCGGCTTAACCGCTGCCTTGGCGGCCGGGACATCAAGCACTTGGGCAGCAGTCTAAGAGGGCAGGATATTGAATATGTTGCAAGCATAATATGGTACTCTAGCACCAGTGATATGGTCCTTGTATAGATAGTGTAGGAATTGTTTCCGATATTGCGGCCACGGTTCTTTCATATCGCCGGTTGGCATTGATTTGGCCTCAATCTCACTTTGAAATTTAATAGAAAATTGTAGCTGGCTTGCAATGTGACCACAAGGCTGACGTATATCTTCTGCGTAGGAATCAGATTCGTCCAAGGGTTGAGAAACGTTGCTCTCAAAATCCATAGACCGTTATCGAGTTGGCCAAGCATCGCCCAGTACGTATATGGCTGGCGGCGCGCAACGCTAAAAGTGGTCTTACTAGGAGCTTGGAGTGTTCCGGTTTGACAAGTAGTCTAGTCTATGAAAAGGTTATCGCAACCGCTGGGTCTGCGTAACTTAAAAAAGCAACTACTGTACACTCTAACCCACAGGGGTAATTTACATGGGCCCCTATATGATTTAGGGGTTTCATTCTGCCCATAGTTAAGAAAAGTGGGTCGGGGGGCCCATGTAATTATTTTTCAGACCCCCCATAGGAATTAACTTCCGATGTTGTAGAGCTCTGAGATTTTAGTATGTTTTAAATTAGATTTACTTCTATAGTCAAATTGAATTTTAGCTTGATTAGCCTATAGATAGGCCTATTAATAGGGACGTAAAATCACCTCAATTTTTTGATAGGGCGACTATCTCTTACCGCCCGCCGCCGACCGATGTTAATCAACCCTTAGCCTAACTATTAATAACTCTAGCCTAACTACGATAATCTTAGTAGGGTAATAGGAAAGATAGCCTTTTTTTAGATAAAAATCTAGGGTAGGATATGATTCTCTATAATTAATATCCTCTTTAAGTATAACCCTAGTATAAGCCTTTTAGAGTAGACCCTAATAGCCAAGTAAAATATATACCTACTTACTATAAATATATATTCTATATATAGATATAAGGGTTATCAACTTAGGTAGTCCTCTTCTTGACTTAGATCTTTGGCCTAGAAATAACTAATAGTATTAGAAAAGCCTACCTATAGAGGTTCAAGGAGTCTTCCTACTAAGGGTCTTAACGAAAACCTATATACCACTGTAAACGTAGGGCCTAGAGTTGGGCGTAAGCTTCTTAGGCTGACGCTTAGCCAGGGAGGTAAGATATAGGCAAACTCCGGTGAGGAAGTCCTTCGGCTGACCGATATCTATCTAGAAGCCCTCTAGGTCGAAGGAGTAAAGCTAGCTATCCTTATAGATAGCGGGGAGAAGTCTCCTACCTGATCGACGTAGGACGCAGATCGATAAGACACTTAGGTTTAGAATATAGATACCGGTATTAATCCGGCTACCGATAAACCTAACGGGCTTCCCGACGAAATGGTCGATATATAAAGGGTGGTTCGGCTTAGGGACAAGGACCTTATACTTAGAGGGCTCGTCCCCTTATTACTATGGCCCTTATGGAGCTTAGTGAGCTCCTTAGGGGTTTATTTAGGGCTTAGGGGTTTAGGGGTTTAGGGGTTTAGGGGTTTAGGGGTTTAGGGGTTTAGGGGTTTAGGGGTTTAGGGGTTTAGGGGTTTAGGGGTTTAGGGGTTTAGGGGTTTAGGGGTTTAGGGGTTTAGGGGTTTAGGG